>KN832877.1:435350-1100615 GCA_000827325.1 Oidiodendron maius Zn | reverse complement strand
GGGGGGGCTTGAAGGCTGTACCGGTCGGTCTGGTCTGTCTGGTGGTCTGTCTGGTCTGGTCTGTTGGGGGGCGCCGGGCTGACATCGAGGTGCGCGCGCACGCTGGAAACGGCATGCGGTGGGATGGTATGCTGCGCAGGAATCATTTGCATCGGATCGAAAGTACCGTACCATCGTCTGTACGCGGGAGAGAGACCACCCACAGGTACGCAGAGTACGGCCAGTGCAGGCCACACGCATAGAGTCGCCGGCCGGTGATCGCGTGCTATTGCGGTCGCGCTCGTACCGTATATGGCACCGCAGTCGCGGCGCGGCCAGGCGCGCTCGCCTCTGCCTTTCCGGGCAGAGTGAGTACACTATACATCATCCTTTTCGAGGTACATACATACATACATACCAGTACCATGCCCACTGCCGTACATACATCCAACCCAAATACCGATCCGGAGGGGCAATATGACCCAGCAAACCGCTCCCCTCTGCCCAGCGCAGACGCAGTGCGTCGGGCTTGCGCTGCATTGTACAGGCCTTGCTGTCGATCCTCACCGCTGCCGGCAGGAAGGACAACACGGCACCGGCACTTCAACACTATGTACGGCGCGATCCATACACGACATCCTGTGCCGTACAGACCTCCAGACTATCCTGTGTTGCCGGCGTTAACTTGCACATGGACATGGACAAGCTCACGAGCCTCCCCCCTGACGATGCTAGCAAAACGTCGCGGGAACTAGGTGTTGCAGTGTACAGTACAGACCGCATCTCTGGCGTACTGACTACTGTACCTCGCACATACTGATCCAGGACGCGCCCAGTGCTCTGGTTCCCTCGCTCGGAGCGCGCTACGGACTATCTCCAGCGCCATCCTGGTGATCCTACGACCACGGCAAGCGTGCCAACCTGCACGACAGGAATGCAGCCAGTCCTTGGTTGCTGCGAGAGGCACGCACAGACGATGGAGAGAATTTGCCGTCCTGGAAGCGTCGGAGGTACTCCACGACAGCCCTCGTAGAGTAACACTCTCCTGCCGTCTGGCGTCCTCGACCTTCTGCTTTCTCTCGCCTACGACTGTGCCTCCTGCAAACTCACTGCCGCCTTGGCCCCCAAACCGCTGATCCCGTCCCGGGCGAGCGTCGTCCAGTCTGGTTCTTTCCTTTCTGTCGCAAAATCCTTCCTCTCGGCGATTCTCTCCTCATGCCGGCCCTAATCCTCTCCCCTCAAATCGCCTCCTAATAGTGCTCCAATAATGCCATCGTATCGGGCTCTCGGCGCCCCAACACCCCAACTCCGAGCAGCTGCCTTGTCCACTCTCCCGTCCGGGTCAGTGCTGCGCTGATCGCGATCGCCACCAAACTGCCCGACCTGCCCAGTCCAAGGCTGCTGGCGCCGCCGATCTCCAATGCCAATATTCGCAAAAGCCGGGCTCGACACAAAGGGGGGAAATATCCTGCTCGTGCATCCTCGCGCGCTGCATATGCTCGCCGGTGGAGGATCGCGCGCCTGGAAGCCAACATGGCTACGAGGGCGACCCGCGGGCGGGCGAGCGGCACTGCGGTGGCCGACCTGCTGCCCGAGGCAGAGACAAGCGGCAGCGAGGATCGACACCTGGATCGTCACTGCGGGTGTGTCAGGTTATCTATGGATCGCCGGCACAGGTTAACCTCACAGATGGGACTGGGCGAGACTGGATTGCTGGTGCTGGATGCTGGATGCTGGACGCTGCAGCCACGTCGACAGGCCTCTTCGGCCAGTCTCCCGACAGGTCCGTTGGACAGTTCTCCATTTTCAACTGCATGACAGAGGAGGCGGCACGAATGTAGTGGTTCCCACCAGCGAGCGATCAGCAACGCTTTTGCACTGGCACCATAAGCAGAGGGCGATGGTAGAGCAGCGGCCGAGATCCGTCCTGCACCATCTAGTACGGCTCCCAGGCCAGGGATAGCCACGACCCGAATTTCACTCTCGGCGTGCAATCGGGCCATAGGTGTGCAGACCAGTGGCATGGAGGGGAGACCGTATTCGTCGTTGCCGGCGTGGAGGGCCCCAATGCTTCCTCAGAATGGGCCAGCGCTGCTCACAATAATACGCTGTCCGCACGTATACGTAGGGTGACATAACGCGACGTTACATTGTGGATACCTTGCAGCCTGAGGTATTGGACGTTCTGCCCCTTTCTTGGCGGTCCGCCTTCCCTCGACAAAGTCGAGCACACGTAGACTCTTGATGCGAGAGGCAGAAGGCCTCGTACGCTTCCACGTACCTTCGCGCAGCGCCACGCCACGAGATCTCTCCTGTTCGTCATGCGAGCGTCTGAATCAGCCGTCGTCTCAGGGCGGAGCATCTCTCCCATCTCCACAGCCCAGCCTGGTTGCGCCTGTCAGCTGAAATTCATGGATTCCACATCACTCACCCCAGGCTGGACGAACGACCATGATCCATGCAAGGCTGTATCTCACGAATGGCAAAAAAACGGCGAAAAATTGCTTTTTTCTGTGCTCCGCTGCGCTGCAGTGGCTCCATCTCTACGGCCAAGAAAAAAGATGGATGGAAGGCCTGTACGGAGCGCTCTATACATTGCATATGTTTGATCTCCCATCGACCATACCTATCATATCAGCTACTGGCCCCGTACGCACATTACGGTATCATGCCCCATCGCGTTCTCGACGGGCTCTACGGAGGCTGCCGGCTGGGGTAAGACAAGTGCGACTCAATAATGCTATTCACGGCGAGCGCGCACGCAGCCTCCAGAGGCGAACACAAATTGATATCGGAAACATCGATCGCCACAGCAAATAGTTCTGCGAATTAAAGTTGTGATCGTCCGATCGATAATCACCGAACATCGGCCAGGGCTTTGAGGCATTCGTAGCCGATTACCGCAATAAGCCCGGCGGGGGTTTCAACACTCATGGCGTCAATGCCCCCCGACCAGAGCAATCAAAGGACGCGTCTTGCAAACGCGGCGCGTCATTGGCTTTTATTTTCCATCAAGATTTTCTAACTACCTGGGCTAGAGTGGCGGACTTGCTTAGGTTTTCTTTTCGTTGACGAAGCAACTGGCAGCCTGGAGGCCGTCCCAAAAAAAACCATTATATCATCTCCGTTGTCGTATCCCAGTACCAGCACTGCTGCGCAATCTCCGTCAATTGAAGGGTGCGGAGCCGGGATCCCTCTCATTTGATCAGGAGCAGGGCAGCCTGCATGAGCTCTGCGGTCAAACACATGACCTCGCACAGCCCTCGGCACAGTCCGAGTTTGGAAACTATAGGAGGGTTCTTTGATATCGAGGAGGATGTAAGTCGGAGTGTGTGAAGTTCAAGCGAGCTTCGTCCTCAGCTTACCTCCCGCATCCCTGTATCTCAAGAGAATGACACAGTATACGCCGTATTTGTTTGGATGTCGTTCCTTGGCGAAAGCACGCATTTTTTATTTCCATTTGTGTCTATCGTATGCTTACTCCGTCTCGTTTGGCCACTTCTTTGACAATGTTGCTCTCCTGCCTCACTCACATCGTTAGCCATGGTGCTGGAACGCCTCGAGTCCTGCAGTAGCCCGATTGGTACCTGAGTGTCGGAACTGTAATTGCACTGTGTTTTAGAGGACGGCGTATAAGTCTGTCTTCTTCACATACAAGTATCATAAGTTCCGTCTTGTTCCCTACCCCCTCTAGAAGCACTTCATCACGCGCCGGAGCATATTGCCACATTCGTTCACAGACCCGAGAAACCTCCCTAGAGGCGAGGGGCTGGTAGAACCACACGTGTTGGATATGCACAGACAGTATGTGAAGTGAAATACCGCACTCTTTGACGCAGTGTTTTGTGTAACCTTTCTCGGATGCGCGGATTAGTAGTCAAGTGACGGTGTGCTTCTATGCCGGCTGGTCCGTGAATGCCAAGAATGGGCTTTTACTTCCCGAGAATATTCTAAACCCTTGGAGTATTAGGTGGAATGGAGATGCAAGTAGCATTGCAACCACATAGCTAGGATGGAGCGGGAGCGGGAGGGGGAGGGGCAAAATTTCCCGAGACAACAAAGTCCAGAGATCAACATCACGTTTGGCTTGACAGCGGCACAACATGGTAAGCCAAGCAAAGAATGCATAATGCGCCTGCTTTAGCATACTCTTTTCTTTGGTACGTGAAAGTTTGATGTAGTATATACTCCAGGGCGTGAAAATCGGATGGCTTATCTATTACCTACTTCCTAAGATATTGCTTCGATTCCAAGGAATGAGCCAAGCGCTATGAAGGAATACAAAGGACCTTCCGTGCATTCCACTATCCTCCTTTAATATAACATATATACACACTGTTGTGCTTCGATTATCGGCTCCTCAATCCTTGTTTTCTTCTCTCTTGTCTCCGTTCTCCCAATCTCCAAATCTTGCCAGACTCTATACAGGCTCACTCATCCTTGGGTGCTCCCAGGAATTTGAGCAAGGTTTATTTCATTTCTCTGCTTCAACCACTTACTCCTGTTTCTCTCGGCCTGCACCTGATTTAAAATACCCTTAAATACAATAAAGAGTGACATTCAGGATGATAAAGATAATCAGATATGTATTGGTTGGAGACGCTGCGTCAGAACAAATTTGTTTGACACTTATAACAAAATTCTGCGAAATACAACTTGATCAGGACACAGCTAAAATGCATCTAATTATGGTAAGATCTTGTTCCGCGTGCATATTTATTGCATGTAACAAACCACTTGTTCCGCATGGATACTATTACTTAAATGTTTCTTACATGGTAGGCTCAGATGACTCTACACAATGCTACAGAGTTGCCTTCAACTCAATATAGCAGGAATTTCTGGGGGTTTATCGCTTCAACTTTTGTCGACAAGTGATTTGGCACGGATACTTCGGAAACAAGGGAAATGATTCCCAGGCATCTATTTAAAATCCTTTTGCTAGCAGCCTTTCCTAGAGCAGACTACTCTTGCCGAAATCAAGAAGTATGCCTTTGGAAAGCTTTCGCTTGCCAACGAATATCTGAAAGTCAAGTAACCACTTCCATTCCTATATTCCACGTCGACAATTATGACCGCCTACCTAGTCCCAAACATCTCTTCGTTGTGGCCATGAGAGAATGTCACACTAGCGACCCTGGCGAACTCAATCCTATACCCTCAATGATGTTTTCAGCGGCTGCTGCAAAGTAATCTTAGAAAGAAAGACTACTAATGTCTGGAAACGGGGTTTAGGAGAATAGCGGCCTTTTTAAGTTCTAGTGAGAAATTTTATTATTATAGAATTCATTACAGCATAAATATTTAACTGTTAGATTCGAGAATACAGAACTTCTGGTGGTGGAAAGACAGTTTTCTTCGGTCTAGATGGTAGGTTTCATTCTGAGTAGCCAAGCGAGCAGACCTAGGTGGTGAGCATGGTACCGAATTAGATGCATATGGAATAGAGTAAAATATATGGAATTATATTGTCAGTGTAATTTAATGAGCAAGAGTAATATTGGCTAAAAGGAGATGAAAAATATACAACTTTGCATCTAATCACTGTTACAGCTTGATAACGGGGTGAAATGTTAACTGAATATATTTTATTGCTGTAAAAAAAAATAGGATTCATGCCGGACAAGAGATCAATATATGCTTAGACCCTTTGCTTTCGACGACAATCAAGCTAAGTTAAGTTACTGAGAAGAGAGATTCTTCCATCCATATGAAATGAAAATGGACAGATCAGCATGATAAGGTGAGTCTTAGGAATTAAATGACGAAGAAATTCCACGCAAAGAAACTTATGCAAGACCCAGACCCTTTGGTAGCATCAAGACTATTGCCCCTTTTACTCATGCTTCAAGCCGATTAAGTATCAACGAGATATCCGAGCCAAGGTAGTTAAAGATATCATCGTAACTTATTGCGTAGAACCTGTTATGCAGTAAATTGAATACAACTAACCGACGTCATTTAAGATCGCCATGCGCGAAATCGAAGTATCTATTAGCATATTTGGGAATGCCGCAAGGCATGGAACTCGCAAGGGTATTAATTTCTACTGTTGGGAACAATTCGCTCAACTATGCATTAATTAATAGAAGACGGCTACCACTACCTTCGGAGCAAACGTAGCATCCCCTCCTGCCGCTATAACAGCCTTTGCAACTTCCCCTAAGTCTTTCTGGTCCGGCGGCGGGATTGCTTTCACCATTCGAACGATGATATCGGAATCATAACTAGTCATAGTCCACATATGATGCGTAAGTTCGTACATTGATGGCGGAATAATTGCAATGAGCGGTGCAGCGCACAGCCCCATGTCTATCACTTCGTTATACACTGCTCGGCCGATTCCGTGTTCAGGGTCAAAAAGTCTGGTCAAACAAAGAAAAAAGTCCATGAGGTTTTTGAGATCCTTCTGGAGCAGCGGTGCATCATTACGTCGATAAGAATCTAGCGCATTCTTGGCAAGGCCGTCAAATATACTCATATGTAGCAAACCGTGGCTAGTGGGCGCTGACATGCTCACAGAGCAAGATCTCAAGAAATCTATCGCAAGATTGCAACTATCTCGCTCTTCAACTGAGCGATAAGGTCGATTGATCAGATCCTTCGCGTACATGATTTGATTCCCCTGCTGTCGAGCCAGGTCCATGGCTCCGGGCCATAAGGATTTCAGCTGTGATTGCGAGATTGAAAATCTCCCATTTTGGTTGGTGAGATATATTGGGGTGCGAGCAGCATTGTCAATTCGTTTGACCAGCGACCCGCCATCAGTGATATGATTCGCATGGCGGTGTCCATGGTTTCTTCCTCGTTGATAAGACATTTCTGTGGGTTGGAAAGATTTTCTTTGGTAGACGCCGACAACAAATCTCAAGCTTTCGCCACCTATATATATTTCCGAGACCGAAAATGTAAGGCCAACATGCTGGCAGTAGCGGTGCACTCATAGTCTCACAAGTCTGTGAAATGGAGCGGCTATAGGCAGCAGTCTGTTCAACATTTGCGGTGAAAGCCTGCTCAGGGCCAAATGCAGCCAACCGGTGCGGCTTTCTGACCAGTTCACTTGCGAAATCCATTTTTGGAAGTGAATTACGTCAGTCAGAAAAATATTGCAGCTCAACAGTCTGTGTCTCCTCCGTCTTTACAGGCAGAAGTGGACCTTTGCGGTGTGTTCTCTCCGGCAGATCTCAGCCGGAAGGGATGAAAAACCGCCCAGAAATAGTAAGGATAACCAAGGAGATTGAGGAGAGTTCTCAGGTACTGAGCACTTGATTGGTAACTGGTAGGATCTCCTGCAACGAACATCTGCCTTGTACTCCACCAGCATCGTGGCAACAATGGGCGGACACTCGAAGAGAAAACAGGGATCCGAAAGCCAAGCAGCCGGGTAGAATGGCTCGATCGGCAACTAGGCATAAGAGAATCTAAAGCAAAGTGCACGCTCAGAACTTACCGTGTCAGCTGAGTTACATATCCATCTGCCTTCGAGCTGTTGTGGCATCTTGCACACCTATGGGACAAGCAAACTTGTAAATTGAGACCGAAATCGAGTGTCCGTAGGACGGGTGGCACCCTTTTTGGGAGTAACTGCAGCAGCCTGTGTATCGGAAACAATCGAGACTCCGCACGAGTTAAGTAGATCGGCTGGTGGAGAATGTTGAGATGGAGTTCGACTGAAAGGAGACCAAAATGGCCCGTAGCCCAATAGCCGTCAAAGCCCGCCACCACGGAGAAATGCCCAATCCGGACCGACCATAATTTACCGAAACCGAGCACTAATTGCCGGAGTCTGCCTAATTGCCGACCACCCAATGATTTTACCGAACACCAAACGACTTCCGACCGAGGTGCTGAAGACGAAGAGGATAGAGAGCGTAACGGATGGTAATAGAGCTTTCTTCCTTCAAGGCAAAACTCACACAGCGAGTGCTTAATTTAGGCTGAATGAGCGGGATCTCATTGAGTTCATAGTATCCAATCTAGGGATGCTTAAGAGTAAAACTTAAGCCCCCTAGGAGGCAACCCACCCAATCCATCATCAGAATCTCTTAAAGAGATAGATACATATCATCTCATTTCGTTAACCATCTCATCCCACATGGCAGGGCATGCCGCTCCGATAAGAGAGCATCCCGCAGCCCAAAGCCCTACGTGCATTATGGCAAATCAGAACTAAGGCTCCTGAGCGAAAGTAGCCTTTTCGGCCCCGGCACTATCCTCCGGTACCTCTCCCCTCGCCCTGTGCAGCGCCGCCTCAATGGTCTCGTGGCCCGCGGCTTCGCTCAAATCCTCATCCTCCTGCACATCGAAGCTGCGCTTGAGATACTCCGGCCCAACGAAAGTGAGCACAATGACATACAAATAAACACATCCCATGAAGATACACATGACCAATCCGTACTTATATCTCGAGACTTTCCCCTTCGGTGGAAGCGGGAAGCGACTGCCGATGGTGGACTCAATGGTAGAAGAAGCAGAGGAGGCGAGATTGCCGAGCTGATACGAAGTACCAACGACAAAGGTGCGGAACGATCCAGGGCTCAGTTCCATCAGGTGGATAGGGATAACTCCCCACGCGCCCTGGACGCAGAATTGCTCGAAGAAGGCCGCCGCCATGAGGGCCTTTGAAGAGGTGAAGGTGTATGGGTACAGCAGGGCGCCGCCGATGACGCAGATGAAGATGATGCTGAAGCGCCGGCCGAAGATCTGTGAGCAGTACCCAATCACGGTGCCGCCGGTCATTGCGCCAAGGTTGGCGACGACCTGCGTGACAGTGACGGCATTGGCGGAGAAGTTGTATTGGTTGGAGAGCAGCGTAGGGTAGAGATCTTGCGAGCCATGAGACTGTGGTAAGTCAGTTTGAGAGGTCTATATAGAGGGAAAAGGGAAGCAAAAGCGGCCGATTCAGGACATACCATGAAGTTAAACCCAGCCATCAAGAGCACAAGGTAGATCAGCAGTAGCCAATGTCTCTTCAGGGCGACTTTCCCCTCTTGAATGAATGTGGCGCCGACATTCCCCCTCTCGGTCCTTACCAATTCTCTCTCGATATACTTATCCGTCTCCGGAAGGCACAATCTGAAGACAATCAGCAAGACCGGAGGGCACGCGCCGAACCAGTACAGCGGCCGCCAGCCATGAGACGTTGTGTTCACCAAACCACGCGCGAATGCGGCAGCCAGGAGATATCCAAACGCGTAGCCCTGCTGGAGCATGCCTGAAATCAGTCCTCTTGCCTCCTCCGGGCAGTCCTCCAGCGCCGTAGCTGCGGCGTTGCCGTATAAGCCGCCCATGGCGATACCGAAGAGGGCACGGCAGGCCAAGAACTGCTTGTAGGTCTGGCAGAAGCCCGTGCCGAGCTCAAGCACAATGAAGAGGATGTTGTTGACTACGAAAGGCCAGCGCCGGCCGTAGCGGTCGGCGGCGATACCGAAGAGGATTGAGCCGACGGAACGAAACATAAGCACCAGCGTGATGCCCCAAGTGATCTGGGTGTTGGTCTTGTTGAAGGTCAAGGCCAGGTCACTGACGGTCAGGGACACGGTGAAGAAGTCAAACGCGTCCCAAGACTGTGTGTATATCATGAATGTTAGTGTATAATCTTTCGTCTATGCGAGAGCATCTATTTGCCCGGAAATGGATACAAACAAAACAACCGAAAACACAAACTTACCCAGGCAAAAAACGCAACCAGAAAGAACAGCCACTGCCTCCCATTGAGCAGCATCAGCAGGCGGATGGGATTCGGCGCATGATTCATGGGCGGCTTGAGCGTGGAGAAGCGCGTGAGGCAGTACTCCTTCACGGTCATCTGGTGTGGCGGCGGGGACTCGGGAACACCATTGTCGGGGGAAATGGCCTTCTGCTCCTCGACACGAGCAAATGCTGGTATTTCCGCCATGATCTCTACTCAGTATATTCTCTCTGGAGTGTATGTATACTGAGCATATAAATTATCTCGCAGTTGTAGAACTTGACAAGAGAAAAGCAGATCGCAATTCTGCAGCAGTGGGGGGGGAGCTTATATAGATAACTTAGCTTAGGGAGTTTATAAACCCCCGTTCGGGGCAGGGGCAGCGACCACAGCTCTTCTTGTTTTCTCACCCTCCTCTCCAACCACCATCCATGCTCTCCGACGAAAGACCTACAGTAAGACAATCCCGCCCGTCCCCACAAAATCGGTACAGAGTCTGCGTGCGGGGTAACTTCCATATTTGTCGCTTGGCCGGTGTTCCGTTTGGCTCTCCGTCGTGGGCTTGGGCTTGGACTTAGACTTAGTGCGTAAATACTGGGGTTAGCCTTGTGTAGTCCTCTGGTCAATTTGCCATTCTTCCTTGGGGATACCGCTCGGCGATTTGCGGGTGAGAGGGGAGAACTGGGGAAGGTGAGAGGGGAGAACTGGGGAAGGTCCACATCTCCTTAATCCTCGAGGCAGAGAGGCACAACCCAATGCTAACAACTGCTTCAAAACTAACTAACATAGATCAGGCACGTTTGAAAAAGGAAAGATAAACAAAGATCTACTATTGGTCGATCAACGAAACATCAGCGCAGGAACCCACGGGTTCTCCCGATTCCATGCAGTCCTTTATCCTTCTAGATCACTTCTAGCTCTCTTCTCAGACGAGATCTCCCGGTGGTGAAGATCGTGTACTACACCTATGGAGAGAGAGATATGCAACGCACGAACAAAGTCGGGTGGAGTCGGGCGGCGTAATCCGCACGGAGGCAATCGGAGGCAGGTCAGGCAGGGCCCTGTCTGCTGTCAGGTATGTACCATCCAGGATCGACCAGATGAGCGACCGATACTGGACTGTCCCCCGGCCAAGTGAAAACACGGCAAGGGAGGTAAAGCACCCACGCCGCGCGGCATCCCCGGTAAGGTACGCCCGTTTAGATGGGGATGGTGGGGGATAAACTGTCGACTAGGCACAGTGCCGTGGATACAGTAAGCCTGGAGTAAGCTTCTTGGCGATAACGCTGTTCGACGGCACTGCCCTATGCAACTTCAGATAGGTATCTCGTTGCGATCCTAGCGCCAAACGTGCCGTTTCCGGGGGAATTATTGTGAGAAGCGCCAAAAATCTTGATTTCAAAACTACAATAACTCTAGCTATTTCTTAATATTTTAATATAAAATTAAAAAATTCCTAGTTATTTAGCTATTAATTGTCGGCTGATTCGCTTACGCTGGTCGACTCAGTGCACGAGCACTTCAATCAAATTAATCAATTAAAGTACTTTTACAGCATGTCGCCAAAACCGTGATTTTTTGCGTTTTACCCAACTACCTTTTAGCTCAACCATGCCTCGACCACCAAATACACCTAGACCACCTCTATACGAGGTCTCCCCTAATTCTAGGAGTCGAGTAGTCGCTACTCATAAGTATTGTATTAAGTATACTAATATTGCACGAGGTAAAAAAACCACCTGTATTAACATGTCGCCAAGTTATCTAAAACGCATCAATTTAGACTTGTATCTATTATCATCGTTGTTCCTACAGAAATCTAGAAGTACTACACATGTCATGGTCTAAATCCGTCTGGAGAGGATGATAATAGCGACAAGAAAAACGCGGAAAGCCGCTAAAAAGCGGGTATTGCTCGCTCTAGAGGAGTACGGGCCGTCTCCCATGCTAGCCAGTCTGACCTTGTTGTACTATATGGGTACATATTAGCAAGGAAATTTTGCAATCAAGTAATTGACGCCGAAAGCCAGCAGAAATTTCAAAACGGGCATAAAACGCTGAACGGTGCAAAGAATATGACACGGAAAGAAATTAAACCTACGGCAACAGTCCCATCTGATTAACCTTCCAAACGCCTAATCCCAATCCCACCAGCTGCATCAGCACATACAACGCCCTCACCAACACCAATTTCCCTCTTGTCTCTTCCGTCTCAAACCTCTCAAATGCAGAGAAGGTGGACAGCAACCCAACCAGTGGATTCTTGAATGCCATGAAGACGGTCATTATCGTGAAGATTTGCAGGGTGCTACCTGACATGTACATCATAATGAAGGTCATGGGGAGCTGTTTTGCTGGTGCGAGGGCAACCTCGTAGGCCTTCTTGACCAGCATCTGGGGGTCGCGGGGATTCGGTTTGGCCGACGTGGTGGAGGATTGGGTAGATTTGGATTTCGAGGACGAGGCTGCGGAGAAGCCTGGAGGGTCGGGGATGGAGGAAGATTTGGCGGGACGAGGGGGCTGAGTGGAGAGGTCCAGTGCCCATGAGGGCGGTAGCGGCGGTAGAGCAGCCATTATCAATGTTGTGCGGATGGGAGAGAGGAGAAGAAGATACGCTACATGTGGTGAGGTTGAGGTCTGCTACGGAGAGCGACAGACACCTAAGCGTGGTTCATCGGAGATAAGGATTTCGAGTACTCCAGTTAAAACTCAGTAGACCGCATAAATTTTATGTTGCTTTGTAAAGTAATACGTGGCTAATAAAGCTCCGGTGTTGCAAGAGCATTGGCCACCACTAGTGACCTCTCCTGTACAACCTTAGGTAACCCACGAGAAACACGAAAAGCAGATACGAACCAGCACAAACCACGCACCATCACCAGCAATCGACGCCCAGAACAGCAGATGGGTGCAGTTTCTCGGCACACACCCCCCGCGGCCGGTGACTGACTCGACGGATCACAACCCCCGTGGGCAAACCTCATCTTACCCGAACGATACAGCAGATTGGTTGAGCCGCCCCCTTGATAGAAAGAGGGGTTTGCGAGGACAAAGGGGAAAGGGAAGACAGACAAGAGGGCACGCGCGCACCTAACCGCACTGCACTGCAACCACTACGACCAACGAGGGGCGAGTGACAATCATGAGCGCCGGCGGCGATGCAAAACTGTTTGCAAGAGTACGTATCGATACCTTTCCCAAGCTATGCCATGTTCATGTTGATAATCACGTTCACTTCTGCATCCCCCTCAACTGCGTCATATCTATCCATCCCTCCATCTCTGCTTGGCTATCTCATCCTTGAACTATCGTACTCTATCTCTACTTGGCTCTCTCACCCTTGAACTATCATATCTACTGCGGACCAGGCCTGTTGTGCTATGCGCCTTCACACAACGCATGGCATGAACTTGCTCTCCTCCCACCAGCATGAGCTCCCTCCTCCCAAACCCGCCCTGATTGTGTCACCATGTTCCTCCCACACTACGTACCTCCTTCCTACGCTGTTCGCTCACGTACGATCCAGGGCAAGGTCGCCGAGCTGCGACTCGAGCTGAACAGTGGCGGCAAGAAGGACAAGAACCATGCTGCCAAGAAGATCGCCCTCAAGAAGATCGTGGCCAACATGACCATGAGCAACAACGACATGGTGGGGTTATTCCCAGATGTTGTTGCATGCATGCAGATCTCGAGCCTGGAGATTAAGAAGATGTGAGTAGATGGAATGTGACATATATAAGGGATATGCTGATGATATAGGTGCTTTTTATTCCTGGTTAATTATGCGCGCATGAAGCCCGACGTTGCGCTGAAGGCATTGCCGACGCTGGAGGAGGTGTGTATTGCCTTTTTTTTTTGCATGGCGAAGCTAACATCTCAGGATATGAACGACTCGAATCCCCTCGTCCGCGCTCTTGCCCTACGAACAATGTCATACATCCACGTCCGAGAATTCGTCGAGGCCAGCGTCCCGCCCACAAAGAGGCTCCTGCGAGACCCGGACCCATACGTCCGCAAGACGGCGACCTTCTGTGTGGCGAAACTCTACGACCACGACCGGAACCTCGTAGAGCAGTCGGATCTGATTGACAGGCTTAACGCGATGCTGAGAGATGATGTGCCAACAGTGGTAGCTAGTGCGCTAGCGAGTCTAATGGATATATGGGAGCGAAGCGAGGCTATTAAACTTACGATTGACTACGGCAATGCCTCTAAGATGGTACAGATCTTGCCGGATTGCTCGGAGTATGTACTGTTATAATATGCTGGTGTGATTGCTGTGCTAATATATACAGATGGGGCCAAACATACATCCTTGAGGCATTAATGTCTTACGTCCCCCAGGATTCCGCTGAGGCTATGCTCCTGGCAGAGCGGATAGCGCCAAGGCTGTCACATTCGAACTCGGCCGTGGTCCTGACTTGTATACGGGTCATCCTATATCTTATGAACTACATCGCGGACCAGAAGCAGATCTCTGTGTTATGTCGAAAGTTGTCGCCTCCATTGGTGACACTGCTGGCAAAAGGTCCAGAAGTGCAGTATCTGGCGCTACGGAACGCTTTGCTGATCCTGCAGAGGCGGCCGGAGGTTCTACGGAACGACATCCGGGTCTTCTTCTGCAAGTATAACGACCCAATCTACGTGAAGGTGACTAAGCTGGAGCTGATCTTCATGCTGGCAACTGAGAAGAACATCCAAGAGGTCCTCACAGAATTGAGGGAGTATGCCACCGAGATCGATGTTCACTTCGTCCGCAAGTCTGTACGCGCCATAGGCAAGCTGGCGATCAAGATCGAGCCAGCTGCCAGACTCTGCATCAGCACGCTCCTAGATTTAGTAGCTACCAAGGTCACGTATATCGTGCAGGAGGCGACGGTCGTCATCAGTAACATCTTCCGCAAATACCCTAACCAATATGAATCCATTATCTCTACCCTCTGCGAGAATCTGGATTCTCTCGACGAACCTGAGGCCAAGGCGGCTATGATATGGGTCATTGGACAGTACGCATCGCGCATTGAGAACTCGGATGCTCTACTAGAAGACTTCCTCTACTCGTTTGCTGACGAGCCTGTCGAGGTCCAGCTCGCCCTGCTCACGGCTACAGTGAAGCTATTCATCCAACGCCCGACCAAGGGCCAAGAACTCGTCCCGAAGGTGCTCAAATGGGCAACCGAGGACACCGATAATCCGGACCTGAGAGATCGTGGGTATATGTACTGGCGACTCCTATCATCGGACATGGCCACCGCGAAGGCGATCGTGATGGGCGAGAAACCTGCCATCACTGCCGAGTCTGAGAAACTGGACCCAACAACCCTAGAAGAGATGTGCCTCAACGTCGGCACCCTAGCTACTGTCTACCTCAAGCCCGTGCAGCAGGTCTTCCGCTCCGCACGACCTAGAAAACTAATCGATAGTCCCGCGCTGCAAAAGCACCTCCTCCCCACTGCCGGCGAGCCAGACGCGCAGAAATCGCTGTCTACTCTAGGCATGGGCGGGCAGGCAGCCATCCGTCCTCCGCCGCTCTCCACCAATGGAAATGGAAATCTGGCAGCGGCAGTAGACGCGGCTGATCAGTTCTTCGCAGGCGTAGGTAGCCAGCAAATGGCGAACCTGCGGATGACGGGATTGGGCGCGGAGGACGCGTTTGCAAGTCCTGTAGCAGGGAGAGGTGAGATGCAGTACGTTGTGAACCAGCACGCGCCGCAGCAGGTGTACTCGCCTGGGGCGGCTAATGGGGATTTGTTGACGCTATAGAAGTGTCACGCGCTTCGCTTGGTAGCTCTTATTAGTCAGCCCAGTGGGATTAACTATTTATGTCCCACCGAAATCCTACCTAAATACAACAAGCTTCTCAGAATATAATGTCATTTTAACCAGCACCATCACAAGCGGAAATTTCTAAATCAAATGGCGGAAACCATCAAATTCTCACCAGCGATTCCATTTCCTGTACCCTTTGATGTTCAGAAGCGGATTAAAGAGCTACACAGCTTCCTAGATCCAGGTAACCCTTTCTATGACGAACGACAGAACGTCAACATCAAAGCTGTTATTAAGCTCTACGAGGACGGAAAAATTAATGGAGAAGGGCATGTACATATAATGGATGGTGAGGTAGTGCCTAAAGAGAAGATATTTAAAGGACCCTCTTGCTCCTGGACAGAAGGAATTTGCCATCAGTATGCCCAAAAGCATGCATATAGCCATGGGCCTTTTGGTCGCAACTATCATGAAGTAAGTATCAGCCAATTTTTTTTAAGATGGGGGTTTAAATTTCTTTCTTTCAGATTCGTATGCTACTTCGACTAACACCTGAACTTGGAGGTGACGGAACAGAATACGGTATAATCGCTATGAATGACACTGGCTCAGATATATTATCACTCTTTACTACTGATATACCGAACCTGGGAAACAATGCGGGATATCTTGGCTGGCATGGGCCGGTTGCTATTATAGATGCAAACGGTTCGATTACTCTCTTTCAAAGAATTCTTGTACAAGTTCAGTTAGTGAGAGATGACAATACCCCGTGGAGTGACTGGATTGATGAGACTGCTATAGTCAGGCAACCTAGTCCTAATGTGATACGGTTATCAGGAGCTGAAATCAGAGAGGTGTTATATTTTGGTACTGCACCGGGCAATCATCTCTTAGCTGTTAGCAGCACTAAAGGCGGCTTAACGTCTTTACTCTAAATATACAGAAACCAAATTATTAAACATCGACTAGGCAGACACATTTAGAAGGAAGGTAAATCACACTTTCCAGTCACAACAATTTTGGCAACCCCACTTTTTAAAGAACACTGCCTCAAATGCATATAAATTAAGAGTAGACAATCCAAGGAGTTTAACTAACCTCCTGCTGTATACCCACCGACTAGTCGTCCATCTAACTCTGTACGAATAGACCCCTGGCATTAAGTTGTCTTTAAAATAAAATATAAGATACATGTAATTGCTTGCTTGAGGGGATAGGGGTTTTCTGCTTTACCTTATCTATTTAACCTATAGTAGACACCTCATGTGAATTTAATAGTCATGTATAGGTAGAAGAATCAGTCAATCAATCAATCAAATCACACTGTTCCGTCATGAGGTAAGGGTGTTACTCTGCAGTCTGTCCTATTTTACTATTTTCATACCAAACCCAATCCTTTTTGTAAAGTATTGCGGTCTAATTTCTCAAGCCCACAAAAACATTCCGATCCACATACTAACTGAGAGCGGTCGTGTCTATGCCAGCTTCACCATGATGTAAGGCACCTCCACGTCCTCTCCTGATGTGTCCTCCGCCACTATCTCAAAAATGACATTCTTCTGGTGCTCGGGAATAGCTTTCTTCGAGACGGAAGCGACGAGCTCGCTCAATTTCTGGCCGTACCGATCCGCGAGCTTGGACGGAGCGAAAAAGCTGGCGTACAGCAAGCTAACTCCGGAGCTCAGCATGGTGATTGAGAGGCCTCTCTTCTCAAAGTCATCAATAAGCTCCCGCAGTGTCATGTCTGAGACTTCGAATCGATCCCATAGCTTGTCGAGAGTAACATCGCCGCTATGACTCTTGTACACAGTCTTCGGACTTGCGATCGGCTCGCTGAATCCAAAGAATGGCAGTGCCAAATTGATGAAGCCATTTTTGTATTGCTCGATGTCTTTCTTGCTGTCCAAGACTTTGTAAAGTTCAAGTATTACTAACCCAGTCACGAGAGCAGTCGTGGTGGCAATGGCAGGAATTATCTTGCCTGCAATGAACTTAATCTTGTGTCTGTCTGCAAGCTCGATCTTATAGTTTTCGGCTCTTAAGTTGCTTGCCGCAGTGATGAAATCAATGTGATGGTTGGTATCGTCATCTTTCTCGAATTCAACAGGTTGAAGCTTGAAGCCTGCCAGCGTCTTAGGTGCAGGAAGCTTGTCGGTAATCCTTTGGAGCTCATTACTGTCCTCAAAGCCAGAGGCATTGGCATTTGGATCCTAACATGATCAGTAACATCCTCTCAAGTGAGTATAGAATAAACTTACAGGCTCACTGTCGTCGGCCTGAATCTTGACGGAAGAGCTGGGTGTGAAGTCTGGAATGATCATATTTTCCAATACTTTTCGGATCAACGTCTCGTCCATATCCTTGGTGTTAATATTGTAGTTGAAGGCATGGAGGTTGGCACCGGCGACGATAAACCCCCAGTGATATTTATTATCAGCATCGAATTTTAATGGATCAGGTGCACGCTTAGGTCCGGACCAGAAGGGTGTACCAGTTGAGGTGGTGGAATCTTTCGGGAAGTTATACAATAGTTGTTGAATGGCATTGTTGAACTGGCTCTCAAACTGGACGCGAGCCCATTTGATACAGTCTTCAACACTTAGGGGTTTATCTTCACCCAAATAATCCCGAATAGTCTCGAGAGTAGCCTTTTCATTGCCACCTTGCTTCAAAGTGGTCTCGATATAGTTAGGCTGGCTCAGGTACAAATTTACGGTCTCAGCGGGCTTAACAAAATATGACTCGAAAAGCTCTCGGGCCCACGCGATAGTGTGCTCAATTTTGTTTGGGAAACTGCGCAGCGTGCACATAGGGAAAGATTGCTCTGGCGGATCTTGAGAGCTGGAATACGACTCGGTGATGTAAGGTAGCACGACTTGGGTGTTTCCTTTCGTTCCCAACGTACCGCTCTCCAATAAGGGTTTATGAAAAAAGACACAACGGCGATCGATGTACGTTCGGGCATCAACATTATCGAGAGCATTTGTGACACCATCCAAGGAGTTCCAGAAATCCTCGTTAAAGATATGCTCCGTGTCCGCTCCCACTCTATCACGCAGGGTAATGATGTGGCCATTGAGAGCGGGATTCATCGCCTGGACGGCAGCGGCAGCAGCCTCGCTCTTAAGATTCCCAACATCCTTTGGTCTGAAGAGGAATTGGCGATTGAGATTACTCTTCTCTATTGAATCCATATCCGTAACGCTTATCCTGCCATTGGGACCAGTAGCAAGGCCAATCATAGCCCAGTTCTTCAACATTTCACACCCAATGGCACCGGCACCAACCAAGAATTCCTTGGTATTGGCAATCTTTTCCTGGAATTCTCGGCCAAAGACGGCAATCTGACCATCGTATCTCGAGCCAGTAGGGGCACAGAGCTCCTCAGATCTCTTGTAGTTGGTTGGGAGGGATTCGAGAGAGTCAAAATACATCCACTGGTTGATAGGGGTGAATTTTCCAGAGACGGCTTTGAGGACTTCTTGCGCGGCGAGTCCACCAAAGAAAGCTGACATGGGGCTTAGGTCTCCCTGCGCCTGGTAGCTGACTTCTCGGATCAGTTTCTCGTCAAGATCAATATCAAGCCCCTCCTGCTTGATGAAAGCCTTTGCCGCACCGCTCACGACCAAGTAATCCTCCTCATTATGTGGCCGCGGAAGACGACCGTGCTGCTCAGCAAACGCATGCAGAGTCTGGAATCCGACGTGGAGCTGCTGAGGGCGATCGAACTTGGCGTAGTCGGAGATGAGAAATTCGGGTTCTTTCAGCGCAGCGGAGATGGTCTTGAAATCAATGAACTTTGGCATCTTAACCTGGGTATATATTCCACCCCCGGTATATGTTCCCAGGCTATTGACATCTCCAATAGAGAATGTGTATGGGCCTTTTACCGTTACCTTCCGAGGCTCCGCCGAGTTCAGCGCCTCCATGCCCTTGATTTCGGTGAACGTAACATAGTCTCCATCCTCCAGGCCATGTCTTGTCTCGTCTAAGGCAGATACCAGCCCTTCCTCATCAATACCAGCGACAATGCCACTGACTGGCGCTTCTCCGGTAGGGTCAACAACTGTGAACTGTTTTCCAAAGTCGCAGAATATGGATCCAAACAGGCCGAACGTATCCGCTACAATGATATATATCCCCTTCTTGTGCAGATAGTCACCAATTATAAGTTGATCCTTGAGAGGAGTATTCGTGAGGACGACAACCTGGTATTTGTCAAATTGGGAGAGATCAGTAGTGAGGCTAGGAAAGTCAGTCCCCGCGATATTGCAACCTGATGCATTGCTTACCTTGATGACTCATGGATTGAAACAGGCGTATATGCATTCAGTTCGGCGACCCGGGGCGCAGTCGCTGCTGCTCTGGGCTTGCCAACATCTTCCGTATGCAGGAAGAACTGTGAGGAGAGGTCGGCGAGCTGGGCAGGGGCGGGGTCGTAGAGAGTGAGACTCTTGACACCGGCAAGAGCTACGTTCTTGGCGATCTCCACACCCAGACCTTTCAGTCCAACAATGAGCACATTTGAAGCACTCATACGCTTCATGGCATCGTGTCCTAAAACGTAGAGCTGACGACTATAGAGGGACTCATCGATCTCGTGGTTGCCTGCGGCAGGCTCGTCAACTTGCATTTTGGTCTCCATACCGACGGACTTAGCGGCCTATGAAGGGAGGTGTTAGTGTTGTGTAGATGAGTCGGTTATCATGATAGAGGAGCTTGAAGCTCTGTGGACTCACCGTCTTGGTCCTCTCTCGCTGAGGAAAGCCTGTGTCGGAAAACTTGCGCTTCCCCAACTGGCCTTCTCCGTCGGAGACCACCTGAGCTGGAATGGTGACGTTTGTAGGGCGTTCCAGGAGATGGGTTGATCAGGTTGATACTGTGATATCTGACCTCGACCCCACCTTGGCTCTCTTGGTCTGTGTGTTTTAGACGAGGGTAAGCTGCGTCGCAATCTATGGGATAGGATGGGGGAGTGTTAAGTTTGCTGTGAAAATGTGAGGAGAGAACGAATGTTTATCTGAAGGTAAGAAGTCGAAGGTGAGAGAAGGCCACAGCCAAGCATCACATAGGTGAATCAGGAACCGAAACTCAGCAGGCAGGCAAAGGTATGGTCACGTGAGTAATTTGAAATCCATCTTGCCGCCAACCACGCCAGCTTACTGTAGCCAAAGAGACGACAAAAATGACGTCGTAACTCGAAATTGATTACTCTCGACTTGATTACACTATATTACCCACCACACTCCGCGAACATACTACTATGGAAGGTATGTACTATACATGAATCTCTGCATCCTCATGGCGTGTAGGAGGGGTCAAATGGCGGTGACCACAGACCCCTCCTTTCCGGGTAATTATCGGCACCCCCGAAATCTTCAGAGAACAGAAATTTCCTTAAAGGATCCAAGATGTCAAATCCAGATTTAAGCGTAGAGGCTGTAATCAACGCGGATGGACAGCTCCTGGATCTTCAATATACTACAAGCGGCATTGTTCTGCAGCGTATCTGCTAAAGAATGCTGGTAATCACTTTGGCGCTTCTGGCTTGACAGTCAAAGGAGAGGTATACGGTTCGTGCAGAGGATCACCACTTGGACACCATCAGCATAGGTAGCTGGCACTAGAGCCTTTGTATTGGATCGCTATCCCCAGGTCCCAGATCTACCCTGGGGGAACATATTCCTGAAGCGACGTCTATGGGAAAAGAGGACGGAGCATCTAGTCGATCCGTTGGAGCTCAACATCGCTGGGAGGTGTTAGCTGCAACTATTCAAATGGACGTGGATTCAATGGGAGGCTTACAAGATGAGGTCAGCCTTTGGGGGGATGGCACCGGGGTATCCACTGCAGATGTGTCAGTTTTAGCCCTTTGACCGCCAAGTACAATATCCGAGAATTATGGAGGAATGCAAAGCTTCTTCGCCTTTCGTCTCTCGATTTTCAGACTTGGAGTTGCTATCTTACCGGTCGCCGTATCCGTAGTCACTAGAAGCATGCTGTCAGTTCTTATTCGTATGAGAACCACCTGAAGCGGGGAAGCTTTACCTAGTGATGTCCAAGGTAGCCTTCTCGCCGACCTTCATGGTGGTGACGCCCTCGTCCCAACCTGTTGTCTACAGTTAACTACTTGCTCCGGAGCATGTGTCAAGGGCCTGATCGGAGGGGTACCTTTGATGACCTGACCGACGCCGATCTTACATTCAAAAGCACCCCGCCCGACAGAGCTATCGAATCTAGGAGAGCGCATTGTCAGTCGCGGGAATTGATCTGCTGAGCCCCAAAGAGGCGAAAGGATGAGCATACTGTTTACCCTTGTTGTCGGGCTTGGTCGTGTCCTTCAGGTAGCCAGTGTATTCAATGGTAACCTTGTTGCCTTTCACAGGGGAAGCGCCAGAACCTTCCTTCGAGATAGTCTTAGTAACACCCATTGCAGCTGCGGTACTAGAGAAGTAGCGTTGAGATGTAGTTGCGAGATTTCTGGTGGTGGCTCTGAGAGAATTGGCTAGGGGAAGCATATAAAAATATCGAGAGCGGGATGGTTCTGATAAAATAAGACCTAAGGTAGAGGAGCTGAGGCGGAGCGAGGGGCATCTGTCTTATGTCGTCGCTTCACACAGCAGGCGGGTCCTCCCTCTTCCCTCTTGCTCCACTCCTTGCTTGCTTTTGCTGGCGCAACCCGGTGTAAGCGTATATTACCCCCCCAAGTTGGGTCGGACCCGAACAACGTGGGACGTCACCGCTCTGGCTTGCCCAGGCCTCGTCGAATCGCAATACCAGACGCACTGGGTTCTCTAGCGGCGTGCATTGTCTCTTGGCACTTCGATGTCGTTCTTCCCCGACCGAGTAGCGATTGCATCATGAGCACCACATGGTTGGTCGTGACACCAATATTTTGTTGCAGTGCATTGCGCAGTGTGCCCTACTGCCCCAGGTGCCAGTTTCATGGCCCTTTTCACGTGAGAAGGACGCTTGACGACTAGAGTCTGATGCTCTTGAGTACTCCGGCGTGCAGGAGATCTAGATAATGCCGGCTTTAATTATCATTCAACTTTTTCTTGTCCTACGTAAAGATATGACGGATCTATTCTCCAGATCAAGGCATAAAGGAGATTGAGCGTGTTGCTGCTACTGTTGCAAGTTATGCGGTTGCTAAATCATTTCCGGCATCTGGCACTGCTTCAGAGATGATCGCATATTCTGAAATGTGTGCAGAGGTGCCATATCCACCCACACACGAGAATTCTCTAGCCGACAACAAACCTAGTGGTGCGTAAGCCGGAGAGTATAACCAACCCAGTGTATGGTATTTGGAACCCCATTCACTGGTCTCATCATCGATAGTGAAAAGTGCCAAGGCATGTTGAAAAGGCACGCTTCGGGGAAGATGCCGAACGTGTGGCCCAGGCTGCATGACTTGCGGATACCGAGGGCTACTGACGCAGTATCGCTGCCGCGGGGTTTCTCGGCATGTCTATCTGACATATGTGATATAACATATTAGAAAGTCATGCATCGAAGGTGGATTGCAGAGTGAGTCGTTGTGATGTAGAGAAATGGGAGACAGCCAACGGCGGTTAGAATTGATGCTTTGAGATTGATGTGGAAACTATGGCAAGATCGTGTTACGTCACATTTCTCTTGTTATATTGCCAAGCAATCGTAGAACTTTAGACTTCTCTTTCTCATTTTATTTCAAGCCAAGTTCGAGATGTTAGTACACGAAGACGGCACAAAACGACAACCTGAGAATATCTAGACTGAACAGGAAGGGAAAGATAACACATTGTGAGCAAAGAGAGCTTAGAACTTAATAACTACTTAATAGATAGTTAAGTTAAGCTCAAATCTTTTTTATATATAAATAAATTGCTGAATTGAAATTTGTTCAAGAATATTAAAAAATGACTGAGTTATTATAATTTAAAATTCATGAATTTTTTGCGGTAAAATTAGCAGACCAGCTTACTGATCAACTACGTCAACTTACTTAGCTGTCACCCTGGGCAGCTCAGAGGTTAATAGACCTACACAGTCCTATTGTATTTTAAACTAGGCTTCCCCTATTAGAGAAGGGGTAATCGATTCTTGACCGGTTGACATCAGCTTGTATTAGTCAGCCCGGTGGGATATTGCACTGAAATCCCAGCAGTATCGTTTATAGCGATTATGCTGCAGACTGATCCGTCACCTCTAAGTTTAGGTGTTCGTTAAAGTAGCATATAAATCTGAAAGACGGAAATTTGAAACCCTAAGTATCAATAAGGCTGACCTCGGGATGACGATTTGGCATTGAGATCGTTGAGAAAGTTGCACCAATTACTTGACGTGCCATTTTATGCTGCCTTACGATCCCAGTTACACAGCCCTGCAGCCGCTCCTCTTCTCGCGTCGTCCACGTGTAGATAAAACAGTACTCCGTAAAAGCTATCTTGGCCTCTCAGCGCACAGCATGAAACGCCGATGAGACGGGCTGAACGTGCTCTTGACTAGGTCGATGTAAATCGTTGCTGATCCCCGGGTCTCGATCAGTCTGGATCGACTACCGCGGAGATCACGTCGCTTCAGGGCCGATCAAAACACTGCACGGTACAGCATGTCGCAAACTCTCAGTTCATGGTAACTCCAAACATCCCAAATCAAACGAACCAAAGTCTCGCGAACCAATACTCATATGGTTGATGCATGAGGTGTTGCGCTGGCTGGGTGGAAGTGGAAGTTGGGTAAGGGATGGCTTGTGGCGGGTGTACTGTAATCGTGGGACAGGACGCGCGGGAAATGGCTTGGTGAATTGTAGGTTGGAGCGGCTTGAGCGGAACGGGAACTGGGCAGGGACGTTCCCTATCTAGTACTCCGTACCGTCTGACTGAGGGTGGGAGGTTAGGAAGCAGAGCTGGGCGGGCTTGATTAGGTGACTTTTGGGCAGGGTGGGGAGGTAAGGGATGGCTGGGATTGCTGCTTGCGTCGAGGTAGGACGAAAGTAGTCGATGGCATATTACGGGAAAATCCCATTGACATGAATGGTGTAAGTTAGATGAATGGTGATGGGATAAGGCGCAAGTAAATGTTAAGGTTGATATCCTCTTCTGCACCTCTCAAGTTTTCGGCCGAAGAGGTATTTGACATGCACAATATATCGCGCACATCACGCAGGTACTAATTCGCCAGGCACACTCACTACTCACCACATTCCCCAACGGCCTTCCATCTCTCCGCGTACGAAACCCGACTAGATCCAAGACAAATTGAGCTTTTCTTTCAACCATATTACGAGCGCGCATCCAGAGCCACATCCTTTTAGACCTAGGCATTAGTATATGCACGCCGAGCCAAGGTCATCACACAGGCATGGTCGATCCCCACGTGATTTTAGAAGCTGGTGGATATGCGAAGAAGGGCCATCGGGGATCGACGACACCACTGTTCAGTGCGGTCTTGTTAGTCTCGGTGGGGCTCGGCAGAATTTGGGATGGAATGTAGGAGCGCGATGTTGTGCGAGGTGAATCATGGCCGGTGTTTGCTATGTGCACCACATGGTGAGTGGTAGATAAAAAGATTTTCTCGTGCCGAAGGATTGAGCAGGAGGAAGAGCAGTGTTTAGGCACAGCAACTTGGTCTTTACCTAGTTGAGGTAGGTATGCGATTCTACAATGGTGTCGCCGAGGTGCGAAAATTTCAAGATTTCATGCGTCGGAAAACACCCGCCTGCCAGCACAGCCAGAAACCACTCCGCATATTTCCTCCTTTCGCCCTCTTCCGCAATGGATTGGAAGGACGGTGGAATGGGGTTTTATGCAGGCGGCAGGCGCGTGGGCGAGTGGAAGGTGTCGCTCGGGCTGGTCAGGACCGAGACTGAAGGCCATGTCCACAATACCACGTGATTTAATTTCCGAGGTAAGGGAGAAGGAAAGATGGACAGCTTGGCGACGAATTGACGGGGACGGGGGTTGGGAGGAGAGGGGCCAAAACGGGGGCGTGGGTGAAACGAGGAGGCGAGGAGGCGGAGGAGGAGGAAGAAGAAGAAGATGATGAAGAGGCAGAAAGGGGGTCTGTGAAGGGAGAAGGGATCTTACCAGTGGTGTTTGATTTGTGGAGACGGATATACAATGGCGAGATAGACACGAGAGGGGAATACATACCATACCACACGAGTACGAAGGACTAGAAAAACAGGTTGTAGTGTACAGTACAGTACCGTGCTAGCCGCGGTGGTGGCTTTGGCTGATGCTGGTGCTGATGCTGATGGGCGCAGGACGAGCGAGAGCGCGAATACGCGGTGGAGATGGAGAGGGGGGGTGATTGGGTGGATGAAATGAAAGTAGATTAAAGAAGGATAATAATACCCACACGGCGCCGGGTGATGGGCCAATCAGGGCGGGGGCGAAGGGCCGGCCGGTTACATGGCGCGCGGGCACACCCTGGACGGTGCCTGGATGGAGCTAAATGAGGAGATGGTGGAGGAGACGAGGAGAGAAAGAAGGAAAAGAAGAGAGAAAGACAGGAGGAAAGAGAAGAGGGAGGAATAGATCCATGATGGACAATGGAATGCAGGCAGAGCCATGCCAATATACCCAACTCTCGAGGGACCCTACGTGGCCCCAAATGCAGGAAATGGTGTCCAGGGCGCAAAGGGGGCGCAGCTGGGTGTCTGTTGTTCATCGCTCTCTGACTCCGGGTGTGTGATACCTCCGTCTCTCTCTGCTATTACCGTTTTTACCGTGCCTGGGGGTCAGTGTGTACTGTACCTCGAGACCTGGTACACTACAACCGTCCCACGTCCACACCCATACCATGCCCAGTATGACCGACTTGCTCCTGTACCGCCGCCCTCCCGTTATAATTATCACCCCGCAAGCCTCAGGCACCCATTTCCACAACCGCAATTTCCCCCGTCCTCCCGCCCTTTTGTTTCTCATCTCCCTCTCCTCCCTCTCCCTCCTTCTCTTCCAGGACGACAGACTTCTCTCGCTATCCCTCTCTCCTGCCCACGTCTGACCTCTTCCTCCTCCTCTTCACTTCTCCTGAGTGCCTCCGGAGGCCTCCAAGATAATGCTGTTCGCCCGATAATTCCCCCCATCGCATCGACTGCATAGGCCTCCCGCGCGCGATCGCCGCCCCCCGACGACTTTTCGTCACTACACTCCTTTGGAATTCTCGCCTGCCTCTGTTCGCACCTGCTCGTGCTGTAGTAATCTGCAAGGTGTGTGGGTTATTGAATTTCTTTCGTCCATATCGAGAAACGCAGAGATTGGGGAAATCTTCCAAGAGTGAATTTATTTGGGGGAAGCTGAGCTGGCCTGGGCCGTGCTGCTGCTCTCAGCCGTCGCACAATCACTACAACACCATCACCATGCCTCCGATCCGGTCCTTTTCAGATGAACACGCCCGCTAACTCCTCCCTCGCGCAGTCTCGCTCGTTTTGACAATTTGTCAAGTCCATTCGTTCCTCAATCGCCACTGATACAAGTCGGTTCCTCCGCGCCGCGATCCTCCTCCCCCTCCACTGACCTCGGACAGTCCGACGATCGTTCCCTCTCCCCGCAAGGCCCTCCTCATATAGAACTGTCCTGGCCCCGATCTCCTCGAAGACCAGACGCAAAACGGGAAAGATGCGCGCCCCTATGGTCCTGGCCGCCTCACTGGCCGTCGTGACTGTCGCCAGCGCTGAGGCTGAAGTCGAGCGCCCACGATACTATTTCCCCCGCCAGATAAAGCGCGTGGTCAGCAATGCGACACCTGCGAGTCCTGTCTCCCCTAATCGCGCCCGTGATGGATTGAGCGGCTTGTTCGGGTTGCCATTCGGTGGGACGGACGTCCTGTCCGATCTACTCAACCCTACAGGGACGGGCGCTATCATCCCGCCCGTCATCGTCCAGCCGACACCGTCCACGACAAGTTCCAAGACGAGCTCCAAGAAGCACTCGACCACCAAGTCCAGCTCGAAATCGACAGCCAGCGCTGGCCAAAGCTCTGCCATCACCTTTCTCCCGGGGGGCGTGGTCACTTCGGACACGACTACCACGACGACCACGACGCCCACGACGCCCACGCCGACCACCTCGAGCGACGATAACCTTCTGAGTGATCTCTTGAGCGGGTTGTTTGGCCCAGGGACGTCTTCAGGTGCATCGGCGACGACGACCACTACTACCACCACCAGCGCGAACGACGCCACGATCACCACCTCGTCTTCGAGCGGCGGTGGCCTGCTGGGACTAAGCTTGACCCTTCCAACCTTAACCCTCCCGACTGTGCTCCCCACGGGATCGACTACCTCATCTTCGTCTGACCCTACTATCACCTCATCGAGCAGCGGTGGTGGAAATTTGCTCTCCTCGATTCTGGGCGGAATCATCCCCACGGTGTCGTCCTCGTCCGCGTCCGCGTCCTCGACTGGTCTGGGTAGCATCCTCTCCAGTATCTTGGGCACGGATACTACCACTACCCCGATCACAACCTCTACCAATACCACGGCAACTGCCTTGCCCACGACGATCACATCAATTAACTCGACTGGCCCGGCTACCGTCTCTTCGAATGCCACTGTGACGAGCCCGACCTCATTCGCTACGACCAGCTTCACGGCATCTTCCAATGGTACGGTCTCCCTCTCCAAGCCTACCTCCCTTCCCACACTCTCGACTACAGCCTCGATCAGCCTGGTCACGGTGACACCTACGACTCCGGCTCCCCAGTCTATCGTGCCTACAGGGACCAACACGGCCACATCGTGGCTGCCGGGTTCGATCATTGTGGCCTCGTCCGTTAGCGCTGGAACTGGAACCGCTGCGGCCCCAACGGGCGTCCCGTCTAGCATCCCCAAGGTCATCTCACCTCCTAATGGATCCCCCTCTAGCACACCTACCGGCACGACTCTGATCCAGATTGGTTTCCTCTTCCCGCTGAACTACGCGTTTGTCGTTGCCCACCCGATCACGTCCGCCCAGATATTCCAGTGGCTCCCCATGGGGCTTGCGTACGGCCTAGGATTACAAGCAGAGCAGATAGTGATGCAGAGCCTCGTTCCGCTTGACACCACGCAACGCCTAGGCTATATTACAACTCTAGCCATGGCTTTCATCCCGACCAGCGAACTTAACACGCTCTCCCTGGATCTGCACATCCCCACCTCCCCGCTGTACAACGACCCTGATCAAAGCGTCAACCAGCTCATGAATTTTATTGATCCGTCCATCCCTCTAACCCCAGGCACCGGCCTACCAGGCGGAGTATCGACCAACACCGGCTCCACTACGCCCACCCCAGAATCTGAAGGTTCGGGCCCCTTCGGTGCCGGGGCTCAGCAAAAGCAGACCTCGTCAGCTATGAAGTCGACTGTCGGCATCGCTGCCGCTGCCGTTGGAGGTGCCGCCGCCTATGGTGCAGCCATGTTCTTCATTGCTCGTCGGTACAAGAAGCGCAGACAGGAACATCGCCGCTCAAGCTCTACTTTCGGTGGACCAGAGATGATGCAGTCGGGGAGCCCAGCCCTCCTGGGCGGTGCTAACGCACTCATGTCGGGTGGCCGCACCACACCAGGAGAGTCAAGCCGCGATAGGAACAGCCGGGGCAGTGGAACCAGCGGCAGCCACTCGGCCCGCACACAACAGATCTCGGGACCAATGATGGCAGAGAACTCTCTTGGCTGGAACTGATCTCGTTGACGTGATGTAATCTGCGAAATCTGCCCGCGAAAAAGCAATATCCCCCCACCTGTCTCACCTGTACGATACCACACCCTAAAGCGCTACGGCGATCCCTTGCCGCCACATAAACCTTTCCTTTCATACAGCACTTCATCTCGGCGTTGGGTACCGCCACCATACCCCCTCGTGAATCGATAGAAGGCCCCCGCCACTGTTTCTGGTGGGCAGCCCGATCAGAGGCTTACATTTCTCTTGGAGCGGAAGCGGGATTTGCGGAGGATAGGAGGCAGGAGTAATGCCTCGTGATTGCCGTGATTGTCATGATCGAGCGATACAAAGATTTTCTCATTAAAAGCCCTGCCATCCCGGCCGCGGGGAGGCAGTAATGTAGCGGAAATTAAATGAAATCTCACCATAATCCTGAAGTCTACTCAATCGTGTACTGTACCTCCTGCGAAGGAAAGGTGAAACAACTCTGTATCTTTGTGCGCGTACTCCACAGGCAAGTGTATGTCTAGCCGCCAGCCTCCGCAAACCTGATATTATTTTTAACGTCGTCCGGAACGGCCCTTGCGATTGCCTGGATCTCCCGAGCTGTTTAGCGCCAGGTACCCGGGCCAAGTTTGATGTGATGTCGTTGCCGTGGAAACCACAAACTCCACACTGAGACAATATTGCTGGGGTCAACGCACGACAATCGCCGACCCGAGCTTCACATTCTTCATATCAACACTACATCTGCAGTGCATATCTACAATATATCCTTTTGCATGAGGTCGACCTTCCCATGCTGAATTAACTTTCTTTTTTTGACGCTGCAGACGGGCACCTGGTGAAGGTCCGCCGTTATTTAAAATGGATCGCCCAAACACACCTTCTCGAGCACCGCTCTACTCAGAGCCACCCTCCTACACAGAAGATCATGCCTCCACCCCCGATGAGGTCAATGGCTCGAGGATTAGACTTCTGACCTCCATGGACGAGCCTAGCGGCCACCCGTACGTACCAGAGCATTTTGTCCCGCGCCCTCTCGCAGTGCTGCTCCGACCTAGACGCCAGGACGTCTCCACTCCCGAGCACCTCTCCTCTCTCAAGGAAGAGGAGGAGGCCGGCTCATCCTGCCAGCTGTGCAAGGCACCAGCAGCAGATCCAGCTAATATGGTCGAGTTGCTGCCGACACTCCTAGACGGGCCGTCGCGCAGAAGCCACTCCGCAGCACCGGCCCTGTCAAATCTCTATCTCCTCCTTCTTATACAGAGTGTCAGTTGAGTAGTAGCAATAACAAGTGCTTACAAACTTCCAGTCACTCCATCCCGCGCCGCTCCTACCAGCCCAGCGTGCGGTCCTCGCATTCTCGCGCCCCGTCGATTGTTGATTCCGCCCCGCCGCTAGTGGCAGACACCACATACATCCCCTATTCTCAGAGCGGCCGCATTTCGCCGACCAGGTCGTGGTCTCCTTCCAGAGCCTCCGTGGATTATGGACGCCCTCCTCCAGCAAATGCGCAGTTCGAGCCTGCAGACCTGAACGGCTCTCCGAGACCGGGCACGCCATCCAGTCAGTACGGGGGAAGCCCACGGCGACCACTGCCTCCCGCGCCACTGTTCTCCGGGCCGCGGACATCGGCTCATGGATCGGCATTTGGGGATGATGCGACAGTACATATTCCCCTCGGTGGAGACATTGCTGACGGCGATGATGTTTTCGCACCGGATAACTTTTCGGAAAAGGATTTCAAGCACAGCCTTCGCGCCAGAGAGTCATACATGTCTAGCGAGACGCTGACGGAGGATGTGAATCTTGATGAGCCGAAGGAGTTCGTCCAGCATATTGGGCCCGCGCCAGATGGGCGACAGGAGAGGAGAGGCGCGAGACAGGCGCAGATGGCGAAGAAGGAGGTGCGGCTAATTAATGGCGAGCTGATCCTCGAGTGCAAGATCCCTACGATTCTGTATAGTTTCCTTCCCAGGAGAGATGAGGTTGAGTTCACACATATGCGATACACGGCGGTTACGTGCGATCCAGATGATTTTGTTTCAAAGGGGTATAAGCTGCGCCAGAATATTGGAGCCACTGCAAGAGATACAGAGCTGTTTATCTGCGTGACCATGTACAATGAGAACGAGATCGACTTCACAAGGACGATGCACGCGGTCATGAAGAACATCTCACATTTTTGCTCACGATCAAAATCCCGCACCTGGGGCGAGAATGGGTGGCAAAAGATCGTGGTCTGTATCGTGTCTGATGGACGGCAAAAAGTCCACCCTAGGACTCTAGATGCCCTGGCGGCTATGGGAGTCTATCAAGACGGCATAGCTAAGAATCTCGTTAATCAGAAGGAGGTGCAAGCGCATGTTTACGAGTACACGACGCAGGTCTCCCTCGACTCGGATCTCAAGTTCAAGGGCGCGGAGAAGGGCATCGTACCATGCCAGATGATCTTCTGTCTAAAGGAAAAAAATGCCAAGAAGCTGAACTCCCATAGGTGGTTCTTCAACGCTTTTGGACGAGCTCTCACACCAAACATCTGCATCCTGCTGGATGTCGGGACGAAGCCGGGCTCTACTTCGCTGTATCATTTGTGGAAGGCCTTCGACACGGACTCCAATGTTGCGGGCGCGTGCGGAGAGATCAAAGCCATGAAGGGCAAGTACGGCACGGGCCTTCTCAACCCTCTTGTCGCCTCCCAGAACTTTGAGTACAAGATGTCCAACATCCTGGACAAGCCGCTGGAGAGTGTGTTCGGCTACATCACCGTGCTTCCCGGCGCATTGAGCGCGTACAGATATCATGCACTGCAGAATGACCATACCGGCCATGGGCCGTTGAGTCAGTATTTTAAGGGGGAGCAGCTGCATGGCCAGAATGCGGATGTATTCACGGCGAATATGTACCTTGCGGAGGACAGGATTCTTTGCTGGGAGTTGATTGCGAAGAGAGATGAGAGATGGGTTCTGAAGTATGTCAAGAGTTGTACGGGAGAGACTGATGTGCCAGGTAAGTCATACTTATTTTTTATGTTAAAACCCCCCCTTTAAATTTATGATTTTACTTGAGTTTTATTGACTGGTTAGATGCCGTCCCGGAATTCGTGTCCCAGCGCAGGAGATGGCTCAACGGGGCGTTCTTTGCGGCAGTCTATTCTCTTGTACATTTCCGCCAGGTCTGGCAGACTGACCACACCATGACCCGCAAGATCCTCCTCCATATTGAGTTTGTATACCAATTCGTCAATCTGCTATTCACGTTCTTCTCCCTGGCCAACTTCTATCTCACCTTCTACTTCGTCGCCGGCTCGTTGTCCGATCCCACAGTTGACCCGTTCGGTCATCATATCGGCCTGTATATCTTCGTGATCCTGCGGTACACCTGCATTCTCCTCATCTGCACGCAGTTCATCCTGTCCATGGGCAACCGGCCACAGGGCGCAAAGAAGCTGTACATGGCTTCCATGGTCATCTACGGCATCATCATGGCGTACAACACCTTCGCATGCATCTACATTATCGTCCGGCAACTCACAACCCACTCCAGCATCGCTCTGGGGAACAACATCTTCACCAACCTCATCGTCTCCATATCATCCACGATCGGTCTCTACTTCCTCATGTCCTTCCTCTACCTAGACCCCTGGCACATGTTCACCTCGGCAGGGCAATACTTCTTACTTCTACCCTCATACATCTGCACGCTCCAAGTGTACGCCTTCTGCAACACCCACGATGTCACCTGGGGCACTAAGGGCGACAACGTCATCCACACCGACCTCGGTGTCGCACGCGGCCATGGGAAAGGAGGAGGCACTGTCGAGCTGGAAATGCCCTCTGAGCAGCTAGACATCGATTCCGGCTACGACGAAGCCCTACGCAACCTCCGCGACCGAGTCGAGGTGCCGGCCCCGCCCGTCTCAGAATCCCAGCAACAGGAAGACTACTACAAGAACGTCCGCACGTACATGGTCCTCTCATGGATGATCGCAAATGCAATCCTCGCGATGGCGGTAAGCGAAGCATACGGCGCCACTGCCGTAGGGGATAATTTCTACCTGAGATTTATCCTCTGGAGCGTGGCCGGCCTGGCGCTGTTCCGGGCGATCGGGAGCGGTACGTTTGGAGTTATTAATGGCGTGGAGGCGATTGTGGAAGGGCGGTTGCGGATGAGGGTTGGGAAGGGATGGCCGAAATGGTTGGGCGGCGTGGGGGAGAAGATAGGGAGCTGGGGAGGAAGTAGTTGGGGAGGTAGTGGGAGGAGTTAAAGTTTGTAAATTTTGAGTTGGTATTTGAAAGGGCGGGTGTAGGGGTGGGATACGGAAATAATGGATATGAATCCGGGATAAATGTTGGAGCTTATTATCTGTGTTCTTGAATTGAGCTAATATCATCCACCGCCGTCCGCAAAGCCCAATCCTCCTTCCCCTCCTATCTGAACTCTCTTCTACGCACAGGAGTCACAGAATACGGAACCCTCGACACGCAGACCACTTCTTTCTCAATTAACATCTTCTCCGCTCACGATGACACATCGCTATTTTCCTATCACTATGCAGCACCGGGCTTAAATGGCTCGCTGACGTCTGGTAAGCTCGATGATGATACTATGTATAGAATAGGCAGTCTCTCGAAATTACTCACAGTGTATACACTCCTTGCGGAAGTTGGGAATGAGAATCTGGATGACCCAGTAACGAAGTATGTCCCGGAGCTTGCTGCTGCCGCCGCAGAAGATGGGAAGAATGAGCTGCACAACATCAGGTGGGATGATATTACGATTCGGGCGCTTGGGAGCCATTTGAGCGGCATTCCGCGTGATTGTGAGCTGCCTATGCTACGCATATAAGCCAATTGATTGACAATGGTTTAGATAATGTGGAGGACGTTGCGGATCTGGGTGTGCCTGTTTCAAACTTGGGTCTTCCACCGTTAAACGTCTCCGAGATTCCAACGTGTGGCGAGTCTTTGGAAACTCCACTCTGTTCAAGAAAAGGTGTGTCCGAATTCGTCTTTAATTTCTTCCGTCGGGAGTAGTGAACATATACTTACTTGAACAGAATTCTTGCACGGCATTGCTGCCCCTGATCCTTTCGCATCGACGTTCAATACTCCCTTGTACTCCAATGCCGCGTTTCAAATTCTATCGTATGCGTTAGAGGGCATGACGAATAAATCTTTCGCGGACTCATTCAACTCAGCCCTTGTGCAGCCTCTTAACCTCTCTCGGACGTTTCTAAATAGCCCTCCAAATAACATTGACGCTATCATCCCCGGAAACGAGTTGACCAGCCTTTGGGGCTTTGACATAGGAGATGAGAGCCCGTAAGTTATTTTGGTAAAATATCTCTTCCACACATGTTTAACTGACACTTGTCAGAGCTGGAGGAATGTACTCCACCATGACCGACTTAGCAATCATCGGCCGCTCTATCCTTCGCTCCTCCCTTCTCGATCCAGCTTTGACCCGTAAATGGATGAAGCCTCAAGCACATACCTCTTCTCTCTATGCCTCAATCGGCATGCCATGGGAGATTCAGCGGATGGAGCTTCCTCTCACAGACAACTGCAAAGTCACACGTGTGGTCGATCTGTACACTAAATCAGGAGACATTGGCGCTTATGGCGGTTATATGGTCCTCTCCCCCGACCACGACATCGGCTTCGCTGTCTACGCCGCAGGCGCCTCTTCTCCTGTCCAATCGAGCATTCTGGCCGACTTGATCACAGCGACGTGGATCCCAGCTTTTGAGGCCGCTGCACGGGAACAAGCGCAGACGGATTACGCCGGTGCGTACTCTTCAGCTGATCCGCAGCTCAATTCTTCCATCGAAATAGGTCTCTCGGACGATCGGCCGGGTCTAGGGATCGAGTCATGGATAAGCAATGGCACAGATATGCTGAAGGCCTACGGCGAGATCCCAACTGTGGGCGCCACGGCAGAGCAAGCCGTTAGTGCTCGTCTATATCCAGTGGGGTTGCAAGAGGGAAATCAAATCGCTTTCCGCGCACTCTTTGAAGTGTTGCCGCAGCCGATAGCCGGGAAGGTGTTCTCTGTAAACTGCGGTACATGGTTCACTGCTGGCTCTGTAGGGTATGGAGAGGTGGCGCTTGGGGACTTTGTAATTGAGGTCGATGAGGCGACGGGCAAGGCCGTTTCTATCAACCCAAGGGCCTTAAGGGTGGTTCTTGCAAGGGAAGCGAAGGCGTAAAGTGCACCATCACTACATATTTAGTAAGCTGGTCAACTACGTTCAACATCGTTAATTATATAGTTAACTTATATAATTTTACTTAATAAGTACGCTTGTTCTCGCTATTCCTATTCTTAATCAATGCATTTAAGAAGCTAGATTTCCTAGAAGCTTTTAATGCTTATCGGTCCCTTACCAACCTCTGATTAAGTTACAGGGCGTAGTGTATCGACGTGTAATTGGACTGTTTATCGCCTATAATGTCGTCATGATTAGCAACCACCGGCTATCTCGCAACATCATGCAGATACCTTATGTAAGTGGCAGTTTGGACACCCAACCTGATGCTCTGCTTTTTGGTATAAAACAGGTGGACAACCACCGCAATCACTCATTGCGACCATACATGGTACTTCAAATTAGACCACTGTCCGTACGATACAGAATAACCTCACTCCCATCCGTCTTTCGACTCTTCTCGACCAGCTCGACCAAAATGGTACGCTCCCTACCCCGCGATGTGGATGAGGGGTCAGCTGCTGGAGCTAACGAGTCATTCACAGGCAACAAAGATCACGGACTGGGTCGCGCCCAACGACAAGTCAGGAGAATTCAAGAGAGGCCAGTCTCAATTCCGCAACTTTATCAAGAAGGGGGGCCAATTCCCGCCAGAGAAAGACCGCTACCATCTCTATGTGAGGGCATCCATCTACCTGCCGCGCGCGCATCCGCTTGCTCCTACTTACTGGACATAGGTCTCCTACGCCTGCCCCTGGGCCCACCGCACACTCATAGTGCGCCGTCTGAAAGGTCTCGAAGACATAATTCCCTTCACCAGCGTGCACTGGCACATGCAAGAGCTCGGATGGCGCTTCGCTACACCTGAGGACAGAGATGTTCCGGGAGAGAACGTCGAGAAGGACCCACTCAAAGGACATGAGAAGTTTACTCATTTGCGAGATATTTATTTCAGCGCTGACCCGGACTATACGGGACGCTTTACTGTTCCGACGCTGTACGATACGAAAACGGGCCAGATTGTAAGCAACGAGAGTAGTGAGATTATTAGGATGTTTTATAGCGAGGTATACGCCTTTGTTGATTTTACTTTACGGTGAGGGATGAAGCTGACGATATTATAGTTTGACGACCTCCTCCCAGAGAAATACAAGAATGTTGATCTCTTTCCCGCGGACTTGAGGAAGGAGATTGAGGAGACGAATGAGTGGACGTACAGCGATATCAACAACGGTGTATACCGGTCAGGCTTCGCCACCAGCCAGGAAGCATATGAGAAAGCTGTCGTACAGCTATTTAAATCCCTTGATCGGGTGGAGAAGCATCTGTCTGAGGTCAAGGACGGACCATACTACTTTGGCCGCAACATCACCGAAGCTGATGTCAGACTCTACACTACCATTGTGCGGTTCGACGTCGTCTACGTCCAGCACTTCAAGGTTCGTCTTCCATTGCTTCAGTATCGACTAGAACAGCTACTTAGTTATCTCGCAGACCAACGTCAGAGACATCCGCAGCGGATACCCTCGCATCCATAAATGGCTGCGAAATCTGTACTGGAACGTTCCCGCGTTCAAGGAGACCACAGAATTCACGCATATCAAGAACCATTATACCAAGAGCCACACTCAGGTAAGGTGGAATTTGCAACTTCTATTGGTTGGAAATGCTGATGTCGTAGATCAACAAATTTAGCATCACGCCCGTAGGCCCAGAGCCACCGATTTTGAGGGAGGATGAGGAAGTGCCTGCCGTAGCGTATGCATTGGCGTTGAGACATTCGAACACGAGACGTCCATAGTACATCGTATTCCTAACATATCGAATGACCTTTGCGAAAGATCTGTACGATGCTCATCCTATTGCATTTACCGAGGCATAACGACTAAAAATTTCCTTTCATATTTTATAGTGCTGATATAAAAATGAATGGACTATGACTTGCGTCGCGATGCGTGAAACAATCGCAATATTATGCTGCAGTTGGAAGGGATAGGCTTCTCATGCCATCGCATTTGTCAAGGATTAAAGCTATATGCAGTGATATTGCTCAATTTGTTATGCTACAAAAAGGACAAAGGAAAATAGTCTCTGTAAGAATACACAATGAAGTGCGGCAGGGTATAATAACGACCAGCATAGCCCATCCGAATGTCAGTCTCCAGTACAATTGTACGCCTGAGCATGCACCCCTAATATCTAAACCAGAGAAAGAGAAGTAGGTATAATCTGCCTTGTACAAAATAAAACATCTTATGCTGCTGCCATGATCTGCTCGCTCTCGTCCAGCAGTTCCGTAATCTTCCCCAGGTTCTGGATCATGCTGCGGCCCTGGCCAACCAAGAGGAGTTTCTCCGCATTGGCAGGGAGGCCAAGGTAAGTTGGTGGTTCGCGCTCTGGTAGCCTCTGGATCCATTCCATGAATTCTTTTAGTGACGTTCCACCTGGCACAACCAGCACTGCGTCATCAAGGTTACCCCCAGAAACGCCATCAACGAGTTTATGCCCAATATCATACGCCGACGGTGTGAGGAAGGTGTTAACCAGCTGCGAGAGGCGGGAGAAATCACCCTCATCATCAATCTTCCCACCGTAAGTTTCAATGATTAGAGTACGGATCATGTCCCAAGGAAGATTCTGCGGTGCAACATTTGTTCGACCCTGTCCCACAGTCTCGACCCAAGTATCGATGATAAATGCAGAGCATTCATACTATAGAGCGTCAGTAGAAATCTCTTGAAGGTAATAATATGACTTACATCACTATCGTTAAACTCCCAGAAACCCTTCCATCCCAGATTCGGAGCATAGCGCAATCTCTCCTGGACTACAGCATGCAAGAAAGATACTAGCAGATAAAGTCTTGTCCTTTCAACGGGAGTCTTGGTGGCTCTGATTGAGAGCGATGTCATTGAGTCTTTCATATTAGCCCTGACACCAGCCGGCTGCTCATACATCAACACGCGAGATGCACGCAAAAGATTGACAGGAATTTTTGGGCTGGACTCCATTGACAAGAAGAGTCTGAAGTTCTCGTGTGGCTTGAGCGAGTCCATCCTCTTCTCGAGACTCTGGAGCCAAGTCGGAGCGAGGTGGACATTCTTGACAAGGACCCAAGATCCGTTGGCTGCTGCATTGCTGATGGCTTTGTCGGCACTAGCCAGACCCTCATTAGACCCCATAGCAATATTGGTACATTTAGCATGACACCTCTCAACCAGATTGTCTACCTTGTAACTTGCATCGAAACCAGGACTTGAGCAGAGAGCAATCGGGCTGCTTGCAGACACCTGGTCAACAGTTTGCTTGAGGTCGTCCGTGATGTCAAGTAGACCAGCACCAAAGATAGTGGTAACAAATCGTTCTGCCGCGGGAACAAACCGATCGAGACGGAAGAGTTTGATCAATAACAGGGAGATGAGTTCTTGATCACGCTTCTCAATGCCTGCGTCCCAGATTTGCGGTACATAATTCTCTCCTATTTCCTCAGACAGGAATCGATCCCAAGTAGAGACTGAGATTCTTTCGAGTTTACCCTTGAGTGCTGGAATCTTTGATGCTTGTGCCAAAACCTCATCCTTCCTTGTAGGTTCTGTGGAAACGTCAACACCATCAATGCTCTCATCGAGTATGATCTCAATGAGACTCTTATCCATCTTGTATGGTGCAGCCTGCGCAAGAAGCATTGCCAATGTCACTCTATCCTTTTGGAGCAGACCGAGCGACGTACGTTGGTAAGCTGTCACAAACAAGTCCTCGATGATAATATCCCGACGAACGTTGTGGTTGGTCTCGCTCGACAGGCGCTTGTTTCCATGCAAGACAAAGTGGAATATGTCTAGGAAGTATTGGAGTGAGAATTGGTAGAAGTGATTGAGGTAGTGTAGCTGCTCCAGAACAGCAAAGACTGCACTGCATGACCGAGCAATGACGCTGTACTGGTGAGTGATTTCGTCAACCTCTGCCATAACGCCCTCCGTGCTGCTCATCTTTGTCGAAATTTCTGCGGCTTCCTTTTTCAGTGTCTCAAGTGTCTCAATAACATTATCATCATCGAGAATGTTGCCACGCGATTCGTTCAATGCTTGAAGCAGTCGCTTCTCTAATTGTCTCAAATGAATCTTGAACTCGCCTTGAAGCTTGATGAGGTTAGATCTTCGCTCATCCACGTCTGGACGCTCAGATTTCAGGACATCGTTCAAAGACTGTGTTTGCAAACTGCTCTGCGTAACGGTAAAGTTGACGAAGGTTGTTCGACTACAGATATCGGGAGCAAATGTTGCAGAAGGGTCTCTGGTAGATAAATAGATCTTGAAAGCCGGGGAGAAATCAATTTCCTGCTTGCCCAGCTGTATGAGAACACGTCCACCGGTCTTCTGGTATTCTTTATTGAGGACATGATTCAGGACAGGGTCAAGGTATTCGGCGTCCTGGATAAGGATTGGATTTCCGAAACGAAGGGAGCTCTCTAGTTGCTTTGTGAACGAGTCATCTAAGAAGCTTGTGATTGTAAGGCGTCTCTCTTTACATTCCTTCTGTAGGAACTCTGTCACTCTGCCAGATGGATCTATGATCAACGGGTATCGATTGAAGCGTTTCAATATAATTGCATTCTCTGTGCAAAGATCATCGACAGGAAGGGTGTTTTGTTGCCAGCCAAGACGTTCGTCTGCCGTAGAGAGATACTCTGTGACAGGGTTATGTTGCTTGTAGCTGATACCTGAAAGCTCAAGTTGATGCAACCAGTCGTCCATCATGTTCTTACGGAATTGCTGGTCATAGAGGCCACTGTAAGCCAGGAAAGCAGCTGCGACAAGAACATCCCCAACGAGGGTGTTAATTTGAGTCTCAAACGACTTACTACCCTCCTCCCAACGAACTCGCTCGGAGGAAAGACTGTCGAGCAGGCGAACACTGCGATCAACTTTGAATTGCACTCGAGACATTTCGGTCTTAATGGCTTGCGTCTCGCTGATCAACGCAGCATACTCCGTTTTGTACGTGGCTATGCTCTGCTCCAGATTATTGATAGTGTTCTCAACGGCTTGAGCTTCAGCCTTAGTCTGGAGAGCCTGCTCCTCGAGCATGTTGACTTCTTCCCTGAGCGGGCCAACACGATCAAGAATCTCAGAGTAGTTGACCTGAGCTTGGACCCACTGAACAAGGGGGCCACAAGCCTTACTTGCGCGATTGACTTTCTCATAGGTGAAATCTTCATTCGACAAGTACTCATTGCGCATCTTGAGTCGCAAGGCTTTGGTCATTTGCCTTTCATTATCGTAGTTGACAATACTGGCAATGAAATCATCCTTACGAACGATTGCCTGAACAGTTTTCCAGCTATCAACTCTATGGCCAAGGAGCGTGCACACAGAGTCAAGTGCAAGTTTAACACCCTGTGGGGGGTTGCCCATAGATCGAACTTCGGTGAGATGTTGCCTCTTGATATTGCTAACACTCTTCTGCGCTTCTATGACTGCCGGTTCCGCGTTGGCTAGGTCACTCAGCACCAACTCTCTGCGCTCGGCGACTTCAGCCTCTTGTTTTTCTAAGGCAGACTGTATCTCGAGCGAAGTCGTCTTCCGTTGTTCAGCTTCTCGTTGGTCCGCAACCATGCGCTGGAGTTTCTCGTTTGCTTCCGCATCTTTGCGTTCTAGTTGGCCTTTCTTCTCAGCAAGGCTAGCTCGCAGATCCCGAACCTTGTCGACAGTATCTCTAAGTTTTTCAAGACCAACATTCAAATGTCGCTGTTGTTCCTCGAGATCTTCACGCTTCTCATTATACAGTTTAACATATTGCGCAACGAAGTCAAGGAAGTGTCGGGGAGTGAGGAATGTCACTCGTCCTTGTTGCTTGAGGAGCTTTACGTTGAAACGCTGAAGTGAGTAATGAATATAGACCATGGAATTTATGACAGCAGCGCGGTGAGTCGCTGGAAGACTAAGGTCTCGATATGCGACAGGGATGCTATCAGGGGCAGTGAAGTTGGGTCTATCAAGATCGACGGATTGTGTCAACTCCGTGCCGACTTGGAAGAGTGCCTGATCGGACCAGTCGCCGAACCAGTTGAGAACACATCTATTGAAGAGAGCGGGAGAAGTCGCTGCTTTGGATGATAGTCCATCTTCAGGAGGATTCATTGTGAACACGACGTGGAGGTTCTTAACAATTTGTTGCGTGAACCACTTGTAGAGCTCTTCCTGCGAGTCCAGGAGAAGACCTTGTCGTTGAGCACCTTCTTTGCAAGCCGTCATCAACGAGGCTAACTCATCACCTTCGAAAAGACCTGGTACCTCGGCGTTGGCCAGCAATGTGTTCATTCTCTCGAGGAAACCCGAATCGAGAACATTAGACTCGTCCATAATGAAACAAATCTTCTCTCCCTTGCATCCACTGCGTCGAAGAACGTCCCGCAAATCATCGTCGAAATCTTCAGCAGAGTATTTGCCGTGAACCTTAATCTGGAAGACTTTTAGACCGTTCATCCAGGCGACGAACCTTGACAATGTGGTCTTTCCACTACCACTGACGCCAATTAGAATCAAATGACCTTGAGGCTGTCTGAAGACACGATCAATACGTAGCACATGCTCCAAGACATCATTGAAAAGAATCAGTGGGACGTCGACTTCTTCTTCGCAGAACGTCTTCAATCTGGCCTTGACGAAGTCGCGTAGTTGTTCTCGGTCAACAGGAACATAGTTCTTGGAAAGCCAGTTGGAGAAGAGAATTGGTCCACCAAGAGCTTTATCTTGCTCGATCGTAGGGAAGAAATCGAGCGCTATGCGGTTAACAGCTTCGTTAGTCCAGTTTCGCTCTTCCTCGGCGACAAGTCTATCTTGGAATAATCTCAGTGCCTCATGTGCCCATATACGTACAAGGCCCTCGATGGACAGCGTCTCGAGGGGTCGGATAGCCTCGTAGATACCCCGCACCCATCTTGTCAGTTCACGAGGACTGTAGACATAATGAGGCTGGATCTTAGGAGTAAAGCGCTGTTGAGATTCTAGATAAAATTGCACCATGGCCTTTGTAAGGGCCTCGGAGTAGCCTCTCAGTGAGGGAATAATCTTGAGAACCGCACTATTGAATGTGCCATAGATTTGATGAAGCGAGAGTTCCCCGGGGTAATCTACCATGATAAGTGGTGCATGCCGCAAGAATCGTGCTCCCATTGGTGTTCGGCCAGCATCTGTTGGAGGATTGCATGCTCCTACAAATTGAATACGGTCAAGGGTGACCCAAGTCTTATCAGAAGTGCGCCAGAATCCATTTTGTTCAACGAGTTGTCGCAGGAAAGAGATTGCCCTTTGCGTGCCATACTTGTCTGGTGCTGGCAGATTTATCTCGTCACAGAAGAGCACAAGCCATCTCCCGATTTGAGTGGGAGAAAGGATAACACCGTTCAATGTCTTCTTGTATTCGCAATATTGCTCGAAGGTTTTGATAAGCAAGTCTGGGGTAGTGGCGCTAGAGAAATTGAGGCCTACAACCTCCATATTGGGCAGCTTACGAAGCGCGCTGAACAGTGTCATGGTCTTTCCGGAGCCAGGAGGACCACACAGAAGTAATGGCTTATGCTCGGCGAGCCACGAGTAGAGAATGTCCTCATGGCGCACAGTATCAAGCGTCGGAATGACGACGTCTGTCTGCGTGATAGAGTGCGTGTTGACTTCGATAGTGGGCACCTGGGTCTGCCATGATGACCACTCGGCTTTTGGTAGAGTGACATCGAAATCGATGAGCGAGGAATTGTCTCCTAAGAGAGGATTTCCGAAAGTGGCCAATCCTGCAAGGGCGTCGCCAAACCGTTTCCGATCTGATAGAGGACAATCTCCAGTCAATGACCACACCAAAGCCAGAAGGAGTTTCTTCGCAATATAAGATTCAATTTGTTCTGGGTCAAGAGGGAAGTCCACATGCTGGGCGTTGTATTCGATGATATCTCGAACAGATTTGTTTAATAGAGAAAACAGTGTAGTCAGAACTCGTGCAACCGTAAATTCCATGATATGATTGAAGCCCTCTGCACGCTCTAAGGCATTCAAAATAAAATCGTCGGTGGTAAGGAAGGCTTGAAGTAGATCTGCAACTTGAGCCTGGATAGAGAGTGCCTTGGCAGCACTCTGTCCTGTCGCGACAGCATCTTCATCGAGGTCCTCAAATGCTACCGCTCTCAAGTTATCCAAGTAGTTCGACACCATCATGGATGGTGTTACCGTATCCTCGCTGAACCAGACCATGCCGCAACGGCTGACTGTGGCAAGGGTGGCGTACTTCAATGTCTCAACCTCAAACATGATTCGGACATTGGGGGGTAGGTTGAGACGCTCTCCATTCGGTAGAGTCAAGAGTTTGTTGTCATCAAGCACACTGTTCAGGTTCTCGACCCATTCAGGATCCACGTCACCATCAAACACAATCCAGTGTCGTTTAGTCTCTTCGCCACGGAGATTGTCAACAATCTTTCGCAGAATGCTTGTGAAGAGACCATCTGTCCACTCTCTGGTAGTGGAATCTAGGTTTCCGTATAGGGCTTCCTTCGACATCACTTTCGAGTCGATAATGTGACAAACTCCTTCAATGCCTTCGACCTGCTGTAAAGCTTGCAGCAGAAGTTTCCAAGCTACAGATTTTCCAGACCCTGAATTTCCTACCATCATCACACCGTGGTGGATAGTCTGAATTTGGAACAGCTGAAGAATCTTTGTCATCCAGGTGTCATTGATAACAAGACTTCTCTCCTTGGCAATGCTACGAATACTCTCTTGCAGCTTCTCGAGGCTGGCAGGCACATACTCAACACCAGGGAAAGATTCGGCCTCGATAGATTTCATAATGTCCACATCGGTCTTGATCAGTTTCGGTGCGATAGTCTCTCGAATGCTCTGGACAATGATCTGAGGCTCTACCTCCTCTTCTGGACCAAGGGCCCCGCCAGTATCGGTCAGTCGAGCACGTTTCAGACCTCCAGAGCTGACTAGAACACTCTTTAAAGCACGAAGTCCAAAGTCATAATGGGCTTGCTTTGACAGTCTGGCAGAACATCGGTCGAAAAATGGCACTGTCTGCTTGGACAATTGCTTGGCCTGGTTGAAGCCTTGTGAGTACAGCATCACTTCGGCAATGAGCTCTTTATCAGGTTTCGACATTGCAACGCTTCGGAAGAGCTTCTTTAAGTTATCGGGGAGGTTGGAACGACCGGCATATCCAGGATTCATAGTAATGAAGATTCCGGTATTGGCATTCACTCGTAACTGACGGCCGACAAGTTCGATTTGAGATTTTTCGTCTTCCGCGCCTTGTTTCAAACCCAGCTGGATGTTCTGGACCTGCTGTGACACTGCAGACAAAATTCGCTCCTCAAGACGATTAAACTCGTCAAAACAACCCCAAGCTCCAACTTGACAGATTCCTAGGAAAATACGACCCATGGCTTGGAAATCGAAGGTGTCGTCACAACAGAACACAAGAGTGAATCTACCAAGCTGCACACCCAATGCTTTCACAGATTCCGTCTTACCAGTTCCAGCAGGACCATAGGGAGAACCACCAAGTCGCTGGCACAGTGCTTGTGTCAGAGTCAAGAAGCAACGATCGGTCAAAGGTGTTCGAACGAGACGCTCTGCAACTCCAAGATATTCAAAGCCATAGTTGAGTTTGGCATTTGCCATTCTAATATGGAGTCGCTGCAGATAGTCGCCATCAGGCTTGTAAACATATCTCATCTGTAGAAGCCACATGTAGTGGCTGGGCGTGTTCGCGTTTAATTTCATAAGCTTCTCGATAACGTCTCGTTGATGAACACATTCCGTGATAAGATGCTCGCATCTCTTTCGTTGAATGGGTTCAAGATTTCCAAGTACTGTAGCGGCGAGGAGGCGGAGCACTTTGACCTCTTGATTGTAAAGGCTTTGTAAGGTAGAGCCGCCAACTTCAAGGGCCTTCTCCACAGACGACGTCCACACAGCCTGGGTAGCCAGGACCACAATTTGACTAGGGAAGGCAGCTATGTACTCATTTAGAGCTGACTGATCTATAACGTCAGCCGTGAATAATGGGCTATATTGCTCAATTGCTTCGGCAAGCAACTCGGCAAGGGTTGCCTTCATGCTATTTTCAAGCAATGCCAACCAATCGTTGATCTTGGGGGTTTTAATGAGAGAGATCTCCTTCTTCAGTCGAACCTCTTCGCCCTCTTTCGAGGTAAAACCGGATATGATGTGATCCTCATCCATGATGAGACCTGACAAGCCGGCAAACATCTTCTTGAAGTGCTTAGCGATTCGCAAAGTATCGTTGCTATTACCAATGATCTCAAGAAGATCTTCGTCGCCGACGAAGTAGAACCGAGGGAAGGATACACGTTCTCTCTCGAGGTATTCACCAAGTGCCTTTTGGATCTTGTTCAGCAGTTCTGCCAGTCGCTCGAGTGACTTCTGCACGCCAGATATGTTCAAGACATCTAAGACAAATGGCTGCTTGTATACTTTCTTCATAACTGCAAAGAACTCGGAGTTGATGTTTTGGAACCTTGACGATTCGATGGGTAGCAAATGTTTAATGTCTGCATTGCCAGTGAAGACACCTTCAAGGTAGACCCATTGACGCTGGACGTCAATCCAGACGTCAAAAAGCACGTGAACACGATTCAGCTTGTCCTCCCAGGAGGAAGCTTCTTCCTCAAATTCTTTGTAATAGGGAGAATGTCTCATTGCTTGCAAAGAATTGAGATTTTCACTACACTTTGCAAACAACTCGTCCCAGCCTCTTATCAATCGGCACTTGTTCTGATAGTTGACGAGGTCGAGAGAGTAACTTGTCCAAGTTTCCCGTACCTGTTTTAAGAATTCTTCCAGGGCCATCTCTCCTTGTGCCTGTGCGATGATGTCGCGGATAACGACTTCACTAGACACAAGATTCAGGTCCCAAACTTCTCCGAGTGTCATAGAGATAGGTGAGTAGCGCTTTCCTGGTTTTAAAGCTTTGAAGATCTTGTTCCAGTGTCGGTCACGAACGGCTTCAGACTTCAAGTCTGCGAGAATTGGGTTGACTTTTAAGAGCTGTCGGAGAACATTCTGAATATGTTCAAAGGCTGCATATTGCCGCATTCGGCTGGGCATCTCCTTCGTCATCTTAATAAGACCATCGATTGCTGATCTCAGTTTGCGTGGTTGTACACTATTCCAGAGCGTCTCCCGAAGCTCATTCAAGCTCTTCCAGATTGTAGACAAGGCAGCCCAAACAGATTTGAAGTCTTGCACCTCCTCAAGAATGGCAGCAAGTGCAGTATGCTGACTGGGTGGAAGGTCTAAGGCTTCTTTTGCCTTGGAAACCATCTCAGATTCTTCATGAAGGTTCGAGATGCGAGTCTCGAAGGACACTAGTGTTGCTGATGCAACATCTGGTGCGATGGTCCCGGAGACTGGCTTCTCTTCGTTCCATTGGCTTGTGATCTCAGCAATTTTGTCTCCCACGACCTGGTCCTCAGCAGTTATCTTTGCACGCAGTGCGTCAGTCTGATCTTCCACCATCTTTGATTTCCGGTTCAGGAGCTCGTTCAAAGAAGACCATTCACCGTCTATTTGAGAAACGTCTTGCCAGTCTGCGGGAAACTGGTAACGTTGTCGAACTAATGTGGTCTGCCCCTGTCTAAAGATCTCAACCTCTGGTCCCCATGCCTTCACTTTGCGTTTACAAGCTTGTACAATAGTGATGAATTGAACCGCTTGCGCAGTGGTGGTTGCATCCAATGTCTGGCTTTCTAGGTCTTTTCGAGACCTCAACATTTCAGCATAGACCTCATGTACACGACTACCAAGGCGGGCTGCAAACTTTATGAGAATTTCATGTTGCCATTGATCATATTTGGCATTGACTTTCGTCTGCACCTGATCATAGTCTATTGTGAGATGGCCAAAGGACCGGCTGACTTCAGTCGTGTCGAAGGTGGATCTTGTCTTTCTGATTTCTTGAAGCAGTTGCAGCCATTTCGATAGCTGATCCCCAAGAATCTCGTACACTTGATCGGATTGAAGATCCCAAAGGGATTGGAATTGCAGCCATTTGTCGACATAAGTACTGATGCTGTGTAACTTTGCCTCCACTGACATGTAGACACGAGACAAGCTCTCAGAACATGAAGCAGGAAGATCAGTGAATCGAGCTTCAGTATCATCCGTTGTAGATAGAGTCATCTCATATCTCGATGCTTTGACTTTTCGAAGATTGCAGACCACTCCAAGCCATTCATGTAGTTGAGAGAACCAACTAGCTCGAGCATATTCAAGCGGAGGCTCAAGGTATATGACCTGATTCCGCATGGATATCTCATGCACGAGGCGCTTAAGTGAAGGCTGCTGTTCACCTCCGTCGACAGGGATATCACTGAGATGTTTTCTTCGACTATCACTGTCGACACCATCGGGGCTATCACTTTCGAAGGCCTGGATCCAAGACTCGATGGATTTCCGCAATCGCGAAAGCAGAGTTTTCTTGATCCTCTCATTCATTTCTCGAACCCAATACGCCAGATTTACATAGTTTTCGAGATTTAGCTTATCAACTGCCATTTGGATGGTGTCAAGGCGTGACTGAAAGGAGCTGGAGTCATATGGGCAGGACTCCAACTCGACTAGTGCTTTTTGAACGGTAACGTTGATGGAAGCTAGAGCCACAGTCTTGCTTTGCAATAGGGAGACTGAGAGGGCAAACTCGCGGATAAATTGGACATGTTGGCTTTCATTTCCGCTTGAAATATGTCCGGCTGCGCCATTGGAGAGGAATGAGACGGGCTTAATATGAAGGTCGAAGGAATGTAAGAACGACTCCCATTTCAACGGAACACCTTTGGCAATGAGAGCTTGGACGTCATTTTGATATCCACTCAAGAGAATTGACACGTCAGACATCTCAGAGATCTGGCGAGTTGTTTGGGCGTATGTCCGGACGCTCTCCATGAGGCTGACAGCATAGGGGTAGACTCGCTTGGCTTCCTTAGAGACATTATTGATCTGGTGGGGGACAGCATAATTGAGCCACAAAAGGTTGCGAGTCTCCTTGAAGAGGGCAATAACTTGAGGATCAAAATTGACGGCCAACTCTAGAGCGTAATTTGAAGCTCGGACTTTATTGATATTGAATAGACGCCCGGAAATGGATATTTGCTTCCTCTGCACATCGTGGAGCCAAGCTTCGAATATAGGGCGGGTATCTAGCTTCTTGCGGAAGAGGCTACTCTCACTTTGCAGCTTTTGACCTTCGGCATGAAGAGCCCAGTCAGTACCGAGGACGTCCTCTACTCGCTTCATATATCCGTCAAGCTGCCTCTCGATTTGGCGAGCCCAAATAATGGCGCCTGCAACCGGTGGCAGATCTCGCAGTTGGGCCATGGCATGTGCTTCGGAATGGCCATATTGCTGTTTGAAACGCTCGTGCAGAGACGAAATGTCGTCTTTCACGTTGTCTATCAGTTGCGTCTGGTATTCGGCGATAGCACCTCGGATCTTTGGCCTCACAAAGAGGGCGTTGAATTTCGAGAACACTCTAAACATGTCGTTGGCATTTTTGGCTGTAGCTAGCCGATCCCGTAGTCGAGCAATGATCGAGTTCTCAACACGCAATGTTCGTTCATTATAGGTATTTTCTGCCTGTATCCAGATCTGGGTTCCCTCAGGAGTCACGTCGAGCAGATCCACGTTATTGAGAGCAGCCCAAGCTTGTTGCACTTCTTCAACGGCGTCAACGTCACCCATCTCTTCTACTAGAATGACTCCATTAGAGATACCATCAGCAGAACTGGCCCCGCCTTTTGGCCCAAGAACGTTTACCATGGTCCTTTGCAATTGCTCGTGGTTGTCCCGGAATGTGCCGACATACTTCAACCGCGCCTGTAACTCCGTGTGCTTCGGAACAATTTTAATGGGGATGAATTTCTCATTCCTGCGGCGGGTGACTTCTCGAGCAACATTTGTGAACTCTTTAACGTTCTCATCCCAAGCACTCCAGATCCCGTCCGCGGTTGCAAGCAAATCCTTGAAGTCTCTGTAGTCGAGATGCATCAGTGATCGACCGTGAAGCAGAGAATGTAATTGAGTATCCAGGTCTGCCGAAATTGCTTCTACCAAAGGCAAAGCTCTTCGGATGGGATACGGGCAGATCCTGAGCTTCTTGTTGAGGTGTCCGAAAATCATATGAATTGCGTCCTTGATCTTTGGCAGAGACGTAGCTGACAATAACTCGTCCAGAGGGAAGTCTCGCATCAACTGGTTGTATTTCTGCACCTTTTCCATGGCCTCCTTCAGTCCTGTATCGGCAGCGAAACTGACCGTTGCTTGAAAACGCTTCGCCGTTCGCAATATGTCTAAAGTGAGCATGACGCCGTCGCTTCTCAGTTGCAATTCAATCTTCTCCAGTGTCGACTCCATGGAAATCCAGAAATTAATTTCCTGCGTTGCAGTCCCGCTTGTAGGATCCCTTGACATCTTCGTGACAGCTTGAATTGACTTGATCCACCCATTTACAATTGACTGCAAATTATTGAGGAATGTGCTATCCTGCAACAACTCTGCAGGTATGGAATCAACTGTCGCTTTGCTGTTCCGTGCAGCAGCCTCATCCATCGCATTCTGAACCATAGGGTGAAAAGGAAGGATCAAGTCGGGAATTTCGATATTTTGTTGGAGATGTAACAAACTTAGCTCTAACTCTGCTATCCTCTTCTTGGTCACAGGAATACCAGTTTTCGCTTCCATCTCTGACCGTCCGCGCGTGCCATTTGTTGTCTGCTGTGCTCGAGTATATGCGTCGAAGTATGGGGCAAGCGCGAGGTGAACGACAGCGTGCATAATTTCAAAAGGGGAAACAGAGGTTCCACCTTGGCCATTATTCGTGCTATTTAACGATGCCACGCCAGGTAAATTAATAATTTGTATTTGAGAAGAAATGGGTATCGAAGGATCTATAGGGTGTGGTCGTTTCAAGAGCGCGATCGAGGTAGTTGTCGATGGGGAGAAGGAGATGTCCGTGGCCAAAGAGTAGTTATATGTGATGGGGTCTGTATTCAGAAATTAGAATGCATCAGAATAAAACATAAAGATGGTGCTCACTGGGTGTTTCTCCAGCCCCGTCCAGCCCATCCCCTCCGGTGATGTCTTTCTGAACATAGAGAACAGCTTGAGATTCGGTTGCGAACCGGGTGCAGCGTTGAACGGTATCAGAGTACCGGGACTTTGAGAGCAGGCTGCCCACATTCTCAAGTTCTCGCCTCGAAGCGCCCAGGGTACTCTGGAGAACCGATGCGAGATACTCTACGACAAGGTTGGGGTCTATCGTAGGAAAAGCTGTCATAGCAAGCCCATTCACTGCAGGGCTTGTCGGGGAGGTGACCTCCATCGTGAGTTGTTGCTCTATGAGTTCGATTTCATCGTTGAAAGAGGGAGCAACAGGGTAGTAATCGCAAAGCTGAGGGACACTGATGGCCAAGTGAGGTCAGTGGCGATCTTCGTTGCGTTGTGGACGTTGTTGATTTAATTAGTCTATACTGTTCACTGTCGCGAGTTCGCGTCGAAGTCCCCAGGCGGCCGATTATTTCGGGACCCCTGTCTAAGGTGGGAAGCGGCCCGCCGATAGGCTTGAAAATTGGCGGTTGCCCCTTTTCACAGATACCGCATAAAACTTTCACGCAGGACAAGCCTTATCGAATTACCGCAGATAATACTACTCATAGTTATACCAAAAGCTCGTCTGGAAGCAGCGATGTCCTAGTCCCATATTTTATCAAAATCGCGCAGGGGTTTCGGCAAAAACCCAAGTCTATCGTGATAGTATTCGGAAAGCACATGTAAATTACATATTCGTACTACCGTAGGTATCTCCAGATCCCAGAATACAATATACAGTGGAAGAGAGAGAATTGGAGGCTGCGCCAGTGGTATACATAGGGGCTGGGGGGGAGACACAGCCGCCCCATAAAGCAGTCTTCAGACGAGAAGGTCGCAAAAGAGAAATCTATGGGCAGGTGCTTTGTTGAGTCGGAAAAGACGCAGAGAGGGGAGTGTGGTGTGCGTAGGCAGTGTCTAATCAAGTCCAACATTTGGCATACCGCTGTCAGAGTCCGGACCAGTAGCAAACGGGCCAACTTTCAGTCCCGAGTCGGCAGCAATCATCTCAGCCAGGATGTCAAGGACAGGCTTGGGAACCGTTTTATCTATCCATAAAGTCAGCACAATCCTAACTGCATATGGGAGAACGAACCGTAGATTGTGATCAGGTCCGATGGCTGTGGATAGACCTTAAGGGCCTTGTAGAAGCAGAGGGCAGCCTCGATGTTGTTCGTACCTATAATCACCTGGTTAGATCGTGATTCTTTCCATTAGCTCTGATATCGAGATATCGTACCTTCGCCACTTAATGCTTCACCTCTTGACACCTCTTGCATAAAGTAGGCCTCCTTCTCTTCGACATCGGTAGGGAAGCCTTCAGCCTGTGCTTCTTGGACTGCTTGCTTTATAGCCGCACGCGCACTCAGCTTCTCTTGCTCGGCCTCTTCTCGTGCAGCCCGTGCTTGCCGCTTGCTTTCTTTTCTGATCTGCTTTCTGAACGTGGGATCCGTCCTTCCTGTCTTGTAGTTAGAACATTGCTTCGGCATATCTTGAGGGTGCCTTCATGGCTGGATTTCTTGGGATATGATAGTCATCTATCGCAACCCAATAAGTTGCCTGGTATGAAATGATGAGATACATACTCTTATGGTCGAAATAGACTGCGTAGGCTGCGGAGATGCGGATTAGCAAGGGTCATAAATTTATCGTTCAGCGAAAACACTTACCAACCAGGCCGGTGGCCAGCGTGCCCGCTGTGACCGCAACAATTGTAGAAGTCCGAACCATGATAGCGTCTGGTTTCTATCTTCTGGCCTTCGCAGTCCAAAAAATTGATGAATGAGTGATGGTGTGTGTAAAAGTTGTGGTGATGAGCTATCCGGAGAGCTACTGTCGTTTTTCCTTTCGTGTATTGATCCTCAGGCATCTAGTTCATGCATTCATGTCACGGCCGAGCTATCCACTCCAGAGTCACAAACAATAGACTCCCGACACCGCCAGCTCCACCACAGATTACCAAAATGTCGGAAGCCAAAGGGACAAGTGATATGTCCTTGCGTGCAAACAGGAAAACACGCGCCCCGACAATTGCGAAAAGGATCTCTGGGCCTCTCCAGAAGGCCACGAACGGATTACCTGGTGCTGGTGGAAAGTCATATGGCGCACAACCACGACCGCAGGCCGGAGGAAAGGTATTTTTCTGTCCTTTGTTTGATATAATTATGTGGCATATTTGACTAACTGCCGCTAGACGTCTGATCTAGTCAAACGACGATATTCTACACGATTCAACAATCTCCCCCCTGGTTTCGATCCAACTGCACCTCCTGTCCCAAGTGTTCCTGGCATCCCAAGCCAATATGCCTCATCTCGCGAAACAGGACGAGGTGCAGCTCCAGCAAAGGGTCCTGGATTGTCTGTCGATGTGAAAGCGCTGAGAGACCCAAATCTACAACCTGAGCAGTATCTTGCAACTGTCCTGAGTGATGCTTCCGATCAGGATATTGACAACTTCCAACAAGCATTACAAAAATTACGCAATCGAGCGTCAACCGACCTCCAGCAGAGTGTATACCAGAATAGAACCCAGTTTATTAAAATCAGCAAGGAGGCCGAGAAACTCAAAGCCGAAATGAGGGCCTTACGGAATCTGATGTCAGAGCTTAAGACCAATACGACCGCCCTGAGAAGTGCATCTTCGCGAGGGCTTGAATCTGAGAATAGCTTCGACACGGGTTTCCCAACAACTTTGAGCAAAAGAGACAGGAGGAGCTCAGTAGCGGATAGGACGGTAATGTGGACTGCGCAACTTCAGGTTTGTAAATGAACCCCATACGGAGCTTGCAGTATGGTTTTTGAAATAATCTTATACTAACATATACCAGGCTCTGTGGAAAAATATTGAAGGCTCCCAGAAGTTTTTACCTGCTCTTCCTGGTCGCCACGTGGTTCAAAATGCAGGACTCTGGATTGAATTGGACAATGCAACGTGGAAGCCAAGGAGGGCGATGCAAATTATCTTGCTGAATGACCACCTCCTCGTCGCTGCAAGGAGGAAGAAGAAGCTTAATGCCAATGGCGCGGACCAACGAGCGCCACCGGTCAAACTCGTCGCTGATCGATGCTGGCCGTTATTAGACATTGAAGTCGTCGATTTAGCTGGAACCAGTGAAACTCACAGTGGGCAAAATAAAGTTTCTGATGCTATAATGATCAGAGGTGTTGGCCAGGAGTCCTTCACTTATCGAACCGAAAAGCCGGACGATACCAATAAGTCCTCTCTCATGAGCAATTTCAGGAATGCTGTTGAGCAGCTCCGCAAGGGACTCAGATCCGAAATGGAGAGTAGCAACAAGGCGAAGGAGACCATCAATTATTTTGCATCGCGAGATCCTGGGTTACTCAAGAAGACTGGACTGTTGGAAACTCTCTCAGATATTAAGGATATGCTTATTGAAGTTGACGGGAAGCAGCAGAATTTACGCTGGGTTGAAGGCCAAGTCGACGAGCTAGATATAGACATTGCCCTTCAGCGTTTTGAAGCCGCCGTTGTGCATGTCGAGAAGCTCAACGCATTGGCCAAAAGCCTGAAGAGCAATGTGGTCGCCCAGGACTTCATTAGCTTCAAGGCGGATGAAAGGGCAACGAGACTCGCTGGTCTCATCACCCGCGAACTCGTCGATACCCACAATGAGATCAAGAAAACGAAGCGTAATGTAAACTGGTTGGCACGCCTTGGATTTGAGGATCGTGCTCGAGAGGCCTATTTGGAGGCTCGCGGAAATGTCATACACAAAAGATCAAGGTGAGTCTATACGCAAACGCATGAAAGAGTCTCGCTAACAGTCGCAGACAATGCATCTTTGAAGGTGACCTCCAGCAATATATCTGGGCCGTGTCCTTTGTGTACTTTACGATTATACGAAACACAGTCTCGACCTTTCAAACCTGTTTTCCGCCTCTACTCATGAGTGCATGCGTGAAGTGGGCCAAAGAGCAGGTTGATGCTTTCAATGCCATTCTCGCACGTCAACTGAGTAGTACAGAACGGGATGGGCCGGTTTGGACGGCGTGCATGGAACAAGCCAGAGAGCATGCTAAGATGTTATCTGAAGTCGGGCTAGATTTCAAGGGCTTGATAGGTCGAAACGTCCTTTCAGGACAGAATCAAGACGGGCCAGTGGGATTAGGCTTAGCGTAGTTCCACATATAAAGACATCTCATGGCAATAAAAGAATTTCTATTAGTGATTACATTTGTAGACACCTAAGTGGCAATTATTTGAAATCTCACGTCTCTTGTTGTTGCTCACGCCACTTTGCCCATTGCATCGATCTTCCACGATTAAGCGAGGTTCGTGGCTCTCGCGCACCGCTATCCAAAGTCGTCAATGCTCGCTCCCTGTTGACACATCAAGACAACTTCCCTGTGATACCCCACACCCGCGCCTTAATTAATCCACATCTCTCTGTGGTATCACGCTTCATCTCCCCTTCTCCTGCAATACTCGACTCTCTCCTAAGGTTTCTCTTCTCCAGCAGCTCGTGTTGGGACCTGACCTGACGAGCGCGACTAGGTCGTCATCGAGCACCAAGCTAAACCCCACCAACCCCAACCCCAGGTACCAAGGCGCGGTAGCAGAGCTAGAGTATTATGGATACCGATATGGAAGATGTTGGCAGAGTTCCCGAGCCCTCAAGATTATCTCCTGCCACGGAGCCTGCCTCGATACCCACCCTCGATGGCTGGATAGAGAGCTTGATGACATGCAAACAGCTGGCCGAGACGGATGTGCAGAGGCTCTGTGAGAAGGTATGCGCCATTGGGTCAATATTGATGCAAGGAGTGGATAAAAGCATGCGGTTCTGTTGATGGAGTGCTGACAACGCGCTATCAGGCACGAGAGGTTTTACAGGACGAGTCAAACGTCCAGCCGGTGGTACGATGCACCCAATTGCTTCTTTTAGAGCATCAATACTGACGCTTGGTTAGAAATGCCCTGTCACAGTGTGCGGCGATATCCATGGACAGTTTCACGACTTGATGGAGCTCTTTAGAATTGGCGGTCCGAACCCTGATACCAACTACCTCTTTATGGGTACGTCAATTTCCAATGCTTGCAATCCCTCATGTATCACAAGAGCAATACTAAAATTCACCGCAGGCGACTACGTCGATCGAGGCTACTACTCTGTTGAGACTGTTACCCTCCTTGTTGCTCTCAAAATCCGATACCCACAACGCATCACGATCCTCCGCGGCAACCACGAGTCTCGCCAGATCACGCAAGTGTATGGCTTCTACGATGAGTGCCTACGCAAATATGGCAATGCCAATGTATGGAAATACTTTACCGACCTATTCGACTATCTCCCCCTCACCGCCCTCATCGACAACCAAATCTTCTGCCTCCACGGAGGTCTTTCCCCTAGTATCGACACTCTGGATAACATAAGAGCGCTCGACCGTATACAAGAGGTCCCGCATGAAGGGCCCATGTGCGATCTCCTCTGGTCTGACCCAGATGACAGATGCGGATGGGGCATATCGCCTCGAGGAGCGGGGTATACATTTGGTCAGGACATCTCAGAGGCTTTTAATCACAACAACGGATTGACCCTGGTTGCGAGAGCTCATCAACTAGTCATGGAAGGCTATAACTGGTCTCAGGATCGGAACGTTGTTACCATTTTCTCTGGTAAGGCGAGCCTTTGTAGGTAGAAGTTCCCCCGCTAACCTCATTCTTAGCCCCCAACTACTGCTACCGATGCGGCAACCAAGCTGCCATCATGGAGATTGACGAGCACTTGAAATACACGTTGTGCGTACTAGCAAACTATCTCACCCACGCTACCTCGCTAACCCTGACCGCGTGTAGCCTACAGTTCGATCCGTGCCCACGGGCTGGCGAGCCGATGGTATCACGCCGTAAGTTACCGAGCCTTCCGAACCCGCCCCAATACCCAGCTAACAATCTCAGGTACACCCGACTACTTCCTCTAGAGCCCGCCGATAGAGCTGGATGCGCCCGAGAGAGAGTTCCTTCGTGGGGGGTGGGACCGGCGGAATTATGTAGGGAAAGAAGCTCTTCTGGCGAGGACTGCCGGCGTGGAGAAGCACGGCCGTAACAGATCCGCGATGGGAACCCCTCGGCGCGCATTCTTGTAGTAGACTTGCATTCCCTCCGTAGACTCTTTACGCGAATGCAGACCTGGTTTGAACGAGCAAGGACACTACAAACTATGTGGCAAATATGACAGCCGGTGATCTACCATGACACCTTCAAGCATTGACCTGCTGTACAGGGCATTTCTTGTCCTCCAATCGCGACCTGCGGTTCCGTTGTCATCTGAGTGGGGTTCGTCCGTAGAGCCCGATAGATGCCGTACCTGATCTGCATGTCCTAGGTTGGCATACCAATGTCGTAGTCCATGATTTCATCAGCTACTTCAGTCCTTCTCTGTAATTTGTGAAGTCGAGATAGAAGGGATTGCTGGAGGAAACTAGCCGATCCCGCTAACCTCTTCAGGCTAGCATCGTGATATACAGAGTCCGGCCTCCGACTGTGGGCCCCTGCAAATCTCGCATCTCGCGCTCAATAATGGCCGTTCTGCAACTACGAGAAACAATGAGGTTGCAAATACGGGAGTGGCTGATATGGTTGGTCAGAGGGACATACATGGCCGGGCAGAAAGCCCTCTACTTTTCGCCAGCCCTTCATTCCGTTGTTCGTATACAGGGGATATATAAAGTCCTAAGTGAAACCACCTTTATCCCGGGAGTCGCACAGCTCACTGCTTCTTCGACCGGACTCACCCAACACCTGCCCAACCAGACGCGCTGAAGACGGTTACCTGCCTGGTTTGCTTTCCTCTGCTCGATGTAGAATTGACGTCCACGCGAATCTCTTTTCCATTTCACACTTTTGACATTCGATATTCATCTCACAATGGCTTCAATGGAAGCCCCACTAGTAAGTCCTCTCGTGCCACACTCAAGAAAATAGAGGCTGATATCAAGTCTTTCCTGCAGCACGCGCCGTATCCCCCAAGGAACGCGGGACTGGGACTTCAACCCACCACGAGCCTCGACAGCCCGATCACATCTGTGTTTTTGGTGCTTTTCATTCTGGGTGCTGCCACCCACATGACCATCTTCCAGCTCAATCTGCGTCGCGGCCGGAAGTTTATTATGTCGGGCATGGTCTTTGGCTTCTGCATGGCACGGATACTGGCATGTACCATGCGACTGGTGTGGGCCTCACATCCCAGGAACGTATCTGTGGCCATTGCCGCGCAGGTAAGAAACCCCCTTCCGTCCAAGTGAGAACCTCCCCTTTTGGCGAACAAATTCCTTCAAGTATCTCCCACGGAGAATTAGATGGCTAATCCATCCCTAGATCTTCGTTGCTGTTGGAGTCATCATCTTCTTTATCATCAACGTCGTATTCGTCCAGCGCCTCTTCCGAGCTTCACATCCGCAGTTGGGCTGGGCGAAATGGTTCTCGTTGTTGTTTAAGATGTACTATGCATCGGTCATCTTCGTGATTATCATCCTTATTACTGGCGTCATTCAGAGCTTCTACACCCTCAGACCCGGCATTCTCCACAATGACAGAATCCTCCTACTGTTCGGCTCCACCTACTTTGCTGCGGCCGCATTCCTCCCTGTCCCGCTCCTTGCTCTCAGAGCCGTTCTACCCACTCACGGCCCCAGAGAGGACTTTGGCGAAGGTCGTTTCAACACGAAAGTAATCATCCTTCTTATCAGTTCTATTGTATTGACCCTCGGCGCTGCGTTCCGTGCAGGGACTTCGTACCTGCCCAGGCCCGCCTCCGACCCAGCATGGTACCAGAGCAAGGCCTGCTTCTACCTCTTCAACTTCACGATCGACTTCTCTATGGTCGTTTTCTATGCCGTCATGCGGGTCGACAAGAGATTCATCGTTCCAAACGGAAGTCACGGCCCTGGCGATTACTCGAGGCCTATCGATAAGGTTGAAACTGGCAAGGAGGCTGGCCAATGCGATACATCTGGTGAGGAAGGTATCTCAACCACACCAAGAGGCGATGTAGAATCCTGCCTTGCGAGCGAAAAGGTGGAGGAAGCTCGTGTTTCTACTGCCACTACACAGTCTGGCAACGGAAACTCTGCTCCAATTACCGACATGAGCACGAAGCCTGCTGAGGATGCCGAGGGCCGAGCAATGGGGGATCGGGGACCAGTCGAACAAAAAAATGAGTTATTTGAGGAGGACAAGACTACCGCAGAGCCTACGGCTTTTATAGAACCAGGGAACGAGGTTGCTGCCTCAGTTGCAGCTCCAGTCGAAGTTCCATCGTCAACTCCGGCTCAGTAATAAGATGTTGTACGGGCGGTCCTTTAGATATTAATGACGGTACACGAGTAGATTGGTAATATGCATAGAGTGGAATGGCGTTCTGTATACCCAATATATATTTTTGGACTCCTCATAAGTTGGAAGTCTAAAGCTTGAGACCAAATCCCGTAGAGGTGTGACCAGATGATAGCACGTGACTTCTCAGACTAGCCCGCGTCGTCGCTTACATGACGGTGTCGAAATTGATCCATCCGCTCCTCCTCCAACTTCCGTCCTCTGTGTGAGTGATAGGTTTACCCAGCCACTTTGAAGAAGCCCGCCATCAACTCGACAAGATGTCTTTGACGCCCCAGGACAACCGCGGGACCTTTATCTTCCAAGCTCACCCCGCGCTCCCGACTCCATCGCCAGTTCACCAGCAGCAGCGCGCAAGCTTTTCCCGACCGACCCAGGGCGGGATCCGACCCCCAGGACAGCACAAGCAGCCAACTTACTCAACACCATATACCGCGAGCAATTCTCAGCCGGGACCGGCAAGGCAAAATGGCAACGCCACTGTGTCTGCAGAGCAGCAGATTGCTCAGGGCGTCTTGGGAAACTCACCTGTTGCCCAGAATTCCCAGCAACGCCGCCCTCAGCAGCCGCTAGGTACACCGATTCACATGCCCACCCAAAGCACACCTCAGGGCCAACCGTTGAACATGAACTCCCCGATCAATCCTGCCCTCTCTGCTACCCAGAGCCGCGACTTTGGGGCGCAGAGGCAGTCGAAGAATCCACCTCCAGCGCATCAAAATCTCGGCGGCCAGAGATCGTCATTGAGTGCATCATCCCCGGTTACTTCTGGCCTCGGGTCAAGGCCTCAAGATGCGTCCCCTGGAGATGGCATGGATACCTCGCAAGATATGTCCATGATTGATCCCCAACTTGCTCTCGACCAACATCTTATCAGCAGCGCCAACAATGCTCTTATCCCTCAGCCCAACCCCGTGCCTCCGCCAGCCGTTCAAGGCGAGATGCTCTCCCCCCCACCTGGAGGCAGCTACCCCACGTTCGAAGCTCTCTTTGCTGCGGCACAAGCCCATGCTCTTTCACACGGCTACGCTTTCGTCATTGGCAGATCGAAGCGCGACAACAGAGGCCTGAAGAAAGTGTTTTTAATATGTGATCGTGGAGGAACCAACAAAGAGAAGGTCCCAGGGGAGCAACGTCAACGTAGGACCAAGTCTAGAAAGTGTGGCTGTGAGTTTGGTGTCTTTGGACTGGAGAATAAGACTTCATGGATCCTCAGAGGCCGCATTGATGGTGAACACCTGACGCACAATCACCCCCCGAGTGAAAGTCCTACAGAGCATCCAGGAGCGAGGAAACTGGATCCCAAGGCCATTGCTGCTGTGAAGGCCCTTGAAGAGAATGGTATTTATTACTCCCATATCCGACCTGAAGTGTGCTAACAAGCATCAGGCGTCTCCGTCAAAGAAACCCTCGAGATCCTGCACCGCGAGAATCCCTCCGTGCACTATCTCCCGCGTGACATCTACAACGCGCGTGCGGCTATCAAGCGTGACCCCTCGCGAGTGGAAGCAACAGCCATGAATGCGCTGCCCACGTTCTACAAGAAGCCACCCATGACGTTCGAGGAGAAACTGCGAGCGGAGCTGCGCACGGAGGTGGCCAACGCGCACGCAGAGAACGAGAAGATCAAGGAGCAGTGGCGCAAGGAGGTCGAAGACCTGAAGGAGCAGCTGAAGAATAAGGATAAGATGATCCGCAAGTTCGAGATGTTCATTGACATCTGCAACGAGCGGGTCATGGCACAGCGGGAGATGCTTGCGGATGGCGAACCGAGTGGCGACGCGCCTGAGTGAGGCGAAGGCGACCATCAATTAAGGTTACTTGCTAAGCAATCTGTGTTTGGTTTGCATGTGGGCCTGTGAGGATTGTGCTTGGCTCTTATTATACGAGGGGCGTTTTCGGTAGCTACCTGGAGTACTTCGTAAGGTTGGGAGGGTCATGCATTATATCGATCATTCCTCTCACACAGAAGCCTCAGAAGAAGCTAGCTACAATATGCAGTAGAGGCCTAGTGAAATAATGACTATTTCCTAATATTCTTTAAATAATTATGCCTCACATGCCTGTTTTGGTAATAGGTGATGGTATAAATATTGTTGGCGGTACTTAACTACTGCAATATCTCAATCTTTGCCCTTCATAAGCGCCCCTTGACTTTCTGTCAGCGCAACCTTATTCTTTCCCCTCCTATGCACCCTCTCATCTCTTGGGTCAAACCCTCCATTCCCCCACGTCGCCCATTCAGGCGTTTCGGGGCCCGTATAATCCTCTGGAGTAAATTTCTCCCCGCTCTCCAACAATTCAAAGAACTTCTCATAATCAATCCTCGTATGCCACTTGCCCTCTCTTTTAAACCTCGTACTAGCGATCAGCACGCAGCAGCTATGAGCATGCTCAGCCGCGATCCCATAATCTAGACCCCTCCTTGCGAGCGCAGTATTCAGCGCCTCCACGAATGCACACACTTCCTCATAGAAGGGCACATTTTGCATCGTCAACCCGGCACCGGCTGACGATGTGGTCCCGCAATATGTGACGCCCTTGACCTCCACAAATGCCGGGAGACCGCGCTGTACGAGATCCGCGTAGCCCTCAGCCTCATCGTCGATATTAAAGCCCTTCACAAGCGTAAGCCTGAAGACAGTGCGCTGCTCGAATCGGCGTTCTCGCAGAATGTCTAGACAGCGTTGGAAGCGCTCCCAGAAGTCGCGGTGCAGCGGACGGTCGATGCGTCGCAAGGACTCGCGGTTCGAGGCGTCGATACTAACGTACAGCTGCGTAACGGGATTCAAGGCCGCGAGCTGGTCTGGGTGCTGTGCGTTGCAGACTAGGAAGGAGGAGATGCGCTCTTTATGAAGCATAGCAGTGAAGGCGTTGATATGGGGGTAGAAGATTGGCTCGCCAACGAGGGAGAGTGCGCAATGTCGGATTCGCATGGCCTCTGCAAAACGCTCAGCACGCACACCGGGAACACCACGCATCATCTTGATCTTCTTGTAGTGCCCGGCTTTCACTCCTTCGAAGATGAGCTCTGGGGGGTCAATAACCCAGCGCCATGTTGTGCCGACAGGGTTCGTTCCGTGGCGCCAGCAAAAGACGCATTTGTTAGAGCAGGAGAGAGAAGGCGTCGTTTCCATGCATTGGTGGGAGGCGATGCCGTAGAAAGAGTATTTGTAACAGGATCCTCTCCCTCGAAGGGCGGATTTTGTCCAGCGGCAGATCTTAACTCCTGAGTGTGAGCCAACTATCGAGTAACCCTGCTTCGTAAGGGCATCGTATGTAGGGGAATTCTTTGGGACCATTTCCTTGGTAATTGCTGGAGAGGGAGGCTGTGCTCCCTTACTATATGTCGTGAAGTCAATTTCCAGAGGTTCTGATGAATCACTCATGGATGTGGACTTGTTCAAAGTGCCACCAATATCTTCAAGGTCGTTCAATCCTGACTTTTGTGCTTTCGTCTTTCGTCGCGCAAGCGTTTGCTCTTCAAACAATAATTCCCCACCATCTTCCGCCACATCCTCATCCTCAACATCACTTTCGACAGCATCCCCACTTCCAACAACGCCCTCCCCTAACCCTCCGGTCTCAGCAATATTAGCCAACACATCTTCAACCCCCTCCCTCCACTCTCTCAACCGCTCTAAAGCATCGGTCTTAGCGTCGCCCATGCCTAGAGGAAAAGCTCTCTTCCTCCCCGTCAACTTCGCCATCCACTTGTCGACTTCTCTCGCCTGTGAGCAGAAACCCTCTTCCTCAGTCGGCCATCCCTCTCGGTCTCCAAAGCCAAACACAGAATATCCCAGCAACCGGGCCAGTGGCGCCGTATCTATCCTGAAATCATTATGCGTCTCTCGAAGGTGTTCAAGGAAGTTGTCTAGGACGGTGTCAATATTATACGTTGGAATGAGGATGATGTAGAAGTATTGGATGCTAGATTTGTCCTTTGGAGGGGTAATGAAATAGTCGTCATAGTCTATGTATGACAAATCAAGTAGTTGAGCTTCGTGAAATACTGCAGAATCGGCCTGGCTTTTGATAACTTGTTCCGTGAACAATTTAGCCGTCTTCTCAGTTGTCCCAGTCAGAGATGAGAAGAAGACTAGAACCTGAACTTTTTGATCTTCGGGTGTAGCATTTTCTCCCAACGAGTTACGCTTTTTAAGGCCTCCCACGATCCTGCGAGGAGCCTTTTCAGAAGCCTTCGTATCTCCCAGAAAACCCTTCCTTTCAATAGAGAACTTTGGAGATGGTGGCAGAGAAGCGATTCCCTTCTCTCGAGATGCTCTAATATGGAGCGCAGTTCGCAGAATTATAAGGATTGTAAATGTGGTGAGGATAATCGGGATTCGATATGTGTGCCACAATGAGACAAGATCTGCTGCAGATTAGCAAGAGCGCAGCTAGGGGTGTTTCTAGATAGATGTATTCAAGCCTACCAAAAATTTCAAGCGGCAACAAGGCCATTAAAGACCAATTGTCGTGGGCCATGGTGGGCAAGAAAATGTTGTATTCGACGCGGTTGTCCCACAATTTTTTGGAGTCCAGAGGCGGGGCTCTCGCTAACTTTATTTTCTTAGGGGTGTTAAATTTCCTCACTCTTTCTCCAATGTGGTTGTCAGAGGATTTTTAGCATGATACTAGTATGAAATATGTCCATTAGGGAATTCAAGTTCCTTGCATTGATTATTTACTCTTTGCATTAAACTGCATTTTTGATATACCAAGTAGGTCTGTTCCGAATGACATTCTCTATCGACCAACAAATTATCAAGATATTTATTTGGGCAAAGAGGCCACAGATATCACCAGTTTTAATATAGGTATAAAGCAACATATCATTTCATTTCAATCTATGCAGCCCTTACCAGACAATGTTCATCAATCCCAAAACAGGGCTAGACTCGACCCAGTTAGCTTTAGAGACAGATGAAGGTACCGTACAGCATATCAGTTTCAGTCACCATATTTCGACATAAATTTACAATGGTGTTTCAGGAACCAGAGCATTGTATAAGAGTGAAGACTCTTCAATGTCCTGGATAGCTCACTAATTGAAATGTATACCCGGACAGTTACCTGCCTTTAACAGCATGGATGCTCCCTGCGGAGCGAATATTAGATATTTCAAACTGGCAAAGAGAGGAGATTCATTTCATGCATGCACAGCAGATTGCTGGCCAAGTGTAAAGGTAGCATATACAAATCCGACCAACTGAAGTATGCAAATTCATCTGCAACCCCCGCCTTAATTATTTCGCTATGCTTTGATATTTTTACATCGTACAGTACATTATTGTCCTTTCCTTCTCCCTTGGGGCTCGAGACGGCTTGTCATCTATTCGTTGATTTTGGCAAGGATACTGAGCACTATTAGTAGCAATTATGAGACGCGTGAGAAGGATCTTACTCATGGTCTCTGAACAGAGAGTATTCATCCTCTCCGACCTTCACAGGTGATCCGCCGTACTGTAACTCTTTCGTCAGCAATCTTTAATGCCGCGTATATCTTCATTAATATCGAACTCTCTCATCCCAGCCCTGAAGTGGCATTTCCAGATTCCTCTCCTGTCTTTCGGGACCCCAACCACAAGATCCAATCGAATACAAAAAAGGACTCACCTGCGGGATCAGGACCCTATCGCCAACTGCCACACTGCAGGAAACTCTCTTGCCATCCTTATCCAATCCGCCAGGGCCGACGGCTAGAACCCTCGCCTCGTTCAGCTCCTTGACGCTTGACTCTGGGAGGTAGATACCAGACGCGGTCCGAGTCTCGGCCTTGATACGCTGGACCAGGACGCGGTCGAGTAGCGGAGCAAGAGATTTGATGGATTTAAGTGCGGTGGCCTATTCGTGTCTCTGTCAACAGTGCTACTTCCTTTTACCAGAGCTCTCTCCCCGGGGGAGTTTGCTCTAGACCTGCAAAGAAATATTCCATAGATGCAGATACAGATTAAGAACTCACCATTTTGAAGAGGATTTATGAAATATAAAGAGCACAGGACGTGGGAGAGCGAATTGAGAAGTAGGAGGTCTTTTTTCTTGTTTGCTCAAGATGATTCTATTCGCGCAGTTCATCAAGCTTCGAAGAGGTTCTGACACTTTTTTTTGCCGAGCTCTCGCGAGACCATCACGTAATAGGAATATATCACGTGATATCATATTTACAGTACCCCCGGCCTCTTAACGTCTAGATCCGAACATGGGATATCTAGGGGAGGGATGAGTTGCGTATTCGAATTATATGGGATGTATGTAATCTGATGCAATAACGCCTTCTTTCGAGTCAATAATTCTAAAATCTGGCTATAAGCGAGAATGCATGCTGGTGCATTCTGGATCTTATTCCTTATGTCTGATTACTCGATTTACTGTTTCGTTGAAGAATAAAAACATAATTTACTAATAGCAGCTCTTGCAAGGACTGCCTTATCTGGAAGACTCCTCAAGACCCAAAAATCCAGAAACCATCAAACTGCTCTTGACCTCGAATATACAAAATGTAGCAGCTTCTCTGCTGAATAACCAACCCCTTTTATGTATGAACTGCACATTAGGCATGTCAAAGTATTATAAACGATTAGAAGGTATCCCAAAAGAAAGAGCTCTGCCTGAAATAACACCGCGACCCATGCACATTCCTCCGTAGACTGTTTCCGCCAGAACATCTATCAAGCATATCTACTTAGCCGGTTGTGGTTGTGACGACGGTGGTTCTAGTGTATGGGTGTGTCCCGGCGCGGAGAATACTCGGCCTTGCTCTTCCTGTCTACAAATGACCGTCCCAGAAACCCAGGGGTCTTCTAAAATGTCCACCATTTTGGCTCTTTTCTTCGGATCGATCTCCAACATCCGGCCTATAATGTATCTACTCTCTCTGGGGAGGAGTCGTAGTAGCCGCCATGGCCCTTTAATGACTTCGGGCTTCTTCTCCCCGTCAGCGGCTGCACTAGTTGGAGCCTGTTCAGTCTTGGATGAAATTGTAGAGTTGTCCGTGACAGTTGCTCTTTCAGGGGTGTTAAGATCCGAGGTAGATTTGGATGGCACGCCGTCAGAAAATCTCGTCATCTCTGTGCCTGGGGTAGGGGTGGAAATAAAGAGCTTATAAGAGTTGTCCGACATGCGCGGCATTTTCCACGGGAAGCGTCGGAGGGACATGCAGCAGAATATGATCGCCAGCGACCAGATATCGGCAGGCTGGGGATCGTATCTTCGCTCATCATAGACCTCTGGAGCAAGATACGGGTCAGATCCAACGATCCCTAGAGAGAGTTAGAGGAGGCTTCGGATGCAGATAAGGCGGAAACTCACCCGAAGCTAAGGTTATGCCACTTTCAAAGGGATATTTGAAAACGGTGGCACTCCCGAAGTCAATGATCTTCATGATTCCATACTCATTAACTACGACATTGTCAAGCTTCAAATCGCGGTGGGCCAGCCCCATACTATGCAAGTATGTAACGCCACTGAGAATCTGCAAGAAGCAACATGCGACTTCTTCTCGCGACATCTTTCCAGTCATAACAATAGCAAATAAATCGTATGGCGCATATTCCATGACTTCATACCACCTTCCCTTCTCGTGCACGATATCCAAAGTCTCAATGATGTTGCCATGATGGAGGGTCGATCCGATGCAAAATTCTGCCGTGACCTTTTTCGCATACTCCTTTTCGCTCTCATAGGAATGCCTAGCTCGGAACTCCTTGACGGCGAATGTTGTATTGTCACTGCTTCGCTTCATCAATCGTACGGACCCGCCAGCTCCAGCTCCAAGAACTCTTCCAAACTTGCCGTACTTTGATGTCAAGCCATGAGTATCGTCGAAAGGAAGTTGGGGAGATCTATGGTGAGGCGGTGTTTTGGTTCCGGATTTAGTAGATGGGGTGGGCGACGCAGTTCTTTTAACTTTGTTGCCGCCTAGCTTTAAAAATCGTTTTAACTCCGACATGGATCCTTGCTTGGCTTGTAGTGTGGAAGCACTATCATCATGTAAATGGGATAGATGATCTTTGTGGCTTCCGCTGAACATGGTTGAGTGCCTCTTATTTTCCACTGGCGCACTCATATCCACAGCACTGCGGGAAGAGCGTGGGAGACTCGAGGAGAAACTTGGCGAGCGTCTGTGCTTTGAATTTAGGGCTGTGAACTTGAATCTCTGGTCAATGGCATCTAGGTTTCTTGATTGTGGAGGACGCTTATTAGCCGCGTAAGGGTCATTTGCGTCTCCCGGAGGTGTGAAAGGGGTGCTGTAGGTTGTAGCCGCAGAGTATCGGCCAGGGCTCGGGTCTCGAGAAACAGGAGCGGACGCGGCAGCGCTGTCAGGGCCAATTGAGAATGCGGCTCGATGATGTTTTGGTATTGCTGAACTGGAATCTGCTGCCTGCCCTGTAGCTCTCGTTGCTACCTCTGAGGATGCCGGCCGGGACTCGTCAACATCTGTCGTCGAAGGGGACGTCCTGGGTGGAGAGATTTGAGGGGTAACGGCTGCGGGGTCAGTGATGGCTTCCACTTTTTGAAGGGTTGGGGCCGTTTTCCCTTGACTATCAACATCCCTCGACCGTGTAGCAGAGGGCGTGATTGGTGGTGAGTGCATTGCAGGAACACGTGGGCTCTGTCGGGGCGAGGGCCTGCCGGAGGAGGTATTTGTGTTATGGCGACTTGGTTCACGAGAGCTATCTTCATGAGAAGGGACCTATAAAGCAAGATAGTCAGTTAGGTGAGATTTATGCGAATGATGTCTCATAGATGAGAGAAATGTGGTGCAGGAGCGAGAATATGGGCCACCCGCTACATGCATGTAGGATTTGTGGTTGGTGGGGTTGGATCCCCATGAAAGCAACAGGAGCCTTTCGCTATATGGCTAGAGTAGGATTTTTGCTATATCATTTCGTAATCCCGCCGCTTGCTCAGTCACACATGATTGCTGCTTTTTCTATATCCGAGAATGTGCAGACGAAAAGAAAAGGGGAATCCGTACTCGTGAAGCCGGCAGAGACACGGGCTCAAACGCAAAGTGGCTCATGCGTCGTTCTTGAAGATGTGTGCCTTGGAGCGTCTCCGAAAGTTGTTTCAGTTGCGCACTTCCGTCCGCAGCAACGTTGTGCGAGGGCGATAACGCGTCCAGGCTCTCAAGGCTCTCGTCCGGAGCGATCTCTTCGTCGACAGACGCAAACCGGACGGCAGGCGACGTACCAGCACCTTTCTTCCCATCTGCGCCAGATGCCATGGTAGTCTTGTGGTCGGGGCCTGTATATAACCACGTCAGCAGGGCCTTTGCGATGGAGTCGGACACGGCGGAATTGAGACCAGACGAGTAGTAAGCTGCTCCACACATACCAATGGGGCCCGTTGGGGGCTGGGCATCCTGAGAAGCCATGTTGTAAACGACCCTGGAGACCCAGGAGACCTACAGCGGTCGTGAGAAGACGTGCGCGGGGGATCGATGGTCTCGATGCGTTGGGGATGAGATGATGTTTTGGACCGACAGTCTCTGAGGCAGAGTTTGGAAGTGGTGGCGGGGCTTCCCTGCGCCGGATGGCGGCAACTCGACCAAGCCGAGTGGGGGCCGGCCAGGCAAGTAATGTATCAGTATTCGTCCGGCTGCCTGAGATGCGAGGGGTCCTGAATCAGCATCGGGTAGCATGCGCCGTGAGAAGGGAGCCACGAGGTCGAGAGGGGTTCAGTTTTGATGCTCCTCGAGAGCATAAGATGGCATCATAGCGTCATCGAAGCCCTCAGAAGTGCGGGACTATCGCAGATCGATAATGGAGATATCTCGAAGCGAGACACTCCGATGATTCAAGGGCGAGGGCTTTTGGATTAGCGTCAGATGCCCATCGATGACTAAGCATTGGGATTGGCATTTGACTTCTCGGTCTCGATCTCCCCTCTGCAATACTGTCTACATACAAAGCATGGAAACATCGCCTTGGATGAGAGGATCACGTAATACCATCAATGCTCGCTATGGCCATTCCATCCCAATTGCAATTGTTAGAGTGGAATTACCATATCCGGATATCCCGGATACGGCTTTCACTGCGTATAGAGTGGGAATCTATTTACGGCTCTTTCCATGCTGGAAGTGCCACGAGAGAAGAGTTCCCTTTACGAAGGAAATGTGAGAAGTATTTGTGCATTCGCGTTCTTTGCGTTCGTCCCATCTATGTCGATTCTTACTAAGCCCTACTGTACCCCGCAAAGAATATCCTTTGATGACATAGGTAAGTCATCGTCATAGCATAATGCCTGAGAAAATCAACGGGCATATTTACCAACTCACAAAGGGGCGAGCCGAGGGCAATCAAGGATCGCTCTAAAAACCATCATATTTGCCAGGCGTCAAAGTGGCTCCAAATATACCACGGATTGGCTGGTGCAATTGAGCTTACCAAATTACAGTCTGGGTATATCCTTTTTCTAAGCAAGGACTTTCTCAATCCGTGAAAATGGATTGGCATGATATGGCTACAGTACCATCTGTGTTTAAGAAGACCGCAAAGGGATTAAAATATAAAGTTACCCAAGCCTCCGATTGTAATGAGGCGAATGAGAAAAGGGACAAGGTGCCTGCTATGCAGCTCGACGTTCAAAATATGATAACTCCAGCGTACCTTGGTAACTGGGAATTAGAGTACCGCTCGATACGCAGATCTGCTTTATTGTTTCGAAACCCTCCCAACCAGTGGCACAATTATATGACCTATCAAGCTTTGTTGCGGCGCAGGAAAGTGCATGCACTGATTTAGTTACGGAGCGTGATGATCACTAATGTTCTAATTACCAAGCATACTGAGTGCTTTGAAATACATTAGATTATGAACACAGCACAAAAAGCGGCGAAAACAATTATCCGATTTAGCTAAGTTACATAGCCAGTTTGACATTCGTTCTAAGCCCTGCCCATGTTCCACGTTGCCTTGCATGGATCGGCCCGCGCCCTGGTCAACTCCCTTGCACGTCTATCAGATCCCTATATGTCAATGATTTACGCATACTAGGATCTGTGCATATATTGACCTTGAGGAGTTCTACTCTCAAGGTTGAATTGTGAGCCCATGGCGTATCTTTCTCGTCGAATACAATTGACAAGGAGATCACAAGTCAGCTTAGCTGTGAGATATTCAAGGAATTTAATCTGATATTTGTTGGTGAGTGAGTGCCTCTACTCCCCGAAGGGTTGGAAACTATCTGGGGTAAATTTCAGGACACCGAGCTGAAATATACATTAGGATTGTTTTATCGGTTGTTCTCCCGGATGCAAAGATAGAACGGGATGTAATGGGATCCTTAGACGAATCGAGCATCGATTAGGATATTGAATTCGTCCAGAGCACTTCTGATACCAGCCATCGCGGGGGCGAGTCGTGCCATAATAGGACAGTATTACTCCGTGCGAGCCGTTAATAATTCAAGGCTCAAGCAAAATCAGATGCTGGAGATGCCTCTTACTATTTCACGCTCTTGCTATGGATCGTGCTGGCCCCCTAAGCCTTTGCGGGTCATTTTACACTGAAGAATTGCTTTCATTATGGTGAAGAACACTCTCGTCATGGCGAGAAAGGTATAAAGAAGGCGCAATGCGTACCGGGCAGTACACCTGCATTCCAAGAGTCTATTCAGCAAACACAGTAAGGCGCACGACGCAGCTTAGGAGATTTTGTGAAAGAGATGTTTGGAACCGATCACTGTAGCATGCCACTCAAAATCAGTGAGCCTCTAGTATACAATAAGCTTTTCAGCTTGCACCCACATGATATAATCCTAATATTGTACAATAGCCATCCTAACGCCATCGCAATGTTGCTACGACTCAATTATGTGCCATATTTAGCTCGTCCCTCAGTCCATTTTTGCAACATGAACCCGGGGGGTCCTCTGCCCCCTCGAAAAATTCAGTCTCTCATTCCCAATTCTTCTTTCACCTTTCTTAAGGCTTAACCTCCACTCCCACTGACTTAGCCTGCGCAATAACGGTTTTACAGATCCCCTCCAAACTCAACCCACTCAGCCTAAGCTCAGTCTGTTTGATCTTCGCTATTTCGTAAACGTGCTTCAAACTGATCGAGCCCACGAAATCCTGGCCTGGATTGTTTGCTCCTTTTAATTTACCCTTCTCCATTTCGACTCCGGCAGCTTTCAGTAATAGGTAGGATGTAGCTGGTGTGCGAATCTCGAAGTGGAAGGATCTGTCAGGTCGGACTGTGACCCGCGCAGGAATGGGTACGCCGGGTGTCATGTGGGCAGTTCTAGCGTTAAATTCCTAGGTAGAGTGTTAGGTGCATGAAAGAGATAATTTAGAACGATGTGACATCAATTGAGAGTTCTCGCGACATGAAGTTCGGGAGAATCCATACCTTGCAAAAGTCCATGGACTTCACTCCTTTACTTCCTAGCGCAGGCCCAACTGGTGGACTAGGACTTGCCTGACCAGCCCCTACTATCAACTTCACAATCTGATCTGAAGCTGCGCGTGCTTTCGACATGCTGAATTGGCTTGAATTGAAGGCCTTCAACAGCTTCGGCAATCTCAAGACCAGAGTGAGATTTATAGCTGCCTAAGGATGCAATATCAGTTTTCCTTACCTCCAAGACTCCACGTGAGCGTGATTTTTGAGTACGCGCTAGTGCCTGTTGACTATACCTCTTTCGGCCTCGAAGCATTCCTACCTTCAACTTGAATTGTGTACGCAACCCGTTCAATTCACCAATTCACTCTTTGTTGGATTTGGCGCAGTTTCAGAATACGCCGCGCTAGTAAACAACTGACCTTATCGCCTTGGATAAGTACGAACACATTCCTTGGCGGCTGAATTCACGATTTCAACGTCAACACCAAGCTGTCAACCACACTCAAGACCAGTACATCTCACCGTATCTTCACGACAAGCCGCGAGTACCGTCACAGGCATGACGTTATACCACTCCACCCCTCCACGCCCACTGGGCCGAACGTTTAACGGTCGTATCGGAGGCAAACCCATTAGGAACATACCATATATGAAGAGACAGAGGTATGTATGCGAATGTGCGTTTAATATCCTTGAATTCTGACCGTACTGTAGGAAGATAATGAAGGACTGCATCCAAGGAATTAGTAAGTAGAGAAATCTGTCCTACCTGCAATCGATCTAGGATTTACCATTCTGTTTAGCTCGGGGTGATGTAAGGTACGTTCAACTTGTCCAGCAGATTAAGATACAGCACTTTCCAGATGTTAACAAGTGCCAGACGTCTTGCACGAAGGGGAGGAGTGAAAAGAATGTCGGCGGGTATCTATGATGATCTCCGAGGATGTTTGAAAGATCATCTCACCACTGTTTGTGACATCCACTTCCTTCAGCGGAGCCTTGCTAATAAAACAGATCCTTCGGGATGTTGTTGCTATTACCGATCATTGTGGAAGAAAGACAGTCACCGCTACAGATGTATGGTCAATAAGTTTGTTATTAAGGATTTAATTGACGTGATAAAGGTGATTTTCGCTCTGAAACGCATGGGCAGAACAATTTACGGCTTTGATAGGTCTGATTAGTCTGACCTCTATACTGGCACTCAACTTCAATAGTTTCCCTTGCGGCATAGGCGTCTAGGATGGGAAGATTCAGGTTGATTATGATACCCGGTATGTGAGGGATATGGAGTTTGAAAATTATGGCCGCATTGTTGGCTTTGTTACTGCCAAGAATGGATGCGGATGTAGGATGGCCCAATTCTTCTCTGCCCTGGAGGTTACATTATGCAAGATGGCGTTATTAAATGGTAGTCTCTACTCTAGGTAGCGAAATCCAGTACAAGACACTTTCTGGTGCTACCCAACCATCCGACACCCTTCCCGTCAACGTCCAATTTGAAAATTCTTGGTGTCGGTAACAGTTTTATGCGTCGAATTCCGTTTTGCTAATGTGACGAGATGCTATGTTTATCTGTTTGTACGACCTCATTTCATTCGACCCTCTTCACCCAATGGACTTTTACAATTGATTTTTGTAGATAGAAGTCTCGCTTCAAAGATTATAATGGACTACCTGTTGATATCCTGGTGGCATACGCGAGGGCAGACCTTCTATGAACAGTTTCTCCCACCAGCGAGTCTTGATTTGTATGCCTGGAAGTGTGTTATGGCTATATTTTACGGCGGAGCTACAGATACAGAAAGCAATGTTAGAGAAATGAAGCAAAGTATCGTTATTTTCAGAACCAAAAAACATCACCTTGAGAATAGATAACTTAGCAAATCCCGTTACCAAGATTAGTGCGTCAGTCCACCAAGATCACTTGCATCACGATGTATGGACTGTTGAACTAATCATGAAAGAACATAACTTTTATGAAATTAAGAGCAAACGAATAGGTTACAAGATGCACGAAGTGATTAAAGAGGAGTGGCCAGGTGATAAGTCTGTGATTCGCTAAGTTGAGCTAATTGCCCCCTGAATTGGTAAGGAGGGATGGAAATGTGGCACGGCCCGAGAGCTTGGGTCGTGTGCGTTAGGTGCATAAGACGTACAGGGGCGCAGATCTATTTACTCGAAGCGACGCGTCTCTCCGAGTCGATTCTTTCAACCCTTTCTGTTTCTAATACACGTCACCAGAGACCAGAAGTCCAACCCTCCATGTCCGGCAACAAACGCTCGTGGGAGTGGGTCGACCTCACTTCCAGCTCGCCGCCTCCGCAGGCTAAGCATGCACGCTTCGAGCCGCCCGTCACGCCTCCTGTAAGCTCTCAACCTGGGCCGCGCTCCTCATTCAATTCACGAGATGATTTGGGCATCGACTGCGACGAGACTGAAATAATTGACCTCAGTCATGATGTGGATGAGGATATTGCGTGGGTTAACATGGGCGTCATTAGTGGGAAGATCGTTGGGGTCAGATATTACAATGGCTATGCCACGCCTGGAGAGCAGGTAATGGTTAAGAGGGAACCTTCAAATCAATATGACTCGAATGCTATAAGGATCGACAATGTGCAGGGCACACAAATTGGCCATATACCTCGGCAGCTGGCCTTTAAACTTGCCCCTTATTTGGTCAGATTTCTTAGAGCCTTCGTATTTGACAACGACTGACGCATTGTAAAGGATGAGAGATCTATTGTGGTGGAGGGTATTATCGCGGGCGAGAAGGGCTCATTTGACTGTCCGATTCTCCTGAAGATTTACGGACCTGTTAGTGTCTATACCAGGGAACAACTTTTAGCCAAGATGAAGGGGGATGGGTTGCCAATCAAAAAATCTGGCTCTAAAGCGATTAAGAATGTTGGCACAATTGTGGAACCTTCCAACAGAGCGAAGTTAGGTTTCAAAAGCTCTGGCGCAACGTCGGCTTCTGATTCAGTTGAACGACTACCGGAACTGTCCCTTCAAGATTTTGTCCAGAATAGCGAACGTTTTAGACCGCGAGATGTACAAGAAATAGTTGAGGCGTGGGGAGTAGGTGAAGATGCTCTATCAAAGATGCCCATGGCTGATCAGCCCGGAGGATTGATATCAATGTTGCTTCCGTATCAGCGTCAAGGCTTGAAATGGATGTTGCAAAAGGAGGATCCTAAGCATCCGTCCGTCGGATCCACAGATGTGGTGCAGCTCTGGAAGCGATCTCCTAATCGTCCAAACGTATTCCAGAATCTAGCTACCAACTACTGCACTTCGGTACCTCCAAAACTTGCCAGAGGTGGGATTCTCGCCGACGATATGGGGTTGGGCAAGACTCTTCAAGTTATTAGTGTTATCCTTGAAGGCACTAAGGGTACTACTCTGATAATGGCCCCTGTTAGCGTCATGTCCAACTGGGTCCAGCAAATAGAGAGGCATGTCAAAAAGGAGAGGGGCTTAAATGTATTGACATATCATGGCAGCAGTCGGAAAAAAATGACACCCAAAGAATTTACGCAATACGATGTTGTGATCACAAGCTACGGCACGTTGAGCACGGAGTACATGCCCAGAGGTTCATCGAAGCCTCCAAAGATTCCTAGGACTGACGGCTTATTCTCCATGAATTGGATAAGAGTTGTCCTCGACGAAGGCCACATCATACGCAATGCATCTACGAAGGCCGCTGTGGCGGCATGCAGCTTGCTCTCTACTTCGCGATGGGTGCTCACGGGAACGCCTATAGTCAACACTATCAAAGACCTGTATTCTATGGTCAAGTATCTGGGTATCACAGGTGGCCTGGAGCGGCCTGAGCTTTTCAACGCCGTCGTTACTCGACCACTAGCAGCAGGTGATCCCGGTGCGGAACTGCTTCTCCAGTCCATTATGCGTACATTCTGCTTGAGGCGAAAGAAGGAGATGAGGTTTGTGGACTTGAAGTTGCCAGATATATCGGAGTATGTGCACAGGATTACATTCCGCAAAGATGAGAGGAAGAAGTATGATGCTTTATTGTAAGTTGTTTCCGGATAGCATAATGTAATTATCTCTAACTACGTTACAGAGCCGAGGCAAAAGGCAAGGTTAAGGAGTTACAGAAAAAGATAGATGGCAAGGCTGGTGTTGGCTATCAAGTTCTCCTTGAGGTTCTTCTTCGCTTACGTCAAGTGTGCTGTCATTGGAAGCTCACTGGCACCCGTGTCACTGATCTTCTCGCCATTTTGGGGGAGGACGGGCTTGTCACACTTAACGACGAGAATAGAGCAGCTCTCCAGCTCCTTCTCCAAGTCAGTATTGATAGTCGAGATGAATGCTCTATCTGTCTCGAAGAGCTGCATAATCCGGTTGTAACAGCTTGCAAGCATGTCTTTGGAAGAGAATGCATAGAGCGTACCATCGACCTGCAGCACAAATGCCCTATGTGCCGCGCAGAGCTCGCCGACGTGGAATGTCTCGTTGCCCCGAAACCCAAGGAGGAAGAAATCGAAGAGCGGGACATTGATATTGAGACGCAGAGCAGTAAGACGGAGGCTCTAATCAGCATCCTCAAAGCCAGCCGTCGAGACCCTAAATCCAAGGTCGTGATCTTCTCGCAGTGGACAAGCTTCCTCAATATTATCCAGCACCAGCTTGACAAAGTTGGCATGAAATATACCAGGATTGATGGGACCATGCCGGTACATGTTCGGGATGCTAGTATGATGGCTCTAGAGTCCGATCCAGAGACCAGGATTTTACTCGCTAGCCTCTCAGTATGCAGTGTTGGATTGAACCTCGTCGCTGCAGACACTGTCATCCTGGCTGATTCGTGGTGGGCACCGGCCATTGAAGATCAGGCAGTAGATCGCGTGTACAGGCTGGGCCAGACGCGGCCGTGCACGGTGTGGCGATTGATTATGGAGGACAGCATCGAGGACCGCGTGCTCCAAATCCAAGCCGAGAAAAGGATTCTTGTGGGCAAGGCATTCCAGGAGAAGGCGAAGGGCAGGAAGGAGAAGACCACCCGCATGGGGGATATCTTAAAGTTACTGGAGTAGATTATGCAGTCAGGATCAGGCATCATATAATATTGTTTTTCTTGATTTTATTAGGCTGGTGAGCCGAGGGACATTTTTCAGACATCTCTTACACCTGCAATGTACCAATAACTTCTAGAAAGGAGCGCGAGCTTCGACCCTGTTATAAGAGCTGCAATATGAATTTAAGCATCCGCCATGCCAAACTGCTTCGGTGACCCCCGTCCTTGCAAATATCCAGGATCAATGCATGCCCTCCGTGCGGGGCGGTGGATGAAGCTCACGTGACCAAAGAAGCAGAGAAAAGGGGCTGGATGGAGGACTGGCAGGACCCCGACTATTTCACTTCATTTCGCCGGCCCAGCCCCATAAGCCGACCACCTCGCCCACTCAGTCCTGTCTGCTCCAGAAACGAAAGAGATATCCCCGTTCTCAACCAAATCCAGCCCAGCCCATTGCCGCATCCAGTGATCCATCGCCAACGATCATCCGGAGTGTGCGCGCGCTCGATTCGGGAAGGCCCGCCGTCGTACCAACGAACCGCTGCTGGGGAACTTTCTTCTACCCTGCAAGGAATCCCCTTCTCCACGGCTCCCCGTGTTCTGTCAATCCTTCCCAGCCACCCCTAAAATTCTCCAGGTTCTGTTCGCAGTTCGCAGTTCGCATCTCACTGGCTCTCAGCGACGGAAAGTTGTCGAAATCCCGGGTGAATCCAGATTTCTTCCTTCTCGTGCTCCTTCGCTTTAGCTGCTGGAAGACCGCGCGACCACCGCCGTGGAATCTCGAGATCCAATCGTTACGATAGCGTTCCGGGCGCGTTACCACGTCGCATTACCTCTCCTCCGCCGACTCCATCCAACCCTCTTGCCAATCTCGAGCGCATTGGTGGTGATAGGTAAGTTCTCAAATGTCCACAGCTCCGCGTCTATTGCTGGCGACGCGCAACCAGTGAATTTCACCATTGTTCGGACTGCACTGACTCGTTGCTCGTCGCGCGGCATAGTTCTGCCATTTCTCACAGACTGATATCTCTCGATTTCGATTCCCAAATCTTCGTCGTATAAATTTCATCACTTTCGCATATAGATACAATGGCGTCCACCCGTCATCTTCCCTCGAAATTCAATCCTCTGATGACCGACGAGATCCCTCCATGTAAGCGCGCCGGATGCGCCAAAGCATTACACGTCACTAATATGGCCTAGATGATGTCCTGGTTGCGCGACGCCGCCTCGGCCAGACAGATCTTGCTGTCAAGGTCGGCCAGGTAGTAATGAGCAGCGCTACGAAGCCGAAGAGCCTGGGGACTTTCGACTATGCACACTTGCGGGCTCCGTTGCCCAAGAATATCGTGTCGGGCATCTTCAAGCCGTCGCCAGCCTCGTATTTCCTGATGCGCCGCAGCCACGATGGGTATATCAGTGCGACGGGCATGTTCAAAGCGACCTTCCCTTACGCCGAACAGGCCGAGGAGGAGATGGAACGCAAATATATCAAGAGCCTTGAGTCAACAAGCCCAGAGGAGACGGCTGGCAATATTTGGATCCCACCGCAATACGCTCTAGAGCTTGCTGTAGAGTACCGCATCGAGCCGTGGATCAGAGCCCTCTTGGATAATACGCCCATTGAGGTCAATACATCAAAAGAGGCTACACCTAAGACGATATCCCCCCCTCCAAAATTCCTAATACCACAAGAATCGCTGGCTGCTCCCTCCCCAAGTCGAGCCCGATCGCGCCGGTCCGCATCTCCAACTAAATCGGCCTCTCCAAAAAAGGCAGGATCAACTCGGTCCCGGAAGTCGAAAGCAGAGAAGGCAGATTCGACAGAACCTTCTACCAAACCCGCTACCAAGAACCTTCAGCAAGCTTTGAAGGCTGTCGCTAGCGAGGATATTAAACCGGTCGAGAAAGTTACGGATAAGGCTGAGCCTGTAGTTAAGGTCAATGTTGATAAGGATGTTGAGGTCAAAGGAGACGTGGAGACAATCCACACGCGTGTAGAGGTGGAAATGCCAGCTGGATTACCCGATCTGCCATTACCAGAGGATACAGCAGCCATGATTGCTGAGGCTAAGCGGATGGTTGAAGAAGCTACAAAGACCGAGAATGATGCGGGCCCAAGCAATCCCAAGAAGCGAAAGGTTGAGGAAGATACAGAGGAGAAGGAGAAGGAATCTACCCCAGCAAAGAAAGCAAAGGTTGAATCTGACCTGAGGAAGGAGAAGATAAAGACGCGGGCTTTAATTGGAATCAGCGCCACTTTAGTCATTGGGTATGTGCATGCTGTTTGCCCTTCGATATCCTGTTCTAACCTGCATACCAGTGCCGCGATCCAATACGCCTTCACCGTAATTTAAGCTTGCTAGAAAGTTTGCACAAAAAATCCCCCCCCTTTTTTTGTTTGTACACTCGTTTTGCACTATAGGCGTTGTTCATGAGTGTCAGGTTACTCGCTCTCGCGCAGTTGGGAGAGATGGGCCGAAGTCTTGCTGGATACCCTGGTCTGGATTGACACAGTTTCACGGACATATGACAAGCCTCATATGAACTGGGAGAAAGATGGACTTATTTGTGATTTGCCTCCGCATTTTATACGTACGTTTAATTCAAAGAATGATGAGAAAAATGACATTTTCCAGTCACATTGACACCTATTACAAAAATCTACCTAAGTAATCAAAAGGGAAGATGTTTGGTCACGTGATGGAACTCTTTCATGCGGTCCTTTCTCCTCTTAACTTAAAGCTCCATCACCACTTCCCCTTTGCACATTTAACGCTTCTCGAATACAAATCTCCATATTTCAATTTAATTGTATCACTTTGAACATCCTTCCACTATCGATGAAGATTACGCTTGATAAGCAGAGAGTTTGGCAGCATGGCGATAACTACAGCCCATCCTGCTCGCCATTCCCTCCCGAAGATAAAAGAAGACAAATTTCCCCAACCCACGCCTCCTAATGTCTCAGTAGAGGCTATTAGACGCTCCCTGTTACACACACCGAACCCTCGGAGATTCAAGAAGCTTAGGTTGCGCAGGCTCCAGGAGAGGCTCCAGGAGAATTTGAGGAGAGAGGGTGCTATTCTGCAGTTGCCATTGGCTGATGCTCAGTTAAGAGAATTTGGTGAAGGACGGAAAGGGAAGGGGAAAGAAGATCATACGAATGGAGCTAAAGGGCTAGAGTAAGTAATCATTACTGCGGTGTTCCTTGCACTCGATAGAACAGATAATAACTCTCGAGTTCAATGACACAAGTTGCGCTAACTAGAAGTTGTTGCAGAGCTGATGGAAATGATGGATTGGATGAGCTCAACCTTGCGAGCCTTACTATTGGACTCGAGGATAGTTGCAGTCCACGAGAACGGCCTGTAACACTGGACCAGCGGCCGTCATGCAACTTGAAATCTCTTCTTGAGACTCCAGATAGAGACACACTGAAATCATACGAGCGGCTATGTGAAGCAAGCAATACTGACAACGAAGGGAATGAAGAGCTAGGCAAGAAAAGGAGGCAACGAAATGGCAAAACTAGAAAGAAGCAGCCTCGTAGGCTCTCTGTTGATAAGTTGGTATTGGCATGTGAAAGAACTGCCGAATTGAATCTACCAAGCCATAACGGTGTGTATTCTAGCAGTCTTTGATACATCCCTGCTGATTCGTTTCCCGAAGAAGTCCGAGAGCTATCACAGGATCCCATCTCCCAGTTATCAGTGGATGTTGGGAGTTCAAAGCCTCGCAAGACTGCAGCGAGACATCCTGTCAAAGTAAACAGGCGAAAAATGTTTGGGATAATCGACATCTCAAGGTTTCGCTTGCCAAGACCGCGAAAAAAAGCAACTCATACTCAAAACAACTCCCCGCGGAGTCCTACATATGCGGACGGATTTGAGGGCCTAGAGGCATTTCCTATTGGGAGGCCGATGCCAATTCCGCAAAGGGGAAGGCTTCCACCAAAATCCAACAAACTCAGAGTCTCATTGGCCGAGTTGACTCTAGTAGCTGAAAAAGAGGTTAAGCTTGAATATCAGGATACCCCTCCATCCCATAGCGAAACCGATGGACATCTGCACCTCAAGAAACAGCCTACATTAGCACCGTACAACGACTTATGTGAGGAGAGTTTTATATCTCTTCCTCCTTTCGTCCATGATCACTGTGGCCGGAATATCTTTGAGAAAGATGAAGAAGGCCCAGAGTGGACATCTGATAGTAGTCTCATCTTGGACATTGCGACACCGGGCACTATAAGTTCTCCTCTTGCCCGAAAGGAATCAGACGTGCGGAAAATGAAATTCGGTGAACACGCAACAGGGGAAGAGGAAGAGGGCGAGTCACAATCTTTGACTCTAGGACTACCGCAAAGGAAGCCTAAGGCGTTGCCCGAGCATGATACTGGTAGTAAGAAAGGCCACAAGGCACGGGACCCGTCCTTATTCTTCTCGAATTCACCACTGCGTCATAGGAAAGATGAGCTCGATGGATTCCAAGAATTAGCCGCCGTCTCCACGCGAAGTCGAGTATATTTCAGTGATAGCAATGAAAGTAACGATTATGAATCCTCTATGGGTGACAAAGCGCACTCCGAGATACATAGGACAGACGAGGAGCACGAGCAAGGCCGTGATGCGCCTCCGGATAAGGTCTCTGGAAAAGAAAGCGACGTTGAAATGGAAGATAGTATCAATTCATGTCTGCTCTAGGCTAAGTGCGAAATGAAAAGTGATGATGATATCGAAGACTATTCTGATTGTGCGTTAGGTGGATTGCAAAATCATACTACAAGCTTTGCAGATCTCAATGTGGACCGGAAGGCATGGCAAGAAGTAAATGATATATGGAGGCCTCAATGGCCTAAGACAAGTAACATTGCTATGGACGCAGATGATATAATCATCAGCCCAAAGGCACATAACTCTATCTCAGTAGCATCAAACGATCAATACAGCTACGAGAGACGTCTTTCCACCATTGCCTGTCGAGCATTGACATTGACTGAGATACCAAGAACGATTGCATGTGACTCTCAGGTTTCTGTCGAGCTTGGAGATACTCAGATATTAATTTGCAAATCTCCAGAGCCATCTATGCCGGATGCAGAAATGACGGTGGGCAGATAGATGACGAGGAGATATCATCTCAACACACCAGTTTATCGAAAGAAAATACTCCTGCAGTGCATCTCAATTGCTTGCAGGGTCGACGCAAGATTCTAGCCTCGTTCATGTGAACTCAACACTATCTGGTAGGCGATATTACTGCTATGAAAGGGATAAGGATTTCACATCTGATAAGATGTCTGAGGCTCAGTCTCCCCAAACTTCAATTTCACGACGCGAAGTCAGGGGAAGTTCTAAAGTAATTTCTTTGCCATTCGATCCGCCTTTAAGAGATAAAAAACTGAGATTCTGAGATGAATTTATTCCTAGGCGATATTGGCTTCCTGTAAAGAAGGATTCAAGTGCGAATTATACTGCTTGGCTTGTAGATGAAGATTAGAAGAGGTCAGGTGTTCCGAGGTGGGACATCGGTAGTAGCTTTGCTCCAGTTAGTCAAATATGATAGCATGATACCTTCTACTTTCTATTGAATACTGGGCTGAACATTTGCAATAGAGTATAATCGCAAAGTATGTAGAAATCAACCATTACTTGCTTGATAGTTCGATATTGTGCTTCTCTATCTTACCGCCATATCGAGACATCAAGCAGCTCGGCATCCATTTTTATCATACACATAAACGCCCTGCTAAAAGGATGGCCCCGCTCCCCCTAGTGTTCATCCTGAGATCACTTTGCTCCTTTGCCTTTGGCCTCCGTCTCCGATAACTCCCTAATATACACCTTCGTCGCCCCCTCCCCAGAATACTCCTCTTGCCCATTCTCAAACCCTGGACAAGCACCCACAGCCAAGTACTTCCCATCGCTTGAGAATGCCAATGACGCAATACTCGTCGGGTACTTCTGATACTGCCGGATTCGCCTCTTGGCAACCGCGTCCCAGAGCGCGACGATGCCATCTCCTCCACCGGAAGCGAATGTGCCGAAGGTAGGATGGAATGCTAGCGCGTTGACAGGATATACTATATCTGTGCCCTCATTCTCCGGGTCCGGTTGCCGGTGGCACTTGAAGGCGTACTTGCGCGCCTGAGAATCTGGCGAGGGATCAAACCATTCGACGGCGACACGGCCCTCGATGCTACTAGTAGCGTACCCGTCATCGTTGGGCATGCATGCCACAGCACGCGTCATGAATTTCAGAGAGGACTCGCGCTGTTGCCAGGGCTTGAGGCCTGAGGAGCCGTTGGTTGCGTCGGGGGCAAGGAGGGGATTTTGTAGCTCGTAGATGTAGAGGAGGCGGGCGGACATGGCGACGACAAGCTTGGTAGGGGTTATGGAGAGGGAGTGGGGTTTCTGGGGGAGGGCGATCTTGATAGGTTCTTTATCTGGGTTCCTGAGGTCGTGGAAGTGGAGCGTACAGTCCCATGATGCGGAGATTAGTAGGGCTATGAGAGTGGTTAGCTTTGGGTTTATTGATCGAGAATCCAGACTTACAATGCTCTTTACTATACACCACAGACTTCACTGGTGCGCCATGTGCACCCAGAACTATCTGTTCACGTGTTTCAAGGTTTATCCTGTATTGGAAATTAGCATCCGTCTCATATGCTCTCAAAGCTCGTTTCCCTACCTCTTCACCTGCCAGTCCATCCCAGCGCTGAAGGCCTCGTTGTCGTCCACTCCGAAGCACACATCGAGTACGGGCGCGCGATGTTCATACTTCTCGATCAGCTTTCCGCCCGCCTCTTCACCATGTGTTTCATACAGGTAGACATGTTTATCCCACGAAGATACGAGCAATCTCGTCGGCGAGTTGGGAGCGAATTGTACAGAGGAAACCGCGTCGTTGGGAGGATTTGAGAGCTCGAATTGAATGGCTTTTTCTAACAATTAGCAGGCATTTTCTGACAGTGGGGTGCGCAATTGCTATTCATCTGTACTTACCTGGTGCCATCTTGGAGTAACAGAGGAACCTAGGGGTGTACAGGCAGATGTAAACGTTTTAAGACATTGTTGATGTCAAGCAAGCTGCGAAATTATTCTGCCGCGACTACACCGCCTTCATGTGCCAAAAGCTGGTTGAAAGACCTCAAGCTCTAAATTATTTCTCAGATATTTTGTGCCCAAGTTCATGATACTAGAAGATATCCGAATTTCTGGAGAACGCTTTTCATGCTGAAGTATCTTACTTCACTTACTCCAGTAATCATACAAATAACAACATTCAAACAGCACCACTTTAGAAGAACAATACCCCACCTCCCCGCCATTGTCTGAACGGTCATCAGAACAAGGTTCTGTTACAGGGCCTGGAACATACACTTTCACAACAAAGATGCCTTTTGCACAGCTTGTGCTGGGCAGCCCTGGCGCTGGCAAGAGCACATATTGCAACGGGAGTATGATCTTTTCAGACGCCACCGCGCTGCCATTTATATAGCTGACAACCTACAGTGCATCAGTTCATGTCTGCCATAGGAAGGAAATGTTCAGTCGTGAACCTCGACCCGGCAAATGACCAGACCAGCTACCCATGTGCAGTAGACGTGCGAGATCTGATAAAATTGGAAGAGATCATGGACGAGGACAACCTTGGTCCAAATGGTGGCGTGTTGTACGCTCTTGAGGAACTGGAACATAACATGGAGTGGCTGGAACAAGGACTGAGCGAACTGGGTGAAGACTATGTGCTATTCGACTGTCCAGGACAGGTTGAGCTGTACACACACCATTCATCACTGCGGAATATCTTCTTTAGGTTACAGAAGCTTGGCTACAGAGTGCGCTCCCAATTCATTCAGCAAGCTTGCTTTCACTGACTTTCGCGCAGCTCGTCGTCATGCATCTCTCCGATTCTTACTGCCTCACTCTCCCTTCGCTTTACATATCCAACCTCATACTCTCTCTGCGCGCTATGCTGCAGATGGATCTTCCACACCTCAATGTCTTAACCAAGATCGACAAGCTCTCCGAATACGGGCCCTTGCCTTTCAATCTCGACTTTTATACCAATGTCCAAGATCTCTCATACCTCCTCCCACACCTCCAAGACGAATCACCGACAATAAGTGAGAAGTTCGCGGGCCTAAACAAAGCGATTGTGGAACTTGTGGACGGGTTCGGGCTTGTAGGATTCGAGACTCTAGCTGTCGAAGACAAGAGGAGTATGATGCATCTGCTTCAGGTTATAGACCGGGCCGGTGGTTACGCATTCGGGAGTGCCGAGGGGGCAAACGATACCGTCTGGCAGGTTGCGATGCGAGAAGGTGTGACGACTATGGATGTGAGGGATGTCCAGGAAAGGTGGTTGGATGCCAAAGAGGAATATGACGAGTTAGAGAGGAAAGACTGGGCGGAACAAGCCAAGATTCGGGATGAGGCCGAGAATTTGAAGGAAGCCAACTTCATGGATGATGATGACGACGATATGGAAGGCATGCCGTTACCTCCAGGTGGAAGTGGTATAAAGATCATTAGAAAGAATAAATGAACCATTTTCAGTCCTCATCACTGAGTTCGTTCTCATCTTCATCGGTGTCACTCCTATCTGCCATTTGAACAGCCATCGTCGAATCAACTGTGTCTTCGATTTTGCCAAATATATTCTTGAGAGTCGAGTCGCCTTGCTCGTCCATTTCTCGCTGTGCTTTCAAGATCATCTCTCTTGATCTGCGGATGAGTTCTTCTTGCGCCTTTCTAATTGTCCCGCTCACTCGAACAACCCGGAAGACACAGCTTCTGCCATCTTTAACGGGTACTCTGTTCATTAGAGACAGCGCGGCCCATGCAATTCTATAATGGTCGCGTGAGACTCGAAGGATGAAGGTTGATGTGGCATTCGATAAATATTTGACTGGAGATAATTTAGCGTCCCCAGTTCGTCTTGATACGTAGATAGGATCTTACCGACAAGCCTCTCATTAACAGCTCCAGCCCCATAGTCGCCAAATAGCTCTGCAACCTCTGCTCTCAGTCCCTTTACTAAGGCTGAGGCCGTAAGGGAACCGGTCGTTGGCTGGTTGAAGATAACCACATGTGGGATCTTGGGATCTTTTGGCTGGTAATTCAATTCAGGATACAGAATGTTGACCAGTAGATACCGATTCTTGAGCCGTACCATTTTGGCTCGAAAACTGGTCAGGCGCCGGTGCAGTTGCAGAGACGCGTCGTGACAAGAAGAATGATGACGGCTGCAAGTGATCTCGGTAGCTGTGCAGCACCATAGAATTGTACGCAAGGATAGCCTGTCACATCCCGCGCCGAAGATTTAAAGGCGCCAGACCTGGGTACAGCAGGAAGCTTGGTGTTGATATAAATGACTGGAAGTTAAACCACAACTCTATTATAAGGTTTTAGTCTATAGCACCGGCAAGCGCGGAAATGGAGGGTTATGTGAATGCAGCCTCCAATAAACTCAGCAATTACCACATTGACCAGACAATATTGTACACAACGTTAAAATCCAACCAAAAACTCCTTGGTTTTTCATAGATTTATATCCAGGAGTATTATTGTCTACTTCTAACATTTCTTTTCTTCCTTTCAGTTTCAGAAGCATGGATATGGTGGGTCGGGGAAAGAAAAAGCGAGACACATCATGGACAGCTACTGCTAGTGGGAACTCACTGTGGTTTAGAGCCGACAATAACTTGAAGCTCGCATTTTCTTGGCGTTCTAATGATATTCAACCACACAAGATGCCGACCCCGGATTTCAGAGCCGCAATTCTTGTAGTATCCACGACTGCGTCCAAAGATCCGTCAACGGACTTCTGTGTTGAAGCTTTAAAAGATGTGTTTGAGAATCAGGAAAGCGGAATTTGGGAGGTGTCAGATGCAAAGATTGTGAGCGATGAAGTGCTGGATATCCAGCGGAGCATCTTGGCCTGGGCAGATGCTGAGAATCCCGTGAATCTTATAGTTACTACGGGGGGCACGGGGTTTGCTGTCAGTGATGTTACACCTGAGGTATGTGAGCCTTGCATTGGCGTGGAGAATATGTAATGACTTGCTCTTAGGCGGTTACTCCTCTCTTGCACAAGCAAGCACCTGGTCTTGTACATGGAATGCTAGCCACCTCATTGGATGTTACTCCTTGTAAGCTTTCTAAGCCAACTTGCCCTACGTGTAGCTTACTGCAATCAGTTGCCGTGATGTCTAGAACCGTGGCTGGGGTACGCAAGAACACTATCATTATCACTCTTCCTGGGTCCCCCAAAGCATCTAGGGAGAACTTGAGAGCAATTGTGAAATTACTTCCCCACGCTTGCAAGCAAGCAGCAGGAGCAGATTCAAGACAACTTCATGCAGGCGGGGTTGAGAGACTCGAAAAAGAGGCCGGCGTATGGCCAGGACCACGTCGACTTCCGTCACATTCTGGTAGTCACAATCATTTCCATGGTGATTCCCGTGGACATTCTCACGAACACTCTCATGACCATGCTCATGGACATGCTATGCCAATTCGGCATACAACCCAAAGCGAGGAACCCCGATCAAATGACCCAAGCCTTGGACCAACGCGACGGAATCGGTCATCTCCATACACTATGTTATCAGTAGAAGATGCACTACGTCTCATTGAACAATTTACACCATCCCCATCCTCTACAATGGTGATGGTTGATGGGAACATGATCGGCAACGTACTAGCTGAAAATGTTACGGCTACTGAGGCAGTCCCGGCATATCGAGCAAGTACTGTTGATGGCTATGCGGTGATTGCTCAAGAAGACGGCTCTTCCAGCCGTGGAGTATTTCCCGTTGCATCCATCTCTCATGCATCACCGGTTGAAGTTCCTCCCTTAGGTTCCGGCCAGGTTGCTCGCATTACGACTGGCGCTCCTCTACCCCCAGGTGCCAACGCTGTGGTAATGGTTGAGGACACGAACTTGAAATCCGCGACTCTGGATGGAAAAGAAGAGCTGGAAGTTGAAATTATGGCTGATAATGTCAAGCCCGGTGAGAATGTGCGAGAAATTGGAAGTGATATTGAGGATGGCGAGGTTATCCTTCGGAAAGGAACTGAGATATCAACAAACGGAGGTGAGCTAGGATTGCTGGCATCTGTTGGAAAAGCAGAAGTTGCAGTGTATAAAAAGCCCGTTGTCGGGATACTTTCTACTGGCGATGAAATTGTGCAGCATAGTCGGCCTGGATCGCTACGCCTGGGAGAAGTTCGAGATTGCAATCGGCCTACGCTTATGGCTGCTGTGAAGAGCTATGGATTCGAAGCAGTTGACCTTGGAATTGCGCGAGATACGCCTGGGGACTTAGAACAGAAGCTTCGAGATGCATTCCAGGAAGTTGATGTCATTATTACTTCGGGCGGAGTATCGATGGGCGAGCTAGATCTCTTGAAACCTACGATTGAGAGATCACTAGGAGGGACAATCCATTTCGGCCGAGTGTCCATGAAACCTGGTAAGCCGACAACCTTCGCGACGGTTACAGTTCCGAGCAAGGTTGGCAGTTCAAACCAGAAACTTATATTCTCATTACCTGGAAATCCCGTTTCGGCCATAGTTACGTTCCACCTCTTTGTATTGCCGTCCCTGCACTTTGCTTCTGGTATTTCTCCCGCTGGATTGCCGAAAATACTGGTGACTTTAGGCCACGACTTCCGCCTTGATCCCCAGCGCCCTGAATATCATCGCGCAATAGCTACTATTGGTACAGACGGCTTAATATATGCTAAGAGTACTGGTAGACAGCGAAGTTCACGAGTCGGCAGTCTGAAGAGCGCGAATGCTCTGTTATGTTTACCGACAGGCAAAGCGGTTCTGGAAAAAGGGGCACAGGTCAAGGCACTACTCATGGGCAAGTTGGGGAGCGAACTTGCCTTGTAGTTTATTATTATCAAAATGGTGTTGCAATCATAATACAGTGAAGGCTTTGGGCGAGAGATAAGAAACTATTGTAGACCAGCTCCACCAATAAACCTACAATATTCGTAACGGGTAGGGTAGCGCGTTATCTTTGGACATTTTTGAACTGCGGAATTGAAAGCACAGGGATTGACTGGAATACGGGAAGGGGAATTGTGGAAATTGAGAATGCAATTTTGAATGGTTCATATGATACAAGCTATTCGGCATCACTCTGCCTGGTAATACGATAACTTCAGTTCAGACCCAAGGTTTCTGCCTCTACCGGAACGCCTTTCGTCAACTATCTCTTGTATACATAGGCACCTCTACGTAACAGTAGCACGTAGTACTATAACCTTACGCTCGAACCAGTCTCCTGTCGCTCATTTGAATTCTTTAGCGCTCTGTACCACTAATAACCCAATGATAAGGCCGAATAGCCCTAAAACAGAGCTGAAGATTTCGATGACAAGAATTTTCACGAATCTAACCTATTTATTAGTCTCATGATTAACGGCATTTTGTCGGACGTATACGAACAGTGTTGGATCCGCAGCGTCTGCTAAGGCCGCACCACTTCCATTGATTCCTACCGAGATTCCGCAAATCATATTGCAGAAGCCTACAGTCAAGCCTCCCCAGAACAACGCATATCCAGTGTAGTAGTTCGCCGCGTAGTTCGCAGCAGCGACAGTTGGGTCAACGCTGATTATACCGACCTTCGCGTAGAAAACAATGGACATAATTACGCCGTAAATGGCGACTACTTCGCAGAAGATGATGGAGATGAGATTCTTCGTTCGGATTCGTGGGGCTTTGACTCCTCCACCTATAATCGACGAGCCTGTTATGAAGATGCCCCTGTTTGATATCAGTACTAAAGCCGGGGTAATTAGGTGGCGCTTCGTACCATGCTGCTCCAACCACTGATAAACCTATGCACAACCCAATGCCCAAGTCTGCCCATGCATATGGCGATACATCTTCGAGAAATTGTCCAACCTATATATGTAGTTAGAATCCCGTCTCCATATCTTCAAACCACTTGAACATACGTTGAAAGCCTCGCCATCACCAGTAAAGAGCATATCTAGCAAGTATCAGTCTTTTGTAGCAGTATATCCATCTTGTATCTTACAAGCTCCGATGACCGTCAGCGCTGTCGACGCGCCACCAAGGACATAGCCAAGACCCATTTTGCTAGCACAACTGAGTGAAGGCGTAGAATCCGAGTTGAGTTTCTGCTGTAGGCGACAGCTACAAAGAGGAACAAGCTGGAGTCGTCGACCATAAGCGAAGCCGTACAGCCTCCCGTAAATTTAGCGCAGTTGAAGCGCCAGCTTACTCATCTGAAGCGTATATCGCGAGACTGATTCATAGTGTGAACTTCCCTTCTACAACCATCGCCATTTCACCCTCAGATCACGATGGCGACTCCCGGACAGTCCTTTTACGAGCTCTATCGCCGTAGCAGGTACTGCCACTCTGCTCAACCAATGTCTTGCTACGCCAGGACTGACTGAACTGTACTCTAGCATCGGCATGGCTCTGACGGATACCCTCGACGATCTGATCAGCGAGCGCCGTATCGAGCCTCAGTTGGCGATGAAGATCTTGGCAAACTTTGATCGCAGTATTACAGAGGTATTGGCGGAGAAAGTGAAGGCGCGGTTAACTTTTAAGGTACTACTCACCAATAGTGGGGAGAAGTAAGAGGATGGGCTAATGCCATGCTCTAATATAGGGTCACCTCGATACCTACCGTTTCTGTGATGAAGTCTGGACCTTTCTGATCAAAGACGTCACTTTCAAGATGGACAACTCGACTCAGACGGTGCAGGCAGATAAGGTAAAGATCGTCAGCTGCAATAGCAAGAGACCAGGAGATCCCCAGTGATCGTACTCTCGACTTCTCCTCTGCTACAAGCACATTTCAGTTGGCAAATGATGTGTTCCTAGTTCGACTCTGCATGCTTGGTCTGGCTATGAGACTGGGAATGCATGTCCTGAAATGCATTGGGATATGTTGGCGTTGGGCGAACTGGCTGGCGTTCATAAATTGGTTGTGACTTTAGATACCACTTGGTCTGGTGGCTGGGCATAAAGGTCAGGCTGCATGACATAGAAGAATACGATACCACATCATACTCTCCTGTTTGAGCGTCTTGTCCCATTGCATGATATTCCGGAGCTGTAACTCCACCATAGTGGTAAAGAATCTAACACGAAACTACCCATATACCTCAGTGGCGTTTAAACAATTTGCCTTAATTTAGCTCTACAAATGCATACATAGCTATCTTATCTTTTTAGCATTGTGCACTCTGTAATTTGGGGCTCCTTGAAAAGGCACTCCTTCGTAGCTCGCTTTTGCCAGGGCAGCATTCGACAACTAACGCGACGCCATCTGGAAATAACCATTACGATCAAAATGCTGCGCCAGCGCCATCAAGAAGACAGAAGCAAGGAATCAAGACTCCGTGCGGAGGAGTCTGCAACTCAGAACTCTGGGACCATTGCCGGAATCTCGACCACAAGGTCTCAGGCATCAGGTGATCTCGGACCCATCTTTAACTCGACGTTGTTCTAGTTCTAACCTCGTTACTTTTAAAGGGACATCACCCTGGGCAACAGAAGGAGAACCCCCAAGGATGGATTTGCAGAATATGAGCCGGCGGTCCCAGTGGCTTATCCTCGCGGTTGCCAGCGGAGCATGCGCGGCTTTCAATGGGGTTTTTGCCAAGCTGTACGTTGTTTACCTCCCCGCTATACATTGGCCTTGCGATGGGACATCTCCATTCTGAAGCAAGATGCACATTGTTTGAATTTTCTTATTGTATTGATGCACTCTCTAGGACTACGACAGAGCTCACAACTACGTTTGCGACGTCGCTTGCGAACCTTCTCGGAGTCGGGAGTGGAGAGAAAGTTGTTGAGATTATTGTCCGGGTTGTAAGCTGCCCTTTTGCTCTCCTCATGCTTAGGGCATTATCGTGCCAATAAGCCCGTACTCTCCGCATTTACCGCTGTCCACAGTATCCCCTCTTGTAGATGTGGTAATATCGTTATGTTGTGGATGCGGGCTAAAGATACATAGATGTTCTTTGCATTGAATCTTATCTTTAATGGTATTGTGAGTATTCCTACACTACCAATATGACTTTCATTAACAAGATAGATGTGGACACTATTCACAAAAGCCCTCGCTCGTGGAACTTCCACCACGCAAGTCAGCATCATCAATACGTCTGCTAATTTCATGATCACTGCTGTCCTTGGCTTCATGATCTTCCGCGAATCATTGCCTCCGCTTTGGTGGCTTGGTGCTGCGCTGTTGGTTGTTGGGAACGTAATCATCGGCCGTAGAGAAGAGACTGAACCAAGCAAAGACGGCGAAGATTCGGCTGTCCAGACTACAGAAGGCACTTACACCGATGAAGACGACGCATTACTGAATAGAGGGAGTGTCGAATTGGATGAGTCGTTGGATTCGGACAGGAATAAGACAGGTGTAGAAGAGGACGTCTTGCAACTAGATCTGGATGAAGGGGAGGAGAATTTGGATATCTAGCCCTAGAGAAATGGTTTTAGGTTGATTCATATCATAGATATCTGCAGCTACTCTAGGTTGATATAGAAATTGGGGAGAGATGGTTGTCCAGTACTGATAGGGAAAGCCATGCCACATTGTACCGCTACATGTAAGGAAATAGAAGGGAGTGGGGTATATTATAAAGGACTCCAACGATCTTGTGTCCCTTATATATTAGAATGATTTGAAGATGTCTATAATACAGAGGATATATTCCTTGCTTAAAAGTAGACATAAGTGGTGTACCAGTAACTAATCCCGGCTGCTTTGCGGTACTTGTATATGATGATTGTAAAACGATCCAGCTATATATATAGCAAGGGTCGTGATAAGAATTTATTGGATGGCTATACAGAGTTGTTTTGATTGACTATGTTTCTATCAAAAGAGTAAATCTTCCTACCTGCTTGCATTGCCGTATCCCACGTGCCTGGGGACCTGCATGAAAGGCGGTGAGGGTCTGCAACAGAAAGGAGTCGTCAACAACCCCACCACGAAACATTTCACAACTCTCCCCCCTCTACCAACATCAATCCACTACTCGATATCTATTGCCTTTTTTAAAGCATCCAACTGTAGAGGCATATCGACAAAGATTCACCAAAGGTACCAAGATGGCGTCCAACAACAATGAAGACCTCCTGCCAGAACAGACTGAGGGGTACAAAGTCGGAGAGAAGAGAACGATTGATGAATACCATAAGATGGGTATGTTGATTTCTATCGAACCTCTGCATGCATGCTTATTCATTTAAACTGGCCTTCTTTTTACTTGAACCAGTTTCTGTGATTTCAGTTCTTGTCGCTCTGTCGATATTCCAAGTGGGACTGTTATCGAAAGGCTTGAGCTAGGACATGACGGTGCTACTACAGCTTACGATTGAGGAAGAGAAAGTATATCTTGCGAATTTATTCTCGATAGATTTGCAATTTGCTTTCTTTCTACACTCTTGTGATAATATTCTCCCATTCCACTCGTCCTGTCTATTCTCCACTCTCCATGCGCTTCGTAATAGCGTTGTCAACGCGACGAGTTTGAAGGAGTAAGGGTATGAGCTTTGTGAAGTGTGCTATTTTATTTAAAATTGCCTATGTCTCTTCGCCTGATAAGACCAATATTTTAAGGAGCTTACGTATTTGATAGATGCCAACGACGAGTCTCTACAAAAGTACAAGGAGTCTCTCGGTCTTGGAGCTAGTGGAAAGAGCATTTCGGATCCCAACGACCCACGCAAGTGCATCATCCTATCCCTGACGATGAACTCTCCCGGACGCCCTCCTGTCACCATTGACCTCGCCACTCCCGGATCGGAGAAAACACTCAAAGATAACCCATTCAAGATCAAAGAGGGAGCTAAGTTCACAATGAGTGCCAAGTTTAAGGTACAGCATCAGATTCTCAGTGGCCTCCACTATGTCCAGGTCGTCAAGAGGAAGGGCATTCGCGTCTCCAAGGACCAAGAGATGCTCGTATGTTGCCTCTACACATGAATTTGTTAGATCATTATACTGACAATGTAATAGGGTAGCTATGCTCCCAATACCGAGAACGCTCCAGTGTACGAGAAGAGGTGTAAGTGACTTAGGTATTGCTGCGCAATTTAATCACTGACAAACGGTTAGTCACCGAGGAGGATGCGCCATCTGGTATGATTGCTCGTGGGCACTACACCGCGATCTCCACATTCGTCGATGATGACCATGAGACTCATCTCACCTTCGAGTGGTCCTTCGATATTGCCAAAGACTGGTAGACGACGTGTTGAGTGGTCTGGATACGATGCTTTCAACAATACACTTGCTTTGGCATTGTTATACTGTTGGAGAAGCACTATTTCTATCTGGGCTCTGGCGACGAGAGAGATCATTTCAATGGTGGGTTGCATTCAAAAACGCGTCACAGCGATGCATTGACGAGATACGATAATGATCATACGTAAGACTCCTCTTGGGCTTTCGCCATCTCCCGGTAGTTACAAGAAGTAATCAGGAAGGGCACTACCATCTGCAACCTTGTCCTGCCCCTGCTGTGCATTATCCTTGTGTATATCGTTCTCCGGTGCTGCCGCGAATACATTGAAGAACCTCTCTCCCATATCACTGACTTCCAGCACGCTAGCCATATTCCCACACCTATAGCAGTAATTTGGGGCGCTCCATACTGTGCTTAGACGATCATCATAGAGCACTTGGTAGCCTTCCTGACAGAGCTGATGTGCCCTGAGGATGTGTGACATGCTGTTTACTTCGAGGAACTTCTTAACAACCTGGGCACCAAAAGTGTAGCCTGCTCCCCGGGGAGACAAGGAGAATTCGTCTCGTTCGGAGTCGGGGTCCGACCAGACTAGGTCAGCCATGGGTCCTTCGTGGGGTATTTCGCGGAAGCGGTCAATAATCTTGATTTGATCAATTGAGTGGATGGAAGGGGAAAGACCTTCGGTGATGTTAGATCAAGTTATTAAACACGCAAAACGGAATGTCATACCTCCATGCACACAGAATATCTGGTCGTTGATCACCACACTAAGGGTAAGAAAATCGAACATATCCGTGAAGTAATGCCAGACATTTGCATTGCCGTACTTTCTGGAGCATTCTGTATAGAAGCCGTATGATTGCGTAACTCCTCTTGACTCGTGATTTCCCCGTATTAAATGCACGCGATGTGGGTATCGGAGTTTCAGACAAACAAGAAGAGAAATCGTTTCTACGCTGAACATTCCTCGATCAACATAGTCGCCTGTCAACTCATTAGCGTCCAGACGCATGATCGCGTGAGCCGAATCTACACACCCAAGAAAAGGTAATTAGTATCAGGACAAAATCCCCCTATCTTAAAGATCTCGATCAGGTCAAAGAATTGCCCATGTATATCTCCTACAACCGTGACGGGTGCCTGCACATGCACGACGTTGCTCTCCTGCATGAGGAGCTCTTTCGTCTTGGCGCATATTGCCTCAATAACAGACTCGGCCAAGAGGTTCTTCTTGTAGAGTGTCTCTATGCATTGATCGAGATCAACAGATGCTAGGTTGATAAATACACGTTAGCTGGAGCATGTAAGAGATGTGGAGCATTGTTGGCTTACAGGGCAGGCCAGGCATGATGCAGAGCCACGATGTATGGGCTTTAAGGAAAGTTGTAGTTGGCGCATGCGGTTTCTCTGGAGCAGATGTGCCGGTTCAACAACATGGTCACCGGAGAAAATACCTCTAGGTCATAGCAGATATGGAGATCGTAGGGGGTAACAAAGTAGCAGAACACGATGTGAAGGAAAATGGTTGATTATAAAGAGAGCTAGGGGTATTGCTGGTGGCTCGATTATTCGAACAAAGCTCCAGCGATGCAAAATCCTTAGCTAATTTCACGTGATATATAACCAAAGACGCAGATTATTGCCGTATCTAGCGTTTGGATAGCTTCCCACCAGCAACCGAACGAATTATTAGCATGGTTCAGTTTGTCCTCACGTTATCCCAAACCTTCCTCCATCTCCATTTCAGCCTCTCTGTCTAATGCAAAGTCCCCTTCTTGATTGCATTTCGTTTAAGTCCCTCTCTTGCATTCACGTCATTTCACATACATATCTCTGCTTCTCTCGCACTTGTTTTTCTGGGGCATACGCCTTTCTTCGGCAGGGAAGGAGAACTGTGGTTGCCAAGTACCCCCCGATTTTTAACTCGGGCAACCGCGGAGGATGTTTCACCAAACCCTTTGATTACATTTGCGCTTTTCATCTTAAGGCGATCTATCTCGTCCTAGGACATCTTCCACACAAAGTGGGGCAGACTGACACTCTTCAACTGTCACAAATTTGTCACTTGCTGCCCGGGCTCTTCTTCAGGTTTCTCATTTGTACAGGTAAATCCGCAGACTGCGTTCAATGAATCATTGAAGAGGCGATCGTGGTAATGGCATCAAATTGGGGCTCGACGCCAAATGGCGGTCGTCGCCAGCCGGGTCCGCCTAGTCAGACGCGTGGGCCGCCCCCGATATGTTTTAAATGTGGAAAAGAAGGCCATTTTGTGGTTGACTGCCCCCAGGGAGCCCAAGGCTGCTCCTCAACTCCCGAGTAAGCCTCATTCTGTACTGTCTCATATTTTTGGAATCGCCTACATCCAAAGAGACTGACAAGGGCTCAGTAGTTTGACTCCGTCACATGCCTCTCAGCCAAATCAGGCAAACGGCCTTGGAGGGCCGGCTGGCGGTGCGACGTATGGAGCACAGTGGTCAAACAATCAGAGCGGCGTCCCCAGTGGACATTATGTAAATTCTTATAATGCCCCTGTGGTCACGAGATATCCAGCTCCGTCAATGTCAGGGCCACCATACCAGCAATATCCTGGCCCTGTCCTGCAAACTCAGGGCTATCCTCCACCCCAGCAAGGACCATATCAGCCTCAACAAAACCAACAGTATGGCCCGTCTGGAGCACCTTATGGCTATAACCAGTCTCCTCAGCAAGCATACAGTCATACGCCTCATGATCCGCAATATGGCCAGCAAGGATACCAGTCGCAACCGTATGACCAATACCCGCACCAAAATGAATTCCCAAATCCTGGAAACCAAGGAGGATATCAATACTCCCCTCAGCCGTATTACCCTCCCGCTTCTGGGCCTCTATACCAGCAGCCACATCCTCCATATCCGCCACAAAGTAGTCCATACCCCCCACCGCAATGGAATAACACACAGCCGGCACCATATAATGCAACAGATGCCCAGCAGCCGAACAACTCATACGGGCAGCAATATAAAGCGGCCTTCAGGAGAAATCCATCTTGGCCTCGAAAGCAGTTTAATACGCAACAGTCTCCACAATTGGAGTATGGTTCTGAAGGGTCCCAGGCCTCACGGCATACCCCAGCGTCCGGTTCGAATAGTGCTCAATATCCTTCCACGCCAGCACCGAAGGGTACTCTAGCTCACAGCTCATATGCTACAAGTACGGGCGGGGAGTATGAAAGCATCAACGAATCGAAGACGAGTATTTCTGGCACGCGTCGGCTGGGCCATAACTCTTTCTCTAGCGACAGTCACAAAGGCCAGACAACAGAAATTGCCACGCCCAGTGGCAGTGCAGCAGAGTGCTTACCTACACGGGCAAACGAGGATAGCAAACAGATAGAAGAAGGCGAAGTTGAGGAGGATGATCCTGCAGACGAGGAATTCAAGTGGGAATGGGAGAAAATCTTCAAGGAAAGTCAGCCAACGGAAAACGTTGTTCTTGCGCAACCATTATCTACGACGTTTGATATGACCCCAGCTCCTCTCATTCAAATGAGCTCTCCTCCATCGGTATCAAGATATGCGAGGAAGGATAACCTGAAAGAATTTATCAGACCTATCAGAAGCCAGCCGCAATGGGCATACCTACAAGAGGATCCAGCTTTTTCGGATACCATGTCAGAGAATGAATTAATTCCACTCCATGAAGTCTCAAAGTGGATGGCCAAACGGCAAGGCATAGATCCGGAGTTCTTGTCAACCAGGAAGCGAGAGGTGCCTTGCGAAAGCCTTCACAACTGGAATGGTGCTGACGACGCGGACCAACGGACTGAAAATATAGATGAAGACGCTCAGTACCAGCAACAGGAGGAAGAACACTTTGATCAGGAACACTTTGATCGGGATATGTGGGGTAGTAGTTCTGTACAAGCACCTGGCACACCGATATCGGCACAAAGCACACCCGCTGCTACTGGAACTCCAACACTCGATAGGGCCGGTACACCATCTCTCAGCGCTGAGAATGATGTATGGGCTCCTCAGCCCGGGGAAGGTTCTCTATCCCAGTCTGTAAGCCAAGATACTACAGAAGCGTTGCTTGCGTCCTTAGGGGTTACTGGTTCTCCTAAGCCAGTGCGAAAGAGGTCTGTTCCGCATCTCTCTATCTCAACTGACGAAATTTCTTCTCGGAAACGCCAGAAAACAATGTCCTCGCCAGATATCTCTGGATATAATGTACCCCAACAAGGAGTACATCCCCACAGCCACAATAATCACGGCATGATGAACAGCCAACCTGGTCTACAAAATGGTCAACCACAATACAATGGGAGCAGGCAGAAACATGGTACGTATGAAAATCGTCAGTACGGAACCCCACGACAGAGTTCATACGGCAATGGAATGTCCCCAGAGAATACCTCTCCCTACAGTAGTGCACAATATTCTGCTGTATCCCCCCACTCTCAGTTTCCAAATGGCTCTCAATATCGAAATATCCCGCATGGAACGCAACATCATGGTCCTTATGGTAATCCACAGCAAGGAATCGGGCCACCACAATTCCAGGATCCGTGGTCTGTGCATCATCAGAGTCCTCCTCATACACTACAACAGCACGGAAAAGGCCAAGGTGGAAGTACAGGTTATACTACACCCCAACAGGGACCGTATCGTAATGGGATATCGCCGGCGGGCTATAGTTCACATGACAGCCCCACTCAAAATACATCGCCACATGCTAGGCCATCGTATATACCTTTCAACTCGGCTCAAGGCGTCCAGTCTTCATGTCGCAACTCCGGCAATGCTGATACTAACTCACACCGCAAAGGCTCCAGCACAATGCAACGCCAATCGTCCCACGGACAAGCAGATGGCGATGACGATACTCCCTCGCCGCCAGTGAAGACACCAGTGTTATCGGAATGCCAGAACAGCAAGACTAGCGACTCCAATGAACCGGATGAATCGCCATTGACGCCAACATCGGCAGAAATACTTGGCAAATTGACCCAACCCGCACGTAAAAACAGCAGCGATAGGAAGGCAGATGATATGCCGCGCAGGCTCAGGCGACCCCAACCAGTTGTCGCTGAAGCTTACAGGTAAGAAAAATCGATAAATATAGCCTCTCGATGCTAATGGTAGAACTAGTCGTCGCTGGTGATTGCCTGCCTAATTAGCTTTGTGTCATTCGAAGATTCCGGTAGATTTATTGCTAGGCAAAGTGCCGAAGTATTACAGTCCAGCCTCTTTTCAATCCAAAGCCTTCAAGTTGTTGGTTGGCTGTCTTTTCGTTATTACATAATTCTGGGTCTTCGCGGCGTTCCATTTACAGAGGGGTTGCATGATTAATTGGCGCTTTTATGACATTGGGGATGCTCAGTTTCAGCTTTGTAAATGTAGAATACTTTCTTTTGCACGCACTGCGCCTTTACATCTTTGCTGGCTCGAGGTTGATTCTAGAACGCCTCATCTACGAGTCATCTTCCATGTCATCAAACTCGGCCTACGTATTCTACACTTGCCAGGGGATGAGTCCAGCCTTGTATGCAGATCAGATAGTAATGAGCCATGCTGCAAGCTTGGGCTAATAGTTAATGCCGGAGGCTTTCCCTGGCTCTTTCAAATTCATCGTGACTTGGGATTTCTTGGCATCGGGTTGTCTAATATATGCCCCCTAGTTCGGGCTGTCATTTATAAACTTCAGTACGTTCACTTGACTAGTCTGTCGTGCTCCATATCATCATCGCTGTCATCGTATTCTTCAGACTCTTCCTCGCTGGATTCCTCATAAGTCTCTTCAGCCTCCTCACTTTCTTCGTCGACCTCGTCACTATCCTCTTCCTCGGCCTCACTCTCTGCAAGCCAATCATCAAGTGTTTTCTCCTTGGCCCCCGAGGGAGCAGATCCATTAGTAGTTGATGGCGAGCCTGCAATTTGTCTACTCTCTCTGACTGCACTGTCAAGTCTCTCTCCCGCTGGTATCACCCGCTGACCATCGTATTCTGCTTTCACTTCTGCGTTTCTTAATGAAGGATCTGGTTCTTTCCCATCCTCCACCCAATCCGGAAGAGCTTCGTAGCCTCGTAAACCGTGTAGGCCGCCATCTTCACCTACTACTAAACTAGCAGATCCTAAGGTAAATCCTGTTCGGCCTTCTGAGGGACTGGGGGTGTGGGGGACTGGCTTAGGTGCGAGAAGCATGAGACTTGCCAATTGGGTCGAAGAAGGCACGGCTAGAAGGGCTTTGTAGAGGCGTGTGCGGTCTCGGAGATCATAGGAAGTATCATAGCGTGCCAGAAGAAGGATATAATTCCACAAAACAACGATTGGGTGTTCAGGTTCAGGTTCTGTAGCTAGGTGGTCTGCATGGTGAGGAGAGTCCAGCCTGCCGAAGCCCTCATCGCGAACAGATGTGTAATCGTGCAGTGTGGTAGTATCTAGAGCTGCAGATTTTACACCTTCAACCTCTTGACGATTCAAGTAGTGAAGGTAGACCTTCGCGGCCAAGAGAACGATCTGCAGCTTTGCTGGCTCTGCTTCATCTGCAAAGCCCTTGGCGAGGATTCGTAGTACATCAGGTGCGATATTGTTCTCACCATCGATGCCGGAAAACTCTCCTACTAGCCAAATAATCGTTGCTCGCGCTCTGGGGCTAGTAGCAGTGTCCAGATTTTTAGCTAGGCGGATTACTGTGCTTTTGTGAGAGCTTGGGTCTTGCTGTATCAGGTGTCTGACGACCGTCAATGACTCTGCTACTAAATTACCATCTAGACTGGTAATCTGGTTCAGTAGAAGGCGCAAACATCGTGCTGATGTCCTGGTGTCGCTCTGAGCACATCTCCCAATGGCCCGGACGGCTTCCCGAACAAGATCTTTATCAGTCCCTCGGGAGAAGTGTTCGAGTTCGTTGAGGATCAGGCCTTTCATGTACGGGTCGCAATGAGGAAATATTAGGGTAAGTAGCTCTAGCTTGAGCTCCCATATCTGTAGAGTGTCCTTAGAATGGACAAGGAAATGAGAAGCATACTTGACGAATGCTTCTGGTCGTGTAAGGCATACTGAGACGATGTTATACAAAGCGACGTGTTGAATGTCTTGTGGCCCACGTAATAGGGCTACCAGAGGACCAATAGAGAGATCTGCATACTCCTGCGTACCTAGGTAGATGTAGCATCTAGTAACTGCGAGGACCACAGCGGAGTTTCGACTTTGCAGGAGTGGCTTTATGCTCTTCAGGAGCAGCTCAAGGTCAGGATCAGGGACAGAGACTTCTTCTCCCGCCTCCTCGACATTGCCCTCATCGCCGTAGAATCCTCTAGTTCCATTGCTCTTCTTAACCCTCCTAGTTCGTTGTGGGAAGCACAACCTTGAATATCTCGTCATCAATTTCAATGTCGCCAATTGGCTCCATTCATCCATATCCACCAACTTTTTAACTAGGCTGCGGTAATGTTTATGGATGAGGTCGATTCTGTCTGGACATATATCCATGAACGCCTTGACTGCTGCGCCAGCCACGTAGTATTGTCTATCCCCTAATAGCGTTGATAGATAGTCTAGTAATTGTGGGAGTGTATTTGGGTCTAGTCGATAACACTTTGGTATCGCCAGTGCAGCAGCCTTCCTAACATATGGACTCATATCTCCTAGTCCTTTCTTGATTGCCAAAGACACAATCTGGCTGATTACTGGAACTCGAATTCCCGACATCGTCTTTAGTGCCAAGGCTCGCACCTGTGGATTGCCATCGGAGAGAGATTTTTGTATAGTGTTGATGGAAAGGAGGGCCAAGTCAGGCTCTTGTTCGGCATAGCTGAGGAGATAGATGTAGACCAACTTCTTAATTTCAATGTTGGGGGAGGCTACATTCTTAACGACAGAGGAGAAGTACGTGAGACAGGGTTGCGAACGGTACATCATCTAGGTCCACCGCGTCAGTTACCATATTGAATGCTTCGCATAAACCAAACTATTCATCACTGGAGACTGCAGGCACGCAGGTGTGTCAGGCAACGTACAGAGATGACCCTCCGCAATCCCTCTAGCACTTCTCTCTCATTTCGACTGTCGAGCAACTTTGTTATCTGCGCCGGTGGCAAGGTCTTGCTAGAGGTGCGAGAGCCGCGGGCGGATTGTGCAGCATCAAGAGTCAGTTCCCTAGCTATCGGAGAGGTCAGCACATATCATCCAGCGGCATAGGCAGCGGAAATGGGATCGAGAGGTATACCACTCTCCAACAAGCCAGATATTCGAGATATTGATTCCATAGCTCATCATTAAGGAGTAAAGGCGCATCATCGGTTAGACATTTGTAGTGGGGTTAAGCGATTACCATTTTCGCCCACGCGACCTAACTCCAGGTACACGAACAACCGTAGTAATTTGATGACTGTGCACAACAACTCCAAACGACGAATTGTTTGTTACATGCAACCTTGATTAACATTAATACTAACGTGACGATCTGATTAAATGCAAGACTCTTGAAATCAACGAAGAGACGCTCAAGTTCTGCAATAATCGCTACTTGCCTTCCCAACCTTTGCCTTAATGGCACCTGTTCCATTGGCCTTCCCACCAGCATTGCCATCTGAACTTCTTTCTTACGTCCTTGGTTACCAATCTTTCCCAACTACACTTATCATCTGCCAGCCTCGATCGGCTTTTCTCTCCTCTCTTCTCAGCTCCATCAATCGTCCTGCAGACACCCACGCTCGAGATGATTCCGTAACAAACACAACAGAACGACCCCCTCCAAACCTTGTCTCAGAGACGCCAAAGCAGCATCCACTGTTGGTTCCTACACTCAAACAAGTAGCATCTTCACGCTATATTAATTTGGTCTTCTTCAATACCGTCACTCATCTGCGTGCGTACTTAAGTGCCTTCCCGGCTGCCGAGATCGAAGGAGGGAGGGATCTGAAAGGGAAACCAGAATCAAATAGACCAGAGAAATGTCCTTTGATCCTAGTTTACGGTTTACTGGAATTGCATCGCGACACGAGCGAGTGGAGCGTGCAGGGTCTAGGAAGCAGTATTGCGGTATTGGTGGAAGCTGGGTGGAGAGCAGGACGAAGGATTGTAGTTCTAGAAGAGAAGATGGACGTGCAAGAAAGTCCTGGAGATGGAGGTGACAGACCGCAGGGAATTTGGGAGGAGAGGCTGCCAATGCTGAGTGGGAACGTTAAGCGCGCTGGTTTCGATGGCGAGGATGCCGTTTGGAGCGGAAGAACCGTTGAGGTTAGGCGTGTATTGGGGAGGTGGTTTAAGTTTCGGGGAACTGGTTGGAGTGATTAGTATGATAATGTACACAGATTTGCTGCGGCCTCGAAGCTAGGTCGTTAATTTATTGCATTATATCAAGTGGTATACCCAAACGCCAGCGCTTGACCCGTTCGTTCCATCGTAGACCATACGACAACACAACTATCTAAAGCGACTGCTCCATCTCTGTAATGTACAGTTTGATGTGTGAATCCATCTTCAGATACTCCTCTTTCGCATTGTGGACTTCATTTTCAATGTTCTCTTTGAGGTCCGCCATCTGTGAAGTATTAGAAGGTGCTGTAATATCCAAAATAAAATTACAAGTAAGTATTATGGAACGTACCTTCTTTTCGGTCTGCTCTATCCTAACTCTCCTCTTCTCCATCTCTCTTCCCTTCTCAGCACGCTCCTCGGTTAATTGCCTATGTATAGCACGTAATTCCTCCATCCTCTCTTTCGCGCTTTGGGCTTTGTCTTTGCTAGTTTCACGGAGTTTTTCCGTTCGCTCCATCCATTTCGATAATTGGCGCTGCAGCAAAGACTCCGTTCTCTCTACTTCCCGGACATTATTGCTCTTGTCTCCTAGCGCATCTCGCTGTTTTGCAATACGAATGTTTTCTTCCTCCTCCTTTGCCAGTTCGGCTGAGATATCCTCAAGCAGTTTTGTACAGGACGCAACGTCCGAAGAGACGATAGAGAATGTGTCCGTTGATGTCTGTAGCGCTCGAGCTCGGCGGTCAAGTGTATCAATCTGCGATTTCTCTGCATTTAGAACGTTACTCAGTTCGGTTAGCGAGGCTTGGAGCGCTGCTGGTGACTGCAGAACATATGGTCGCAACTTGGCACTCTCTTGTCTCAAAGATATTGTTGCAGCAGTTTTATCCTCTAGTATCGTTGTCATCTCTCCCTTCTTGGCCTTGACATCTTCAAACCGTCGAGTGACCTTTTCTTGACTTTGACGAAGCTCAAGAAGCCGCTTTTTGAGCTCTTCATTTCGCTTCACCTTCTCTGCAATCTGTGCCTCCATGGCCTTTCGATTCCGCCTCATCTCCTCAAGTCGAGCTTCCATATCCTGATTCTCAGTGTATAAAGCTTCAATTTTAAATTTTGTTGTTTCCGCCTTATTATAGTGCTCGTCGATCACCTGCGTATGGCTTTCGCGAAATCGCACGAAGTTTATGATATATGAAAAGATCTTGACCAGGCGGTCGTGTGTAGGTCTGTATAAATCCTGGAACGAGAAATCCGTAATCCCACAGGCATTCATCAGTTTGCGGAGACCGCCATAGAATCCAAGTAGGTTGCGTGTGTCCGTAGGGATTATCTCCATGTACTCTCGGCAAATATCTTCAGCTCCGGCACGCATCGCTGGATCTACCGTCTCCCGAGTCGTGTTCATGAGTAGCTCCGCAAACCATTCAAAGATTATTTGGATTTGTAACGGATTGGGTCTCTGGAGATCTGCGATTGTGAATGTGATGGGCATATTTATGTCGCTAATACACCCTACAATCTCTTTATCAGGCTGGTATTGTCAGTCACTTTGTTCAGAGTGCTGAGCTGGGGACTTTACCAGGCGCATGAACGCATCGCTCTCTTCCTCTTTTTTCTTGCTGCGGTTCTGCTGCTGAGAGCCCGGCGCTATGCTCATTCGAGAGTTATAAGCCATCTTTTACGTCGGTAGATACTATGGGTATCGCTGGTGAGGTTTGTGTGGTATGTACAGCGTCGCAATCGCAGATGTGGTTGCCGAGTAAATAAACGACGAAAAGTAAACATTCGGAAATAACGCGCTAGCCTAGAACTGACACATGTTCACGTGATCTAAACTCCCGCTCTCCACATCGATCTGTGCTTACCAACCACAGAAATGCTACATACTGTATTTAATCCGTCAGAAGAAGTCTGCTAGCTTCGGCCGTTCTGCCGATACGCACAATGTGGAACAGCATTTGCCACAAATAGGTCGTCCTCATTTTCGGTGTAAACTTATTGCCTGTTTCGGGTAATGACAAGTCACGTGGCTCGACTTGCCCCGCTCCCCTCCGAGCTCCCCAGCTAGGAAGCACACGAAAATTACTTGGTTGTGCAGGGTCCTATCTTCGTGCCTTTTACTTACTCCGTCAGGCTAAGAAGAGCGCGCGGGGACTTTCCGATGCTCATACCTTCGTGCTTGGCAGCTGCGTAGAAATCGGCGCCGTTGAGATGCTGTTATCACTCTATCCCCGTAAGGGCATCTCCTTGAGGCTGTACCTGTATTTCTCGCATGTGAGCCACCCCTGGGCATGCGAGTGCGCCATTACCCTGGATGGGCTCTCGATTTACTTACCTAACATATCGGTGCACGCCTCCGCGCCGTATTCCCCACGATCTGCATGTTGAGGCATTTCCGGTTCATCAACCACACCCAACCTCGCACAAAATAATATCTGCATGCACACCTGCCAGGTCCCCCATATCGTGCAACGGTGCTTACTCTCTGCGTTTTCGAGACCCCCGCGCAGACATCTGATGACCGAAGTTGATTTGTCACCCTATCCAAGGTCCGCGCCGTCAGATTTTCGGGTTTCCCCATTGTGACAATCGCCTGGCCCAGAGCGTACCGCGTCCTGAGCCAACGCGACCCTCTGCTTCCCTAGGGTCCCCTCGCTCTGCCCCGCCACTTTTGCCTGTGAGTTGCTTTGCTGCAGCACGATACTTTCGGCGATCACGCCCACGCCTGATATGTAAGGAGAACTTGCCAAGCGGGGAGCGTGGCCATGTAACTGCTCCCGGGGTCGCCGTAGGCTCGCAGCCTCTACTAATACGCGTCGACGATACTTCGTACAAGTGTCTAGAATGCATTTGTGAGATATCAGCTCTGTCGTTTCGCCTCTCAAACCACTGCAGCTCGGTGCCTCGAAGCTAGTGACGGTGCCGGAATCCTCTCCAGAATCCAGCCCGGCGCCACCAAAGCGTCCCTTACCCCTTTCCAGCTTACTCGGGTCGGCCGGGCATGCACCGAACGTTACTGCACCGTATATAAGCGTTCGAGGTTGAATTGTATTTCTATTTGGCGGGGGAAATGAACTTATTAATCATGAGGTCACCCTCGACCAGGTTTGGCGTGGGGGGTACTATTCGCGGAGTAGGCCCTCTCGGCGACACGTTCACCCTGCGAGCCATCTCAGGTACCAGACCCTTCCCTGATTCCACATCAAAGTGGATCGATCTCCGAGCGATTTCTTGCTAGTTCCTCGCCCTCGTCGAGTATTCGAGTCATCGCGAGGCGGCAGGCTGAACCGCTCCGGGCAGTACCCAGTGTATGACGGACACTATTTTGCTAGTGCCTTGGGTTCTTCTCAACTGCAACATATATACAACAGGTGCATGTCGGTCCCCAGGCTTAATATATATAAACTATTCTTGATCTTAGCCTCCTAGAAAAACAATGGTGATTCCCAATTCCCGCTCTGCTGTTGAGGCTGGGCAAACTGCACCCGGACAAGCCCCGACGGTCAAGGGAATGCCAAAAATGGGCTCGGATTCCAGTATTGATATTATTGACATACGTCACGATGCGGTCGAGGTCAATCTGAAAGATGAGATTCTAAAATCGCTTAGGCCTGAAAGTGGTATCAAGACAATGCCCACGCTGCTGCTCTACAATGAGCGAGGTTTGCAGCTTTTTGAGGAGGTCAGTTTTAAAGTTCGGAGAAGTTGGTCCAGAAACGCTGATACCGCGCAGATCACGTACTTGCATGAATATTTCCTCACAAATGCGGAAATTGAAGTCCTAGAACGCTCTGCTGACAGCATTGCCAACGCAATACCCTCCAGCGCCATGATTATGGAGCTGGGGAGCGGGTTTGTGACTGTCAGCGGTTGCCAGTACCCCGGAACTAACTGAATTATAGTAATCTGCGGAAGGTGAGTATCTTGCTACGGGCTTTGGATGCTGCTGGTAAAGATGTCGAGTATTATGCCTTGGACCTCTCTTTAAAGGAATTGAGGCGAACATTGGAACAACTACCTACATTCGAGCATGTCAGATGCCATGGGCTTTACGGAACTTATGACGATGGACTCGACTGGCTGAAACTACCTGAGAATCAAGCAAGACCGAAGTGTGTTATGTCTCTTGGTTCCAGTATAGGTGAATTCCAATTGAAAAGCTATTATATCTATGCTTATGACTGCAGGCAACTTTAGTCGACAGGAGGCTGCCTCCTTTTTGCGGGGATTCGCTGATGCTCTACAACTGTCAGATTCCATGCTCATCGGCCTGGATGCGACGAATGACCCTGCCAGAGTTTTGTAAGACTTGAATGTCCCGCTGCTTAATTTTTAGAAACCACTAATCAAATCATAGCCACGCATATAATGGTAAGTTCGATTGTGATCTGGGAGCAAAGCTGCTAACAATCTACGGATAGACGAGGAAGGTCTCACACATAAGTAGGCGAATCCAGCAGATCCGGCTTCATCATGACCTGATACTGATGGACCAGCAGATTTGTCCTCAATGGACTCGTACAAGCCAATGAGATTCTGGGAGAACAAATTTTCAATCTTGATGATTGGAGAGTGATCGGCGAATATGTCTATGACGGCGAAGGCGGCCGACACCAAGCGTTCTATTCCCCTCTTAAGGATGTCCATTATAAGGATATTTATTTTAAGGCAGGAGAGCGAGTTCAGGTGGAACAAAGTCTAAAATACTCTGAAGAGGAGACCAGACAACTATGGAGAGCCTCAGCCTTGACCGAGGTAGGGCGATGGTCAGCCTTGTCTGAAGCGTACAGTATGTCTAAATTGCTTTTTCCTAAGGATCTCCTCTTCTTCTTCTTCGCCATTACGTCAGGAAGCAGCTATGCAAATATGAGGCTCTAATCACAATCTATGACCTACAAAGTTGATCGCATGACCACCTCCCAAAGAAGATGTGGGGGTGCGTAGGTCAAGGGGCTGGCGCACGGGCCTCCTATCTGACCCTGGACGGGCAAGGCTGAAGGTCCAGCCCATTATTTCATGGCTGGCTATTGCTCCTTCTACTCCGAATTGTAGACCTCGACATTATTATTTCTGACTAACCTATATTCTGCGTTTAGATGTCCACCTATTGACGAAACAAAAGATGGCATTTGACTCTGACCCCTCCGTGTATGCTGCCAATACAGTCCCTACGCTTGACGACTGGAAAGGTCTTTGGGCTGTATGGGACGTTGTGACTAGACGGATGATTCCAGATGAGGAGCTATTGGAAAAACCAATAAAGCTTCGAAACGCCTGCATCTTCTACCTCGGCCATATTCCAACCTTCTTGGACATCCAACTGACGAAGGCCACTAAATTACCTCCCTGTGAACCAACCTATTACCCCCAAATATTCGAAAGGGGAATTGATCCTGATGTCGACAACCCGGAATTATGCCACAGCCATTCCGAGATTCCAGACGAATGGCCGCCACTCCCTGAAATCCTGGACTACCAAAGCAAGGTTCGTGCAAAGGTCAGGAAACTCTGCGAATTGGAAGCAGTCCCGCGTGAGATAGGTCGAGCCCTCTGGATTGGATTTGAACATGAAATCATGCACCTTGAGACCCTTCTTTACATGCTCTTGCAGAGCGACAAGACTCTGCCGCCCACTGTCCTAGTGCCTGATTTCGAAGGAGATGCCAGGTTGGCTGAAGCCGCTCAAGTGCCAAATGAGTGGTTCGATATACCCGAGCAGACGATTATCATTGGCCTCGAGGATCCGGAGGATAATTCCGGCCCGGATCACCATTTTGGGTGGTATGTTTTATTCCCAACTGGAGGAACAGATACTAAAGCCTTAACAGGGATAATGAGAAGCCTCCTCGGAAAGTGGTTGTTCCTGCATTCAAAGCCCAGGCCAGACCAATCACTAATGAAGAAGTATACTTTGTAGTAAGCCCCTGTGAAACAATATTCTAACTATTCTTAGTATGCACGCTACCTCGAGCATACTCACAACTCTAAAATACCGGCATCTTGGACCGAGAAGAAAACAGCCTTGAACGGCTATACTAATGGCCATATCAATGGCTATTTTAATGGCGACTTGAATGGATCTATTCCTCTAAGCCGGTCATTCCTAGAAGGAAAGGCTGTTCGAACCGTTTATGGTCCCGTTCCTTTGAAATATGCTCTCCACTGGCCCGTTTCTGCATCTTATGATGAATTAGCAGACTGTGCAAAGTGGATGGGAGGAAGTATCCCTACACTAGAACAGGCCCGAAGCATTTACCACTATGTTGACGCTCTGAAGTTGAAGGAAGCCGAACAGCACCTTGGGAAATGCGTTCCAGCTGTTAATGGGTATGAACTGTTCATGCGTTTTATATGCAGAGTGCTGATTGAATGTAGACATCTTATCAATGATGGAGTAGAAGAAACCCCGCCATCTCCGCCTCCGGACGGTGGTGAAAGCTCGCAAGAGCTTTTCACCAATCTTGAGGGCGCTAATGTTGGATTCAAGAATTGGCATCCTATTGCTGTAACTAGTAATGGCAAGACTCTATCTGGTCAAAGCGGAATGGGAGGTCTTTGGGAGTGGACCAGCTCCAACTTGGCCAAGCATGAGGGTTTTGAGCCCATGCCATTATATCCGGGATACACAGGTGCTTTCTTAAGCATGTAAATGTTACTGGGACGCCTTGCTAACAGAATGCAGCCGACTTCTTTGACGGAAAACATAACATAATTCTAGGAGGATCCTGGGCAACTCACCCTCGCATTGCTGGGCGTAAGACCTTGTAAGTTAACGCAGTGTTCCGTGCAGTTCAGTAACGAGTCCTAGACATTGACTAACTTTGTCATAACAGCATCAATTGGTACCAACGGAACTATCTTTATACCTGGGCTGGAGCACGTCTGGTTCGCAGCCTATAATTGTGGCCTGTCTTCTCTGCAGCAGCCTAATATTACCAACTTTCAACAGTTGGATGCAAATCTGGCATTAACTAGGGCGAATCAACTTCGAACCTAGAAGGTCATTCAAAAGTACAGTTGGGTGGCCCTGTCGCTTGACCACGCCTGCTTTCACTTACCTAAGGCAATATTGTGTCTCCAAACCTGTTAAGTAACTACGAAGGTATAATTATGAGCACTTTCTCGAGATATATGTGATTGTCAGGAAGCAGTGGCAAGGTGATGTACACATTACAATACTCCCTACAAGTTTGTGGTTCTTGTACAGAACGAATTGGCATGATTCTCAACCTTCTCTTGTTAATATTTTCAGCTTTTCATATTCACTTACTTTCCCCGGCTATCACTGTCTAAAGACGTATAGCCTTCGCGTAGAACGCGGACTTTGATAAATATGAATCTCGCGTCTAAATTAGGCAATCTGCCAGCCTCAACATCAAACGAACGCGTTCACTCTACGACAGAACCTATCTACTCCCTCTAAAGACTAACTAATTTGTCTTCTTTCGCAACATCACAGACTGCCAGAAAGGCCTCGGCTATAGGCGTGCTACCTCCTTGAAATTATTTCCTGGAAGATAGGACAAACTTCAATCTTCTCGTGAGTGTTTATATCTGTTTTTCTATTCTTCGAGTGCTGCGGCACTTCTATAAATCCTCTCTACCCGCCGCTTTTCAAACTGTTGGTATTCTTGACAGATATTTATAGAGATTGAAGATATATGTCTCTATATGTCCTTCATTCCCAAGCACTAAGACTTTAACTACTTCGCAGAATATCTCGCCTAGTTACTCTTTCAAAGAGCGCCACAATGAATTGGGCTGTTATTGCGCGAGAAGAAAGACTGTTTAAGGGCAATATACTGTTCAAGTGGGACCAATCTCCGGGCCTAGGTAAGAACAAGTCCAAACCTGCCGGTATGAGATATCCTAACTTCGATCTAGAACATCACTGTGGAATCTGTGCGACTCCCCTTCACAGTAAATCACCCTAAACATTCATTCCCGCATGTCAGATCGAACTAACGTGTTTACAGATCCAAGAGCTAAAACATCTTGCATTGGGCATCATGTCGAACCGTGCTACCGCTTTCACCAGCAGTTGTACTTTGTAGGTAAGTAATACCTGTTAGGGTCTCCTATAATTTTGCTTCATACTAATTTACTTAATCTTTAGGAAAGTCTCATGAGTGCAAAGGGTAAATAAGAGAGTCTGGTTGTGCGTATGGCAATGCTAACATGAGCAGCTGCACCCATGCGCACGAGATGCACCACGTTCGCCACAAGAATATTCTTCAGATAATGAGAAAGCTGGCTGAGATTGACGAAGATATTGCTAGATTTCTAGTTGAAAAAATTGGGCTTTATTTGCCAAATATCAAGAGCAACCTTCCAGTCTCGAGGACAATCCCAGCCGGTGGTGCAAGCAATAGTCTTCAGCCAGATGGTACAACACCATCACTGAGGCGAGCTGAACGGAAAATGGCGAAGAAAATGGGTGGCTCGGACGCTCCAAAAAAGTGGCGGGATATTGAAGCATTCTCTCGACATGATACAGACTTCATAAGTCAAGCGATCCATCTTATTATCCACGATGGTAAAGGAGCATGGGTAGGAGAGAACCTCTACGATGATGTCTTTTCTTGTAAAGAGGTGTCAAAGCAGATCGACACTGAAGTTGATGTCAAAGATCTCGTCCAATCGTTTTCTGACCTTGCAATCGATTCAGCCACACCAAATTCTAGGCAGAAGAGAAATGCTAAAAGGATATCGGCCATGGTGAAGGCTAAGCACGCTCATGGTAGGGCCAAAAAGTACTCTCACAAGCAGTCTCCAAAACTTGATCCTTACGATGGCTTGGATCCGCAGATCTTCAACCGCTTAGGTATAAAGGTTATAGATCCACCGAAGAGCTCGTCAACTCGCAAGGATCTCATATGCAAGCTTATCACCCAAATCAAGGAGGACCTTGCTATTCAAGCTCAGGAGAAAGTTGAGGCAAGGATAAGAGAGGACGGGTTTTGGAGATGGGCTGGTAGGGGAGCATATCATCTCATCATGAAGAACAGGGAGGACATCGACTGGGCAACTGGAGTGAGAAAATCTGTCCCCAATGAGAAGGCCAGCTGCCAGGATCCGCCAGCTCACTTGTCAGAGGAGCCCAGGTATGAAACGGAAGAAGCAGAGGATGGCCCAGATGACGCGTTTGTTGACGATACCACCGACTACGGCATGGCCCAAGCTTACATGACCTTTGAGGACACCACTCTAGAACTCACCCCTGCAGTCAAGACAGAAGCGAATTGCACTGTTCACAAACCAGACACCGAAATGCAAGAAGGCAGTAATGCAGTGTACAGCACTGCGACCATCAAGCTTGCCTAGATTTGGGTTAGCAAAACTAGAGGCGAAGGCATTTTCTCGGGACTATTCCTGATCTGCAATTCTGAGGGGTTACAGTCAAGTGTCCTCTGAACTTATTACTGTTGCGTCCGACTTCAGACCTATGATACTGGCCAAAGCCATAGTTTTCTAGTCTTACTGTCAAGATGTCACGATGGAGTGGCATGAACATGGACTTCTTTGCTTGTTATTCTAGGTCTTTTATATTTCACAGTCGCGTTTGACTTTTTTTTCTTGAGGCACATTCTATAGAACACTATTCAATGTGCTTTTCTTTGCGAAGGAAATGAAAATGGAATGAAGTTTTCGGGGTTTCTACAGGGACATTCTGCGCCAGAACATTATGGTCGAGATGGAGAGATGTTTATTAGACTGTTTTTTCCCCTTTCTCTTTCTGTCCCCACCATAGCTAATCTCGCTAGAGCAATTGTATGGAGGACTAAATACCAAAGCATCACCTCATTGTTGCGTCGTACTCCCTAGTCTGTAAAAACCTCTTAAAAGAGAGCGGCTGTGAATCCCGTTACGAAATCTGCAATATATAATCGTTAGATAGCTTCTTAAATCGATTTCTAATAAGATGTGTAAGGTTGGAGTATTATGTTTAATATTTAATACACAAGATCTAGAATTCATATTATAGATATTATTCCAATAGAGGATATTGGTTTAGATATGTAAAGCAGGATTTTATATTAACTTAAGCACGCGTTTAAGACAAGAGTTGTGTAGCCTACAAGAGTGCAATACATTTATAGTAATATGACGGGCATTAAGAGGGGCTATAAACACTAGATATAAAGCTACTAGCTATAGAATTATAGAAATAGCGAGGCATATTAGAAGAATTTATAAGCTCGATGCGTATGAATCAAAGTTAAGGTATACAACTCTTTCGTTCTTCTAGGAAAGGGTGCAATCCTGCTAAGTACATAAGAGGGCTTGCCTAAGTGGGTAAGGCTAAGGCTAGAGATATACATGAAATTGTACTAAAAGATTAACGACTAGCTATACTTAGAGTACAACATTCTATAACGTATTAGACTATAAGATAAACAACCTAGGAAGCATTAAGGCTTAAGGCTTAAGATATCTATGCAGAAATTGATCTAGGATAAAAGTCTAGTACTTATCATTGGTTAATTAAGCTAGTACACTAGCTACGGTCCTTCGCAACAGAGGCATTAGAATTGCTGGAGAAGAATCAATCGGGAGATACTGATGCATTTCACTTCATTGAGTTAGCCATTCTGCTGTGTTCTCACGACGGACAAAGTAGTGGTCAAAGAGTAGTGAAAGGCCAAGAATTCAACACTTGAGTAGACAGTCAAAAAGTCTCGGGTATCGGGTACGAATGCTCTATGGTAGAAAGTCCCATAAGAAAAGGGCCAGCAAATAAACGAGCTGGTGAGATAATATCTTGTGGCAGGAATATCAAGACCGTTGCTCAGTCGATGTCTTGGTTCTGTTAGTTACCACTAGTAAAGCACAAGCGAGCCCGATCAGATAATTACGTAATTCAACCGGGTGGATCCGAACCCGTCAATCCCACCAATCGTGCCCCGCCCATAAGTAATGAGTGCGCGACCATCGGCAGGTGACAAAATGCGGCGAGATGTCTGAATCAGCCAACCCCCGCCACTACCACAGCATTCCTCACTGACACAAAATACACTACAGAGGTATCATATCGCAGCATCAGATAAGCGGAACCCTGCAGTGGAGGTATTGTGCACAGCAGGCGCAAGGCAAGAGGGGACTACCTAGAAGAAACAGGTGACGGAGCTGACTCTAATCCTATCAGCGGGCGTATATACATCGTCACGGAGTAGGAGGGTGCCTAGACCGGAGCAACGGCTACAACCAAAGAACCAGTCCACCACCTAGACCTGTGGGCATCACATACCATACCCTTCCACACTAAAAGGGACGCGGAAAACACTATCCTCTGTTCTCTGGACAGATCACGAGATATCCAGCTCGTAATTGGGGGCACTAGCTTCCGCATACGTACATCTTCCTGACATCCGATCTCTATGTGCCGTCGACTTGGAAACTACCGCGTCACAGACTATATGTTGGACTAACTTCCAACGTTATGAATGATACAAGCCCCGTGCCTCCACAGCGGCATTGGGAGCCATTTCCGGCCACGAGCACTGTCACATCTCAGGAACCGTCAAAAGAAGACCTCGAGTTAGCTCAGCAATTGCTGGGGCACTCTCAGCAGGCAAGAAATTACAATCATAAGCAAGACTATCGAGCAAGTCGTGAGAGTTCATCACCATTTCAAGAGCAAGTGAGCCCTAATTCAGCGATGTCTCCTTCTGCCGACCAAAATCAGCAGGACGCCCCGCGAGCCAACTCAGAGCATGGACGTGCTGAGACCTCAACATCATATGTACCGGGATCTTCTCCTTCCGAGTCTACCCCCAGTGGACAGGTGTGCAGGTAATGCTACACTCTTCTAAACGAAAGCTCCTGCTCACACTCTGCAGTAACTGCCAAACCACGAGAACGCCACTTTGGCGACGTTCCCCGCAAGGAGCTATTATTTGTAATGCCTGTGGTCTCTATTACAAGGCTCGAAATACGGCGAGGCCAACTAATCTGAAGCGGCCACAGTCGTCTGTAGCTCCGGGTTCGCATTCTCCCGATCATAGGACATCACCTGCAAGGTCTGTGATCACTCACCACGTTTCCAGTGGGGCTACATATGTGGCAACCGACCGGACACCTGGTGGTACCTGCCCGGGTGGTGGACGCTGCAATGGAACTGGAGGGGCTGAGGGGTGCAGCGGATGCCCCGCCTACAACAATCGAGTTGCCAAAAGTGCCCACCTCTCTGTTCGCCAAGACCTACAGGTTGTGTCAACATCACAATCCGATCATCCTTCGGATTCCCCTTCACCCATTGATGTCACTTCTCTAAACATCGAGCAATCTAATACGACTGTGGTTATTGCTTGCCAAAATTGTGGCACTACCATTACCCCGCTTTGGCGTAGGGCTGAGAGTGGACATACGATTTGTAACGCTTGTGGTAAGCGATATATACTGAATTTATATATACATTGCTAATAATTACGTTTAGGCTTGTACTACAAGCTACATGGTGTTCACCGCCCGGTTGCCATGAAGAAGGCGATAATCAAACGTCGAAAGCGAGTCGTTCCGGCTACGCAAGCTGATCAAACCCATGGTACAGATAGTCCAACCAAACCCCTGGGATCTCCCGAATCTGATGGGCAATCACCCACTACGGAATTCCAAGGGCCACGAGGAAGTGTCAATCCGGACGGATCTGTCAACCTCGGGTTGCGGCTCCGAAACCAGCCTGGACGGGCTGTCCTTCCTGAACCAATATCTATAAATCGTGGCAAAAATGGGCATCAACCACCATCCTCCTCGAATCTCACCGCCTACGTCTCTACTCCCAATAACCAAACACCGTCACTTCAAAATCTTGAGTCTTTAAGTAACGAAAATCGTCTGCCGCCAATGGCGTCCTATCCATCTCCCACTCAGAGGCATCCTTCATTATCACCTAGTTCATTCCTGTCACCTTCCAGAAAACGATCCTTCTCTGAGCTTGAGGCTCGAGGCGAAGCCAGTTCCACTACCGAACCGCCATCCTCCACAAATTCGAAACGCCTCAGCTCGATAAAGTCGATCCTAAACCCCGGCTTTGCAGAATCCGAAGTCGGAGACCCCGATCCCCATCTGCGCCCTACGATCAGCCCTGGCCCGATGGGCAGCCGGTATACGCCGAGTCCTGCAAACAGCACATCAGGGAGTGCTTTGAATAGTGGGCGTGATGCACAGACTGAGAGCGAGCGATCAAAGGTAGAGCGCAGGGAGTTGCTGCAGCGCGAAGCAGACCGGATAAGGGAGGCGTTAAGAGCGAAAGAGAGGGAGCTGGCGGAGCTGGCAGAGAATGAATAATAGTAATAATAATAAAATATGGGGTTGTTTTTAGTGAGAGTAGCGGGATAGCATTCTGTTTCACTTAGCGTTGCATATATGGCGTTTGAGGTGCGGTGTTAACTTCTGTACGTACAGATGTAATAACACTTACACTGGCTAGGGAAAGCGACGAGAAGGGAAAAGCAGCCCTACTCTAATCACTCACAATAAGCAAAGCATCTTTTAAAATGGTTCATACCTGGTACCTATTGTGAAGAAGTTGCTGTTAAAAGAGATTATTAGATAACCCAACCCAGTGTGAGCATAAACAAAATGGAAGACGCTCCTCTCTGTTGGTAAACTCTAGGTTGTCAACCCTTTACAGCATTGACCGCAATTACCAACACCTAGCCCAGCTCTCTCTTTCCGTTATATACAATACGTGGTCTTTACGCCAGCTCCGTCGACTAGGCTGTCTAAAACGCCTGCATGAGTGACGACCTCTAGTTGCCCGGCGCAGATCACGGCTTCCACCTCGATGAGTACGGGAACACGGGAGGTATGCATGCCGTACGGGAAACAAAATGTTGCTCTTGGGTGGCGTGGCGCGGCCGTGGCACTGGCCATGATGGTATAACAGCATTATGTGCAGAGCATAAACCTTTCTGCGTTCGGATATGTGCATTGAATCATATCAGGACGGAAGCTAAATACCCCGAAGAAGAATACAATCCAACTAGGAGCGACGAAACGACAGAGCAGAAGCTCGATTAGACAAAATCATATCATAGAAGGGCCCGCAATCTCCCCATTTATCTAGCATTGCTTATTTCAACATATTGAGGTACAAGAATGAAACCAAACTAGTGCATCTATGTTACCATGATGTTTCCCAACCCGCAACTGCGTGTCATATCCCCAACTAACTATAACAGCGGCCCAGTATGAGATGACTTGAGATGTGTGTGGATCGAGAATAGAGTGGCTTCTTAGGAAACCGGAAGCGGAAGTGCGCGTATGGAGTGTCGGTGAGCGCTTCAGCGTAGGTGAGTAATTTAGACCTCTTCGGCGCCCCAGCCAGCTTCTGCTTCTCTGTTGTGAGGATGAGAGGTTAGCTCTTTGGCTTTTTATGGCCGAAGGGGTATTCTCAGGCTAGATAAACATACCTCATATTTTGGGGAGGCTCGATCGATGGGATAAATTCGAGGACAATGTATGCAATGCCCACAACGCCAATTATCGTCCCAAATATCTGATCCATCAGGTTCACATCAAGAAGGATAGATCCGACAAAGATGTAGACTGTAAGATATTAGCCTTGTCGCTTGAAGTCTTAGAGGTTGCAACATACAGACTCCGCGGCCGAGGAAGGAGAAGAGGAAAGAGGCATATCGCGAGACCTGGGGAGGGATTTGGAACTCTGTGTCCTGGTCAGTCTTGCATGTAGAACAAGGATTTCGGTCAGGACAGACCCAGCAGGGCAGTAGCTACACAGTAATGGTTAGCAAGGTCCCATACCATCGACGCGTAGGCGACACTTACTCAAACCGAACAGAATGACATATATGCCAGTGATAACATTGGAGCTTCGCCTAGTCAGAAAATTGTGCGCTTCATCGACAGTTGCGGAGCACCACCTACATTGTGACGGGAATGCAGTGGTAGATACCACTAGCGACCATTAGGGCGCCCACGCCCAGATTGACGATCCGACTACAGAGGAAGAGGCCAGTTAGCAGAGATTCGCCGTGACGCTGGCAGGCGCAATGGCCGAGGTGGAAGCTGTTTGCTTCGCCAGCGCGTGAACGGGACGAACTCACAAAGCATTAGAGAAATCCATTGCGCGTCCCTTTTGTGTGGAAGAGTGATGGTTTGCAACCGGAGAGGGGGGGTATCCGCGAAGGGCTGGCCAGAGAGAATCAGAAGGAATGTAGGGATGATGTGAAGTTATTGAGATTCAGGAGGCTGGCTCGTTCGCGCTACGTTGCTCACATACGACGACATTTTAGGTAGCAAGGTTTCTGCTTGCTGACTGTCGCTTCAACCATAATCATAAGTAAGGCACCTCGCGACGAGATGAGAACCTTAAAATAATACTTGATGGTCTTGAATAATCTGTTCACAAGTTTGAATCGTATTTATTTATCCTGTTGTCCCATACTATCTGCACTACGTATACGTTTGGCCACCTTACAGGGTGCATCTCTCTCAAGTCATCATCATGAATACAGAACCATTCTCTGGTTTTACTACTCAGATATCCAAGGTCTGAACCAGATTACTGGGCGTCTCATAGAGATCGAACATAACGATTCCCACCATCTTGCCCTTCATACTTTGCAAGAATGGCACTGACCTCTGGTTTACGCCTCTGGGAGGCGTAAACTCTGTGCCATTGCCCAGCACCATAATCTCCGGCGTCTCGGGCGGGCGGTCCATATCTTACTCACTGTTCGCAAAGCAGCAGAATAGAACGCACATAGTCACCGAATATTGGACAAGCGTCGCTCAAGACCTTCTGGAGGTCTCACCGGGCTGGCGATCGAGTCGGCTGCAATGTATTATTTTGTTCCAGCCCGAACGCGGTAGTGAACACGAAGAGGGCGATTGGCGCCCATATTCTAGTACTCCACGTATTGAAGAGACTCCAACTCTTCCGTCTTTGTTCTGAGCTTGCAGCTTGCAGGGCAGACCAACAGACGGCTGTCTGGGAGGTGCGAAGGTACTCCCTATTTTTATACTCCGAAGCTTTGTTTACCCATGCTGCTGTCAGTTGTCGGGGGGCACATTTATGGCCGGACGCCTTATGATCAGTTCCTATAAGACATGAACTTGTGTCTCGATTTTCCCAGCTGGTTGCAGAATTCTGCATGCGAAATGCAGATTAATGTCTATTGCCAGAGACGTATTGCTGAATTTGAAAGTTTTTAAGTGTACTTCCAAGAAGAAAGATGAGGTGGTGGTAGCAGTCGCTATGCCAAGTTGGCTACACTGGCGGCAAGCAATCAAAGATCTTTGTATACAAAGACGACGACCGGTAAGGCCAGTCCTAACTGACTTAATTAAAAGGAATCATGGAATATGCCACTACATATTATGCATCTGATACAAACAACAAGATCCGTTCTTCTTGTAAATCCTCCTCTTCACCTGTCTCTTCCGTCTCTTCATTCATGCTCTGAATTCTTGAAATCCATGCCACCCGTTTATTGTACCATTCGTGATCTGGTTTGTTTTCTTTCGCGCGTTTGGAATGTTCGTACTCTACCCAGTCAGCATATTCACGAAGTCCTACTGTATCCGCCTCTTCTGTTACATTTGGAGGATTGGGCAGTGTAGGAGGTTTAGCTATGAATTTTTCTCTCCAGTAGTCAACCTCGTACACCTTATTCTGCGAGGAAGGGTACTGTGAAGCTCAATTTAGTGACTGCCAGAGCCTTTACACTTTAGGATCAGGGCAGGGATGACGTACCTGAGCTCCATGGTATGGAATTAAGCTACGAACTTCTAACTCTCGGTCCCACTTGCGTTTTAATATTGCACTCAGAAGCAGCTGCAGGAGCTTATCCCGAGGTAGCTTCTCAATGTCTAGCATCTCCTTCTCCAAATCTTGAATGGCCAGCTTTTCCTCGTCCCATATCTCCTCCACTTCTTCACTTTCCATGACCGTGTCGCCATTCAAACTAGCGAAGAAAAAGCTCTCTTGTAGGCAAGTGTGCGTTAATTCTAACTCTTCAAACTTCACCAGTCGTAACATGTCCAAGAGACACTGTTTCGCAGTTTCAAAACCGCCCAATGCTTCTACCGTAGCGTAAAATTCAAGCGCCCAGATGTCTTTTCTACCACTCGCCATCATTGGGGGCTCTTTTAGAATAAGATTGGAAGGCGTACAACCTCTCCTCGAGCAAGCACATCGGCATCGGTCTCCCAGACATGAGTCAGCTCCTCTACTAAGAAGTAATCTTATGCATTCGATTATTTGTGCCCGCTCTCCATAGCTTTGGTGGTTGGAGCCACAAGTTTCTGTTATGTCTTTCTTCAGGTTTTGAGAGACCAAGTGCAGGGTTGCGCTACCTTTGTCATTCTGAAGGTTAACAGAGCTTCCTCCATCGAGGAGCAGTTCCATTAGAGTAGGGTTTGGCAAGAACTGAGACCAATAGAGGGCATGGATGCCTGTAGGAGCACGGTAATCGAACTGCGAGAATCCTTGCCGAATAATAGCTTTAACCAGTGGTATGTCGATTATATGGTGAAGAACTGTTCCAGCCGGACGGCCACGATCATCAGAAATTATAACATTTGGATCTGCGCCCCATTCTAGGAGGGTTTGGAATAGATCTGATTTTTTCGCCCACCGGCAATCATTGTATTCGACAGTTAATGCAATTAACCCCAAGGTAAAAAAGTCATGAGGGGCAAATTTTGTTGCTGTAGTGAAATGATGTAAGTGTGTTAAAACAGCTTCAAACATAGTCCAATGACTTCTCCTTAGTGCAAATTGTAGAAAATTCTGATACCGAGGGGTTGTTAGATAAGGATCTGCCCCAGACTCTAGCAAACGTATTACGACCTCAGAGTTGCCCAGTGCAGTAGCGTACAAAAGAGGTGTAAAGCCGCGTTTATCTCGGGCATCAACCTTGGCACCTAGTTTTAAAAGCATCTCAAGATGCTGCGGGCGTGAAACTGCTAGGTGCAGAGCAGATTGACCCAACAGGTTGTCCTGATCACCAAGAGGAATCCTGGCAGCAAGTTGTTGTACTTGTTCAGTCGATTCAATTAAGATTGCTTCGAGAAGGCCATTTATCCCAGCAAATCCTGCATAAACAATCAGTCTTTTATTCTTCATATAAGCGAAGTAACTTTACCAGGACAAACGTATAAATTCTTCGAAATCCACTCAACGAAAAATGGATCTGGATTATTTTCTACCCAGGCATGAGGGTTTTTTTCTGACTTTGAGGGTTCTAAGGGAAGAATCGGCCAGAGTGAGAATGCTGGAGCCTCTATTTCGGAAGCATCGAATCCAAATTTTATGAGGTCGTCAAGTAGAACTAAACGTGATTCATTCCAGCGGTTGCCTGCACATTCATAGAGCAACCTGTGAACTTGTCAAACATACATCCTTCCACCCCTTAGGACCAGGTAAGATTACCTTTGCGTATTCAGCGGAGAGCCCATTTGAACAAGCATGGTCACTAATGACTTCTGGATACAGGCCGAATTCTTATTCCACTTCTCCCCTCTCCAGGGCCCATGAAGGACTTTCTAATCGTTATTTAGCATGTTTCACGGACAAATGATCACTGAACATACCTCAAGCCACGTTCTGCCTTCACTATCAACATCCCTCGGAGTGGCATCACCGGAGTCAAACAGATCCAAAAGATCTTGCCTTGTGCTATTCCAGTCACGCCTTTTCCCAGTTTCGAGCTCCAACAGCAATTTGAAGCCTGGAGAGGTGTTTCTTACAACTCGATGGAGAGCCAGTGACGGTGATATATATGAATGCTCAGTGCTGAACATATAGTTGAGGCCAGCATGAACTGCCCATGGTATTCCAACTTGAGTTAGGCTAATCCATATAGATGTTGACTTTGAATTCTTGCAAGATGCTTTATTGCAGGTGCTCCACAGCCCAAACGAGGAAGGAAGCCGCAAGGACCAGCCTTTGCCTTGGATCAATGAGATATCATGACAAGCGCAACAGCAGGTCTTTGCAGAACACTTCTTTTGATAGAGTAATAGGCCGTCTCTCATTGCTGGGTTAACTTTCTTTCGTTTAGATGTTGCCATGGTAGAATCCTCGAAGGACATGCTTTTCTGTGAACGAATCATGTCATTCCGCAATGCTTCCAAAAGTGTTTGCTGTTTTATTTGCAGCATACTGCGAATTATTAGGTTAGTTCTTATACTACTCTATTGAATCATCTGAAAGATTCCTACCATGAATGACAAGTCAGAAACGTCTGCATGCTAGCCTTTGCTGAATCGAGCCTTGCTTTTAATTCTTCTATCTCGCCTTTCTTTAAAACGGCTCTTACTAAGTTCTTTGTTCGGAATTTTTTATCTCGTTTTGACGGATGAATGATTTTGGTTACCAATTCTTGCAGAGAAGATGCAGCAGCTTGGCACTTGAGGAGGTAATTCTGCAGTAACCCTGATCCTTGGCCAGGGAAAGCAGCATCATCAAAAGCTTTTACTTTTGCCAAAAGTTGTGCAGTCATTTCTATCTCATCCAGGATAGACTGTAGGTTTGCAGGAACATTGCGAACGTATCTCGAGAGTGTTTGAAGTTGCTGTGCGCAGGTAACTAACTGCGCAGCAATCTGGGCCACGGTGAGGCCACTAACCACAACACCAAGTACTTCCGCCATGTGAGCGCGATCTAAATGCGACAACCATACAATATTCAAAAGGACACAGAGATGAGAGAAGGATGCAAGTTGGGAAAAGAGAGGCCACTAGACCGATGGCCGCATTGCAGGGTTGATGGGCGCCTAATCCTGGGCGAAGGAACAATCGTGCGTAATGAGGGGTTTGTCCACTGCGTCTCACACAGCGAACACCGCCTCTCCGATTGCCTTCCACCCCTCCATACCCTTCACGGGTATATGTTTCAGATTGTTGCAACCACTCACAGATAGGTGGCAGCGGGTATAGTGGACCAGTAAGTATCCTGATTATGCTATGCTGCCGGCCGATGAGAATAGATCTTGCACTCTTTTTAAGAGTCGTTACTCCAAGTATTACACAACTATTCTCTCTTCATTTAAATGCGACCATCCTGTGATAAGCTATTAGTTAATAGAGTCGATGAAAGCGAGATGTACAGAGGGTGGTACAGTACAGTAGTATAGATAATGTTGACGGCTCTAGCCGTCCACTAACTGGAACCCACCGTTATCGCGGCAGATCACAGGCACCCTATCAACAGTTCTCGGGCTTTACGGTATAATGAATGAGGCCCAAAGACATAATAAGCCTTTTAGTTTTTCTCATTTCCATTCTCCCGTTATCAGTCCTTTTTCTTTCTCTTTGCTATACTTGCTCATAAACCAATTTCAATCTGGAATTGAAGGTATGGCATTTCGTAGCCTGGCATATCATGGTTATACCTGTCGACTGCTCTCGTGCTTCCCTTTCGCCATACTCTTAAGTTTCAACCGTAAAGATAAATCAACTGTTCTAAATGCCTCTGGATTCTGCACCGATTATGTAGGCTATGAAGCCCAAATTCCCCGTCAATGCGGCTTTAATGAGCCTAGAACCAAGGCCAGATGTGGAACTTTCCTGGGATTCTGCATGTTCTTATTTTATGGCTTGCCTTTGATCAAAGTTTTGCCTTTGGTGTCAAAACTTCTCTCACTAACTCCACCACCCCCTCAGAACAGCCATACGAACCTTGATATCCCCAGCCACCATGTCCATAATTATGCACCACCCAAGTTCCTCCTATCTTCTCCTTCGCGATCCTCACCCCACTCAATCTCACGGGCCTTAGCCCAACACCATGTCTGATTATACTGAGTGCCTCGATGCCTTTACCCCCGGTCAGAGCTGGACAAATCTCCACAGCGCGCTTCATGATGCGTAACGCTTGATTGGGATCTGGTTGAGATTCCCAGTTACCCTTCTGATATGTCCCCCCCAGAACTGTACCGCCGCCCGCCGCTCTTTGCATAATATAACAGATCTCATCCTCCCCATCATCTGTGCCAGATGTTGCAACCATAAAACCAGGATCATTACGCACCACAACAATCTGGCCGCGAACTGGGACGACATCTTTATCCATTACCCCTCCAAGTTTCGAGGCAAGAAGACCAGTGCAATTGACAATTACATCTGCCTTCGCACGGGAATGATGCAGACTTGCGGCTTCAGATATGTGGGTTAGGATTTCCCGTCTTATAACAGCGCCGTTCTTTAAACATTGACCTGCTAGGTAAGGAAGATAGATGGCAGTGTTGATGCAAACTGAAGTAAATGCTGTTCCAGAGTCCGAGCTTGGTAATAGCTGGGACTTAGAAAGAACCCGAAAGTCAGGAACGACGTTCTTAAACCAGGGGTTTGTGGACATAAGTTCTTTTGTCCACTGCCCTGTCGCAGAATCGGCGTCTTTCTGACGGGCATAGCTAATTGTATCTATCGACGTTTCAGTGCTTGATCCGAGTGATTGATTAGGGTGCGTCTGTACTGGACGGAAGCAGTGAACATACCCTGGAAATGTATGCCCGCTTCCGGGACATCTTTGGCAAGGCGCGCAAGTTCAGGCCATGTGCTTTTCTCCCATCTATTGCCTGCCTCCGGTGCTACGCTACAAAAACCGTATCAAATGGTGCAAGATATCAAGGCTTTATTTCAGACCACATACGGTAGATAATTGGCGCCAGCCCAGGGAGATGTGTATTCGATGTCATAATCCCCTGGCATGTGCTTCGCAATAATTGTTACTTTGTAGGCCGGATTCTTCGAGAGAAGGAGAGCAGTTGTTAAGCCCGACACGCCGGCTCTATCCCAAGCATCAGCGTAATTGCCAAGTGCCGATACAAAATATCCAAAGATGCTCTACGAACCCAACTACTACAATATTCGCCATGTTTGCTTAGGTTGAGAGAATATGGCAGCAGCCTTAAACAGTCAGAGATAAGAGAATGGAAGGCTCGGTTGGATAATGACTGTACCAGCAATCTGAATAGAATATTTATATATGAGTTGCAAGCTTAGGAAGTGAACAAGGAAATGGAAGTCCACTGGAAGAACATTCAGTCATATCTTTGATCTCCAAAATATTCTCGATTCACCCCACTCTCTCCATTCCAGTGCACTTGTTCGGAGAGCTCCAGGGCTATTTTTAGGCAATGACACGTGACTATTGCGAAATTTATCTAGGCGTTACTGCTCCTTGATTGGTTGCAATACTCTCACATCCTACTTTTTCGTAAGTGGCTTGGATGGGGCTGTTTACGCCTCTTATATGAGGCAGCCACTATTATCTTACAGTACATTCGCGCTCAGCCTCGTATTACAGCCTTGCGCTAAGCCCAAGCGAGAGCGCCGGCCTGACTATTCAATGTAGCTACTTTATACTCTAGCATTATTTGATATGAGACTGATATTCGTTGTTCTTCACTGCAACTTCGTCTCGCTCTCCATCTTCCTTCATGCAAACTTTCATTACCATTCCAATCCATCTTGCTAAAGCAGATCCCTCCTGCTATGCCCAAGATGACGCGTTCCCGCAACGAGTTCCCCCTGCTCCAATCGATGGGCTTGCGGGCTTGCCCAATCCGAGGGGATGGTAAGTGCTAAAATACTCCCGCTATCGCCCATTCCGAGGCGGCCAATCTCTCATGGTACTGTAGCTAACTTGTTGCACTTCTAACTAGGTAATTGCCTCTTCAACGCCCTATCCGATCAGATCTATGGCGACCAGACCAAACACGCTGAAATCCGCAAGGCCGTGATCCAGTACATGCGGGACAATCCTCATGAGTTCAAACCTTTCCTGACCGTTGGGGCGAGGCAACGCCGGAATCCAAAGAGAAAGAATGCTGGCGGCTTCTCGTCCACCTTTGCTTTTACGAAGGCCACGGAAGCAGAAACAGATGCAGCATACGAAGCTCACTTGACGCAGATGGCTCAAGGCGGAACCTGGGGAGACAACATTGAGATCCAGGCCTTCGCGCACGCATACAATACCGACGTAAAGATCTACCATGCTAACTACGCCTACTATGTCAAGGCTGCACCGGATGACATTGCGCGCCCAGTCGCGCATATTGCCCACCATGTTTGTGTTCCCTTCTCCTAACTTGAACCCTGATCGAAAGTTACTGGCTAACAGTAACCTGCAATTCATAGACGTGGGAGCACTACTCTTCGATCCGCAATATCGACGGTCCAATGACAGGACTACCACATATCCAGGCTACATTGCCGACTCCACAAGACGCCACCTCAGAAGCCACAGGTTTAAAGCACACAAATGTCGACCCCTGGAAAATCAAGGCGGTTATTGGTTTTCTTCCCCATCTTATAGACGAAGCTGCTATTACTATGGCTCTCGAACATAACGGCGGCAATATTAACAATGCAGTGAGCATGTTATTGGAGGCCGAATACATCAGTAGCCAGTCTAGCACTCCTGCCAGCCAATCTACTGCTGGCAGCTCAAGTATTGAGCGAGATTCAGACAGTGACGATGAGGAAATTTATCGACCAAGCAAAAGACAGAATCGCACTATAAAGGCAGAAATTTCCCTTGTTAAAGGAAACGGTGTTCCTCAAATGCAAGAAACCCGCTCCTCTGACACGCTAGGCACGAGACGGGGTGATCACAGCGATGAAGAAGTTATCCAGGGCCCAAAGAACGGAAAAATTCGCAGCATGAAGACCAGAGATACATTTCCGAAGCGCGACCGCAAGAGAATTATCCAAATGGATGCCACTTACGCTAGCGGTGCCACGAGCTCCGAATCTGAGCTTGAGTCTAAACTTAAATCCCGCCGACCTCGCTCTAGTAAAGGCAGTATCGAACAAGCCACATTTGATTCAAGGAGGGAGAAAGGCGAAAATGGCAGTGGCGAATCAGACCCTCCGTCCGATAGCGAAGCCGATGACGAGTATCAGCCAGGTGGAGAAGATGATGCTGACACTGATTTTATACCAAACGCTGGAGTCTCGGCCTTTCACGGATCAAGTCTACATGACCAACAAAAGAGTATCCTCCACACAAAGCTGGCTCAGAAACTCGCTCGAAAAGATGGCAAGCGCAGCAGGCCGTCCGATAAGTTACTTGAACGAACAATTGAGACCTTCAATCACACTCGCATTCCATCGCCAATAGAGAAGGTTGTTGGTATGAAAGTTCTCTTCATTTGAATTTGTCCTGTGGACGAGTTGCACCCGAAAATCTTATGGACGATGCATATCGCCCACCTATTTCTGTGGCTGCCGCCCGTACTCACATAGACGGCCTGGACTCCCTTACTCGCGACTTCTTGTCTATCCTATAATGACAATTTTATACCGGAGGGTGACTCTAGTCACATTCTGTGTCCTATGCCATCAGACTTTACCTATTTTAATATTTGTCAACTCTATGCAACGCTCATCAGGCATATTTTCAGCGGCGTCTCATAGATTCTAAATTTGGCATTCTGGGTCATGTACCCAATACGGCGTCTTCTTACCCAGCATTTGTTGGACGCAAACGTCTAAGATTTTAACCAGCATAAGAGATAAACATTTCAGAGGTGGCGCATGGTATGAAGTCGCGTTAATATCTTCGAAGTGCTCGAGATATTAATTGCGAAGACCTGGCGTTTACATATTTGTTCTTTGTCCTCGAGCGACAATACCAAAGCATAGACCGGCGTTAATTGTGGTTTACTTACGTTGTTGGACAACACAGGTTGTATTCTTTGCATTTCCTGCCTGCCGTCCTGTTGCGGCAGCGGAAGTACAATCTCAGCAGCAACTCACTCTATTTGGTAGATACTCAATTAATCGGGAGAGGATTTTCTACTCCTAGATTTCTGCAAGGGACATTCTTGTATCCAGTTGCTTGAAAGATACCGAATGGAGTGTAAATTACTTTTTTTTCATAGCGAGTTTACCTTAGATAAACAGCGGGAACTATCCAGATCTGCATATTCCAGTGCATATGTTTCCACCAGGTAAGATCACAAGCTCCAAGTGAAGTAAAATGCCACCATAAAGTAGTTCGGCAACAATAATATGTTGACAAAAAACTGTTAAGTACCCCTAGCAGCAAGTTACAGCACACACGGGTGTCCAAAGTCAAAAGGGGACAAAGATATTCTTTCTTTCTCTTCTTGCATAGCCATATTTGTTTTCGACTACCCTAATATACTCTACAGAGCGGCTCCGATTGGTAACTTCAATGTGCAATTTGCGTTGTTTTTGGCAGAGGGTGACTTGGAAGTTAGATGGTATATATGCTAGATATGGCAGCCATTGTTCCCATCCACAGAAAAATTATATTTATCCGCCTTTTGTCACAAATAACACATTACTCTCGTGTGTGTGACTGGACAAAACGTCGCATGCAACAAAGAACTACTTGTATTTATGCACCTGCTGTTGACAGGCACACTTGGATTTTTAGCGGCTTGGATACCAATATCAGATCAAGGGTTTCAAAGCTCTTCACTTTGACAACAGAATAATCATACACATCATTAATAATGTCGGGGGACCCCTTTATAAAAGAAGATCCTGGCGATCCATTCGTCCACGTTAATCTGTTCAAGGAGAGGGCTATGGCCAGGCGCAAGGTGGAATTTCCATTCCCTTATCCATCTATCCACCCAGCTGTTGACGAAGACAGAAAGCACAACCAAAAATAGAATTCCACACCATGTCCGACCTCCACTTCGAGCAAGGCTTTGCTGGAGAGTGGATGAATCAATACGAAAAATGGCCACTTACCGGGTGGCCAGTGAAGGCACCGTATCTCATTCTTGCCGGCGATATCGGACGTGCTGTTAAACATTTCGATCAGCTGAGATCATTTCTTGCAAAGCGATGTGACGAGTATCAGAGAGTATTCTATCTACTAGGGAGCAAAGAGTTCCCGAACAAAGAAAATCTTGATCATGCAGCTGTGATACAGAAAGTGTGGTCGCTAACGAAGGAATCAAGAATGAGAGGAAGATTGATATTCTTGGATCGCATCCGTTATGACCTGAGAGACAATGGTGCCTTTATTAGCATTCTGGGGTGAAGCTTGTGGACCAAAGTTAGGGAGGACCAGGTGCAATATATTTACAACTATCCGCCTAATCACCTGGAAATGTTCCTGGAAATTCTGTTCCCAAGCACAATGGCAGATTCGAAAGGGATTTAAAATTACTGAAGGAGGAAGTGAAGAAGATTAGATGGAAAAGGAAGGTAGCGAGAGAAAAATTATGATCATTACCCATCATTCACCCTTCTTGAGAGGTGGGTCCGAACATACAGATAACATTCAACAAGGACTGTCGAAGATCTACAGTTTTTACAACAATGATATTCCCGGTGGCTGCGGCATTGAAGGCTTGGGCGTTGGCGACATGTGGGTATATGGCCACACTCATTATACAACCGACCTCTTCATAGACGATGTGAGAGTATACAGTAACCAGCGTGGAAGCGGGTGCCCATCTCGTATTGAAAATCCGGGACATCATGATTTTAGTAATAATTCCTGTTCTACTAAATTTACATATCTATTTGCCTATAATTATGGCATGCAAGAGTTTAGAAGACTAGGTAGAAATTAAAACTAGATTGATAACCTATTAAATTGATATCACTGCCTTAATTAATAGAGTCGTGTTTGAAAATAAAGAGGGCCTGTGCCCCTGGGCTCGTCTATCCTCTCTTGTGAAATCTGAGATTCTTGGCTTGGGCTGCTATATGTTGCAGACGGAACCAGGTCTATTGAGACCACGTGCATTTTGGCAGACGGGTACTTGTAGACACTTGTATGTTTTCGCCCTGATTACCCAGAAACTAGAGACTTCACATCAACTTGTGGGCCAGAATGAGGTTGTCTCGCTATTGCACAGTTCGTTTGCCATGCCAACAACTCGCAGCTACGGGCTTTGTGCCTAGATCAACTCTGACCTGTTATGCATGACTTATCTTCCCCTGCATAGAAGCATTTGTTCCTATTCCTTACGCAAGTGCGCTTGCCATTTACAGAATGATAGGTGTCACGAGCAGCCTCGAAACTTGCCCATTCGCTGTGGCTGGTCCAAGAACAGGTGCAGCGAGCCGACGTGGTTTTACCAATTCTCTTCAAGCACGGCTATACCTTTTCTGGGTAGGAGTAGACAGCTCATCCACTCAGGTAGCATGGACTGTCACCTGATGCTGGATGATCACCACTGTCCTCAAATCATTGCCAATTAACCCATCAAACGCTGTAACCGGACCTGGCCAGCACACCGAGTATCGATCGGATAGAGATCACGAAGCCTAGGGGACCTGCATGTGTGAGATGATTCACTGTGAAGTTCGATACACACTATGCTTACGGAATAAGCCAGAACGTATGCACTGGAAGGTACATAAGCCGTGGGTACACTCACCTTCCATTGTATACGAGGTACTCATGCACGATAATGAGACGGGCATGTCCACTCACAAGGCCAGGCGGGATTGGGGTTGCCTTCTCAGCCACTTTATGATCAAGCTGGGGTAATACGATATGCCCTTTGTATAGAGGTGCTGCACAAATTTCGGTATATCACGGGACAAGAGCGGGAGGCGTCGAGATCAGAAGGTTTAGTGGTCTGTTGATCGGTAGAGCCACTCGGAGCTTGCTTCTGGGGAAAGTTGGAGCATACTATTCATAGGATCAGTAGTACCTACGTACGAGCGCAACGGTTCCGTGGAAACCCTGATGATGGGTGGCGAAGGGGCCAAGGGCGGTACAGTAGTACCGTCGTAGTCTGACTGATGCAATGCGATACGATACGATGCAGCCCCTCCGTGTTTGGAGTCCCCCAGGGTTTGCAGTGGCTTGTATGGCGGCTTTGCCTACTAGTAAAGTGCTGGTCAAGTTCGTATAGATGCTTTGCAGAAATCACGACGAAGGCCTCTCCTACTTCCTCTGCGTCGCATCTCTTCGCATCTCTTCGCATCTCTTAGAGCGACAACACCTGACTACCGACCACAACCCCTTCCTGTCCTAAAGATATAATACAACAAATATTACAACCCGCTCATCTATCAATCTCCGCCGGGCGCCTTGAGAGACTCGTAAGTCCTTCGCCACGCAGCGCAAGTCGACTCCAGAATCATGAGCGTACAAACGAACACCTCGACTCTTCCTCAACATTTGGTCCTCTCAACTACGACCTGGAGACTGTTATAAGACGGGCATAATTCTAGAACATATCCCTTGGGTCGATGGCAAATCCCGCCGTGTATATGGGATAAGACGAAGCCAAGGCATAGACATAGGTGGCAAATAGGCAATCTCGTTTGCCTGGCTGCAAAGTGGATGCGAAGATGGCCCTTTGGCCTTTTCGAAGGAAAAGTAATCGCAGACCGTCTCGCGGGGCGCTGCGGTCGCAGGAGAACATGTCACAACCAAATGCTGGCACTGATAATGGCCTGGAGAGAGTACCGTCAGGTTCGCGAAGGCGAAAATCTAGAACAAGCAGTGGGGGGAATCGGATGCCATCGAAAGACTCGAGAGGCATTGACAAGAGACGTGCCTATAGTTTCTCCTCTGGCCGAAATGACAGCATCATGGTTCGTGGAGGTGATAATCCTCCGCCTGTTCCTCCGCTGCCGCCAGGTTTGATGGGAAAGGGAATGTCTAATCCACAGAACCCACCACTGTCACATACCCAACCTGCAGACCCGACGCAAGAGTGGCAGCGCGTACCAACGTTGCACAAAAGGAGTGCGCAAGAGATGTCACGAAGAAAATCGAGCAAGAAGCGGAAGGAGGAACATACTAGAGAAGCAGAGATCAAAGCTATGTCTGCCAGCATGCCTACTCGACCTGCGACAGACTCCCATTTTTCCGGTAGACCAATGAAGAGGGAGAGCAAGCGGATGCGTGGTGGTCTGAACCGCAGTCTTCAAAATCCGTCATCGGATATATCATTACCTACTGCAGAGTCGATCAGGTCATCGCTCTCCTCGGATGCCGAGCAATCAACATCTTACAAAGTATCTACTTTCTATATGCTAGCCCCTCGACCCACCATTAGATACTCTGAAAATCCTCGGCATGCCTCAGGAGCAAGCCTGGGCTCCGACCATCCCGAATCGCAAAAGAGAAATGTTTTAGACAGGATGACAATATCAGAGGAGGTATTGAAGGCAAATAAAAGGGTCGACGATCTTGCTGACGATTTGAATGCTGGAGAATTACGGGAGCTTATGGAGCGAGATCAGAAGAGAAGAGAAAGGAAGAGGGCTGCAGACAGAATCAAGATTGAGAAGCGACTTGCTCGGCGCCAGGAGCAGCAAAGAAATGGCGAGGCTTCTGCGGAACGAACTGGGACACCACCCCCGGCGAATATGGAGAGAGGGGTTATGGGGAGAGAGGTGCTGGATAAAGGTATCGGGACCTCTGCTATTATCACCTCAAGTGTGAGAAGGGACACTCTAGGGCTCACGGAAGGGAAGCCAGAGCCTGTACGGGATACCGTCAAAGAAAGCACTGCCTTGGGCTCCAAAAAATCCATGGAAGCATCTAGTTCGGAACCATCGAGACCTATCACCAAGGTAGCCGAATTGAAGCCAGGCATGGGTGCTAGCGTATTCCTATCCTCACCATCTGTGGTAGAGTCTGATGCAAAGATCACATCAGGTACAAGACCGAAGGCAGAATCTCCTATGCCGAAAACTTTGGCACCTTTTGCTTCAAGAGTAACTGCGGGGACGACAGCACCAGCTCAGTCTGAGAGACGGGCTTCAGAAACCACGACTCGGCCATCGCAGTCCTGGACGTCGTTTTTCAGAAGGAGCTCAAAATCAAAGCGTTCTTCCAACCTTGTTCCGCCTCCGTCCTTCTCTAATACTTCACGAGACTCAATGCAAACGAGCCAACAAACGAGCCAGCCAACCACCCAGCAAACGCCGCAGGGTGCGCCCGTTGGGTATGCACCAGTCAAAATGTCATCTAATACTCCCAAGCGGACTATGTCAAAGTTTCGAGAGGATCTTCCCGAGCTGCCACTGTCGCCACCCGATTCTAGAGTACAATCTCCTGAAGTTGATATTGTTCCACCGATACCGAAAGAGTTTCTTGACAAAAGATCCGGCGCTCGGTCGTCATCGGATGACACTCATATGCGATACGATACACCTACAAGTGGTTACAGATCTCTTGAAACTGGACTGCAGCGTGATGAGACGCCGAATAGTGCTGACCGATCAGTCGATGTCCCTTCACCCGAACCCGCGACATTATTATCACAGTCGCTTGCATCAATTGACTCAGAAGGCTCGTGGCTCTCAGGCCGAAAAAATTCAAAGCGGGAATCTGCACAATTATCCGCCCACCGACTTCGGGACAGTGCGAGCTCACTACACAAAAGGTATAGAGACTATGCTGATTCGACCGAGGAGCTGGGCATTGCTGAAGACGAGTATTTCACTCGTCTGACACCAGGGATTGAGGAAGATAGAGCTAAGAGGCAATCTACTGGCAACCCTATGCCGTCGAGCGATGAAGAAGATGGTGATAGTCACATAAGCCCGATTGAAGCTGGACGAGCTACATGGGGAGCTGTAGGAAGGCATCCAACAGTTGTCCATCGCGAGCCTCGTGCGAAGTCTAGGGAAGGCTTACTTAACGACTTCGAGTACGATTCCGGTAGCGACGCCCATGGTGAAGCACTCCCGGACGTCGATCGAGACAGCAAAGATTCTGGCGACAGCGAAGTTCGGGTGCATCGGGCTACAAGCATCGACCTCGGCATAAAACATGCCCGGCATATCAGCGCAGGCAGCGCGAGACTTCTGGATGTGAAGGCGAGAAATTCAGGTGATGGCAAGAGATTGAGCCTTGGCTCAGATCTGGGATAAGGAACTAGGAATTATACTGCCAGCGAATCGACCATTAACTATGATGAAAAGAGGCATCACACTCATTTGAATATTTCCTTACCTTTGCGACTATCAAAGATCGATACCGACATTCATTTGACATTTCCTTGCATTTGAGCCTATCGAAATTAGCAACACCAACACTCATTTCACTTTTCCTTGCAATGGACGACTACGATCTCACTCATTTCAACCTTTCCTAACTATTATCGCTTGGCCGCCTCTCAGTTCATGGACGCGTCGGTCCCGCGGTAGTTTACACCTGGCCCTTTCTGCCATATCCGGTGCAACACCTCCAGCCGCTGGTACTTGTTCAGTTTTCTTAAATATTCGCAGGATTTTGGTGTTCTTGTCACGGTTGATTCCCCACGTAGCACATAGACTTTTGTATTTCTGTCAGGTTGCATAGGGAGTCAGGATGGAGGGAATAAAGACGGCGTCACTCCTTCAAATCAATTTTGGGTCTGTATTCCGAGAGGCAAGGGATGTAAAGTTATGGTGCCTGCAATATACATTCTGGCCTGACTGGATGTAATCTAGTAATTGGAAGTGTCATTTGGAATTATGAACGCCTCACTGTTGACGACCAAAGTGAGCATATACTTATGACTTGATTACTAATCATATATTCCTTCGCCGCAAAGAAGGCGAAGAAAAGGAGCGAACGTTCGTGAAAAGGATCGAATAGGATACAGTTTTCCTATTCTTAATTAAGTTTCTACAGTAAGCACGCCATATCTCTTCCAAGTCATCTGGCTGGGCCATGCTGACTAATATGGCATCACTGTCAGCTTCGCCGTTTCCGTTGGCCCTTAGAAATCAACCTCCTCCCCTCTTTCGGCAACTCCATCCTCTCAACTCCAACACCTCACATATATATATATCATTGTGGATGTCACTCCTCTTCAGACATTCAAGACTCGCCGCGCATTCAATTAGGCTCGTTCAAACTACTCAACCTCATCATTCTTCATTACCCCTCCCGTTCACCCGGAAATTCCAGACAACACAGTTCAAAATGGCTGGCGATGGAGTGCACAAAATCAATAAGTGAGTATCTCTTGCCTTACGCCCACTACGTGGAACGAGTCAATGGCAACGCTCCTGCTGTACTTGTTCCCTGAATTAGGTTTTAAGAGCTAACATTTCTCAAATAGACTAGAGCGCTACAAAAACACCCTGAAAAATTCCGCTCTTGACGCGAATACTCCTCCAAGTATACTTCCCCTTGAAGGGAAGGAATTGTCGGCGGATGCAGCAAAGAATGAGGCCGCTGAGGCGCAGCTTAGAGCTGCCCAGAATGCCGATAAGAAGCGTATCGTTCTCATCGATGCGTTTGCAGAGTGGTGTGGCCCTTGCAAGGCGATCGAGCCGGTTGTTAATAAGTACGTGTCAAATCTTTTCATTCCCATATGACTGGCTGCATGCTAACTTATCTGAATAGGCTGGCCAAGCAATACGCTGATGTAGTTCACTTTATTCAGGTCGACGTCGACGAGTCACCCGATGTTGCACAGGAGCTTAACATCCGTGCTATGCCCACCTTCACGATCTTCAAAGATGGCGAAAAGTTTGATGAGCTTGTTGGTGCTAGACCCCCGCAGCTGGAAGCTCTTATCGCCAAAGCCGTTGCTGCGGTTGGCGCAAGAAAAGAATGATAAGTGGGCATTCTATATTATTTTAGCTGCATATAAATTACGGAATCTATGTCAATGGGTTGGTGTACATGTAATTCGTCTTATTACGATCTAATTGGATCGAGATAGATGACTTTCTATATTGTACATAGCGATCACAAATACCAAACAGAACTCATTGTCCTATAGAGCTAGACCTAGTCGACAATATGAGTGATTGCTACCCGGAAATCTTTCAATGCTTGACTACGCTGTTTATCTTCTTCCATGACGTTTCCCATGTAAATAATTCCTTTACGTTACCTTTGTTTCCCAGTAGAACTGTACAAAGTTTCAGTTCGCAAGAAAACGGTGGGAATTGAAGGGCGAATGCAGGAACCTAATTGCCGTTTCCGGCCATGGACAATATTGAGCTAAGCGATTAAATCGAAGATCTACGTAAGCAAATGGCTGTAACACAAATCACTAGCCCATGGGGCATCGCTGCCATTTGGAATACTAGGTGGTACGTTTGTCGATTGAAGGACCGTTGCAGGCTGCGGTATCACCATCACATCAGGGATTGGCGCAGGACAGCGGGCACCACTAACACTTGAACAGGAGGGAAGTGGAAATACGAATTGGCGCTGGATAGACTAGCGTATTTGGTTTCAGAGGAGAATGTCCCCATCAGGGATTGGCGCAGGACAGCGGGCACCACTAACACTTGAACAGGAGGGAAGTGGAAATACGAATTGGCGCTGGATAGACTAGCGTATTTGGTTTCAGAGGAGAATGTCCCTAACTACGCATATCATATCCCTCGCTGTGTAGACTGCTAGCAGGTGGTGGCCGTGGTTGGAATTGTGGATATTCCCTTGAGTTAAATCACTTGGGCTGATATATTTTATGTACAGTAGCAGTGAGAAGCGAGGTCTAGGGAAGTGAGACAGTTTAATGAGCTCCGTGTCAGCTCCCAATGTAGCAGTAAGCCTGTTCTGAATTTTTTGCAGGAAAATCGGTCATTTTCTCCCGAGAACTATTTTGTAACGCCTTGGGTATCTCCATGTACACACCGTTCGTAAGCGACTTTAACCATTATAATTCATCGTCCTCATAGTCTGCCAGTATCTCGTCCCCTGGCCGTTTCCTGACATCAAACCAACCCCCAAAATCCAATTTCATTAGTAGCCGATCCACCCTTCCCACTTTGGTCGGCACGTACGCGCCGTCATGGCCCAGAACCAACTCTTCGAAACCGTTTGCCCACCCTTCCTTGTCTTGATCGACGTCCCTGAGACTTTTCACTAGTTCCTCAATGGCTTCCTTGACTCGTCCGGCAATGACTACTAACTGTTCCTTAACATCCTTCTCCTCTTTGCGGAAGTCTGAAAACGCATCTACAACGCCTTCATCAGCTTCGAGATCGAGAGACTGCCAGATAGTGTGTACTCGATATACAAGAGCGACGAGGTGGTCGATTTGCTGAAGCAAGTGGTAAAGCGGATCTGTGAACGAGGGAGTAGTCAGGAGGAGATTGGACGACAGGGCAGCCAAATATTTTCTATGGGCGTCTGCAAGGGTCTGCGGATCATGAGTATGGCTGATGCCTGTTTGCGTCTGAGTATATTCCTTTGCTGCTTCCAGCCATATGTCCCGATCGTCATCCTGAACCTTCGATGTAGCGGGCCGTGAAACGGAGTCGCCACTCAGCCAATTTTTGAAGCCTATCCAAGTCCCTTCCACTACTTCGCCTTGGAGATAGGCTTCAGTCTCACCCAGAAAGAACACAGCTGCGCTGCTCGTGGCCCATACACTGCGCATCGCTTCTGAACGCTCTTTAGCTCTTGCTCGTAGAGTATGAACTCTTTTCCTGCCTATTGTTGAGCTACCGTATGGGGGTCCAGGAGGCGCGGGATGATCGCGCCGCAGCGATGTAATCTTCCAAATATCTGTTACGCGTATATGTGCTCGATGGATAGATAGAAGGTAAGCGTTGATTCTTGAGTAGGTTTGGACTTCGGAGGGTGCCAGAAATATATCTAGCGGCGACGGTATCCGCAATGTCAATGCAACAGGAACCGATAGCAGTAGATTTTCAAAGGGTGTTGTAGAAATTGGTGGAGCTAAACTTTGTGAGAGGTTGCCTTTCGTCGTGCTAGGGTTACCCTTTAAGATAACCAGTTGCACAAGTTCTCTGGCGAGTTCGAGCTGTTCATCTTCATCCGTATCTTCGTGCTGCCCTTGGAGAGACCCCATAGCTGCCCAAGTCCTCGTCAGGATTGCTGACACTTCGCCTTCCTTTATAACAACATCCCCTATCCCCTCTCGCTTGTCATAGGCAAGATTATTAGACCGGCGCCATCGTGACCGGATTTTCTCATCCGCCTCTGTAATTAAAGATATAGCAAATTCGCCCCTCCCTAGTAAAAAGTATTCACGGAGTAGGAATAGTATTTCCACCACTCTATGTAGAGGCAGGAGTTTCTGAAGTGTAGTTTGCGATAATGACAGACGGATTGAGCCAATTACTCGCGAAAAATTGGAGCTGTTGACGGGAAACGTCAACGACGAAAGTTGCTTTAGATGGGACGATAATAATCCAAGCTCAGGAGAGGTGGCAGTCGAAATCCCCTTAACTCGGATATGATTCAGGGACCTGCCAATGAACAGCAGCGATGCCGCCGTTGACGAAGATACAAATGCAGGAAGCAATTCTGGCTTGCTCAGATATTCCTAGAAGATGCAGTCAGAAGTACGTCAAATAAGTATAAATAGGGAACCATACATCTATATCATCTTCTGCAGTCTGGACAAAAAAGTCCTCTCTCCCAAAACTCGGTAGTCGTCCATAGAGGATCCAAGCCGAGACTTGCTTCAACCATGCTGTCTCCGCAACCTTAACCAGGCTCAGCGCAGCCTCTTCGATATCAGTATATCCGGTCTGCATGGCATCACATAATCTGTCAATGACCATGGCCCCGCTGCACCCCTTTACGTCTCCCCCACTACCCCGCATCATGAACTCTGCAAGTTCTAAGAACCATTCCATTCTCCTTGTCCACCCAGTGAACTGCCCAACAATAGCCGTCAATGGAACGATGTTATACGCTCCGACACTGCCCGCGTCTTTTCGCAATATGCCATCTTCGACCTCGAGCACCTTCTGCTGGAACTGTGCGAGATGTGTGGTCCGGATAGCCGTTGCCACAGCCTGGCAAATAGTGGATAGGTGTGTGGAGGCAAGACTCGCAGTATAGAAGAGCAACTTGCTGTGTAGATCGCTCAGGTGCTTGACGGAGGACAAGAGGGCCTTTTCTGGTGGGGAGAGGACTGAGGTGGGGGATGAGTGGTCGGCGGTGAGCAGTGGAGAGGGGTGCCCTGAGAGGGAGAGGAGAATTTCGTGGAGCATGGCGACTGGATCCTATGCGATATATTAGCAATTCGTTCCATGAAAATTATTGTGTTAATTTCATACGAGTTTTTGAATCTCCTAGGCTTGAATTTGTCCACAAGGTTGTGGATTAGTAGAATGAATGACCCTACGATTTCAAAACGGCACATTGATTCGCAGCATGGCCGAAAAGCTTCTGTTCACAAATGCCCAAGGTAAAAGACACACTGGATAGAATTTTATGCTGCAGTTGATCGAATTCATGGACATTATCCTGGGGACTATCATTAGAATCGCGTTGCAAGACGCGACAGAACGTCTTTATTCAGATATTAATAAGCCATCTCGCCTAGCTGTGAACCCCTTTTCTACGCCGGATTGAGTGTCCAGATGGGCCCCCCCTCCCCCCTCTCTCTCCTTACGCTATAGATTCGCAAATTGATTATTGTGCTGCCATAAATTAGGAGTATTCCAGTCTACTCACTGTATTTCATTTCAGACAGGTTATTGGCAAACAATGTGCAAGAGCAAGCTCAAAATACCTCTAAGCTCAGATCGTGAGAAGGAAAGAGCAATATATTCTGAACGTAGTCAATATTATTCCGTACCTATGCGGCAATCCACACGGCATCCATATCATACCTCATGAGATGGAGAACGCTATAAATCACAAGCTATCTCCACGTATCCTTCGAATCGCCCGTGTACTGTGTCTCGTCGATAATCTGACCAATGCCACTACCATATATGGGAGGCGGAGGTGGGAATTGTTGACTCGCCTCAGCTACACCGGTTGGACTTCTCTTGCCGCCACTCATCATAGACGCATCATCCGTATTCCAGCCCTCGGTAGCCTCCTTCTCTTTCCGATTCTTCGGTTTCGTCGGACTCCGCTTATCGAGAGCAGATGGCACACGACCAACAGTAGGTACAACACCAGGCGCCAGTTGAGACGACGTGGGACTAGTGCTCTCAACTTCCTCTTCCGTTCCCGGAACGATCAAATGCTTGCCGTCGCCAATCCTCCCAACGATCATACCCTTAGCCACTGACTTGACAATGGCTTTCCGGGAAACGCCAGTGACGTCGATGTACACCAGGGCGACGTTCTTGATATTTCCTCCGATGCTCCTCGATATATCTCCCGCTTCCTCGCCATACCTGTACGTCACGACTTTTGTCGCTGCGGATGTACTAGAAGTTAGGAGATTGCGTCCGGCATGATCGACACCATCAGCGATAGTAGAGAAAGCCATCATGCTCTTATTCAGTAATCCGGGCTCGAAATCTTCTTTCGGCTTCCCATCAGAGCCGACCCCCTGATTAGTATGCTTGAGAAGAGTGGCGCCGATACTCTGCGCGTACTTGGATACATGACCCACGACTTTTGAGCTCATGCCTGCCGCGCCCGAAGAAAATGTGTGCACTTTGCGGACGCGTTCATGTGTTGTTGGTGTGAAAGTCATGGGCTTGGGGTTAGGTTTGGTGGTCTGTGTGAAGTGATCGGCTTGCGCGTGGAGAGTCTTGGAGACATACTCAGAGCTGGCGATGATAAGGCGTGATGCCGCAGCGGCCTTAGTGACAAGAGTTGAGTTTTTATACGCTGGGTGGATGGCTTTTTCTATATGCTTAGCTGTGGCAGGCTCGACGCCAATCTCTTGAGATCCGTCTTCAGGGAGTGTAATCACGACAGGATCTATAGGAATTAGATTTGGACACACAGACATTTTGTGCGGCTAACCTTTTGATCCAGGTTTCATCTTGCTATCCTCAACAACGTGAAAGCCCTCGCCCAGCTCGCCTACAACACTTCCATTCTCCTCGTCGACAAGAACAATCTGTCCGCGAGCAGTACTCGAGCCACTCGAACTTCCCCGAACATAGCCCTCCCCCGGCTTAAAAGCAGATGGATTATAAGCTGGAATCAGTTCATCCTCCAGACTCCTCGAGCTCTTCGACCTCGATTTGCTCGGGCGCGGAGGTTTTGGAGGCGGCGCCCTTTCTAGGAATGCCGTGCATTGCGCAATGATAGTCTCAAAGGTATCGACATCATCCTGCGAACCTCCCTTTCCAATACCAGGGAATTCTATTCTTGTGAAGGCGCCACGTTCCAGGCCGAGATCCCAGGCCCGTGGTATAAGATAGCTGCTCGGCGGCTGGAAGTATATCTGCGTCGTCGCAGGGAGAGGGAGATCGAGCTCGGGAGGGAGGTGCAGGTGCAAGTAGAAGTCCTCCTCTCCAACCTGGGTTTGAGAATCGATGGAGGCGTAGTCGTGAAAGGGCGAGGAGGTGGGCACCATCAGGAGGGAGAGCGTCTGTGGTCCGGAGGGAGTGAGACATTCCTCCTTGCCATTCTCGATATGATAAGCATTGATGCCATTGATGGCATACAGCAGTTTGGGGTCCTGTATGATGTCAGCGAGAGGGTCGCTTGTCAGGGCAGGATCCTGTTCACATTATGTCCCGCCATCACGATCTTGCTAGAATTAAGCTCCTACTCAATAGACAACTCCTGTGTCATATGCAAGACGGGGTATTAGCAGTACAAAGCAAAGCAAGCCGGCAGTGGTGTAGATTACAACAAACTAAGAGATGTTAGGGAAACAGAGAGAGACAAAAATCCACTTTCCGGAACGTCTTGGCACGGCGTGCCTCCGTATCACCTTGGCCATGTGGGCGGTTATTTAGTACCCAACAGCATCCCCTCCCTCGATGACTTTCCAGGTTGCACGTTTGAGAACCCATTTGTTAGGGTAACCAATGACATTACTGGGAGCCAGCGCCACTGGCGGGTAAGTGTGTGGCTGTGCGCGTAGACGGCCGAAATGATATCAGTCCGGGGCCAGGTCCCAGGGTGGCGTGAGGTTCCTAGTTTGGTGGAGACAGCTGTCATATGGCTTGACGGGACCAGGAACATAAATGCGGGGGAAGTGCAATGTAACCGGAAGGGAGATGGATATAATAAACATTACTGCGTCTCCGTATGTACATAACAGTCACTGCTAGAGTCGTAAAGTATCATATTCAGTGCCTAACTGTGGGTACGTTTTGCCCTTAGCTGTTCATGCTTCATGGAGATAACATCAATGCAATAGTAGCACTCTCCTCCACAAATGACGCCGACAAAACTTCGTTCATGGTACAAAAGCAACAATTACATCCAGCACCAACGCCTTTCCTCATAGTCAATCCACCATCCGTCAGTACGTCTCAGCCCAACGCGAAACCCGGTGCAGGATTAGTTAGATTAGGGCTATAAGGTCCTACAATTTCAAAGAAATTGGGGCTGGACTGGCTGATGCCCCCAAATGTGAAATTGCCGTCCATTGGCAAATCCTGCGCGTAGTTGTCGAACCTCGAGTTAGCCATGCTGATCGACTCGTGCCAAGTAATCCAGGCCTCATTCTTATCCACCTCTGGATAACCATTGGCACCAGTCAGCATGCCTGGAGGTCCGGCGGCAAGCCGGTTATGATGCGGATAGGAAGTGGTGGGTTGCTGCGGTTGGTACGCTTGGTACGGAGAGTTGATGCTCGAAGTAGAATCCGTGCTTAATAAACTTGGTGGGTTTGAACTTTGGCTAGACGGCTGGTAATTGCCGCCAAGCTGGTATCCTTGGCCCTGAGGGTATCTGGATCGTTCATCTCCCTCGACGGGTGGGCCGGTGGTGTTGATGGCAGCCCAGGCTCCATTGTTGCGAGGTGCTTCGACGCCTTGCATCTGCTCCCCATTCACAGGCCCTTGTCCAATATCATTTGGGCTTGCACGAGAACCCGCTTGATCGGCAATATCGGACCCTTCGGTAATATTCTTTTCAGGATCTTCGAGGCTGCCAAACTCTTTAAGCTCCTTTTCGAGCATTTTGTATTGTTCGAGGCCGCCGCCAACCCAACCAAGAGGCTTGTGCTTAAATCGATCAAAATAATCATTTTTGACACCTTGATAGTAATCGTGCATCTTTCGAAGGGATTTCACATATCCTCCAGCCATTTTTAGTCGCGGAACCATCTCTTTCAAGAGTTTAACTGCAAAAGCATCGTAATAGTTCGGCTTAACAGCTGTGTTCATCTGCTCCACTTCGTGAGGGGAGTGTAGATAGTACCGAGTGTCCATGTGCTCAAAATGGGCAGTGTAGACACAAACGAAAGCGGCCTGCCAGATTGCGAATCCTACTTGTGGCGATTCAGGTAGCGCATTATTATCATGACAAGTTCGTACTAGTTCGACAATATCTCTCGCAGCTTTGCACATACTTGCGGCACTCTCTTCCCAGAAGCCGTCAGGGATCTGGAACTTATCTTTAGGGAATATGGGCTCGTCAAGAGGGCCTTGTGGTTTTTCACACCGGAGTGCAATGAATGGAATATACTCTCGATGCAGCATGATCTGACATAATGAATACAGCGTATGAAGTGAGGCGTACGTTGTGGCATTGCGTTTTTCGATGTGGGCGGAGAGATTTGCCTCGGTGAAGGTGAGATTTGAAGGTAGAGAGTCGTGAAACTCTTTGAGCTCCTGGCGAAGCTTAAAGAATTCTGTCGAGCTATCCCACGGAGGCTGCTTCTCGGTCCTGCGACCCCCTAAATAAGACCACTCAGAGAATCGGCTAAAGATCTCCACCAAGCGAAGATACCTGCTTAGCACTCCGTCGTCGTCGACGATCCCCGATTTGGCAGAGGCATTTCCATCTATCCAATCCGTATTTAAAAAGGAAGTTCGAACATCGCGGACAAAGAGGAACTGGTCATCCGTGCATGGTAATTGAACCCGTAGCTTTTCCGCAGCAATCATCGTTGGCCTATACTTCCCAGCCGACAACATTCGGTCCATAACGAAACAGCTCCATAAGGTGCGCCGTCGAACCTCCTTTTCAATTACCTCCTCCCACTCATTAAGTGGAAGCCCGGCCCTCTGAAATGAGGGTTTCAGGGTGCGAGTATCTGAATCGTCCTCATATGCAAGGCCCATGGACTGTGCCAGCCTTATAGCGATCCCTGCATAAACCCACGCGGTCAGACCCCTCGTCTGACCCCACTCATAGAGTGCCAGCATCAGTAACGACTGAATTCCGTCCAGAGAAGGGCTTGTAAGATTTGATCCTGTAGGTCCAAAAGCCGCCTTGAGCGCCGTAGCATAGTACTCACTCGCATCCAATGGATCGCCATGTTTTCCAGAACGAGAGTGGTGTGCAACGAGGTCCGGATGAAACCGAGCCGTGAGCGTCAGCACGCCGAGCAGTAAAGCTTTCCCGTCATGATTGTCGGTTAGGGCAGTTGCAGGATCTCGTGGGTAGGAAGCCTGCCTCATTCGATTTCGGAACGTAGGCGGGTGGAGGAAGGGCATTTCGGTGGAGAAATGCAGTTTGAAGATGTCATAGATCTCGTCCCATACCTTTCTCGTGAGCACTGGTGAGTCTAGCGCATCTTCCATCCGATCTCCGACTCTCCCTCCTGCATCTTCAAGCTTGCGTGCTCTCTTCCTGCCTTCCGTGTCGCCCTCTGGTTTAGGTCCTGTGGCCTCCGGACGCTTCGGTGTGGACGACGTACCGGAAGGGGGGTACGTACACTCCCTGCTGCTCTGGAAACAAGCTTTGCAGGTGGAATTGACGCCAGTATTCACGCCTATTGAAGATTAGTGACATGTCATATCCAACGGGGGAAAATTGCCGTACATTTGACCTTGCTGCGCCGACAGCGGGCGCAAGCGATAGAGCTCCGGACCATCTTCTGCGGCTTCTTCTCCTCCAGCCCTCCTAAAGAGGCTCCCCTTTCCCCGTCATCCGGGCCCCGGGAACCAGGTCTAGGCAGCGCAGACGCAATACTGGCCCGGGAGTCCTGGGAAGGGGAAGCGGGTTGAAGATAAGATTGTCGCTCAGCGGAAAACGCTTCCTCGTGCGTGCGTTTTGGAGAGGGCAATCGTTCGTTCGGTACCACAGTATCGTCGGGCGATAGAATCGCAGCGAGGGAGTGAGGGGAGGGAATCGTGGCGGTTGGGGGCCTTTTTAGGCCCGGAAACGGAGGGTAAGGATTTGTCGGAGAGGGGTGAAGAGGGGGGAAGAGTTGCAGCGGAGAGTTCCTATAGCTCTAGGCAAGTCGTCGCAGAAGGTAAAGGAATGTTGGAAGGCCGCAGGCCAAAGGAATGGAACTGAGGAGAATATGGGAGAGGAGCAGAGGTGGGTGGACGGTTGCAGTGGGAGGATCAAAGAGTGGAAGCCGGCGAGACAAAGGCGAGAGGAGCACAGTGCGGAGCTTCGGTTCGGATATGGGGGGAAGGAGGGCAACCACCATCGGAGAGGGAGGGGAAATAATGGGCAATAAAGACTGGGCGGGCGTTTTGTCTCGGCGGATGGGCGAGAACGACGGCAGCATTTGTGTGACGGAAGATGGGATGGAAGGCGGCACGAAGTCGGGTGGGGATCACGTGCTCAACCTCGGGATATAGAAACACAGAAGCCGACGTCTGCGCTTGGCTCGCGTCATCGCTGAAGACATAGTATTTTATACTTCTAAGAGTGTGGGTGCGTTTGCACATATAACATTATTATTTTTTTATGACAATTTGCCTTCACCACGGTCAGCGGGGACCCGCCGGCCCAACAAGATCGCTTTCTCTCTCTCATCCTTTCGTGCTCTCATGCCAGCCACCGTATCACATCTCCCCATTCCCGCTCGCCCGATGTTCTACGGGCCGAATATTGGCCGAATATCTCCCAAAGCCCAACAGGAAAAAGCAATTAGGGCTCCTACCTCGGGACATTTCTTCTTCTCGGGAAACGCACGTTCCCTTGCATCACGCTCCGGGCCAGGCCTCCTCCGTACAACAGGACTTACGGGAGCACTCAAGAGCGATTGCCGTGAGATTGGTCTGCTGCCACGTGATTTGTTGGCCCTGACTTCGCACCAGATAAGGTGTCATGCGTAGTCTGCCTCGTACGAAAGTAACACCCTACTCTACTCTCCTGCTATGTGTGGCTCGGAAGACTACTCATAGGAGCAAGAATAAGCGTATTAATTGGAGTGAACGACGATGCTAAGCGTCACATGTACTACACGGTGCACTAACTCTCCCTCCAAAGAAACTCTTGTCAATAGTACTCTTCCCAAATCTCATCTCACCTCGTAGCCTAGTGGCGGCCAGTCCAGCCTACCCAGCTTCGTGGCATCACTCTCCAGACCTTGACCTCTCCACTCCGCAGATCGTCAAGCTTGAAGCTCTCGAGCTTCACCTTCTTACTCTCTCGGCCTTGCTCCCATGCTCGAACTTTCTTCTTTGTTCCGTCCCACTCCGCTACCACCGCTACGTGATCTGGTTTACCGACCTCCATACTATACTTGGCATGCATGGCCCCATGCTTCCCCTGGAATTTAGCATTGCGCAGCGTAAGGATGTCTCCGGGTCTAATTTCGTCGTTTTGCTGCGTAGAGGCGTTGGCGAGATTGCCATACACTACCGCGCCATATGCGCGCGTCCCTACAGGAGGGAGCGCATCGGCAAAAGGTTTGAGCAGTTCTTGGATCAGAGCCTGTGGCGACCCATCACCGACAACTGTCTCTCTCTTAGAGGCTACTGCTTCGTATATGCGGCGCCCAAACTGTTCATGGGCTTCTTCCAGTTGATCCTGCCGCAAGCGGGATGGTGGTGGCTCATGTCTTTGCTCGAGCGTGACATCAGCTGGATCCTGAGCATTGAACTGAGCTCTAACTATGGTCTGCGAGTAATCTTGAAACAGGACATAGACATCTTTCGCAACGCTGGGTTTGCCATCTTGTGTTGTGGAGGCTGATTCTTCGGTCTCACACAGTATGTCCTTTCTACCTTGGAAAGGTGGTGGGAGAGTTCTGGGCTGTGCCCACCAGAAGGTATTTCTGCCCAGATCAACGTCATTCGCCACAAACCCTGAATCCAAAGACATTCTAGAAAGATCGGTGGATCTCCTTGTGGGAGGGGGTCCACGGTTAACATCCAAAGACTGTCGGGGTGGAACTCGGGGAGGTTGCGGAGGTGCAGCTTCACGGGATGGCGGTGGTGGTGGAGCAGCACGCTCTTGAGGAGGGGGCATGGGCGGGGGCGCAAAGGATCTTGGTGGCGACGATGAGTACAGATCCTCTTCTCTTGGTGGAGGTTTTGTAGCGGGAATGCTGTAGGAGGGCGTAGCGGGTCCCGTATACCTAAAGGGGTCATACTCATTGTCATCCTGCTCCCAGGGAGCTGGTCCCCTTCCGGGAGGTGGAGGTGGGGGTGCAGCTCTCGGCACGTCGGCGGATGCCCTACCAGGAGGCGGTTGAGATGGTAGAGGCGGTGGCGCCCCACGCGGAGCCGGAGCAGATGGAAGAGGAGGGGGGGCGGCTGGCGGTGAGACCATTGGTGCGCGACCTGTAGAGCTATCGTCAAGACTATCATCTCTCACATGCGATTTCAAGGCATCTTTATGTGGCACGGCAGAAGCAATATCTGTGTCGTAGTCTCCATCATATTCAGTAACCTCTTCCTCATCGCTGGGAATTTGAGCTATGCTTTTCGACGGAGGTGAAGTATGATGATCGCCAGTCGATGCCCGGCTCAGAGGTCCTGTAGGGGGTGGGGGTGGAGGCGCGCGAGTTTGAGGACCAGGTGCAGGAGGAGAGATCGCAGCTCCGGGAATGGGAGGAGGAAGTCGACTCGCCCTCTTCTCTTTATTTGATCCTGACGGTGGAGATGAAGGAACAATCTGCTCCGCCGGAAACGTAGATGCTCTTTTAGGCGGAGGTGGAGGTGATCCTGGTGCATCTGAAGGCCTCGCAGGAGGGCGAGGGGCTTCGGCAGCGGGTGTTGATGAAGACAGATTTTGAGTAGACTCGGACATTTCATCATCAGATTCAGACCCTAGGCTTGGGTTTGGTATTGACGCAGGAGTTGGAGGAGGAGCAGGCCGAGCTGATAGAAATTAGCACCACGACAAAACCATACTACGAAATGTACTTACAATCTTTTGGCACAGGAGGAGGAGCGGGTCGCCCTCCTGGTATCGGCGGAGCGCCTCTCTCTGGGATAACTTCTTCTGCATCCGGAGCCTCAGGAGCCGGTCTAGTTCTGACAATCGGTGTTTGTTCATCGTCGTCATCAAGCTGTTTGTCGAGTTCCTCTGGACTGCGGACTTTGGACAACCCAGGCAGCGGGATCATAGGGACAGGAGGCGCACGTGCGGCTGGCACATCATCTGCTGCCTGCCCACTGGACCGTGTCTCGCTGGAGCTAGTAGCCTTCTTCTTCTTAGGAGGCAGCATACCTGGCATTGGCATACCGCCGGATGGACCAAACATGCCGTGCATACCCATGCCACCACTCATCTTGGCCATCCGCGCTCTCAGCTCCTCTTTTCGCCGGACCTCTGGATCAATATCATCTTCCTCGTCAACCTCCTCCTCCTCTTCATCTTCTTCTGCTTTTGAGGTTCCTTCCTCAGCAGTCCCTTCCTCTTCTCCTACATCAGGCTCACGCATTGGAAAGGTAGGCACACGTGGTGGCGGCCCCCTTGTTGTAGGCTTTTCGTCGCTGTCGTCTCGTGCGACGGATATTTCTTCCGGTTCTTCGGTTGTGTAACCGGCCCCGGACATATCTGCTTCATTACCATCAGTAACCGGCATCCGGGGAGGGATTCCTGGGATAGCAGCAGCTCCCCTGGAAGACTTACGCCTCCTCGGCGCATCAGCCTCTTCTCTTAATGAATCTATGGAAGCCTTTGGAGCTGTCTCTTCAGTGTCTTGTCTCTCCGCCACTACGCCTTCACCCTCTTCTACTCCTTCTTGGGTGTGGTATGACTCTGTTCTCTTTTTAGCCGGACGTTTCGGTTTCTCTTTCTTTTGAGCTGCTTCAGCATGTCGAGCCGCTTGTTCAGCCTGCTGCTTCTGCAATAGCGCAATACGTTCCTTGAGACTCGTAGGCTTAGGTTGTTCTTCGGCGTCAGCGTCACCTGAAGAAGCTGCCAGGCCGGCCTTTTCTGCCTGCTCTTGATTTTCTGCTTCTCTAGCCGCTATCTCCGGATCCTCCTCTCGCCTGTAAACTTTTGCAACTGGCGCCTCGCGAGGTGGGGGTACGTAGGCATTCTTGCTCGGAGGAGGAGCTACGAAAGGTTTCCTAATGAAGCTGTTGGCTCCTCCAGAACTCAATCCGCCAGGCTTAAATGGTGCAACTGGAGGTGCCGCTTTGTTGAATGCAGCAATTCTGTCTTTGAAAGAGCCACCACTGGGCTTTTCGGACACAGGCGGAGGGACCGATCTAGAGACAGCCGGCGCGGGTTTAGGAGCAGCTGGCGGAGAAACTTCTGCTGGCCTAGGAGCTGGAACTGCTGCCACAGGCGCAGGTGGAGGACTTGGTTCCCGGGCGACAGGCTGAGATTGAACCTCTGGCTCCGGTTCCTCTAGCTCGGGTACTGGCTCAGGGGCAGGAGGAGGCGGTACTGGTTCCGCTACAGGCGCTGGTGTGGTTTCGGCGTCCTTCTTTGGACGGCTAGCACGGACTGGCCGTGGGGGAGCAGTAGGCTCATATTTCTCCACGAAATTCTTAGGGAAAATACCCTCCTGCTTCACTCCTGAGGCGTCAACATATTCACCAGTGTACCAGTCGTCGTCCTCCTCTTCCGTCACCGTAATTATCTGACCACTAGCAAAGTGAAGATCATCTTCATGTGGAGATGTGTATTCGTAAACCGCCTTGACCTTGAATGGTATTGACATGGTGGCGGTCGAGAGCTGGGAATCCAGACTTCGCCCTCACGGTGAGGGAGCGAAGCGGACAAAACGCCAGAGGCCACGAGAAGGCGTAGTTATTGAATGGCGTACAGAATGAACAGCTGCACACAGTGGTGCACAATGCTGCGAAGAGACTGTCGTAGAGGCCTGGGACAGCGATCTAAGGGTCCAAAGGGTTTGAGCGGGGTGTTTTGATTCTACCTGCCCAGCATACGTCAGCGCAGGCTGGTCAGACGGCACCGGGTGACTGAAGGCTCAATGCAATCAAAGAATCCATAGCACCGTAACTCACCAAGGTATATTCCTCACACGGCGGAATGCCACAATCCCGCACGACGTTGTGAGGAGATCAAGACAGGGAGGCGGTGGAGTGTGAGGTTGATACAGTACCGAGGAGCGCAAGGCAGACGAACACTTGGAGGCTGGCAGGGATGGTGTTTCTGCTCCGCCGCGTCCGACCACCAAGAAAACATACAACTGGGGGAGAACGTTATGTCAGGTGTTACCGCCGCTCGAACTTCACGTTCCGATATAAAAAACTGCAAAGTCTAAGATCAATTCCCTCTCTCTTCATGAGATGACCGTCACCTAGCACCCATTCTCCACGCCATATCATAACCATGGCAAGCTCAACACCCCTCAAATCCATCCTCAAGAAACCTCCCTCCTCTTACCCCGCCACCAGCTCCTCCTCGACCTCCAAAGCAGACCGCGACCGCGAAGTCGCCCTCTATCATGCGAACCTGCTCCAGCAGCGCAAGGATGTCGAGTTCACCATCGTCCTCAACATGGAGACTCTTATCGACTTTCCCCACGCTGGCCCTCCGCACGACGCCTCGAATCCGTCTCTGTCCGACGCGCGTAGCTTCAAGGAGCTTCTACGCCCCTTCCGACCGAGCGACTACGACGCTCTGATCGTCGAGCGTAACATCAACGAGCTCTGTGGGTACGCATTATGTCCCAACCCCAGGACGAAGGAGACTGGTGGCGGATTGTACAGATTACTCGGTATGAATGGCAAGGCGAAGGATTTCAAGGTCGTGAAGAAGGAGGAGCTGGAGAAGTGGTGCTCGGAAGCGTGTGCCAAGCGTGCATTATATGTGCGGGTGCAGCTGAGCGAGAGTCCGGCGTGGGAGAGAGAAGGGGCGCAGACAGTCAATATTGATCTCCTGGACGAGCCGAAGTCTGAGGAGGACCAGGCTGTGGAGAAGATGAGGAATATGCATCTCAATAATACTGGGGATGCAGAGAGGAGGCAGGATAGCGCGAGTCTTGCGCTGGAGAGGGGGGAGACCGGCGCAGGGAGAAGCGGGTTGATGGATATCAGGATACAAGAGAACCAGACCCAGGATCCGGCGCAGCCTCCATCTCTTGATACGGAGGAACTCAGCGGTAGGCTAGACACGATGCATCTGACCATGGAAGGACATACACCTAGCTTTGGCAGTCGGAGGCAGAGACGACACGAGGATGAGTACGGAAGTCCCGGAGGGGAAGATATCGATGTCGATGTCGATAGAGATTGGAGGGTTTAAAACTTTGTTTACTGGCGTTAGGAAAGGAGGGGCATGATACGGGCGTTTAATAAATACGATAGATACCCTCTCTATAGTCTGGAGGCCCAGCCAGACCATATAAACACTTTTCTGCTTTCCCAAAGCTACTGCCGTTACCCCGGCACATATTTACGGCAGCGTAATGGTACGTCAACATCAGTATCACGAAATTGATGCAAAATTGGCAATCAAGCATCATCTCCACCAGGAGAATCAGCGACACCTTTGGTGGGATATGAATCTCACATTGATCTAGCGCGCTTGAACCAGCCCGCAAAAATATACGCCTAGTAGCAACCATCCAGATCCTTGCTAACGCATGCCAACCACCTTCCCCTCAAATGCACATGTTTAATCTCTCCGTGGAGGGCGGTCACCAAAGCGGCGAGGACGCTCGGCAGTCTGTTGTTGGGCGACGGCGACGACGTTGACGGGAATGGAGTCGAACTGCGAGTCAAAGAGTCAGGATACCACCCACAAAATTTTAAACCTTGAACCAAGACGGCTTACCCCGAGATTCTTCAGGAGATCTTTGGTCTCAGCATCGACATCCAGCTGTCCGCTCTCGGTGTTGACGGTAAAATCAAGAGCAGAGACTTCGGGGACGTATTGATCCTTGCGCTCTCTCTCCTCTTCCTGCAGCTTGAACGAGATACCTCGGACGGGTCCTCGCTGGATACGCTTCATCAAATGTGTAGTATATCCGGCAATCTGTTTAATTGCTTATTAGTTGTGGTTGTTGGCCCAAAAAGGGTATTGTCCTGCTCATACCTTGTTGCGGAGACGCTTTGAGGCGATGATGGCGATCTCATCGCAGATTCTCTTGTTGGTCTCAAAGTCCAAGGTCAACTTGGGATAATACCGCTCAATGATGACCTTGGCGGACTTCTTCACCGTCTTGGTACGAACGCGACCCATGATTGCGGTTGTGAGATTGGTGTGTTGTCGAGTTGTGTTCGAGCGGGATCTGAATTTCTGCAAAACTTCCCATGTGTGTGGTGAACCTCGCTTAATTAGCGCAACCGTGATTTGGGTTGTTATGGTCACGTGACTGATATAGATAATTGCCTCTTGCACCCAAAACGAGATTGCAAGTCATGACTAACCGTATACGTAGATTATACTATCAAACTAATGAAAATGGAGAATTAAGGTATAAAAGAATTATCTCGTGGAGTATAGTATTACATATATCCGTTCTATTCTACAACCATCTACAGTGGGATATATCGGTCGAAAAGCTATTTATACATGGCTTCATCGTCTCCTTATTCCATATTCCGCCCTCGTTTCTCATAAATTGAGTTCCAACCATCTACGGCTTGTTGGCCGTCTCACTCTCCCCTCCAAAATCCCCTACACTCAATCCGTAGCCTCTAGGTGACCGGGTATGCTGCAGCCTAGCCAAAAGGCCCTTGGTCTGCATAATCTCCTGTCTAGGAATCTCATCCACTCTCCCTTCCAGGACAGCAACCGCCTCCGGATCCGCTTGCTCGACCTTCAGGATGACCCTGCCCTTCGGATCCACGCTCGCGCTCTTCGGGTGCACGTACGCCTTCGACCCACCAACCTTGTCCGGCTCGATGTTTACGAGACCCGGGATGGCATTTCCAGTCGACCTGGATCCCGAACTGCGCAGGTTGAAGGAGTTTTCCCCGCTGGGAACATCGACAACGAATCCTCCCACACCCAGAAGCGGGGCGAAGTTGCCTGGCGCAGCTCCCTTGGGCATGACCACTCTCGCTTTGACAGGGGGCTTTTTGCTCTGGGGTCCGTATACGGGATGGTTGAAAGTATGAGCTGATGTTCGGCCATAGGACAGCCCGGCAGACGGATGGGTCTTTGGTGGGCCCGAGTCGGCATACGGCGAGTCTGAGGTTGGCTGGACGTCTTTTATGTCTGTGGGTGACTCCCGAGTTCCGTCAAGCACAGAAGAGAGCCAGTCGTTGCCACCAGGTAGCAGAGGGTTAGGTGCAGGAGGTAGGTCCAGGAATTTGCGAATATGCCTGTACAGCTCGACGCGGTCGTGGCGCAAAGTTTTCATATACTTGCTGAACTGCTCCTCGGTGATTTCACTTGCTCGTACAGGCTGACCGACTTCTTCGCCCTGCTCCATTGCTGTTCGCTGGTTCTCCTTCGTAGCGGCCTCTGCACAGGTCATTCGTAGCATCTTGATGAACTCAGGCTTCCGTTTCCGAACCTGCCTCGTAACATATGTGCCGAACTGGCCATCTGTGAGGCCCGCAACCCAAGGTCCATCGAATCGCCATCGTGCATCCTGGCCTTGTTCACCGGTATGGCTTTGGGTAGTAGAGTCTATCTTATCGTCGAAAACACTTCTTTGGCCCCTTCCTCCAGCATCCACAAAACCTAGGGATGACCTTGACTTTCGAGGTGGCGTCGACAGATGAATATCCATCTCTTCCCATTTTCGGAGCGTTAGCGTGTGATCCGCTGCAGAGGCGTAATCCGTGACCTGTTCGTACGTATCAATTGCATCAACGCGAATCACAGGTGTTGAGGTCTTGGTCGTCGATCGTAAAGGCAAGGGCCGTTTTAATCCCCAGTCTCCTCGTGCTAATGATGCTTGTGGACTTGTGATTGATAGATTGACAGGATGTGGAAGGGTTGCTGTGTCGGAACCGAAGCTTTGGTTGGACGAGAGATTGGGGAGAGGTCGTGGGAGAGTCGGCGGAATCGCAAATAGTCTTGATGCTCGCAGGAGCACGCCTCCTGGAGATGTGCTTCTTGAAGCCATTGTGTTTGCTGGAGCTTGCCTCTTATCCTCCAAACAGCTGTCTGATTGAAAGCAGGCTCAGCAATGGAAGTTCCGCTTATTGCATCCAATCTCGAGCCTTGATGCAATTTGCTGACACTAATTGCCCGGTTCCGTCCCTTGACACCCAGGATGGTGTTGCGATTGAAAATTTTTTGGATGCGTTGAGGTCGAGATTCGAAGCGCGAGAAAGCGTAAATTTTACGCTAGCAGTCGACATGCGAACATCACATATGAGCAACCCTGGACTAGTATAAAGGCTGTTTCAGGGTACCCCAACTACCATGCATTATCGATTTTCAGTTGACATAGAAATTAATAGAGATTTCCATGGTGGTATGTTGTTCTACTTCTTAAAGCAATATTAATCATTTAAGAATATATCCCTTGTTGCAACGCAATAAAGGCTATGCCAGGAATCCTCCCTCGGTTAGATCGTAGACACTAGGGAGATTGAACAAATTTTTAATAATAAAGCTTCATATATAAATGATATATATTATGGACTATTGACAACTATCGTTTCAAGCGTTAACCCCCCCCCGTCTAGTATCAATACTTCCAGCTGCACTGCCATGGCATGAACAGTATGAGCTATTGCTGTGACCATTTCAATGTGAATTCAGATATACATGAGTATCAAAAATGACTATGTTGTTAGTCAGAATTGAGTTAGTTGTTCAGATCAGATCAGGAATGATTAATTTTACATTTGGAATCACATTGATAGGCTTCTCGCATAGTGATGTCACTCACATTGATTTTGAGATCATTTCTAGAAGATGCTTTCTCGCTGTCAGCGTCACTTTTCATGCCGACAATTCTGACAACTACCTGCCTCGGAACAGGAGAGGCCGTCTTCCGGCTTTAAAACTGAGCGGCACACTGAACGAAGCTAAGGTCGGTGAAGCCGTTTGCGATGCCGAACTTGAGACGGAGGAACCGAGGACAGACGTAATACCAAAGCATGCTGCAAGTTGCTTAATAATTGAATAACTAACACCACAATGTAATCAGTCCTGATTTGGTTATTCTGCGGGGTGATTAGGGTGCGGATCGCGCCGTCACCGTCTAGAAGTTATGTTGTGGCAAAAGCGCAAACTTTATGCAGGGTTATGGGGAATTTGATATGCGGTACATCCAACTCTGCGGGCGAGAATCTCGGGATGGAACGGGATCCTGCAGATAATCAGAGGACAGACTGCACAGAATATGGCTACCACCACCACAGAAGTCTACAAGTCACATTTAATATATCAGATCTGCTTGTTGCCATCCAACTACGGTAGAGCATCCTAATGATATGGCATCTGTCATCTCATGTGTAATTCGTAAGGTAACCGGAGGGGGGTTGAAATTCTGGACGTATTCCTGTTATCGGAGACAGCGACGGCCGGGTGAGGCCGGATTTGAGCTTTCCAGAGATGCGCTGAGCTGTACAGAGCTTCTGCATCAAGTATGACGAAAGGATGAGCTCTGCACAGATGATGATCCAGTCCAGATTCCAAATCGGGGCGGGGTAGAAATGGGTTGTCCTATCAGCACTGGATTGAATGCGAAAAGCGACAGCGAATTTACTTGTCCACCAGACCACTAGGCCGTGGGGGGTAGTCAAAAAAAAGAGAAAACGGCGGACGAGCGCTGCCAATAAGATATTTCGAAACGGGAAAATCTCCTCCTCTCTTCCACTCACGACGTGTTCAACAGCGCCCACGAACATTAAGACCAATCTGGCAAGCCTTGCAGGATTGCTCTCGCCATGCTGCACGAGTGCAACGAGGCTTTCAGGGAGATTCGCAGGAGCCATGAGACGTGGCGGTCTGCGCTCGTCTTCATGAACAAGGCGTGGGAGCCCGGGAACCATGAACTCACAGCCGGCAGTTTATGCTGTGACCGGGCGTCGAGGAGAGGCTGAACCCAGGTGGCTCATTTTGGAATGCTTCAAGCTCAGCGTTTCTCGAGCTGACGAGACCTTTTCCTGATACCGAGCGCAGGGTATCAGGGCGCAATCAGGGCACCGAGACACAGTTTCTGCATTCCGGACTGGGCAAATTGAAACCTGCGCACGCAAACCAGTACGATGCGTGTGAGGTGTAGGGCAATCTAATGTCGATTCGCCAGCATCCGGCCTTGGCAGCTGGGGCGCTGCGGCCCTTTTCCACCGAGGGCGAGTCTATTGGCGCTGGCACAAGCCTCGTCACGGACGCTGGAGATAGGCAACGGGAGAGTGTCGATGGGTCATCATGACAGCTAACATCCCAAGTGGTTCATCACGCTGTACACACGTGAGGGCGGGAACAGCCAAATAGAAGCGCTGGACGGCGCTGGGGACGGAACTGTCGCCGCAAACGAGGCTCGTGGAGGGTGTTGGGAGCCCCGACCTCACTGGACATGACCGTGACGGGCTGCGCATGCAGGCGCTGGCATTGCCGCCCACTGAAGAGCAGGCGATGGTGACCCCTTGAAGCACCAGTTTCCTGAGTCCAGTCGCAGCGTCGCACGGAATCCAGCTAGACGGGTCCTCTCCCTAGCTGTGAAACTGGCGAGATCTGATTTGTGTGAGACTGGTGGGGGTTGGTGCTGAGTTTCCCGATCACCAAACGCAGAGAGGAAAAGGATGTTGGGCCGCGCTGCGGCAGATCGCGAGGTCAACCAGAGCGACATGGAAAACCGATCTTGTACAGTACCTCGACTCCGTCATCGCCAGCGTCGGGTTTGAGGCTGTGGACGGTCGGCCTTGTCGACGCCGTTCTGGCCGGTGATTCTCTATTCTTCTCCCAAGGAGTAAGAATGGAAGAGCGCGGAACGTCCGAGTTGCCACATCGGGGAGGATGAGAAGCCGACGGTGCGCTATGTACTCGTAAGTCGTATGCTGCCCTCAAGCGTAACGCAGGCAACGGTGCACTGGCACCCACGAAAAGACCACGCAGCGTCAGATTCCGTTGCGCCGTGTCGTCCCGAGAGGCAGCACACAACCGCAGTACGAGGGCTGTACCGCGGCATGCATACGATGGTGCCTCTGACCAGGCTGGAGAAGTTGCCAGAAAGAGACAAGGCGCCGGTATTACAGATGTCTCTTTGGCAGGTACAGTACAAGCGTACAGTCAGTACACGTGCGAGGGGGCTTTTTTTTCTTCCTGGCAGTGGTCTTTTTTGGGTCGTGATGGAGGGCGTCCAGGCGCCGGCGTGTCCAGGAGTCCAGGACAGGCCCGCGTACCCGCCTGCATCATCCATGGAACCCCCAGAACCCCCCGACATGCCGTAGCACCGCAGTCGCATGTATCATCGCCCTCCATCCATCCCATGCTATCCCATGCTATCCCATTCAGTCCGACATATATACTCTGCTGCGCTGGTCTCCCCACCCGGATTTCTACGACCACTATCACCACTACTTCGACTCTCTCTCACCCTCCTTGATCCATGAACCACGGCCGCCATGTCGAGTCTCATCACCAGACCTCATCTTTGTTGAGTGCCTCCTTTCGCCTCCTCCTCTATCAGGATCCCCCTCCCGCAGGCCCTCTGCGCGGCCTCCCAGATCACCAGCACGTGGCGACGCGCAGGTCGATGACCCGGTCTCTCCCTCCATCATGCATTCGCCCATAATCCACTCCCAGAAAGACTCGCGCCGCAGCGACGACTCCCAGGACTCCCGCAGTACGGCGCCCACGTCGCTCTACAGCAGTGCCGGGCTCTCGCTCTATCCACCCACCGAGAGGCTGGTTTATACCAAGCCGTACGACGTCTCGCCGGCTACGACCTACTACCCGCGCTCATCGACAGAGACGTACCTCTCGGGGGCGTCCGAAGAAGACCTGTGCGAAGAGCCGGATGAGTATGACCATGAGTACGATGTGCCCGAGCTCCGGGTAAGGGACGAGGTCAATATGGACCTCCGTCCCTCCACGCCACAGGACTTCGCAGAACTGTTCGCGTCGTCCAAGAGATTATATATCAAGCATGACGATACCACGTACGACGGGAATATGAACCTTAGAGTCGACACCGAGGATCCCTTTGGTGGGCCCAGAGCGAGCATCCAGCTGTTCCACATGCGCATGCATGACCTGAAGAAGAGAGAGTTCTCCCTCCGTCGCTACGAGCGCGCCTCCGGCCGAGAGATCTGCCACTCGAGCAGGAAGTACAAGTCAACATCGGACCGGAGACCCGGCCTCGCGAGATCCATGAGCAACGCCTTTGCTAGCATCACTGGTGGCAACAAGTTCAAACGCACAAACTCGGGGCTATCCACGCACGCCATGCACTCCGCAAATCCAATCAAAAGACAGGATAGTGGGTATGGTTCGTCGCAGGATGACGAAGAGGACAGCGAGCCGAAGCCGGTAGACCAGGTCCCCACCAACACCATCAAGCTCGAGTTCTCCAACTACGCTGTGGTTGAGGTCAAGCGCCGAGGAGCGAAGTCGTCGAAGCGTTACGAGTTCGAGTACTGGGGTCACACCTACTGCTGGAAGCGTGTCATCGAACAGGATGGCGAGGGCAAGGCGGTGTCATACCACCTGCACAAGGACGACGGACACATTGTCGCCCACATCGTTCCCGAGATGCGATCGCCCAGCCAGATCAGATCCCAGGCTGTGGCCGGCGGATGGGTGCCTCCGTGTTCCATGTGGGTCAGCGAACACAGCTTCATGGAGGCATCCACCGACGTCGCGGAGTAAGTTTTGTCACCTGCCTACGCTCTACTGCACGGCAGCACTAACACGTATATCAGTGTCATCGTGGCAACCGGCCTTGTCACCCTCGCAGACGACTGCATCAAGAGACACTTCCACCCTGAGGCAGTGCAGACGCACCACCACCAGGTCAACGTCCCTCTGACGCCACTCAAGATTGACCTCGTCGGTCCTAAGGCTATGGCTGAGCACGTGTTCAAGCGTCGCGGCTCCGCCTCCTCCAACAAAGAAAAAGAACACAAGGGCTCACCCCTCAAATTCGAATCTCCTGTCGCGGGTATCCACGTAGGAACTTATTAATATCGACAGCAAATTAGAATATCATCCTCCGTTTCGCAGTGGATCTCATCTTATTCCCTAATCATATCGCATCATACAGCACGGCGCTCTTTCATGTAGTGGCGCCGGATACAGTATTTTGTGATGAACCAGGTCATAGAATGGGCTCCGGCGAACGGGACCTGCTCGGCGCAGGGTGTACGATTTAACGGGAAACAGAGCATGGAATCGGTGGAATGGGGTTAGGATACAGTACCCATGCATTTTAATGGGCGTTTTTATTTGTTACTTACTTTTTGGGACGAGGAGCACTGAGCGGCCATGAGATACCTACCACCACTCTATCTACAGACTATGTGCTGTAACTGGACGGTGACCTCCGGTTGTCCATTTGCGCTGCTCTTTTCAGAACATATGTATGTATCTACTTACTGTAGTATCTCACTCATGCGTTTACGCATGAATGATTAAATGAATGAATGATTCACCTATCATCGATAAAGTTATGCAATAATCTGGTACAGGGTATGTTTTCTTTTTCCGTTTCCTCAATCCATGTGGGAGGTAAATTTTGACTCACCTGAGAGAATGAAACGTCTCAGAACTTCGCTATTATGCCTGGAGTGGGGACGTGGCACCAGTATCTTCAAACCACGTAGCCATCATTCAAACTTTCTAGCTTAATGTAATTTTAATTCAATACAATATCATTTAATCATTATTGAAACAATGCTCCCCAAAGCCTCTCCATTCGTGCGTATTGAATAAATAGGCTCGAAATACCAGGCTCCTAGCTAATCAACTGTACAAACCACTCAATAAAACTTAAAAGAACCGCTTGGAAGCCTGACTTAAAACATATACGACAACCGCTCCTCCGCCCGGGAAGTGATTTCCAGGGTGTTATTAAGTGGGTATCATAAACATCGCAAAACATAGTAATGTGCGCCGACATCCGGTGTGGTTTGCGTGGGTTGATGTAGTACAGAGAAGGCAGAAGGGAAATGTACAAGTGGATGGATACAGCAGTGGTAAGCATCCGTGGTTTAACGAAATGATATAACACCAGTTCATGTAGTGCAATAGATCTCATTTTCCTTTAGTCCTACTCCTGGCTCCTAATGCAAAGCAACCCAAAGATGTAAGGTGAACCCGCTCAAACGTCATTTCTAGGTTTCGTTTTTCATTTCCTATCGCCGGGCGTCTCGGGAATGCCCCAGATGGATCTGTCTCTAGCTTTCGAAGGTGAAGGGAGGGAGTCTTGTCCACCATTCTTTCGTGGGGATTGACCGAGGTTCGGGTTCGGTGCGAAAGGAATCGTGGAAGTGGATGTGAAGACGGGGAAGTCGCTCCTCCTGACAGAGGCGGGTGTTGAGGCGTTGGGTGGCAGCCACCGCAGGGCTTCGTGCTGAACCGCTGTATTCTGTGCTGGACCTTCGGGTTGGTATGGAATGAACAAATCTGGAGCTCCGGACGAGGAGGAGGATGAAGGGCGAGCAGGGGCGAGTTGACTGCGGGTTATGGGAGTGCTAGGCGGGAGGGGGACCTGAGAAGGGTCTTGGCCGTGAGCTCGGAATAGTGGAGGTAGAGATGGCTGAGGTGTCGATGGTGTGAAAATCTCCGGCTCCTTAGGTTGATTGCTATCCGAGATATAGGTAGGATCGGGGGAGGATACTGGGCCACTGGTTGCACTGGAAGGCTCAGCTATTATGGGTGTAGCTGGTTGGGGTTGAGTTATTTTAGTGATGGTATTCGTAGCAGGTGGTTTTCCTGTAAGCTTTGCCTGCTCCCTCACGTCCCTCTGAGCTTTTGTGGTCAAGCTCAGTTTGACCTTTCTCATGCCATTAGTCAAGCTGTCTATATCAGACGCTGTAGAAGTGGAAGGCTGCTTTATTGGGAACGTAGTGCTGCTTGACCTTGCAGGCACTTCTACAGTCCCATCACCTCCAAGTGACACTCGTCTTTTATCAGCCAGCGGCGATTTTCTACGACTTGTCGCAGGTTTAGCAATATCATGTCGAGGCCCAGCTGGAGTTCTCGTCTTTTTCACGACCACCGGAGGAACAGACTGGTCGCGAGAACTCGTGGCAGAGTTTGGTCGAGGGCCTGAAGATGTGCTAGGTCTCGATGGCGCGCCTCCAGTTCCACTTGATGGTGTTCTGTTATGTCCATTCGATGGTAATGGCGGTGCGGCGTATACCACAGACCCAGCATCAGAAGCAGCGCTAAGGCGCCGACCCGACTGTCTAGTTGGTTGTGCATAACCTGGCTCTCGTCTTGGAGTTCCACTCCTGGCAGAAGGCTGTGGTAATAATTAGTATGGTCGACTTCCTGAAGGCTATGCATTTTCAGGCCAGAAGACTTACCTTCTCATCCTGCTGGGTGCCAATTCCAGGGCCCGTCCTGCGACGGCCTGTTTTCCCACTAAGCCTTTTATTATCTTCCTCTGTGGCATCTACCAATGCTTTTGCTGGCTTCCGTACTCTCAGAGCCATCCGAGGGGTATCTAGTTGTGGTCCAGGGGTTCCGTTTGGAGTCGCACTAGGTTGTCGGTCTCTTCTTGCCCTTGTAGCCTCAGCTGAAAGATCTTCCGGGGTGCAACTCTTGGTTTGCCTATCCATTGGAATGAGCAGTTTACTCAACTCATGTGCTGCTATAGTCCAAGGGACCTCTGGAGGAGGGGGAGACGGTGGTCGAGTTATGGTTCTTGGTGATCCGTTGCTGGCTTGCGACATATTCGAGACACTTCGCTGGGTCTTATTGGCGGTAACCTTGGCAATAAACGATTGCGTCGGTGATGAGTATGTGGTAGGAGTTCCATCTCGTGGTCTCTTTGGCTCAGGAATTGGAGCAGGGCTAACAACTGCGTCAAGTTGTTCGAGTCGCTGTAGAGACCACCATGCTCGATCATATCCTGGCTCAATCGGCCCATCATTTGAGATCTCACCGGAGTCGAAGGCCCCGATTTTCTTACCCATCTCGTAATTGAGGCCTTTGTTCTTAACTTCCGTCTTGATAAATGTTGCATCGCCTCCAGCGAGGCCACTTAGGTGGCTTAATACGCCACTGCATAAGGCCCTATCGCTATAGCCACCCTCTAAGACACTGATAATTCTTCCATCGACACCGGTTCCATCTTCAGCGGCAAGCTTGACGACGTCCCGGGCCAAGCGGGCATAGAATTCCGTAGGGACATTCACCTTGTGGCGCTGCATCCCAGAGCTCTCCCACTCGCTAGCATCAAATCCGGCAGACAAGAAGATGGCAGCTTTGGGCTTTGGGCCATTTGATATCAATCGGAAACGGTCAGTCTGGGTACGAAGGTACTCGCGAGTCTTTGTTAACAGAATTGAATATTTCGATTCGTAAAGTTCCCAGAACTCTGTCTCCGTCTTCCATGGTTGCAAGTGCACGTTCCAAATGCTCTGGCCATGTGCATTCTCAATGCAGAGACTAGCATTCTTGACTTTTTCCTCGTCGCCCATCTCGCAAGGGTATGAGTTTATGTCGTGTAAACTGAAATACCCAATCGAAGTCTTCTTCCAAGGGAGAGCATTCTTCGGTAAGTTCATAGCACGAGTATTGTGCTCCCAAGTAATTGCCTGCGATCCATCGCCATGGTGAAGATCAAAGTCTATTATGGCTGCGTGGGTCAATCCGTGAGTTAGCGCTGCGTGAGATATTCCAACATGAACGTTGTTCAACCAGCAGAATCCAGAGGGGTAACTCGCAGAGCAATGATGGCCTGGCGGTCTTATCGCAACGAACGTTCTGTGTGGCCCTTTGCCATTAGTCGATCCTTGAAATACCGCATCCACCCCTTCGCATACCGCCCCTAACGCACCTTCCATCGCATTCAGAGATTCCGAACACAGGTAAAGATCCCCTTCGTGCAACTTCGCTGGCACGGCTTGTTCAGGACTGCGATTCATTTCCGGTCGAGCTAGCTCCTTTCCATTCATAGCGAGTTTGACCTCCGCGTTATCACACATGATCTTTAATTCATCCATCCATTTCACCCCATGTACATTCGTAACTACTTGGGAAGATAGGGGCAGCTTGCGAGTGGTCTTCCTAATTCTGAATGGTGTTGTAGGTACTTCCGAAGGATCGTTCTTGGGGTGAGGTGCGTATTGCCCTTCTGCATGCCTCTCACCCAGGCATACATAAGCCACCGACAGACCAAGTATAGTTGCATGTATCCTCTCTGGCCTCTCGACTATCGTACTCAAAGAAGCCTTCGAAGTTCGCGGCCGGGAAAAGCGGTGGCCGTAACAGGAGTCATGGAGGATAACCACAGTATCTGTAGGCCGGGCGTCTTCATCCAAGGCGTCCCTCTCCAATTCTTTCTTGAAATGGTTATTGGCAATCGACGCTGCAGTAGGTTGGGGAAGGGGTTCTGGCACATCTTCAATACCGGCCAGCGGAGTTTTGCCAACTAGCGCAGAAGCATTGATGAAAGATGCTGAAGAAGATCTGCGGGAAGGCGATGCTCGAGAGGGAGATCGGGCGGAAGTGGTCCCACCTACTCCATGAAGGGAATTCATAGACGCTTTTCTATGTAGGGTTGGGGACGCAGCGCGGGTGTCAAGGCTTATGACGCTTGAGCTTCGGCGTAAGGGGTTGCGGGGTGGTCTCCCATTTGGTGATGATGGCGTCTGATTTCGCTGGCCAAGTTTACTCGCTGAAGAGGAAGAAGACTGTGGGGATGGGGGAAGTGCCGTCGAACAGGCTGTAGAGATCGAGAGGCGCTTCAGCGCATGCGACAAAGAAGCATCGTTCTTGTTTATTGTCGGAGGCAAAGGGGCTGGCGAAGGTGTCCCTTTCGCAACGTACATTCGAGAAGGGTCTGCCATGCTCCTGGGGCCCTCCTGAGCTTGCAACCAAGCTACTATTCTCGGGAAAGTATACTGATTGTTGTGCCAGTTTGCGAAATTTTTATTCGAAGTTCGACGAGTTGCAGCTTTCAATTAATGAAAGCATCTACCTACGCGTGCGGTTAGCGCGCACCCCTGTAACCTCAGCCTTCTGTGGCTAAACACTGCAGGAAGGCTGTGGGGAGATGATGCGAAGGTTATCTAATGTTTATCTGTGAGACTTGTGATAGCGAATGTGTCTCGTTTTGAAACCGCTCTCTTTTCTCTTGTGATAAAGTAATCGGGGGAGGGGTTACCTCTAGAGATTGAGAGGTATCTCCTAGCTGTTCTTCGACTTACTTTTCCCATCACCAGTCGGTTCATCCACCACAGAAGTGGCAACCTAAGGAATATGAATCATTCTATTGGGTATCTTAATCTACTTTTAACACCTTTTCCAAACCCCTAATTCTCCATTAGATCAACTCCGACCGTCTTCAATGCTTCTACTGCCCAGTCAGGATAGCTCGTCTTGTCGCCATCATAGCGGTCCCTAAAAAACTGCCTCAAGAAAGCCGGAAACCTATCCTCGATAATAGCCTCCCGGACACTCCTCATCAACGATAATTGATAATGGACATTGTGCATCGTCAGGAGATGTGCACCCACAGTTTCCTTAGCAGCAAGATGGTGTACAAACGCTCTCGTTACCCCGAGGCCGCCCTCTCCTTGTCGACAGCATACACATTCACAACCTTCCTCTACCGGCCTAAAGTCGTTTGCATACCTCGAATGCCGTAAGTTTAAAACTCCGCATCTTGTTATTGCATTCCCGAATCTCGCCGTCCTTGTCGGCCAGACACAATCGAACATATCAGCGCCCAAGGCAACGCTGACAACTAGATCTTCAGGATATCCAATACCCATAACATACCTTGGCTTCATTTCCGGCAGCAGACTCGTGCAAGTATTTACAACCTTGCAATAATCTGACTTGGCTTCTCCCCCACTCAGCCCTCCTATTGCTATCCCAGGAGTATTCCTCGCTACCATTTCTATGCAGCATGTCTTTCTCAGTTCGAGGTCTAGGCCCCCTTGTATGATACAGAATAAGTTCTGTCTTGCGGGATTGGCATGCGCAGCTATGCATCGGTCCAGCCACCGCACACTACGCTCCATAGCCTCTTTCATCCGCTTGGCGTCTGGTGAAGTAGTGACGAGAACATCGTCCAGCTGCATGATGATGTCGCTCCCGATGGTATTCTGCAGGGCGATAGAGTGTTCTGGTGTCAAGAGCATAGGGGATCCATCGTGTGGGCTAAGGAATCGAACACCCTCTTCCGTGATGTTGGCGAGTTTCAGGAGGCTGACCATCTGGAAGCTGATCCAGTCAGTAAGTTTACGTACGGAGCTGGAAATTTGTAGGATATAACCCGGCATACCCTCCACTATCAGTCAAGATGTTATATTTCCATCCTTGGAGGTTATGTGCCCCTCCCACCTTTTCTAGCACATCTTGGCCGGGTTTCAATCCAAGGTGGTATGTATTGTTGAGACAGAGTCGACAGCCAGTCTCCTCCAATTGCTGCGGTGTCAATCCTTTGAGAGAGGCTTGAGTCGCCACCGGCATGAAAAGTGGGAGTGACACAGGGCCATGGGGGAGTGTGAGAGTCGCAGCTCGGGCTTTCGTGGTCTAATTGATCATAAGTTGGGGTTTACAACTGGGGATAAGAGGATTTTTATGCGTACTGAACAACGAGCAACTAATTCATACTTCAACGCTGAGGGCATAGGGGCGTCTGACGCCATGATTCGGCCCGTGATACTCCTAGATCAGCAGGTTTGCGCCAAATACCCGGGATCACCAACATTAAAATGTTTCGAGAAAGTGTGTCTAGTCGATGGTGGGGGAGGTTGGTCTATCATCTAGGCGGCGTGTTACTATCCCCAAGTAGTGAATAGCACGATTCCCTTACGCCATTCAAGATGTGCAACAAGACCTAGTGAATTGCGAAAAAGAGAAATCACGCTCATGCCGTTGCTTTTTGCTTTTGCTGTGTCCTATCTCAACCGCTACACAGCTGATTGCCCTTCCGTTTGCGATTCAATTCTCAGCGCCCAAAAAATGCCCTTTCACGCTATCCACTTCCCTATCGTGAGATGTCCCAGGGCGCATCCATGGGCACCTGGTCACCGGAAAGACAAAGTGCCTTACCCGACACGGGAATACCACTGCGCATCGGCTTAGCCCCGTCTATATTTCTGAGGGTATTGCAAGTGAATTACTTGTCCCGTCAAAACCTATAAGGATAAGGCAGAATCTGCCTCCTAGGCTAGTAATGTCAGTCCAGGCTTACCGCCTGTTGTATTCCCTGCTTCCTTCCAGCCGTAACCCTGACGGAGCCATCTGTGGGTAGGTACTCTCCAGTACGGGCGTGGTATACTGACGTCCTGGTCTCAAGCTCAAACCCCGGCCCCAACAACGCTGCACGCCATCGACGCACATCTCACCATCATGTCTCGGGCTCCGTAACGAGTCCAGATACCCGGTAACCCGGTGAGCGCTGAGCTGACCACAATGACCGGTTTTCAGGTAGACCGGAAGGGGTCTCCGGGGGCGGGGGCCATCACGGGTTGCACTGCAAGGGGACCTCTGTGCCTAGGTGGGTATAGTGAGTGATATCACTGAGTCGAGAAGAGTACGCATGTCCTAGATAGGAGCCCTAGCGGGTAAGCAGAGCAGCTGGTCTGTCCGGTGTTTGTGCGTCGGGCTCGTGCACTGTTGGTACCGTCAGCATCAGAGGCTGTGAGCAAAGGGATTGCTTTTCAGCAAAGCACAAGAGCATTCGCGTTGACCCCTCGATCCGTCTAGACGGCGCGACCGTTACTGAGCAAGTTGGGCACAGGAAGCAGGTACCAGCTATCTCTTCCATCCCTCCTTTCTGGGTAAAGAGAAGAGGCGTGTGTCCTTACGTGACCTGAGTGGCGATGTCGTGCAGGCTCGAGAGGTACGACAATGAGCAACGGCGGTACCTCGACCAGCACCTGTAGTACACGAGGGCTGTGTACTCTTCCCAACTTGGCCAATCTCTCGAGACTCTGACCTTCCTCCCTCCTAGCCGCCCCCTTCCCTTTTAAAACGAAGCTAAAAACATCGACGTGCAACGAAATCCTCCATGCTTGCCCTCGAGATCTTAGTTGCAGTAGGCGTGGCCGTGTCACCACACTATACGGATTGCACACGAATCACAGCCCCGCCGCCGCGAGCCCGAATTAGTTAGAGAGGCCATTTCTGCGTAGGGTCTTGTTGGATCTGCCCTGGCCCGGGCCCTACGTACAACTCTCCCTCCCCCCATACGAAGCTACGATGCGGTGCAGTACTATAGACGTACGTTGTCGGCGGCCAGGGATCGCGGCATGCCGTTTGTATATGTATGTCTGCGGGTCTTCCCTTGGGGCTGCCTCGACCACACGTACCGATATGCAAACAATGCAGCTCATGTACCTCCCGGTATGAAGTATATCGGGATCTAGCATAGTATAGCCCTCTGGCGCCCATAATATCCCCTGCCCGCCCTACGGGATCTCACCACCACCACCATCTCGCTGTCCTATAAATACCTCAAAGCAGGTGCCGTCCTACATGCTGTCCTCCAACCTACGGCTCCGGACCTTCTGCCAAGAATCCTTCTCCTCCTTCCCGCCAGCCTTCTCCAAGCCCATGCCTCGCTCAACCCACTCCTGACTGCCCATCTCGCTGAGTCGACTCAGCGCCCGTGCGAACGCGAATCTCTCCTCGTCGCCGCTGAAGATCGACGAGTTCTTCAGCATGCTCATATTCATCCCCAGATCGTCCATCAGCTTTCGCATCGCGTCGTCGACTTCAGCCTCGTCCTCAGCCGTGCCCTTTCTCTCCTGATCCTTTTCTGCCGCCTGCTTCAGCTCGTCTTTAGATAGGAATAGTTGTGTGAGCGGGACAGCGGTGGTAAGCACCAGCTTGGCTCGGGATTCGTACAGCGCGTCGATGAAGGTGATGAACCGTCGGGCGAGATCGCGCGACTGATGTGTCATTCCGGGGACGTCAGTGACGATGAAGGCGTCGTAACTCCTCGTCAGCTCAATATAGTCAGCTGCACTTGTGGGCTTCCCGATCAACTCGTTGAATGTGAACATTGCAGCTTTCCCACTGACTTTTGGCACATAGATCTCCCTGCCCCACACATGCTGTATCTCCGAGTGTGGCTTGTCATGCTCTGGATCACCGAGGAATCGAAACCACTTCTCCGCATGCGAAGCAGCGTGGCTGTCTAGAGGTGAGTGGTATACACCTGAAGGAGGTCGCGGGATCTTCCTGTAGTCTGTAGGGGAATCGAGGTTTATCACGTGAAGGCGGCTCTTCAAGAGGTTAATACATGGGATAAAGGACTCCCGCTGGATGCCGTTCTTGTAGAGCTCATCGGGATGCCGATTCGAGGTAGTAACCAAGACCACGCCGTGAGACATTAGTGATTCGAGAAGTCTATGAACATATCAGAGTGGTCCGGACTTGAGGGAGATGTGCACACACCGTCGTAAGATCATTGCATCTGCAACGTCAGTGCACTGAAACTCGTCGAAGCAGAGTACATTGCCTTGCTCCGCGATATCGGCCGCCACGAACGGCACACCGTCCAGATCATTTCCATGCTCCATCTTTATCACATGCAGCCGCTTATGAACGTCTTGCATGAAATTGTGGAAATGGATCCTGGTCTTCGACGCCACGCTTGTAGGCAATGTATCATAGAACATATCCATAAGCATGGTCTTGCCGCTCCCCACATCCCCATAGAGATAAAGTCCTCGTGGGAGATTGTCTGGGATTTCCTGTATTGGCTTCTCTTTCTTGCCATTCCCGAACAGACGACCGAACACAGAGGGTGTCTCGGGTTTGAGTGATTCGAGGGTGGGGTGCACGATAGGAGGAGCGTGGTATTTGCGCAGTTCGTCATGGAGATGTTGCAAACTTTGTACAATGCCTAGAAGCACATCAGTTTCCGCATTGCCAGACTGAGACATTCTCCTGACCTCTTTGATGCTCATCATCCTTCAGTCGCCCTGCAGCTACACGGTTGTCATACTCCTTTAGAGGGCCTTCAACGTCAGCGTTATCTATACTAATGGATTAGCATTATTCCCGAATATCCATACATGTCTCCATACCATTTTGTACCGTTGCAAGAGCCCGCCTCTGACCAGCAATAAAGGTGGCGGGAAGGATGAGGAGTCTCTTTGTCGACAGATTCAAACTTGATCGCAGCGCAGTCCTCGACCTGGACCTCTCTCTAGCCTGAGCTTGAATCTGCTGACGGCATTGCGTACACGCTCCTCTTCTGGCACCTCGCGCAACACAAGAACTCGAGGTTTTGAGAAGGGCGCGCCTCAGCGAGTCAGCAGGTCCTGCTCGGAGTCTCATCTTCTTGAAGAATCGTTAATAATGCTGTCTCAAATTTCCGCTCTGTCTATTAGTGCATGATGCTATGCGATAAGAAGACAATCTAGAACAAAAAGAAACATATCACTGTCCCTGGAGAGGTGCGAAGAATGTAATGTCTTGGAGTTGTGGAACGAAGTGCAATTCGGATATATGTCGGTCGGGGTGATGCCGAGGACGAAATCACGGGGTTTCCCGACAGGTCACTCGGTCCACTCCCAAGTTATGTTTGGACATGTATTCTCACTATCGCTCTAGATTTAGTTCATAATATTCACCTGGGTTTACTGCCTCATTCTACAGAGTAGTTAGCCTTTCTACCGGCCCTTATAAGTAAGGAAACCACCCTTCGCTCTGTTGTTAGGAACGCCCTGGACGTTAAGCGAGAGAGAGTTCAGGGGCGAGCACATATTTAATAAAACGCAGGTTAAATGTTATTTAATAGGAACAGCATAGTTGTCAGTTATATCTACCATCTACAGTCCGTCTTTGTATTTGTCTATCGCCTTGAAATGGTAAAATAAGTCATATATCAAAATGCAGAATGATGATAACAATATAGCTCTCAAACAAGTCAGAAGGTAAGTGTACGGAGAGGCATAACGAAACGTGCTCGGGAGGTACTGATAGCCGGAGCGAGGATTTGGATCAGATCATGGCGTACAGAGGCCGTGGTAGCTCCGTCCGCGCGGCAGATGGACTTCTGCCAGATTTCATCTCGCGGATGCCTACATAAGCTTCTCTTCTCGCAGGGTCCCCAACAGTGACGGAACGAGAGGTGAGGCCATAATAGTCAGCTATGGAATGAACAAGCCAGCGTCTATAAACAGTTAGCAAGCTTCCGCCACTGAGCTTCCAGTGACATACCCAAAGCTGGCTCCATGATCGTCTGCGAGGGAGTCAAACACCAACTTCTCCCTCTGCAACTGTTCCTCAGCCGAGTTGCGCTGCTCAACCCTCAACCTGCTATTCCTGCCCACGAATACAATCTCCTCATTCTCGCTCTCCATCTCCAACTCGCTCTTCCCGTCGTCCGCCATCTGTCTCCTCTCCCACTCTTTGACAAATGTCCTAATCTCTTCTTCCAGTTCTTGCAAGAGGCTCTTCGCCCCTTTGCTCTTCTTTAACTTCTGTTTCAACTCCTGCGGCACGCGGCCCCTCTGCGCCTGGCAACCGGCCCTCCTCTCAGCCCCTCTCCTCTTTCCTGCCGCGATCTCCTCTGCGCGCTGCCGGAACCCTTGGTCCCACAGTGGCGCTAGGTAATAGGAGAATGTATGCACGGGGTGTGTTGGATGCACCTCCCAATCGCTCGGCAGCGGTGGCTGCGCATTTGGGACGTGGAGAAGGTGATCTGCAGTCACCCATATTAGCATCTCGACTCATATGAATGCCACTGCGCCAGAAAAGGCCCGGCTGGCATATCCATATATTCGCTGCTCACCATTTTCCCATCTCTGCCTCCGGCGACTACCCTCCTTGCCTTTCAATAGCGCCTCGCGGCGCCTCTGGCTATCGCGTCGCAGCAGAGGATCTTTGCGAAGCTTATAGGCTGGTCTCGCGGTTGCGCCGTCGGCATAATCGCGCTCGCCTGTAGTATCGAGTGGGATCGAAAGGGTAACGCCTGTGCCGCGTGCGGAGGGGGAGACGCTGAGGGACTGCAGCGCCGACACGGTCCAGGCGTCGATGTCAACTGCAGGTGTGGAAGTGGACGTGGGTTGTTGGGAAGGGGGAGGAACGGAGGAATATATTGCCATTGTGAGGTTTGGCCACGAGCGATTGTGAATGTGTGTGGTGATAGGGAGACAAGCGCAAGCTCTCTCCTGGGCACCTCTTAGACGCTCGGCAATGCGGACGTGGAGGTTTGAAGGCAGAAGACGTTTCCTCCAGTTTCCGGGTGGTAATCGCGATAAGATATATGCGTGATCCTCCGATGCCGGTGGGGCCAATCAGCAGCGTTTGTGGGGGATCGTGACGAAGTGACAGTCAAGAAAATGACTGCGGCTGACAGCAGTCACATTACTGCTTTTACTCTAATATTTGCCTATAAATGCCTAATGCGAAGACGTAACATCTAACGAACACAGGTTCACATATCGAACATCTACACTGACATACACAGATGTATGGCTTAAGCGTAATAGAATTTCATGCTCTACAAAATGTAAGATATCTACTGTTCAAGGCCCCTTGAGGATCAACAAAACGCGAGGAATTTAAAAGCGTTGACTTGAAATACAAGTGGTTGGCCGGACCCCTGCACCAGCCAATATAATGAACTCTGAAAGACGCCAAGTATGCACAGTAACCTGTCTTTCGACTAGAATACTCGCCAACATTCCCTCAAAGTTGGGCAAAGGCAAGCTCGTAGACGAGAGACAGGGTCATACGCGCATGTTGGAGCATGTGATCAAACGAGAGATATTTGATCAAATCTTCCGTAGTGTGAATCTTCTTGTCTGATTCCGCGAAATCAGACTCGATCACAAAGGCGGATGGGTATCCAGCTTTTGAGGCCGAAGCATGGTCCGAGCAGGCATAACCACACTTCGTCTCAACATATGGGATGTCACAGTACTGAGTAAGAGTTTTAGTAACGTATTGCGATATGGCGACTCAAACTTACAGCTGTAATGATCTTCTTGATGAACTCGGTAAGGGCAGGATCGACATAATCGGTGATCACGCCTACTGATTCGACTTTTCCCGCATCAAGTGTGCCCTGGACGTATCCTGTCATGTCTTGCTGCAGCATAGCCTTGATATCTCGGCCATCCTTCTCGTATTGAGAGAAAATAGCTTGGCTACCAAGCAACCCTCCTTCCTCCGCGGAGTACCAGTGGAACTCAATCGTATTCTCGGCTTCACCCTTGATGACGGCCTCAGACGAAAGGAGGACCCGCAGAGCCTCCAGAATGGTCACGGTTCCGCTTCCATCATCGTCTGCCCCCGGTGCAGCAAAGATGGAGGGTAAGAAGAGGTTGATGCTATCCTGGTGGGCGCCGATGACGACGGTCGAGTTGCTCTTCCCTGGGATGGTTGCGATGATGCTGTTCTGTCCCCAGGGGTGCTTGAAGTGTTGGGCACCTACCCCGTACTTTTCAGCTCCAGCATCCTTGATCACTCCTCGAACGTTCTCAAGAAGCCACTCTGAGGACTGTCTGCCGTAGTCCGACTTGTAATACCGGGTGTGGAAGGATGAAAAGGTCTCAAGGTTCTCTCTCATATTCGTCTTCGACAGATTCTTCAACATCGGTAACAGTTCGGTCTCAAGGGCAGGCTTCACAGGGAAAGTTGGTAGGTTCTTCAATGTGGCTCCGAAGGTGCCTAGATCACTGGTTTCTGTGATGTCCATGAAATTCGCTCCATTCTGCGACGGTATTAGCATACTGTTCTCGTCTGTAGCCTTTGCCAACATACCCTTCGCAACTCCCACTTCCCATCCTCTGTCACCCATTGTGTCTTTCCAGGAGCAAGTTCGACCAGGAACAGCTCCTCTGAAGGGCTGCTGTTCAGGACGACCTGGTTCGTCTCATGAAGCTCCACATAACGAGCGTTGACGAGCGACGCCGAGAGAGCCAGAACCGACAGGTTTGTAAGCTTCATGAGGAATGATTGACGTTGGTAATACGTTTGTATTTGATAGAGAGATCGTGTGATGTTGAGAGATAAGGAACTGATGTACGAGGTACTGGCTCAGGCACCTGTCCCCTCGTCACCATACTCTGCGCCCGTACAGTAGCGCGATAAGAGGTGCGAGACATTGAGTCGAAAGTGGTGTGGCTGGGCCCTGGGCCGTGGCTGGTGACAAAACATCAGTGGCTGTGCAAGTGTGGCTAATATCAAAGGTACCGAGAAAGGGAGCTTGGGGTGCTCTGCACGCCGTGTTCTTGTGAATTAAGACCTCAACTTCTGGGATATTTAGTTCCCTATGCAGAATCAAGATATGACGTCTGATTGCCTGCTGCGACACCCCCGGTCAAAAGTTACACCATGAATTTCGTAAGTCTCTCAGCCAAGACGGAAGAAAGTTGGGGACGGATGAGGGGTAGTCTCCCTACTCTGAGACGGGAGCGACATTATCGCCAGCCCGTGATCCGCGTACTACTGGGAGTATTTGCGGGGTTGCCAATACTATTACCTGACGGAGAGCTGAGATTGGACACGGCTTGAGTTGGTGGTTTTGGCTGAACCAGCCCAGGCGTCAGAGTACGTCACCAATCAAGGTCAGCAGTCTCCTGATTTCTCGTCCTACAGGAGATCGTCTTCCTGCCCGCCTTTTCTACTCCTCTTTCACTTGAGATCTCCAAAGCCACCGGCGGACGGTATTATCTTCCATCAGCTGTGAGTAATCAGGTAAGAATTGACGTCTACCGCCAACTCCCGGATGTTGTGTAGGGATTTTATATAGGATCTGACCTACTGACGTCTTCATTTAGATAATTATCTCTACCTCGCATTCTGGATAGCCTTACGAAAGCTAGAATCAATCTGTCTCGAACTTTACACGGAATAAGAACCCCCTTTACTCTGGGCTTGCAGAGAAGCCAGAATGCCGTTTTGTACGTCACCAATTCAGCATCCGGACACTTTACAGCATTACCAGACTAATCTATTCTCCATAAGACAACCCATTCGTGAGGCGCGAGTCTCACTCAACTGGTAGTATTATCACCTACAAGGTTTTGACTATCTTGACCTGGCTGGTTGTAACTGTTGCTACCATTTACTACACCTTCAATGCTCCTCAAGATGATTTCAAAAAAGGGCGGGGTACCATCTGGGGTCACAATAAACCTACACCATTCGCTCTAAATCCTGCTCTCACTTCAATATACTGGTGTGTTTGTTTCCTGAATCCAAGTTCGGCTAAGTGCTAATTCCACAGGATTGTGCTCTGGATATTGCAGATCGGATACGTGTGGCATCTCTTTAGCAGCAATGCGGGCTATGTGCAGGCTGCGGCGTCAGTCGGGAGTCACTTCATCCTCAACAACCTTTTCCAATTTGCATTTGTGATGCTATTTGTTCGTGGCCGGTTCATCCTCGCCGAGGTTATACTGGTCCTTAACTTTTTGAACCTGACTTGCTTGTATTACTTCCACAATACCCACCCTAGGTTCATTCATACCCCTGTTGTCTCTTGGCCCCTGGCATGGACGTTTGTTGCTCTCTTTTGGGACGGGGCCATCGCAGCCCATGCTAAAGGCAGCGCGGCTCGGATTCTGGCAAATGTTGCTATCTGGGCCATATTTGTCTATGGAATGTCCTTCTTGACCACATACAGGGTTAGTCAAATTGGCTCTAATCCGATTACTACTCACACTCCACAGGACTATACCATGGGCTTCGCCCTCAGCGTCCTCTCCGCCTCTCTTGGCGTACAGCAATTCCTTATCAAGGCCATTGCCCTCCAATGGATCTTTGCTTTCGTCATTATGGGCGTGCTATTTGTAGCCTCCTTAGCTATTGCAGTACCAGGCATCTTTGGGCAGCAGGTCAGATTCAGGAGTCAAGAGGAACCAGCTCCCACAGACCAGGAGAGGGCCCCTCTTTTGGACGACTAATAAGCACCATTGGCGCAGACGAATTCGCAAGCCAGTCCATCCTGGGCTGTTTGCATATCACGGAATAGGTGAACAAATTGACGAAGCATAATTGGTGTTTTGGGATGGTTTATTTTTACTGGTTGAAACCTTTTTCTGTTTTCCACATAGTCGATTCCGCTCTAGTGTAGTATGTCACTTGCATCGCATGAGGCTTGCGGGTTGCGTGTTTTGGATGTGATCAAGTTGTACTTCTTAATGGTACCTATAGTTACTTACATGCAGGATAATGAAACAGTCAAATGTCTCAATGATAACTGTGATGTGCAATGTGGTGATAGACCCTGTAACTCTTAATCCCTACCTATTGGGTTCTTTTTAGCGTTCCCGAGCAGCCCTGGTCAGCGTGAACCGTGCTCGAAAATAGCTTGGGAGCAATTACTACTGTCATTGCCCAACCCAAAAAGCCTGAACACCATGACTACGCGGCAATGCCCCGACCATTCCCCTTCCCTATTACCATCGGGACTGACATCTGCTCAGTCCAGCGCATCTTTAACATACTAAAAGCCCAAAACAGCAGCGGAGCTAATGCGTTCCTGCGCCGAATCTTGATTGAGCAGGAGAGGGAACAGTTCCAGGCCAGGAGTTATGCGGGGACATTACAAATGTGGCATAAATTGCAGAGGCAGAAACTGCAATTGGACAAGAGGAGAGAAGATTTAGGGATCCCGAAGGCATGGAGAGAGCAGCTGGCTTTGATGGCGCGAGACAACCCGCAAACTGACCAAAGCGCGACAAATATTCCAAAGCTCAATAGAGAAGCTAGATTTAATATGCCTACAAATTCCCAGACGCCATTGGAATCCCTTACGCGCAAGGTGAACAACGTGGAAATCCTCCGTCAGCTGGAGGACGAGATCGAAAAAGAGGATGGCACCATGCAAACCCAGCTACAAAAAGTCGCGCAATTCCTCGCAGGCCGGCAAGTCCAGCGTCTAAGTGCTTCCTTTTTGCATACACTGACATGATTAACACCAGATTTGCTGCCAAAGAGGCAGCCATGAAGGCTCACCAACATCGTCGACTCACCTGGCATGATATCTGGATTCGTGGCCGAGAAGCCCAGTATGGTATGACACAAGCGCCGGAAGCTCTTATTATATCCGAGACTGGTGGCTGGGAAGATGCCCAAATTGTGCCGATGAGCATTAGCCATGATGACGGCTATGCCACGGCTGTCTGTTTGGCTTTTGAAGGCGAACCCGGACCTGGATACCCCACACAGGGCGGTCTTGCCGCGTATCGGAGAAAGAAACGCTGAAAGATATGTCCATAACTGCTGCTAATAGTCAAATTCGAGCTCTTTCAAGATTCTTGTGCCTCACAGAGACACTCATACACCCATTATAGAACATTCAGCCCAGGAATATGGCGCCAACAGGAGCTGGGCTCGACCATCGACGACAAAATCTGATTACATAAAATGCCAATTGCAACAGATCAGCAGTAGCAGCTTATAGAGTGAGAGCATGCGCCGCTGATAATTCCCAAGACTAGGGTGCGAAGATGGGTAGCGAGTCGTATACCTGATCGTCAAGGCATGGTCCTTGCAAGTATCAACATTGGGCTCTTTGGATTTGGTCGAAGGATAGTATAGCAGCCCTATGACATTCTATAGTTCAAAATAACGATCGAATCAGAAAGTGCTTTAGAAGTCTCTTTACTCTACTACTATGCAGTTGTCGCTCTGTAGAGACTGTAGGGAAAAGAGGACATAAAGTGCGATTAACTACATAAATACGTTTTGCTTGTTGGATTCCTTGCCCCATGACAGAGGCCGCATATTCTCGCTCTTTCCCTGTACTAAGTATTTTAATTTTCTCCCACTAAGCTATATGTGTAATAGTAGCTAATTTAAGCAGAAACTCCTCTCATGCCATAGCTCCAGCAACCCTCCTTCCTGTTGTGTTCAATTCGAATTTGATTGTGTGTTTAGAGGTTTAATGGAACTTGAACTTCATAGTATTGTAGTACTCGACCTGAGAGCAGCACATTATCAGATGTGGCCACGAAATCAAGAGGATGAACTATCTTACAGTTACAGTACAACCAGCGAAGTGACAGCAGCCTTCTCCGGCGCCCACATTTCATCAAATGCTGGAAGCCCAACTGGGCGTGTTTGCTATGAGTAGTATAGTCTAAGCACATTCTTACTGGTTCCTATGTTCGAATTGGGTCTCTTTTCCCTCAAGACTGTCCATTCACCTTCTCCCCATCGCCTTCGGTTGAAGGCAAGTTTAACGCCGCTCCAGGCCATAGAGGAGGTTGGAAGTTAGTCGATTGATAGCTTACTGACGTTGGTTGAAGGGTCTGTGTTGTGACTAGAATGAAAGTGTATACGAAGAAAGAAGAGAAGAGATCGAAAGAGAGCAGACTTATGATCGACTTTAAACTCGAAACTGCACATGGGAGCTAGCTCGTTTACCCTTTTCAAAAGTAAGGATGTGATGTTGAATGTAGGAGATGGTCACGTATATATTCGCACGTGACTTCATTGCATATAGATCTTCGCGGGTGGGTGAAGAAAAGTACTTTTGAGGCCAACCAGCTGGGAGAACAGTTTAATGTGTATACTAGGGCGACTGCCATGTTGATGATTTAGGGAAATTGTGTTGCATTGGATGTTGGACCTATGCGACTTTCTACTGGTTGCGTTTAGGGCCGATTTAGTGGATTATTTTACTATATGTTTAGATAGTTGAATAAGGAATTTTTGGAGACTACTTGAAGTTTTTTTCGGGCGCTTGGCGCAAGTGAGTTTCTCTGAACTCTATGCGTTTTGGCTTGGTACTAACGACTTTCCAGTGGTAGCGCGCGGTCCTCCTACTGCTGAAACGCTGTAAGACTGAGGTTGAGGGGTAAGATTCCTTATTCCTATGCTCATTTGATTGATGCTAATTCCAATTCCAGTTCGAGTCCCTTGGTGCTCGTAAATTTTTTTTCTCTCCTTCTACACTAGAAGGGAGTTGGCAAGGACAAATTTTCTCTTTTTGCTGCTAAGCGACTCTAAGCGATATCTCACCTTCGACCTAGCAGAATTTTATATTAAGAGAAGCATCACCGCTATCAAGGTACGAGATGGACCGCGTCTGTTTCTCACAAATTTGCTCAAGCCTTCTATTTTGCAACGGGTCGCTAGCACTTTCTCGTATTTCTAGCACTATTTATTTGCAATTTTGCTCAGGCGAGATACAGATCGACGCTGCAAAAGTCAACGCGATCTTTCTTTAGATGCTTGGAAAGCTTGGAATAGTGGCTGTAAGCCCTGTCCTTCGCTGCAGCCTGCTTGCGCAACCTACAGGTAAATTTTTCGCTCTCATCCTTACACCGCTGCACGTACACTTCAATGGCAGCACCCTTTCCCGGTTCTGGATTGTGAACACCCGAGGGAGCACAAGACATGCCGGCTGTATTAAAGGCGCTGCCCAGTTTACTTCTTTTGGATCCCAAGGATGCGCAAGGCAGAATGGGCAGATAGTGGATCCACGTTCGATTTCCGTAAAGTCATTCCAGCGTTGAATGAGCAAAGCTCGCGCATTAGAATAGGCCCTGGCGAATTCAGCCTCCGAGGCATCTGAATCAACAGCAGCGTCGTCGTCAGGACCAACAGCAACCACAGCCGCTCCATCATCTAACCTGTCAAAGAAGTCCTCTTCGAGATCATCAGACTCATCAACTCTATCAGCTTCGCCTGCAACGTCTTTACCATCCCAGTGGAAAGCCTGATCTCCCGCATATATGGTATCTACACTGGTACTGCTAGTTACGCGCATGCTCGTAGTAGCAGTTTTCCAACCTTCGACATGAACGGGCAGACTTGGCCTTTTTTGCAATTCTCTTGATGCTGCAACATCTTGAAGAATTATTGAATTACGGCTAAGTTCTCTTCTCTCGGAAACATGTTGCAGAGTTGGCTTTGCGCTGCTGCTCTCCCAACTGTGATGTACTCCTTCCTAATCGCAGCGTAGACAAAGGCCCTGTTATTCTTCCGCGCTCGGAGAAAACCCATCATGAAGTTGATTGCTTAGCATGAGGCGATGATCTGTGTTAGAATATCTTTCCACTCAGCTGCATTTTCGAGTTGCTCTGGCATATGTAACTCGGTAGAATCGTGCTGGTCACTCACAGCTTCAGCTGCGACTAGTTAATCGCGGCCCCCGATTATCGCAGAAGGCTTTGCTTTGGAGAGATCAAACTTTTCCCAAAATGTACTAATGATGATGCGTAAGGTTTCTTTAAAGTCCACCACCGATTGATTGCTTTGGGCTTTGGGCATTGAATAAGACATGGGCTTTGCATGCTTCTTCGTCAAAGGGGATATGTAGTTTTGCGAGTGCCGGGCTACTGAGAGTCATTCGAAGTTCATTTCGAGCTGCTCCAGAAGTAACGTAGCGTGACTCTCCACATCGTATCTCGGTGACATTGATATCACCTATTCGATAATCATACGGATCATAGCTTCTATTGGTGTCTGAAGCATACGTGGCAAGTTCTTTGGCTTGACCTATGGTGGCGTTTCTCCCCACTGTTGTAATGAACTCCCTGCGAAAGTTGTATATTGTACGCCTGACTGGAAGACCTGAGCGTCGTGTTATTTTCTGCAACACGGGGTTGAGTGAAGACGAGCCCAGTGGCTTGATCTCCTGATCACAAATACCAGATCTTCCCTCTTTACCTGCAAGGAAAGCTGGTTGGTCTGACAGGGCCCGGGTCTTAGTCAAGCTCGAAAATATCAGAAGTTTCAAGCTGCTCAAATGTACGATTTCCAAATACGCCACGGTCAATAGCCAACAGTGTCAGGAGCCATGTAACATCAGCATAGAGACTTACTTTGCTGCAGGACGGATATATGACGAAAGTCGCACCTATGTATTTGCCTTAGCATGGTGGAAGTCTCGCTGACCTTTTAGCCAAAGCAGTTTGATTTGGAAAATAGTCCGACTTTTTCTTAATTCGAAAAAATCAAATATCCTTCCATTTGAGATATCGCGTCTGACCATGGCTCGACGACAGCGCACTATTGGAGCATTGTGATCATGCACGAAGATAGTCGCTGGAGCTGATGAAAGCATCAGTGATATTCTACAAATTGAGGACGTCAATTTGCAGGGTGCCGAGGTATGATGGTTTTTTGAATTGAAGATATCGATTCTGAATTACAAAGAGGGTGAAAAGACTTACCAGCTAGATCCGAGCTCGTGCCTCAGAGTTGTCTGCAACCTTTAGCAAGGGCGGCGAAGTTGTTCCCACTTTGTTTTAGATGCTTAGTTCGAAGAGAGACGTCTGGTCGAAGCTGGGCTGATGAGAGGACTTGGAGCATTCTGATGGTTGTCCCGCAAGTCTGGATCACCCGTAGACATCTTAAAGGAATTAGTTCCAATAGAGGTCAATGATGTCAAAGACGAAAGGAGATATTTTCGCTGGAACTGAGAGATACTCCGGAGTTGACGTTGCGAAGGAAGAAAGTTAAGGGGGTAGTGGAAGTAGCGGCTGGCGAGTCGTGACTACCCTTTTCGGCAGTTCTACTTCCCACCATAGTGAACGAACACTTACCATTCCATTCGTTCTTCTCTCCGGCAATATTAAAGCAACAAAAATTCAACAGTGTTGCAAGGGCCTCCGTATAACAGCATGCAAAATAAAGCCGAGACTACGGTGGCTGCTGTAATCTTAGGATACGCTGAGCAGCAATGCAATCTACCAAACACTCAGGTAATTCCATCTCACTTTTTGAAATATCCGGAGTGAAAACTGACGTTCGTGGAAGTCTGAATGTGTGATTAAGAGCTTACAGAAAGCTGAAGACCTGCGCTTGGATGCCGATTGTTCCACTCTTCTCCGCCTCGCAGCAATTATACCCATTGTTGCAGCAAGTCTGCAGCAGCCGGAGGATTTGTCCTTGTCAAAATTGAAGATGGTCTGTTCCTACTTAGGCCCCAAAACTCCAAGGCTTAAAATGGTCTGGAGTTGCTGCTATAACTCCAGCATGTACGCAGTTGAGGGACAATCGGACCCGATTGAGGAGGTTGCTATATATCCTCTAAGCAGATAGGAGAGGACTGAATATATGTCCTGGGCTCTAATGAAGCATCCTAAGCATTATTCTGGGCAGCTTATGCAGACTATGCATATTTGACCTAAATAATGCTCCTCTCTATCGTATGCATGGCGCTCCGCTGGTCTTCCGGGAGCCACTGCCGTGGAGGCTGAGTGGGGAATAAGAGTGTCTTCCCAGTGCGTATAGTTTTTATGAGAACTAGTGAGCAACTGCGCGGGAGAGCGGGTGCCACTGCTCTGATAAGACACAAGAGGGGAGGTGCACTACGCTGGCAGATATAGTTGGGATTGCGGTATCCGCTACTCCAGACATCCAAATCGACATCAGTGATTTCTTGAAAATTGAGGGTTACGATGTTTGGGAGAGCAGCCTCAGGCCTCAGGCACTACATTGCGCTAAAATACGATAAAAATACGATAAAAATACGGCCCGCCGGGGAGAGGTTGGGGGTTCGAGTCCTTTTGGTGCTCGTAGGTTTACATATATATATAATGATGTTTTTTGGCTTATCTCGATACCTGTGAGAAGGGTTTTACATGCAGTTGGTAGCGGGACCGAGGGGAACGGAAGCGAACATCGGCTTTCCTGAAGGTGTTCTACATGACACAAACCACAAATGAAATGGTTACCGACTCTTCCCGCTGTGATCTGTCAGCCTATATTTCGAGCAGTCCCTCTCTTGAGGATCTTCGTGAGAATTTGTTTATTGCCTGTGTGAACGAACACCTCTCAAATCTCTCTTGCCTGTTATATCCCTTTCTTCTTCGCCGCTAAGCGAGCACCCTGCCTAAATAGAGACTTGACATTGGAGCAGATTTTAGAGACAGAGACTCATTCTTTTGCAACTCCTAAAATCTCTCATTTGAGATACACCAGTTACACCATGGCATTCTCAATGCACAGTCACTCCGGGCAATTCTGTCCCGGTCACGCTCAAGATGACCTGGAACCCATCATTCAGACCGCTATTTCCCGAGGCATGATCAGTTTCGCCCTAACAGAGCATATGCCCCTCGAATCCGATGCTGATCAATATCCGGATGAAGTTTGTTTCCCATACCAACCGCCTAATGACATTTGTCTAACAAAATCTCCTAGGGCTCTGCTTATCAGTCGGTCTCTATCTTGCGTCCACGACATGAAGCTTTCATCGTGGAAGCAGTGCGTATGCGTCAGAAGTATTTATCTCAGATCCAGATCCTGATCGGATTTGAGGGCGAGTGGATACGTCCATCTTATGCTTCTCTTATTTCTGAGCTCGCTGCCTCTGAGCACGTGGATTATTTCATCGGGTCGCTGCATCATGTGCATGAGATACCGATCGATTACGATGCGGCATTCTACAGCAAGGCGAAGGCGACTTCAGGAAGTGAGGAGAAGCTCTATGAAGACTACTTTGACTCGCAGTATGAAATGTTGAAGGCGCTGCGGCCGAAGGTGGTAGGGCATTTTGATCTCATTCGTCTGTTGAGCGAGCAACCAGGTAGAGATTTGAGGGAGTGGAAGGGTGTGTGGCAGAGGGTGGTCAGAAATCTACAGGAGATTGTACAGCAGGGCGGATTAATGGAAATTAATTCCAGTGCGCTAAGAAAGGGTCTAGCTGAGCCATATCCGGCGCGGCCAGTTTGTGAGGAGTACTTAAAGCTTGGGGGAAAGCTCACTTTGAGCGACGATAGTCATGGGATTGCACAGGTAGCTACAAATTTCGGCAGGGCCGTAGACTACCTTGAAAGTCTTGGAGTGGAGGAGCTATGGCTCCTGGAGGGGAAGAATAGTGGCGCAAAGGCTTTGGGCCTCCGAAGCGTTTCTCTGGAGAGCGTGAAGACTAGCCTTGCATAAGTCTAGATATTTGGGAGACATAGATTTAGAAATGGGCTACGATAGCATAAATAGCATAGATAAAAATGACGTCGTTTCGACTTGGCGGAACTAGAGTTTCAGCTGCTTATTCAACTGCCTACGATGACTATCCAGAGGAGGACTTCAACGGCCAGAGGAAGATGTCTGCCAAATGGCTATACATATAACGAGAATTCAGGCATTGCATGATGTACGGCCTGTGACGGGGCTAATTTTGACTCATATGTGGACCTTGTTGGGCATAGTTTGTAGTAGTCAGGTCCTAGAAAGTATATGATTCGAATGACGCTGACTTCAAACGGGCAAGCAGTCAGTGCGAGACAAGTACAACGAGGGCTCATAAGAGCTTGTATCATGTTCTTGACTCAGATGTAATGATTTCTGGTGTGAAGTAGATGGTTTGAAGCCGAGTAAGAGTTTCCCGCGGCAAACCAGGTCTGTATACTGGACACTGTGAGCTACGGACAATAACAGGTAGACGAGCAAACATTCGAAGAAAGATGGAGACATGGCGTATAGAATTTATGAATAAATCCCCACTCTTGGGAGCCTCATTGCTTCCCATGCACATGGATAAAAAAAAGAAGGCACCGGTTCGTGGCAGCACTTACTCCAGCAGAACATCAGCATCTGGAAAGCCAGCGACTGTAGTGACAACGCCAAGGCAGACGGCAGGGATGTGCGATGTGCAACAGAATGTCAGTCTGAGATAGAAATTCTCACTTGCGTGGGCGCCAGCCGCAGGCCGAGAGATGGTCGTGCAGTAGTTGCAGGCAGGTCTCTCTGGGCCTTGGAGCTGGTCAAGAGACCGCCTCACCTACTAAAAATGTACAGGGGGGGTCAGACGTGCAACAAAAAAGAAAATAGGCAGGGAGAATGGAAAGGCGAGGGTCATCGACTTTGGTATTGTCTCCGACTAGGATATTTAGAAATCCCTGGTTGGTGTGAGTTGGCAACTTGGTTCTGGGTGTGCGGAGCCGCCAGGGGGTTTTCTGCTGCGGACCAGCATGGGATCTGTATACGCGAGAGATCCCGCCCGATCTATCTGTATTTTTAGGGCGGGAAGGATTCGAGGGAGGGCAGGGAAGAGACCGATCAAATACGTGTTGAGAGGGCTGAGCACGGCAAGGAGCTGGACCTGAGGTCTCGGAACCCCGCCGCCAAGGCATGACCCCGCGATGCCGATGGCCGAGCAGTCGGCGACGAACCTTGGACAGAAAACGAGGACACACTACAACATATGTAATATGTAATTCTAAGAAGGCATGCCCTGCTCATGTTGTATCGGGTAAGAGATGTCGCCTGCTGGGAAGCATCGCGAATCAATGCTGTTTGTTAGCCCAGTGCGTTCGCAAGTACAGTACAGTACCTCCCTCTCTACTACGGGTGTATGCTGGCTATAGTTTCTAATATGGCGGATAATTCTTTTCATGGCCTTTTTCTCTTCACAATGCGCCAGATTCACGCGAGCTCTTACGGGCATCAGTTTATAACCGTGGATCATATTAAAACGCAATCTCCTGATATTAAGTTAACACCTTATTCGCCAGGAGCTATCCGTGCAACTTTTCGACTATTTTTCGAAGATAAAGCTCCAGTCCATAGTCCCATATGCTTCCTTAACCCCAACAAACTTCTCCTTAATTCCCAGCTCCTTGCTGGTCAAATAGTTTTCTCCAGACCAACTCTGATCACCATATTCTTCCCAGAACTTCATCATAAATCCCATTTCGTGGCCCCACATCGGCCAGACCTTGTCAAAGTCTTCCAGAGATGTCTGGACATATACAGAAGGCTTTCCTGTAACCTCACTCCAGATCTTAAGCATGTCACCGATTGTAGTCTTCTCAACATAGGCGAGGACATATTTGCCGTGCGTCAATTGGGGTTGAGCCAGGATAGAAGACGTGAATATGCCAACATTGGCGCTTATATCTCCAATTGTGAGAACAGGAACCGTGGGAGGAGTTGCCTGCAACTGCACATATTGCCCAGAAGATTTCTACGCCATGTTAGTTCGATGCTTTTACTCTCTGGAATGGGATATGAGCTTACAACAAGATTTGGCGTGAACATCGGGAATACATAGTTTTGCGCATAGAAAGTAATCCACAAGAAAGTTGTCTTAGCGTACAGATCCGCCTTGCTCTTAATGTACTCGTCGATCTTGTTCTTCGCATCGAAGTGGGGGACGACGTATTTTCCATTTGAAATTTTTGATCCGTTCGGCAGCGTGCTCCAAATATAGTGCTTGAGGGTAGACGTCTTGGCTGCCGCATTAGCAAGATTCTTGCCCTGTTGGACCTCCACTTTCATGGCATTCTCAGGGCCCCCAGCAGCGAAAGGCTCAAAGAAGTCCGTGATGGCATAAATAGCTGTTGATCCCTACTCATTTTTGTCAATAAGCATATATGCCGTAGGTGAAGAATATCGCGCTTACCTCAAAGGCCTTAATTAGGGAATCTTCACTATTGATATCCGCAGTAACTACCTCGACACCCCGGGATGCAAGGGCTTTGGCCTTTTCACTGTGCGCATTTCGTGTAATGGCGCGAATTTTGTATTTTCCGTCTTTCAGAGCATGGTTCAAAACGGAACTTCCTTGCGCACCGGTTGCGCCAACAATGGTAAGAATCTGTGACATATTGTACCCGATAAAACTTCTTTGAGATGGGAGGTGGTCAATTTCACGTGGATTATGTGACGATGGAAGAGAATATGCCTTTGTCCTCGAGTGTTGGAATGCCAAGTGATGATACAGGAAAGAGGAGGGAGGATCCTCTGGACTTTAAATAAAGGTCTCGCTCGATACCAAATGACGAATCCCTCAAATATGCGTTAAGAGATTCTGTATATGCTGAAAAATGCCACGCAAGGCTATCCTTACAAATGGAATAAGTCTATAGTGTACTTTCGTAGAGTACAGGCCGTCTACCGTCATTGAGGTAATTATGACCGACATCATTACACATGCGCGTGGCTGAATAATGTTTGCACCCCTCCGCGGAGATCTCTATTTTTGACTACATAGGAGTTACTATGTGCCTTTCGCTCCGAGGACCGGAAATACTCACTTGGAACAACGCCACAAATTTGATTGTGGGGTGTCCCTGGTAGTATTACTCGGTGTAACTCAGGAGCTTGGGCAGTGACGTCAAAAACTCGCATTTGTATATCCGGATAAACTTTTATTCGTCGGGTTTCAGCACGTAGCGCTTACTGAGCGAAGGCCGTTGATAAGCGAAGCCCTCAGAAAAAATTACCGTCTTCGAGAAGTTATACGGCTTTATCGGCCGAGACGGCCGACTTCGCTCTCTCCCGTCGACTCCTGCCAGACATTACAATTCATCTCCTCTCGAATTGGATTTGACCAGAATCCATGCCCTGGCCATGAGCCCTTCAACCGCTGGCGTGGATATGTCCATGTCAAAGATTGATCCGAATGCATCCCTGACGCCCAGCTCGAGATCACCACCGAAGCCGAGTGGTGTATTTCATACACCAAAGGTTCAGGAGATTGCAAACCCCAAGGCTCAACCAAGAGTATGGAATACTAAGAATTTAGGGTTACGTTTGGCATCGGACTTCACAGCTGGTTTTCTGGCGGCCGGGATGGTTGCTCCTGTCATTGCAGTCATTGACAAGTTGTTCCTCCTCATCCCCTTTCTTAGATTCAATTCTGACTCTTGTCTCGCAGAGCAATCATACAAAATGCCTCCGGCCAGAACTCCCTCAAGAACTCTCTAAAGGCGTCCGCCATTGCGTTCTTTACCAGACCACATAATCTCATCTTCTCAAAACCATTCGGCCTCGTCTGCTTGCTATATGGTGGAACATATTTCACAGCCAACACTTTGGACACTGCAACCTCGACTGTCAAGAATAAGCCCGCGACGCTCGTTACCAGCGGAACAATGAAGTTTGCAGCCTCTTCGACAGCCAACGTTGGCCTCTGCCTCTTCAAAGACCAGGCATTCGCACGCCTCTTCGGGCCCGGTGGTCCGCCCCGTCCCGTCCCCCTGCCCTCTTACGTGCTCTTCACACTCCGCGACTGCCTCACAATATTTGCCTCGTTTAATGTCCCTCCACTACTCGGGCCTGTCATATCCCGTAACATGAGTGCTGAGATCCAGAAGAACTTCAGCGGGCAGACCGTCGCGCAATTTCTTGCTCCGGCATCGGTGCAACTTTTGTCCACTCCCATGCATCTACTTGGTCTGGACCTATATAACAGAGGTGGCAAGGGCGTTAGTTGGGGAGATAGGTGGGCGATAGTTAAGAAGAATTGGGCTGTGAGTGCGGCCGCTAGAATGTGTAGAATCGTCCCCGCGTTTGGGGTTGGGGGTGTTGTGAATGCAAATGTTAGGCGGAGTCTTATGGCAAAATTAGAATGAGATTCATTAGGGACTACAGCGTCAAATCTTTTGCTTGGGCTAGGATTGGCTGCACGCCATGGCGCAGGATAGCGCACTTTTATGCCAATAGACTGGCTTTTGGTGTTAATGAGACTATAGATGGAGTTCGGGAACCGTCTGTTAAGATACCATTGTGTTAACAATATACCACCTTACTCTTTCCCCTCTCTTCAATATGGAATCTCAATCCCTTTCTTAAGCAACATCATGCAATTTTTGAATCAATACAGAATCTTTTAGGTTTGGTCATCCCGAACCCAGTGGTTGTGGTCAGCATAGGCACGTATCATGGTACCAACGCCTGTGGAGTGTCAGCTACAGGAAAAGTGTAAAGGAACGGAGAGGCCTCCTGACGGGAGGGAGAGTACAGTATTTAAATATCTTGCTGGAGTGCAACTTTAAAGAAGCATGTACCGCGTCTATTCTAGCATATAAAGCTGCTGCTAGAGTAACAATACAGTGAAAAGTTAGAAGGTGCCTTGAAGCCAGTGTGTAACACAAGCCTGTCAATTAGCTCCGCCAGAGTATTTTCCAAATGAAATTCAACATTGTAGCTATCAGCATGTATCATTCTAGGTCTATCCTGAGATTAAATGATTAATTACTCAGTGCGACGGAGTCTCATCTCAGACTCAGATTTATTCTAATTCACATCCGATATATTCCCAGCTCACTCGACTCATAACCATCTATATGTTTCATTTGAAGATTCGATCCAGTTTTCCCAAAACTTCAGACCCTCATCACTTTCCTCCCTGCAGAGAGCCCCCCTATCTTCTGCCATCTCTAATTCTTCTTCTGCCACCCCAATACTCCAGCCAAAGCGTTCTGCTGCATCTTGAGCAGTCACGCCTCTGCCAAACTCCTGCCAATTCCATGCTAGTTCCCGATCAGGTGGAAACGAGTGGAGGTCTCTCAGCCAAAGTATCAAAGCCTTGACAGTCTTCTCGTCTGTTCGATCACTTGCTTGAACGACAAGAACGCCGGTCTTAAATTGCCGCAGCCTGACGGGGAGCTTCAACTTCTCCCATAATCTTGCAGCCTTTTCAAAATCCATGGGACTAACAAGCTCGACTCCTCCGCGCGCCCGATTGAACATCGCCCACAGATCGACAAGGCTGATGATCCCGCCTGCTTTGCGCAAGACACCTCTCGCATCATCGGTCAGGAACTCGGCTAAGTTTCTTGACAGTTCAGAGATATATAAGGATTCGGAGTTGCTTCCCCCACCCAGCATATCTTTAGTCGTAATGAGGCCCAGCGCATTTGCAACTGCACTCGATTCAGAACTAGGATTTTCATTGCTACGAGCAAAGGATTCAGCAAGGGCAACAATTTCCTTGGCTGAGGCCATAAGTGCCTCGAGGTCCTCAAAAGCGTTCCCTATGACAATCTCATTGTTCTTTCGTTCTTCAAGACGCCTCTGCTCTAGACCTGCAATTCCAACAGTTTTCATGCGCTCAGATTGAGTTGAACCTCCGGACATCCCGCTTTCTTGCCCGCCTAGCCGATTTGGCCTTGGAACCGGTGGCGCGCCTTGCAAGAGCCACTTCCGTTGCGTCATACACCCCTTCAGACGCTCGTAAAATATCTTTTCACCTCCGGCTCGGAAAGATATCTTGACGCTCTCGTTATTCTCCGTGCCAGGTGCCGGTAATTGGTTCAATACCGGACCCGGTGATTCTTGCCGTACTGCAGGCTTAACAAGCCAAGTAGGCAAGTCTCGCGAGACCAGGGAAGCACCACAGAGCTCACAAGATAGAAGGGAAGGATGGTTTTCGAAAGTACATCGAGGACACTGAAATGAGGCCCCATCACTATCCTGTGACTGAACAATAGGGCCTGGTACAGGGCTAGCGCTCGGAGAACGGCTTTCCCATATATCTGACTGTGATCGAGGTCTCTCGGGACCTCCACGGATTGGCACAGGAGTTCTAAGCGGTACCGAGGGAGATGGAGGCGGTCGATTTGTTGCACTTGAGATTGCAGCTTTCAGAACAAGAGCTAGCGGAGGCTTTATTCCGCATGCTAGACACGGTGCTAACGGACTATGTGCACTCGCGGTGGTTGGGTCGAAATTTGAAGGCACAGGGTTTGAGAAGGAGCATATAGGACAAATCCATGTCGCAGAACTTGTAGGAGTAGGTTCTGGCGTAGGTAGGTGGAACCCTCCTTCCGCACTAGACAAGGGCGAAGCAGTGGTACTTCTGGAAGGACTACTAAAGCCAGAGACTATGCGATTCTGGACAGACGATCGTTTAGACGGTTTTGGAACAAGAGTAATTTTTGCAGAAGACTTTAGAAAGCCAGCCTGCTGTAATGTGAGCAACAAAAGTAACAACAGATACGTGCATGTTAAGCCAAGCTTACATAGAATTCATAGCGGTCAACATCTTTCAGATCGATTACAGCGGAGTTCTTGCGTGGGTCGTCGTGGTCGACATAGCATATACGATGCGATGTCAGGTACACTGAACCATTTTGGTGGTCTGGGATTTTGTATTTCCTGCTACCTTGTCAGACTCTCATGCCTAGGATCATTTGTGTGCGGTGAAGGAGCAGACTCACCCTTCGTAGAGCCCGACATTATCCTGGACGAAGAAGAGGACTTCATCCGGTAAGAAGGACGGCCTCAGCGCAGTGGTGAGGTCGATGTGTTTTAGAAACATCCGGCCGTGCCATGTGCTGTGCAGGACCTGGGAGTCGATCGTGAGGACTGGAACTTGACATCCATCTGTAGATCGCTGGAAGGCAAAATCTACAGAGAATGTGTGTAGCGGTGCCTTGCATGAATGCCACTGCGATAACGTAGCCGTCTATCGCTGGTTTACCGAGGGCCCAGAATTACGCAGACGCTTCGTACCTGTAAGAACGCTATCTGATGATTAAGCGAGGGTTTGCTGTCGACCTGCTGAACCTTCTTTCCGATTCTCCCCTTCTCTTGTCATCTTCATTCATCACTCTCGAGTACATCGCATAGTATCTACTGCTAACGTCCTTGTTGTCGCGTCACTAACCCACCTTCGATCGTGTAAGGATCTCCCGCTGGATGTTTAACAGCATGGCTTCCCCATGGGCGGTCCCGCCACCGCCTGGAACACAAGGACAATATGCGTACCAGCAAAGTGAGTTCCTACACCTGACGGCCCATACTCAACCGTTAAGTCTAACAACTCTCTAGCTACGCCTGCTTACCATGCCGTCCAAGTACGCCAAACCTTCAACCAGCTCCCCCATTCATACGCCCCGATAGTTCAACCCCAGGCACCTCCACCTCCACCCCCCGAGGCATCAGCACCTAGAAAGAAGATAGAGTGGCCCCAACCCGTTCGGAACTACGTCCAACGATCATTTGACCCTAGCAATCTGATTGCTGATATCCCACGGCCTGAGATGGAACTGAGACTGAAGCAGACTATTTCTGCGGCAACAGATAGCAATTCCCTTCACACTATTGACTGGGACAACCTCCCACTCCCTCAAGAGATGATTCGACAAGAACGAGCCCAGAATGCTGCTGCATGGCGACAAGAGTCAGTGAACATGTACGTGGCTGGAAATAACCTTGCTAGCCCGATGGATGTAATGTCGAAGAAGAGAAAGTCCCAAGAAATGGCTGGTGATGAGGACTCCAGTCCAAACTCACCTTGGCGTATCACTAACAGTCCCAATGGATTCGAAGATCGTGTTTCCTTCCAACCGGCCAGAGACCGCTTCGACAAGCGGCAGCAACCATTCCAGGACGACGGCGCTCCAAAAAATTCAAGTAAGTTCCAGAAAGCACTGGAGAAACGCCAACGCCGATTTGATGGCGGGTACAAATCTTCGTATAAGAGGTCCCCTTCACCGGAGCCTACGATTGGCCCGGTAGTTGGAACTTGCCAGACGCTCGAAAAGAAGTACTTCCGCCTTACCTCCGCCCCCATCCCGTCACAGGTTCGCCCTGAGCCCGTCTTGAGACAGACGTTGGATTTTTTGAAGAAGAAGTGGAAGAAAGAGGGGAACTACTCTTACATTTGCGATCAGTTCAAGTCCATGCGACAAGATCTCACCGTGCAGCGCATCAAGAATGAGTTCACTGTCACAGTTTATGAAATCCATGCCCGGATCGCCCTGGAGAAAGGGGATCTTGGTGAGTATAATCAATGCCAGACCCAACTTCGCGCGCTCTATGCGCTGAACCTTGGAGGGAACCCAGTGGAATTCAAGGCGTATCGTATCCTGTATTTCATTCACACATGTAACCGCACGGCGCTGAATGACGTCTTGGCGGATCTAACCAAAGCAGAAAAGCAACAGAAGGCAATCAAGCATGCCCTGGATGTTCGATCATCATTGGCTCTCGGCAACTACAATAGGTTCTTCCGACTCTACCTTGACACCCCAAACATGGGCGCCTATCTCATGGATATGTTTGTCGTCCGAGAACGCCTGGCCGCTCTTGCAAACATCAGTAAAGCGTAAGTTACTCATTCCCTTCGCTTCCTTTGAGACTATTGCTAACATGTCTCAGTTATAAGCCCGACGTCCGATTGAGATTCGTCACTGAAGAGTTAGGGTTCGAGTCCGATGCCGACGCTGCACAGTTCATCTACGACAACAATGGCCAGCATCTCCTTGAGGGCCGCGAAGATGGTCTCCGCTTCCTGACTGGGAAGGCCGGCCCGCTCTTCGAAACCGCAAAGGTCGCGGCCTTCGGCAAGGTTGATATCAAAGGACAAATCTAATCCCCTTTGTGTAATCGACCTTCTCGTAGCCTGCCATTTTTGTGTAGCTTCGTTTCGGATCTTATCCATCTTAATTTTCTTATCCCGCAGTGGCTGCGATTCGCATGAACATTGCCGTGGGCACATTTGGGTATCGCGACGTGTTCGAATTTCTGGTTCAGCGATCGTCGAGCGACCATCTACTGCTCTCTTATTCTTCTGCCGACTCCGATGGGAGCGACTGCAATTCCCCTTTTCTCCCTTTCACGATTTTCGACGACGGATGAGTTATTCCCTATACTTCCCTTCTCGCATTAGATACGTAGTGATTGTCCGTCACTGCGGGCGTTGGTTATACGCCCGCGTGAGAAAGGCATCATGGTTGGCATTACACGGCGCGGCATGGATGGCTAAAGGCTTTGCATTGGCGGGAAGTTAGCAATGCCATTTGTTTAATATACCTCACTGCAGCGACAGGCGTTGTGGCCATTCGCAGAAACTTTAGATGCCCGAAATCAAGTCTCATAATACTCTAATCTTCCTTCCTTGTCGCTTTGAAACACGGACCCTTTGATCTCCGCCCAACCTTAACCTAGTCCGGGTACCAAGTCCTTGGTCATCCATGAGATACCGGCGCTCTTGCTTTGCGTTTCACGTGCAACCCACATGGGAGCCTTCGATCTTTTATGCACTCTCCCTCCCACTTCACGTAACGAGAGAGCTAGAGCGCCAAAAAGTTTAATCCGGGGATGCAAGGAGCTTCTGGAAGACCCGGTCGCGGGACATCCAGAAGCCAGTTACACCCGAAAAAGCTTGCGCGCGGGGAGCAGGGCTCGCATCGCCTCGGGATTAGTGTACAACTTTTGCTGTCGTGCTATTGTCTACACATGGGCGCGCTGAGCGAAAGGCACTACCGCACTGGTATTTTTGTTACTAAGATAATACGGCGTGACAAGCAACTGCATTCCCAGAAAGGTAGGCAAATCTATACTTGCACTGCGTAGGCTGAGGTGCGGGAGAAGGGGGAGAGATCAGTCGCGGAGCACTATGTTCGTGGAGCAAACATATGAGCTAAGAATAGTCTAGAAGGAGTGGTTTCTCCCTTTCCGTGCTTTGCGAATGTCCACCCGCCGCCGCCGGCTCTGTGATATGTGATAGAGGGGCAGAGACGTGGTTTGTAGGTTTCAGGACGAGTGGGGATTCCTGTAGGCATGAGGCGGATCTCACCGAGGAGGGGCGAGGGAAAGGTAGGGGGGGAATAAGAGACGATCGTCCAGAGAGCATACACTGGAATGCCACGCTGGAATAGAGAGAGCCTGGTATGTGGGCGTGGATCCTTTTTTCATCAACCCAGGGCAGGAGGAGAGAGATCAGTGGCCCGACGGCGAAATTGAAGGTCTGTTGTTGGAGAGAAGCCCTGCTCAAGGACGCTGCATTTGGGTCCAGGGCAGCACCTTTCACACGGGCTCGACGGGCATCCCTCGGACCCAATGGGCAGCGTGTCCCTGCCTGCCACCCACGAATTGCAGGCGTGGACCACCCCCAGTGCTGAGAAAGGTGGGCTCAGCTCAGCCTGCGGCAGGCAGCGGTAGACGCGATCCTTCACCGGGTTGGACACCCGTGCCGCTGGTGCTGGGTGGGAGAGACGCCACCTGGGGAGGGGGAGGGGATTGGGGACTGGATGTACAGAGGCTGTTGGTGTGGGATTGGCGATGAGCTGGAGGGGAGCCGTGGTTGGTTTTGGCATGTAGGATAGGGAGGTTTGGAGGGATAGTATATATATGGCATGTAGCACATCTCTCGTAGGGCATACGTGTATTTGTGGCATTTGCGGACCACGGGCATAGAGAAAGAGAGGAATAGGGACGGGGGAGGAGTGGTAACCTCAATGACTACAGACAGGGCTGGAGAGCGCGGGATCTGGGCCTAGGTAATTCATGCTCATTCTCGTGGGGAGTGCAGGGAGGAGAGACGCCATAGGGCGCGGGCGATTTAAATATGTCTATCACACATATTACCTGCTGCACGCTGATGGCATGGCAGAAAATCGCGCGCAGGAGAGAGTTGCCAAGAGACTTCCGCATTCAACATGCTGGAGCGGCGACAGAAAGACGACGACAGACAACCGTCCAGCCCGGTTCGTCTGGTCTCGCTGTCTCGCCTGTGTCTCTGGTCCATTTATTGTCTCGTTCCTGGTATTCTCGCGAGAGGGCGGGGGAGAGGCTGGTCCCTTGAAGTGGGCAGTGAGCATGGCTAGAAAAGTCCAACTCCGCTCATCAACATTTTATTATTTGTTCCTGTTCCCCAGTGACCCAGCCTTTCGACCCTCGCTGCCCCCATTTTCCCCCCTTACACTCCTAATTCCTTACTGTTCTCTCTCCCTCTCTCTCTGTCTCTCTCTCTCGCATTCATCTATCCAGTCCACTCAAGACTGCTGCTTCTCTCCCCTCCTCCTTCTCATCCTCCTCTTCCAGCTCCTCTCCTTTCTCCTTCCTTCCAACTTCTTTCTTCCTCCCTCCCCCCGCGCACCCCTCAAACTCTCTTGCTGTCACCCCCCTCGTCGCGCATCATCCCCTCCGACTGTCCGCGCGGCTCGTGTCTCTGTCGCCATCAAACCCGCTCCCCGCCACCGTCTTATCGATCGATCGCGCATTGTGGCTGCCGCCCGAAGTCGCGAGCCCTCGACTCCTCCCACCAGATCTCCCCCTCCCCCTCCGAGACCGACCGGGCTTGCATCGCCAGTCTCGAGAGGTCGGGTGTCACATCCGCCGGCACGATGAAGGTTGGTTGTTGCGATTCCCCTGGCGCGGCTGAGGATGGCCCGTTGCTAACCAGCGTTTTTCTCCCTAGGCTCTCCGCAGGTCGATCAAGGGCGAGAAGGAGGCCAGGACCCAGCATATCTCGATCACCCCCAAGTCTGCCATCGCCATTGTGCCGCCGAAGAAGGTACGTCGTGGTGCTGTGGCGCTCGTGGTCGCGCACATACTGATGCAATCTCGTCGGTCTAGGTTATCCGCGCGCTCTACGACTACGAGGCCCAATCGAACCAGGAGTTGGGCTTCCAGAAAGGCGATTTCTTCCATGTAATCGGCCGAGAGAATGATCAAGATTGGTACGAGGCGTGCAACCCGGCGCTGGAAAACGTTCGCGGCCTCGTCCCCGTAGCCTTCTTCCAGATACTGGGCAAGACCGAGCGGGACAGTGGCCAGTCCGACAAGTCGCCCCAGCCTATCCGCCAGCCAGATCACGACTCCGGATACTCTGACACATCTGGCCCGACCACACAGGCGCCAGCAGACGGCCCGCGCATGTCGAAGATGAACAGGTCTTCGGGCGCCATGGTGTATGGCGTGGTCATGTATGACTTTGCGGCGGAGCGGCCGGATGAGCTCGATGCGAAGGCCGGCGAGGCCATTATCGTTATTGCACAGTCGAACCCGGAATGGTTTGTGGCCAAGCCAATTGGAAGGCTGGGAGGGCCGGGTCTGATCCCCGTGTCATTTATTGAGATTAGGGATATGTCTACGGGGCAGGCGGTGCCTAACGCGCAAGACGCTGTTCAGAGAGCAGGCGTACCCAAGGTTGAGGAGTGGAAGAAGATGGCTGCGGACTATAAGAATAGCAGTATCTCGCTCGGAAAATTCGAGAACTCCAACGCTCAACAGCAACAGCAACAACTGCAGCAGCAGCAGCAGTTGGAACAAGGTATGGATCGGATGAGTCTGCAGCAGGGCGGGCGCCCGAGCCAGCAGAATGGCCAGAACTACGTAAGTATTTTCAAGTCCTTAAAGGAGGACGTAACTAATACCTTCAGCAGCAACAGCCGCAGCAGGCCAGAATATCCCAGCAAGCGAGGCCTGGCCAGCAGATGCAGCAACCTCAGCCCATCCAGCAAATGCAGGCAGCGCAGCAAAAGCAATTCGCAAAGTCGGCATCGCAACTTTACGCCCCTGTTTCTGCCAAGATCCCCAGATACTGCTTTGCAGAAGACAAATACTGGTTTGTCATTGAGGCGCAGTTGGAAGACGGAAGACACTGGGAGCTTTCACGTTACTACGAAGACTTCTATGACTTCCAGATCTCGCTCCTCAGGGAATTCCCGGCAGAGGCTGGCAACACCGGGACACAAAAGAGAACACTGCCTTATATGCCAGGCCCTGTCAATTATGTTACGGACGCGATTACCGAAGGGAGACAGCACAACCTTGACGCCTATGTCAAGAATCTTCTGACCCAACCACCTTATATCTCCAGATGTACCTTGGTGAAGCAATTCTTCGCGCCACGGGACGGGGACTATGAAATCGACCCCAATGCCACCAATGACGAATACAGGTTGTCAGGAGGGTCTCAGCCATCTTCAAGCGAATCCCCAACAAACGCTGCATCCCGACAGTCATCGCGTGGTAACCTGACTGCTCCTGGCTACACTGGACTGACAGCCGCCCCTACATCTAATCCTGCCCACCATGCCACGCCATCGTCACTCTCCGCAAACGGTGGGAATAACAGCCGCCAGGGCTCATCCCTCTCTCAACCTTCCAACACCTCGCTCGGTCAGCCATCCGCATTAAAGGTCAAAGTCTACTTCGGTGATGACCTCATTGCCATGCGACTCCCGACTGATGTCCAATACCAACAACTCTATGAGAAGATCCGCGAGCGGCTCAAGATTCCCCTAGGAGAGGACATTGCACTGTTCTACAAGGACGAGTCGAGCGGAGAGCGGCCGAGCTTGATGAGCAACAACGACTTGGATTTTGCTCTTCGACGAAACGATAAACTTATAATCTATGTCGAATACAACTGAAGCCACCAACACTTCTGAACGAGACAAGAGGCAAGAAATTATGCACGGTACGCATTATACCCCACTGGATAACGACCTTCTGAAGAGCAGGAGTAGGCGAGATATTTAACATGACCTACATGACTGCTCCCCCTGAACAATAGCCCGGACTCCCCACTTCTTCGTACATACCTTCTGATTCGGAGTGGCGTTCGCCATTCCTATCAACCGAAACACTCTATTTGGATAGGCCCCTTTATTTTTTTTTCTGTGAAGTCAACTTTTATTGGAGGCGAAGGAGAGGATATTGCAGAATACTGGCGTTCGGAGGAGTGATGATAACTTTTGGAAGTCGTACGACATGTTTGTTTTTGTTTTCTTTACTCGTGGGTTGCATATACCCGGCGACGACTGGACGGATGTTATCTGGTTTCCTTTGTGGGATGTATGAAGCTAGGAAGCATGTTGATGAACTTAGCTGCAAGTAAGGGGAGGAAAGAATTCAAAAGCAATCGCAGTGCATCAGCATGTGTGCCATATCCAGAAATTGTGAACCTCTCTACTACATTCCTTGTCTACAAAAAACTCCTAACACTCGTTGTAAATAAGCTGGAATGCAGTCCCGGTGGAAACAGAGAGACACGGGGTCCACTGCCACAAGCGCGCTTCATGATGACCCCCGTCGAGGCCCAACCCGCTTATTTCCCCTGCCCCGACTAGTAACCCAGAAACACTCCTCCATACCCTCACTCTCCATCACAGCACCCCCTTCTCCCCAGAACGACGATCCACCAGCACCGACGCTACAGTACACACAACCCTGTCCCTTCCCCGAACGACGCACACGCACGACCAGCGTAATGCCGCCGCTGCACCTGCGGCAGGAGTTCCCCACGCTGAAGGCGTTCAAGGAGGCGCTGCACGCGTGGGCTATTGAGGCGCACTTCGAGCCGCGCATCCTCAAGTCCGATACGGGCCGGGTGCGCGTGGGCTGCAAGCGCGATCCCAACTGCCCGTTCGTGATCCGGTGCAATTGGGAGCGCAAGGGCGGCCGCGAGCCGCTGGCCAGAGTCACCGTGATGCGGGAGAAGCATACCTGCGTCAACGCCGTGGACTGGATGCGTGCAGGCCCGCCTCAGGGCAGCGAGGGGATGCCTGGCCAGGACGGCGGCCAGGCTCATGGCCACGGCCTCGGAGGCATGGCTGGCTTGGGAACCGTGGAGATCAGGCAGGATGAGGAGGGGAATATTGTTGGTGGTGCGAGAGTGCTGGGCCCTGTGGTTCCCGTGGAGGGCAGACAGAGGGAGAGTATGGGAGGAGGAGGGGGTGCAGGGCCAGGAGGAGGGCAGATGGTCCCGGTGCTACCCAAGGTGCAGAGGAACAGTGCTTCGCGGCTACCGTTCCTGCTGGACATCCTGCCGCGATTGATGAACATCACGAAGCAGACCACGCCGGTGGAGATCAGGGAGTGTCTGTTGCGGGAGTACGGGGCCGAGGTGCATCTCCAGCAGTGCCGACGGGCGAAGACCGAGATCCTGAAGCAGAGGGCCGCGGAGGTCGAGGGGCCTCAGGATATGGGGCCGCAGCAACAGCAGCCGCCGCAGGGCATGGGAGGCCGGCAGAACCAGCAGAGTATGGATGGGATGGGCCGCGAGGGTCCGAATGATGCCAGTCAGCAGCTCTTTGCCGATATGAATGTGTCTCCGAGCCATAGCCCCCATCCGTTTACGCTGCATACCGCACAGGTCGTGGTCACTCCTGTGATGACGGATCGGCCGACAGCGGCTCTGAGGACAGCGGGCGAACCGCCTGTTCGGTGTCCTTATTGCATCAATCACCGATGGATGAGGAGTATCAAGGATGCGGTAGAGCACATGTCAATGCACGTTGTTGTGTGATATGATGAAGTGAGGGCAAGTATCTTATACTAGTCTTCCCTACTCACCACATCCTTCGTTCACCTCGTCAATGGAATATAGATCCGCCATATGCTTGCTTATGAAGAAGAGATGGATTTGCGGCTTTGCTCATAGGAGCACAATTGCTCTCTGAAAGGGAGTTGGTTGGCTAAGCCTGTCTGGATGATCAACATAATAGTTGAGAACATCTTTAGGAGGCACAAGTGCAATTGCTCTTGTAATGACCATAGCATCCTCCAGTGGTGATGCTAACTTTGGTCTTAACTACGGAAGTGGAGCTAGGGAGACCCCATTGACCTCTGCCTATGCGAATTTAAAGGGCATATTATGAGACTACAAAAGGGGGAGGCTGAAGATTGCCACCAAATGTTGTACGATTAGAGATGGTTCGGAGAGCCTTGGGCTATGAGATCATGACCTTTTGCTTGAAATATTGTTATTGCGGAACTTGAAAGGGATTCTGTTTTATCAATGTCTGTATATCTTAACTTCATAACGCATAGCTCTATGCCGCAACACCAGCCTCATTACAACATTTCAACCACCCAGGCTATTAAAAGGACATCTTCATAGCAATAGTCTTGTGAGGATTATAGCCCTTCACAAAATCTTCCGATCCTTTGTTCCACACGCTTAATGATCCTTTGATTGTTCTTCAACTTATGAATCACCTCTGCCAGCTAGTCCACGCCCTGCCCCGTATAATCCGTCGCCGCATCGACATACTCGGCGCCGAAATGCCGCCACTAGAATCCATACACAGGACCCAGGTCGCCCATGGCGCTGTGCGATAGGTCCACGGAGTCGAGATACTCCCGCGATTCGTTGCCGTCCCAGAGCTTAATGCCCGCTTCAGACAGTGCGAGAGACGACATCGCGCCCGACACGAACCATAGCAGTTCTGCGATCACGGCGCGCAGGAATACGCGCTTCGTCGTGAGGAGGGTCAGGAGGGTCATGAGGGTCAGGAGGGTCAGGGTGGGCATCCCGCTGGGGGACGAGAGTGTGAATTTGTTCCGGGCGTGGCGAAATGGGCATATGTCCCTGTACCTGTTCTGCGGAAGGGGGTTACCTATCTGGACGATGCTCTCCGTATTGAAGGATCTCGCGAATGACATCAAGACACTGGTACTCATCGTATCCCGGAGCAGGTATTTCCTCGGTAGCTTCTTCGCCTTATTTCAGGGAGATTGGAGCTACGGGCTCAGTTTCTACGATTGAGGAAGCCATTGCGGGGTTTTGGGGGAAGTCGTGAGGTTGATACGAATCCTTGAGCGCGTTTGTGGAGCCGAGGTCTTGCAACGACCGGTGGACTACAACTTTCCTCCCACAATCATGCTACAATATTTTATGTACAGCTATTGCACATCATATGAATATCGATTTGGCCAGTGCCAGTGGCTCTACGTCTTCGAGGGAACTTCTCTGCGTGCACGAGGATTAATTATCTCGGATACTTTTTGCCGGGCGACGTCTCCGATCAGCTTCCATCGGGCCAACTGTCATGCCGACTGGGAATAAGAGGTAACATGTTTGTGAAACACTATAAATGATATTTGGATTTACTGTCCTATTTAAGAACGCTTCCCGGCTTTGCACCAGTTCAATCCCGCTTTCATCATCTCTCCTGAATTTGTCTTTTCTTTGAACTTTCTGGCATTATTGGTACCCTGAAATGGCTCCTAAATCGGTTTTGATAACAGGGTGCAGCGAGGGCGGCATTGGAGATGCCCTGGCCAAAGAGTTTCACCGCAAAGGCCTTAGAGTCTTTGCCACGGCAAGAAACCTCGCCAAGGTTCAGCACCTTAAAAATCTGGGTCTAGAAATTCTTCCCCTTGATGTTGTTGATGCAGATTCTATCGCGCAGGCTGTGGAGAGCGTGCGTGCCCTTACAGGAGGAACTCTAGATATTCTTGTGAACAATTCTGGGTATGGTAAGTGGGGAATCTGACCCTGAAGAATCATTCCCGGACACCTTCCAGAGTAGCTGTCTAACGAAGATCAGGATATATATCACCATTACTAGATACAGATATATCCGAAGCAAAGAAGTTATTCGAGGTCAATGTCTTCGCAGTCATTGAGGTTACCAAGGCCTTTTCACCTCTCCTTATTGCTTCGAAGGGGACGATCGTTAATATTGGCTCCGTTGCGGGGAAGATGCCATTGCCTTGGCAGGGCTACTACAATGCCAGCAAGGCGGCAATCCATCTTCTCACCTCCCAACTAAGATTCGAGCTCTCTCCATTTGACGTCAAAGCTATATGTATTGTTACTGGTGTGGTCAAGACGAAATTCTTTGCGAATGCTTCATCTATAACGCTGTCATCTACCTCTATCTATGCACCGGCCGTAGAAGAAATTAACATCGTCCAAAGCGGCGAGGTTACTGGTGACGATGGACAAAGTGCTGACGATTATGCTAGAGCTGTAGTAAAGAATGTTCTGAAACGGAGTCCGACATTCATTCCATGGGTCGGAGGGTCTGCTTTTTTGATGTGGTTCCTTGATACGTTTCTATGGGCTACCTTCTTTGTATGTATTGGCCCTCACTTGATGTACCTGTGCTTAGTTGATGTAGGATCTTCTGGCTGTCCTTCCAACCCGGTTTAAGATGCCACAGGTGAAGGCAAAGATACAAGCCGCACAGAAGGCTAAATGAGATTGGAGTATTGCAGACGTAAGGCTTGATCATTCTATATTCTGCCGTGGGTATCGCTACTAAGGAAGCCCTCACTCTAATATCAAACATTTAAGACTATTTCCCGCGACATGTCCCCAGAACCTCCGTAGCCATTACGTTGTTGACTAGTCTATGCATCTATACTGGGATTGTGTAGCTGAAATTGGTAAAATCCAACCCAGTTCAGATACCAAGCAAAGCTCCCTTGGTTGTTGGGCCCAGCTGTAGTCTCCAAAGATTCTGCTCTGAGCAGAGGAACATCTCACCATCTTGGCCAAAACAGAAGTTGGAGACGCCGCCGGGCACCAGGATTCGGCCGATTAGAAATCCACCGGAACTCCAAACCTCTACTCCATCACCACATCCAGCATACACATTCCCGTAGATATCACACTTGATTCCATCGGGAGATCCAACGGCAGCGTATGCGAAGACCCTCCGATTTGCCAAGAACGGAGCACCTGATGATATTATAACATCAAAGGCGTAAATAGTGGCCGGCCTAGAATAAATCAGATAATTGTCTATGTTTATATAGAAGATACTCACCTTGTCAAGTCTTTATGTCCATCACCGTGTATCAAATCAGAATCAGTGATATATAGAACCGTCTCATCTGGACTAAAGCAGATGCCATTAGGTCGCCCAAAGCCATCGGCCACAACTCTAATATTACCATTCTGCGGATCGTATCTATACACTTGGTTGGGGAGTTTCGGTTTCCGTCTGAACTCCTGGTCATATCCATAACAAGGATCCGTGAACCAGAGAGTGCCATCTTTGGCCATGACTATGTCGTTCACAGAGTTGAAGTCTCGACCATGGAAGTTGGTAACAACGGGGTGAGGCGGTGCATTCCGAGGCATTAGGTAGATTCCACCGGTCCCCGCAAGTGGAGAGCCTTGAGCACAGAAAAGGATTCCGTCGTCGAAGTTCACTCCTCCTTTCGGCATGTCAATGCCTTGCGGAGGTCGCAACTTTTGCCAGTGTACGGAGTGTACATAGTTGCTTTCTGGGGTCCGGTCTAACTTTACCCTGGAGATAAGAATAGTGGGGAAATTAGCACTATTGGTGGCCTGAAGAAGGTTTGATGTGATATATAGTTCATCGTGGTTGGGGATGAACACGCAGGCCTCGTGGAAGAACGGGTTGTTCGTATTTCCGGCCGTAGATATGAGGAGGGAGTGAGATGGCGAGGTGCCGACGATATGACTAAATGAGACATCATATTGTATGAGATTGATTTGGTCTGGGGGTCCTGAGGGCCTGCAATGTTATATCAGATCTGCTTACTTGGCTGCCATGTGTAAACTCACTTCACTGCACCATCGCTCTCCTCTATGCTGCTAATGACCTGTCACGGTTAGAATGCTGCTAATAAATCGTACTGGAAACCGTACCTGAACTTCAGTCTGAAACACAGGAATGTTTTCATTTGTTATGGTCGCCATCTCGTTGTTGGTGGGGCTGTTGACGCCGTAACCGGCAGGTTTTGGTTTCTTAGAAAAGAAGTAACTGGGCATTCCTAACCGGGAAACCCGAAACAGAAATTCAACCTACTGTACAACATGCATGAACGAGCGGAGGTCAAAGCTTGAATACCATGTGGTATGTATATAATAAAGGAGATTCATGTACATTAATACCTGAAGCTTACGGAGGCTGATGGTGGCTAAGCAGTGGGAGGCGATCCTGTATTATCATCACGTGGGACCGCTCGCACTTTTTTTACGCCTAGAGGAAGGAGCTTAGTTGAACTTACGGTTATTTCGGTCGCTTCAATCAGCTTCGAGGATTGAAAGTGCCTCTAGGAATGATCTGACAAGGGTGCAATTGCCCACCCGGGTAGAGGTTAGATCCAGTGGTGTTGGTGGATGCGCGTCGCTTATGGTGATCAATTCCCGTAGGCTTTGATGGCCTTGTATTTCAATCCTGTAACGCAAAATAGACGCACTAGCTCACAATTAGAGAATGTGATTGGATTCCATTCCGAGTGACGCGGGGTGATCTCAGCTTATCGTGTCCAGAGTGTCAAATGGGTATTGGTGATAAATGAGCCTTGGAATGAAGAGTTTGAAAACTGATATGCTCCCACGGCTCACCGAACTAGGTTATATCCAACAGGTGGTGGATTGAAGGGTGACTGAACAGTATTACCAGAGATTCCGGACGCCCCTCTGTATTCCACGGTGATGGAATAGATGTCACATCGTGCTTCTCCGAAATAAGTCTAGATCCCATCTGCAGGGTAATTCGTTGATTCTATGACCCCTTCCTATATGTACACATCGGAGAAGGATCCGCTACAGAGAGCCCGACCATTCTATTCCAAACATCGTCACATTGCTCTATCGTTTGGCGTCCTTTTTGGCAGCGTCCGCGCTGCTTCCCTTCTCACCACCCTCGGCATTCTTCAGGAATTCCCTTTATCATGTCAGCGGGAATCTGACGGGTTTTAAAATGGGATTTGGGTGATTATCATACTTGATGAAGCTCTCCTCATCGGGACTTTGAGCATTGATCGGTGGTCCTTGGGTCTTTTTGGCTGACGAGCCGCCAGTCGAGGCAAATGTGAGGCTGGTAATGGCTGTAAGCGTCGCTATCGCAAGCTATTCATCGATCCAAATTTGTTAGCTGAAGGTTTATAGCGTGGGAAGGCTCCGATTTGGTCAATTCGAGAGTGCAGAATTTGACCAGCGTTGCCGGGAGAGAGTAGACTTATTTATACCCAGTGTGAGCCAATCTGGCGACCGGCGATATTGTACATTGCAACCATCTTGACGGATTGAAGCTTGGAATGTGCTGAGCAGGACGGAAATAGGGAGTGTGAGTGGATTGACTTCAAAGGGGTGTGAAGTCTCTAGGTAGAGCTTCGGATTCAAAGACTAGGCGAGATCTAAGCGCAGCCGCTGATGGCCGTCGATTTTCCGGGCGCGCGTCATTCCCCGGATACTGCCGATGAACATGAGGACGGAGACACAGCTCAACTCTGTGTCTAACTTGGACAACAATTGATGAATAAGTTTCACCAACGTAATTCCGATACTTTGTTATACCGCATTCATTCCTGCTACCCATACGCTTGATAATCCGGAGATGCCGGGCAAAGATTCAGACAAAGGCCGTGGCCCCTTCCCTGAGGACACACCGGAACGCAAACAACTCTCTCCAACTTTGCAGAAGCTTGTGGATAAGGCAGATAAGGATGAAAACTTCTATGACGAATTATATGATGGAAGGTATGCTATGAGAATATGAGAGAGTTTAAGCTTGCCATGCCAGTTCCTCCACGGGCCATGCCCTTTGACTAAGTCATTCACAGGGCACCTCAATCTACCGAGAGCAATATTCGATATGCAGCCTATGCCAGTCGGATAAGGACAGCTCTGCTATCAGCGCAGAGATATGTGGCTTATACATCTGATATTGGCGAATCCTTTCGACCGGTCGCGTCTCCTGGTGTTGTCCGAGCAGCGTATGGAATCTCGTGGGCATATTTAGTTGGAGATGTAGCACATGAAGGATATAAAGCGTACTGCAGCAACCAGAGGATACTTCATCCAGAGCTTCCTCGCGAAGCTCAGCAGAAACACTACAACGACGCCAAAACAGATTTGACATCTACTCCTATTGCAAACGAATTACAACCCACGCCCGGTACTATCAGCCCTCTGGACGATTATCGTACAGTTATGGCTCAGCGAGCGGTATTTCAGGGCATTGCCTCCATGGGACTCCCTGCATTTACTATCCACTCCATTGTTCGCTACAGCAGCGTAGCCATGAAAGGCGTCAAGAACGTCAGACTCCGAACCTGGGGCCCCATAGGGCTGGGACTTTCAGCAGTGCCGGCACTGCCGTTTTTATTCGATGAGCCTGTTGAGAAGAGTGTTGAGTGGGTCTTCCACAAGGGATTTGAGGCTTTCGGAGGGCCGTCTGCTGTTGGCGGCAGCTCGTCAATGGGTCGCGAGGCCAAACTGGGACGGGAAGACAAGAAAAATGTATGAGAAGGCGAAAGATTTATAGCATGTGATCGAGAGAGAAACCGTTCTTACCTTATATCGGGAGCACGGCGTTTTGGAACTCGCTTCTCACTACTCCCCATTCTGGCATTGTTATAGAGGCCTCAGTTCTTTTTTACTAGGACCGGTGTAGAGCTTAGGCTCTTCTGGTGAGTTTCATGGATGCGATATCTCGACCGGTAATGACAGTGCAATGCGGCTTTCAACGGATATTTGTAACCTACGGCATCGTCCTAGGTGACCAAATTCGTGTACTTCAGCGCTATCCGAAACAGTCTAGATAAAAAGTCAAAGTAGACAACTAGTGGGAAAGGGATTTTTCGTCCTTTTCCACAAACAAGAGCTTATTCCTCTCTGATTTAAACCATCTGCAGTAGAACTTTTGATCTATGCATAAAACTCCCAATGGCTCTCGTCACGTGACCTTCAATTAGCCTAGTCGACTGGGGGCTAGCTGCTTATGGAGTAGTGCCAAGGCTGTACTTCTCGAATCGTCCAGGGGCAATGTGTCAGCCAGCTCCCAGCCTTGCCGCCGTGACGCTTCACATCCTGCCTGCCCTACGCTCACGAGAAATACGCTGATTATTTGCCTCCGCTAGCACATGCTATTGCTATATATTTAGCTCTCAACTTCATATTCAAGATGGCATCATCATCCGCCTCCAACTCTGACCCTGCGGAAGAGACAAGCTTCATAAAGATGGACGAGAAGGACCCCACCCTGATCGGGGCGCATTGCCAATATGCTTACTGCAACCAACTCGACTTTCTCCCATTCCGCTGCGAATCCTGCCGCGGGACTTTTTGCCTCGAACATCGATCTGAAACTGGCCACCGCTGTCCCAAGGCTGGAGAATGGGCGGCAAGGCGGCGGAAGGCAAACCTTACAAAGCCCTCACTTGGTGCGGGCAAGTCGATGGCAGAAGTCGAAAAGCCGTGCGCGTCGCCGAAGTGTAGTACTGTTATTGGCACAAGTCTATCCACTGCAGTTCATTGCTCTTCCTGCAATCGAGACTACTGCCTAAAACATCGATTGAAAGAGGACCACGATTGCAAGAATCTAGTGCCGATCGGAGCACGAGTCAACATATTTGGAAGCGAAGCAGAGAAGGCAAAGCTAGCATTTGGGAGACTAAAGGCCTGGGGCACTGCGCAGAGAGCCAATGTCCAGCGATCTTTGCCAAAGCCAAAACCAAGTTCCGCAGCGGCGCGACTAATAGCTGTGAACAATCTGAAGAAGACTGCGAAAGGAGACAGCAAGATACCACCTGAAAAACGAATATATCTATCCGTGGAGGCAGAGGCGGCAACCACGACCTCGAAATTCCCGTCCGGTGGCTTCTTCTACTCTAAAGAATGGGTGATCGGGCGGGTTCTGGATGCCGCAGCGAAAAGCCTGCAAGTAGAAAACGTGAACAATCAAGGGACCAACGAGAAGGACAAACTCCGAGTCTTCCATGTTGAAGGAGGACGATTATTAGAGTTCAATGAGAAGGTCGGCGACGCCCTTGTTAGCGGCAACAAAATCGTCCTGCTCAGAGGAGTTGGCCCGAGTGTTCCGGATCTTATTGAAGTTTGAACTAGGCCAAATATTTGTGCTATAGATATACGAGGGCGTATAGAGTTATGGATTATTAAGAATACTTGCGATAGCGGGATTGCATGCATACAGCGCATTGGTAATTGCGTCTACATGCGGCGGAGTTTGGGCTATCCATGTCATGGGAGAGGGACGCGTATTGTGCCACCAATTTTTTATGACAAACTAAAGATCTATGCTTGATTATGTGCTGAATTTTTAAATTTGAATCTAGATCCTCTCAGCCCGTAGAATTCGACAAGGAAGTGCCTTTCATGGTGCTTCGTCCGACAGATAGCGACATGTGGTTATGAGCTCGAAATATCTAGGACGGGTGATCGCCGTCCAAGGCTTCACAAGCGTTTTTTGCTTGATCCGTGCTCATATTTCCCCAGAGATAGGAAGGGACAACAAGCCTTACCTCTAAATATTACAAAGATTGCATCTCAGCAATATTTTCCCAGACTGTATTCCGAACTATATTATTGAAGTGAGCTATTTTTGCCTTACGGCCCTGTACAGGAGGTAAAGGCGGCGACTCAAAGTAATGCCACAAGAATCGAAATGAGCGAATAGTGTTGACGCGCTGAGGAAGAAGAATATGAGGAAGATAGCGGACAACGTAGTGATCTGCGGTCACAAAAGTACTGCTTTCATAGAGGTGATGTATTGCCTCTGAATATCTGTTGAAATGTTAGGTTTTGTGTAAATAAACTGACTGTGTTAAGCTAGGGACTTACAGCTGACGACAGGTAAGGAGGATCGAGAGCAGTTGAGGCTTTGCTCTGCTCTGCCTAGCCGGTTGACCAAGGCATTGAATATTCCCATCCCATCTAAGACTAGCTTGCAACTTTCTGGCTCTTCAGAGCTACAGACGGCGTGATCGAAGGGTCTCGATATTCCATTGGAGGTGAGATGAATGGTGATATTTCCCAAGCACCTCACTCCATATCTGTTGCCGCAATTCAACCGGCAGCTTTGAGAGAAGGGAGCACTCCGGTTGGGGCGACGCATACGAGATGTTCAGTAAGTCTACAGTGAGAGCCGTCCTTCGTCTTTTGGTAATGTCGTCTGGTGGAGGGCTGTGCAGGCCGGCTCGTCTTTCTTATTCCTCCTTTAATAGAGGACGAGTGCCGCAGAAATTCGGCGGCCAACAACAGCAACAGCAAACAAGGCAACAGAGATTCACCACTTGGTGTAGTAGATACCATTATGACAACTGTGTGTGAGGTATGTAGGTGTGAACTTGTGTACGCCTTCAAGGCAAACGGAGGTATTTGAATATGATGGACGGAGAGATATTAGATCCGGCCGAGTTTTGCGGCAGTCCTGCGAACTCCTACCAGAGGCAGAGCAGCTTCATTTACAACAAATATAACCTTGTTGCAACACTACCTCTTGGGTTGTGTGTCATGTTCAGGAGTCCTTTAGGCGCGAGGAACAAAAAATTCGGAATTGCGTGAGTGGGACTTTTGCAGATGATGCTGTCCAAAAGATTCTGGGCGTGGAGGCCAGCTGAGCCTCGAGCAACTCGCCAATTAATGTTCTAAACATTTCTTTCGGGATACTAACCCCCTCCCCAAAATGTGACCGCAATAATAACTGGGAATTGGCATGGAAAGAGCTATGTAAGCCACAAATGTCCCCAAAAATTTAATTTCTACTTATGACCTCCATAAGATCTAGGTGGGAAATGGAAGCTTTTTGTATGTGGCTATCGGTGTGACTAACCCTGCGGTCATGGCTTATTTTCATCGTAGCTGCATAGGACCTGGTATTATACAAATCCAAATTTCCGATTCACCTTTCAGGGAATATAGCTTTGATGGTGGATTTCCTCCCCGCACTTCTCCATGTTCACTCCTTCACGACATTCTTAACATGACGACGCTTGAGCCCGTTGTTGCTTTCCAAGCCCCGCCAGGGGAGCTGCTGTGCGCCTACAACCGTAGGATTCCGGCTTCTCAACAGCCAACATCAATTCCCCGCGTCCTGTGCGATGCAATGACTGTTCGCGAAATGGTGTTCGTTCAAGAACAAAAGGCTATTTCTCTGCCCCATCACCTTGATCCGGACGACGCAAGATCCTATCACTGGGTAATCTACGCACCGGCTCCAGAGGACCCTACACCCGAAGGCTCCAAGCGACATCCTATCGGTACCATACGCCTTGTTCCCTACCCACATATCCCGCATCCGGAGCCTGAGGCCAGCTACGAAGCTCCAAGTGAAGATTCTCCGGTAGAAGAATCAGAGTTATTCTTTCGTCGCCCGCCTCCTGAGCACCAGGTTGACCGGGCCACCAGTCTTCATGATGGAAAGGAGCCATATCTGAAGCTAGGGAGGCTTTGTGTTGTTAAGGAGTTCCGAGGGAAGAAATTCGGGGATGTTCTCATCCGAGCTGCATTGAAGTGGGCGGGTGAGAACCCAAATTTTGGGATAGAGGGACTGCCGGAATGGAAAGGTCTTGTGTGTGCTCAGGCTCAGGAGAGGGCGGTGACAACGTGGCTGCGGAATGGCTTTGTGATTGACAAGGCAATGGGAAGCTGGAAAACGATCGGTATAAAGCACTACGGCCTATTCCGTAGACTAGACGTCCAGAATTAACAGTGAGCAAGGAAGTTATTTTCAACCTCCACCAGACTATATTAGACGAGATGAAATTGCATGTTTTACTTGCACTACAATATGGTGTCAGTACTCATTATACAATTAAGAGCTATATATTCTATTATTTAAATACTCCTCTACAGCTATAAGCCTAGTTCTAGAGAGTATATTTAACTTGTCCTCTCCTACAAAGCTGCTCTATTTCTTAATTCACTCCTTTATTTCCTCTTAGCAGCTTAGTGAGTTAGTAAACTTGTAGAAAAACCCCCTTTCTTTGCCTCTATTTTGCTTTATCATTTGTTTCTAGTAAATGCTGTGAGTTAATGGCTTACTATTAAACTTAAAGGGAGGCCATTTTGAGTATAATATGAGTATAATATATAGGCACCGCCCTCCTAGCCCTCCAAAATGCTCCCTCGTGTGTACTCTCGAGAACAGCCCTATTACATACATTTAGCCTTATTTCCTACCACTGCTTTCTCTTCTAGTATTGAATGCACTATTATACGTGACACACTTAGTGGGAGGGTGAAAGTGAGTTATTTCTCCCTTACGGGGCAGTCCTGAACGTATAAAATTACATATATATAAAGTATCAAAGTACAGAATAAGCAATGTTTAATGAAGGCAAGCGGCAGCGTGGATGAATCCATTAATATGTTTGTGCAGTCAACCCGAGTATTAAAATAATGCCTCTCGGCAATCAATAGCACGGATGCAAGGAGGGTTTCAGGCGACATCAGATTGAATATAAAGATAGCATCAGCGAATGAAAGTGGGAGGATGAGAAAGAGGGGTTCTGTACGGTAAGCGATATCGTCTCCCGTGATACAAAGGAGGGGTTCCCCGTCCATTTCAAACATTCTACCATTACCATCAAAATTAACCTTCAAGTAAATACCATACACGCACACATCGAACCTCTATCCTACCAAGATGTCCAGCAAAGGTAACTCTGGGAGCAACTCGGGCTCTTCTAATTCGTACACCCCGTATACCATCACCGGAAGCGGGACAAATAGCCAGGTCGAACAGCCCCTATCTTTTGTCTGGCTATATATTTAGAAGATTTCTGACGACTTGCAGGGTAATAGCTATGACACCCGCAGCCAGCCGGCCGGAGATGCGTACCACTACAGCAACTCAGTGAGTGGGGGTTTGACGTGAATTGAATGTCGCTGACAAGGGCTAGAACGGTAGCTACTACTACTCGAACGGAAACAATTCGACCTATTACAACAATGGACAAGGCAGTTCAACCTACACTGCTCCAAATGGCAATGTCTACAAGAAGTGAGATGTTAACCTGGCGGAAGGATCGAGGTTTCTAACGATATGGTGGAAACGAGGTCAAGACTTCGGTGGTCTGTCCTATGCGTTGAGTTTACTCGGGAAGCTGGTAGATGCTTATGCAAGTAGTGAATTGAAGAAATTCAGATCTGATAGGAGAGTCTTCTCATATGTTTCTGTATTTGGAGTTTCTGATCTGTGACACTCTAACCCCGCCCGCCAAAGGAAGGAACCAAAAATTGCCATGCGGCAACTGTCTCGCAACATGAGCAAGCAGGTCATTTGACCTCTTTATCTCGGCCAGGGATCATTAATGTATCTTGCACAGGCCTCGAATGAGAGTTGAGCTTCGCTCGCTTTCATTTCTCCGCTTCCCCCACCAACTTTCTTCCAATTTTCATCACTTCCAACAACGTACACATCGGCACCATAATACTATATCAGCTTAAATACACTTGACACGATTATCCACCATCAAAAATGTCGTCTCAGATCGTTTATTTGATCACAGGAGCAAATCGAGGTTTACCCCTTTTCTAGCCCCTATTTCATGCATATCACGTGCCGCTCCTCTAACGAGTTTCCAGGAATTGGTCTCGGGCTGGTCTCCTCTCTCCTCTTGCGGCCGAATACAACAGCTATCGCCACTGTTCGCTCGGATAATACTCCCACTAATGACCTCAAGGCACTGCCTGTTGCAGAGGGCAGTAAACTAATCGTCCTGATCCTCGCGAGCACATCCGACACGTCGGCCGAGTCTGTAGTCACGAGCCTACCGGCCTTTGGCATTACTCACATCGATACCATCATCGCAAATGCAGGATCTGGAGAATCTTTCAAGCCTGTTCTCGTCACTTCTCTTTCATCCCTCCGTGATGACTTCGAAATCAATACATTGGGACCAATTAAACTCTTCCAAGCGGCGTATCCGCTCTTGAAAGCGTCTTCCAAGCCAAAATTTGTGCTGATCAGCAGTGTGCTTGGGAGTATTGGGTGTATGGATCAATTACCAAATCTGTCGTACGGTTTGAGTAAAGTAGGAGCGAATTTTCTGATTAAAAAAGTGCATCTTGAGCATGAAGGTATAGCGTCGCTGGCTGTTCATCCTGGGTGAGGACTCGAACTGCTTTTAGACGTGGATTATAAACTCACGAAAGTTGGAATAGGTGGGTGAAAACCATAAATGGGCAAAACTATGCGGATGTTGTGGGTGTTAAAGAGCCACCGATGACAATAGAGCAGAGTGTAATCGGCGTCATCGCGCAGGTTTGTCTTCCGATTCACGTTTCGGTAACCAAACTAACAAAATTCCGATAAGATTGATGCGCTTGAGAAATCATCTGCTGCTTCTGGCACATTCGTGAACTATGACGGCACCACCTTTCCCTGGTGATAAATCTCTGCGATACGGTCTTGGCGAACAAATTGCCTAGACCGGCGGACTTCAGCTTTGATATCTGCCTATCATCAGCCCTTTCCAAGTAAAAGGAGGAGTGCGAAATCTCACAATGAATTATGCTCTGAACCAGTACATCATTTCTCCGTGTCTTGGCAAGCAGCCACTCAATGGATCATAGAATCTTTCTCATGATACATCTCAAATTCATGTCGTGACCGTGATGGGCCTCAGAATCCAACATTTTCGAGTACTCCCGTCCCATTTCGTCCACTTTTACCTCCAAAAAGCCCAGTTTATTGTACCACGGCCCGTTCCAGGGGAGATCTCGGTATGTGGTCAAGGTAATTGTTGTATAACCCTCTTCTTTAGCCTGTCGTATCAACTCAGTCATCAAAGACTTCCCAACTCCCTTACCTTGAGCATGTTGGGTAACAGATACTTCAGCAACGTGGAAGTTGCCATCGATATCTTCTCCCCCGGCGAAGCCAATAGGTTGATCCGATTTGTTGACCGCAACCCAGAGATGGTTTGAGTTCGTCATCTTCGACAAAAGCGACTCGTCCATGGTTAGCCCATCTGAGAGAAAATCAAGATTCACACTGCGAAATATTTCGGCGGCAGAACGCTCGACTGGACCCAGTAGTGGTATATCTTCGTTTCGGGCCTTGCGTATAGTGAAATCCGTTGCAGGCTGAGCTTGGGATCGCGGAGCCGCCGCAGCCGCCATTGCAAGTACAGAGAGTGAATCCATTTCGTCTTAATATAGATAAGTTATCTGGACAACGATAGGACTGAGACAGCAGGGAGCTGTCCGGTTTGACTCGTTGTTTTCTGGGAGAGCGATTATCAGGAAAGAGGATCTAGCAACTTCAAAGGAGAAAAAAATGACTAGAGACAAGAATATCGCCTATAGAGGTCAAAAGAACAAATATTTACTCCCAGAGTAAGAATATATGTTGTTAGTATTAAGTAAGAAGGCAGAAAAAAGAGAAAGCCGAAAGGAATTGGAGAGTGGGCAGGCGCGAGTCATCTGGAATAAGTGACGTCTAGATGTTGCTAGTGGATCGCAGCCTTGTCAGCCTCGGCCCGCAACCTCGCTGCTACCACCACTAAACGCCTTGATCAACAACCGCACTTCTCACTCTCTACTCCAATCACCACGATAACTACGAAACCCAGGACGTGCCAAACTGTTCCTCGAATAATAGCGTACATTTACTGTCGTCAAATTCAGCCTGAAAATGCCGAAAAAGCAGAGTAAAAGCACTTCTATCTCATTGACACCTGCACCCTCGACTCTCACCGACTCCCTTATCCTTCCCAAGCTTATAGTTTTTGATCTGGATTATACCTTATGGCCTTTCTGGGTAGACACACATGTTTCACCGCCATTGAAACCATCTCCAACTCACGACTCTACAAAGGATCGTTTTGGAGAGACTTTCGCTTTCTACAGCGAGGTCCCGTCCATCCTCTCCGTTCTCCGGGAGCGGGGCATAAAGATTGGAGCGGCATCGAGAACAATGACGCCTGACCTAGCGCGAGAGATGCTGCGTCTGTTGCAGATACCGGATGGGGATGGGAAGAAGAAGAAAGCCATCGAATATTTTGACTATCTGGAGATATACCCTGGAAGCAAGATCACACACTTCGTGAAACTGCAGAAACAAACTGGTCTGAGATACGAGGACATATTGTTCTTTGATGACGAATCAAGGAATAGGAATGTCGAGAGCCTGGGCGTGCACATGCAACTGGGAAGTAAATGTAATTTCCTCTTGGTAAAGCCATACTAATGTTCCACAGGTAAGAGATGGGGTAACAGTCAATGAGCTCGATAACGGTATAAGAGAATGGAGGAAAAAACATGGGCATGAGGCAATAAGGAAATAAATTAGAGCAAATTGGGGATTTGGGAACTGGCATTGTAAGGCGTTATGATGTCAATGGCGCGGTCGCAAGTAGAGATACCAGCATAGAAGCGGAAATTCGTCCGATTCCCAATCGACAATAGATAAAGGCACGAATTTGGACCTATAAAAGCAAGATTCTCAAAAGTGCTGCCTTCAGTCCAGTTTTACGGTGCCAGAGTACTTTTAGACTCGTAGGAAGCTCTGACGTCGTATGAAGGCTGAGAAAATAAATTCGCCGAGAGGCTGCAGCCGCGGTGATTCATTCATCCATCAACCGCGTCGAACTCCACCAAACCGCATCGCGCAAGGTGTTTTGCTCATTACACTCCCAGGATTTGTGCCATGTTACGAAATGCCCCCATTCCTCCCACGCAAACGGCTGCGTTCTCTTTCGCCACAGGCTGGGTCATCCAGGCCTGGGAAGGGCAAGGGCAGACCCCTCGCGACGCCTCCACGAAAGCCAACTCTATTTGACGATTTGGACGCAGGCACAGGGCCAAAACGATCCGCCGAACATTCTAAAGATTTGCTTAAAAAGCTGGCCACCAGTGATGACCAGGAAAGCTCTTCCGCCTGCTCCGAAGATGAGTTCGAAGATGTCCCTGCCCCGAAACGACAGAAGGCAAACGATGCCTCCGATGACGACGAGGATATCGAATTTGAAGATATACAAACTCATGCAGCGGCGGAGACATCTGCGCCGCTCCCATCCGGCGATCTCGAGTTGACGCTACGAAAGGATACAAGGGTTTCTCTGACCAACCCACTTGGAACCAAAAAGGGTCCTAGTAAAATTGAGAGGGGTATTCGAGTTGCAACTCACCAGATGCATGTACAAATGTTGATGTGGCACAATGCAATTAGGAACTCATGGCTATGCGATAGAGAGCTACATCACATTCTTTTGAAGCAATTGCCACATGGAGTTCAGAAAGAGGTTGAGAGATGGCGACGTGATATTGGTATAATATCTAAGAAAGAAGAGGTCCCAAAGGCCAAAGGTAAAGGCAAAGGCAAAGAAGAAAATTCGAAAAGAAAGGAACCAGATGCACGGAACCAAAGGGACTGGGGAGAACCAGCTGAGAGGTTGAATGCTGGCCTTTTCAACAGGAGCAATGGAGATCCACTCATTAGGCTCCTCAAGGTTTTGATCAATTACTGGAGGCAAAGATTCAGGATCACATGCCCGGGGTTGAGAAAGCTGGGGTACATGTCTCTCGAGAGGCTAGATGCGGAAATGAAGAGTTACAACAATGATGATCATGAACCGGAGCTGCATGGCGAACGCATACGAGATATTGCAGAATTTAGAGAACGTGCAAAGGCTTTAGATGGCAGTCGGGATGTGGGCGCACAACTTTTCACGGCTCTATTGAGAGGCTTGAACATCGAGGCCAGAATGATAGCAAATTTACAGCCTCTAGGGTTTGGGTGGAGCCAAAACGAAGAAGCGTCTAAAAGGAACCCTCGAAGGCTGAAGAAGCAAGCTGAGATAGTAGATGATTCCTCTTCAGTGGATGAGGACGAGGACAGCGATGGCGAGACAACAGTGAAAACTGCTAAAAGCCGTAAAACAGAATTGGCCCGGAAGTCAACAAATCTCACCAAATCAAAGAAACCTGCAAGGCGAAGCTCCAAAGCAGGTGGTTTAAAGAAATCGCATACAGGTATCTCTGGCTCAGAAGAATCTGTGGCTGAAGATGATGATGACAATGAGTCTGTTATTGATGTCACCCCATCAACGCGGGCTCAGCCATCTAAACCGTATGACAAAGACCTTCTTTTCCCTCATTACTGGACTGAGGTGCTATCTCCTCTAACGAATACCTACACGGCGGTAGATCCTATTGTGCTTCATCAGGTGGCCACTGATCCGCAAATTCTCGAGAAATTTGAGCCTAGAGGTGCGAAAGCAGAGAAAGCCAAACAAGTCACGTCATATATCATTGGTCATTCTTCAGATGGCACAGCCAAGGATGTTACGACGAGATATCTCAAACGTCAAATCTGGCCGGGCCGTACAAAAGGCAACCGAATACCCGTTGAAAAAGTCCCTGTGTATAATCGGCATGGCAAGGTCAAGCATTACGAGATGTATGATTGGTTTAAAACCGTGATGAGTGGTTACGTTAAAGGCAGCAAGAATGCACCGCGAACTGAAGTTGACGACTACGAAGACCTCACTGCCCTTAAACCGGCTAAGCCAGAGAGAAAAGAAGTTGAAGAGGGAAAAGAAACTTTACAATACTTCAAGACTTCACAAGATTACGTGCTGGAGAGGCACCTGAAAAGAGAAGAAGCGATTCTTCCTATGGCAAAGCATGTTAAAATGTTCACTGTCAAAGGGAAGGGTAATACTTCTGTGGAAGAGAAGGTGTTCTTGCGAAAGGATGTTGTAAACTGTAAAACTATTGAAACCTGGCATAAGGAAGGAAGAGTCCCTATTGAGGGCGAAGAACCTCTTAAGCGTGTTCCATATCGTGCCGCGACGATAAACCGAAGGCGGGAATTAGCAGATGCTGAACAAGCCACAGGCGAGAAAGTTCTTCAAGGCCTTTACAGCTGGGATCAGACCGAATGGATTATTCCACCTCCGATACGAAATGGAATTATACCCAAAAACAATTTTGGGAATATAGATTTATACGTGGACAGTATGCTTCCGAAGGGTGCTGTTCATATCCCAAGAAGAGGAACGGTCAAGATTTGTAAGAAGCTAGGGATTGATTATGCAGAAGCTGTTACCGGATTTGAATTTGGATACCGGATGGCGGTTCCTGTCATCACAGGAGTGGTTGTCGCTGAGGAATACCTCGACGCAGTGATGGAGGAGTGGGAAAAGGATGAGGCAGAAAGGGTGAGAAAAGAGGACGAGAAGAGGCAGAAGGCTGCAATTGGTATGTGGCGGAAAATGCTGATGGGCCTGAGGATAGTTGAGAGGGTACGAGAAGAGTATGGTGCCGATGTAGGTGATGATGTGGACGCGTTCAATCCCTGGACGAATAAGAACAAGGGGAAAACCGTTGACCGAGATGTGGAAGCACAGAGAAGAATCATGGAGCAAAGGGATGAAGATTTGGCGGGCGGCTTCTTACCCGAAGGTCATGATGAAGAGGAGTTAGATGTCCATCACACGCCAGGGTTCTTCCCAGTTGCTCACGAAGACGACGACGGTTCCGATGGCGGATTTGTGGTTGAAGGCCATGATGAACGAGTGAAGCCAAATATAGGTTTTCCTACACCTCAATCTCTTCAGTCAAATGCCAAAGTTGGGTCTGTTTTGGATACAGATAAGGAAGAGGACATGGAAGATGCGCAAACTAGAAGCCAGGATATTAAGAGACATTCTAGAGTGCTAGGCTCTGCTAATAAGCCTACAACAGCAAAGCGCCAAGCATCTCGTACCGAAAGCAAGACACCGGCTAACCGTTCAGCAAAAACCAAACAACGGATATCATCTTCCAATGCCGGCAAGATACGTAGACAAATAATCCTGGATTCGGAACTGGACGACGATGAGACATCATCACTTTCAGACCTGATGAGTGTTTCCGAAGATGCTGGCTCAGACACCGACGAAGTTTCCAAAAAGCCCATAAAACGTATAGCAAAAAGAGGTTCAACGTCCGCTGATACACCAGAGACTTTGAGAAAGACACCTCGAAGGAATGCCGCACGGAAGAGTATCGATGCCTTAAAATCACATTACTTTGCGCATAACGATGAGGATGATGATGAAGAGTAGAAGTTTGTCAACTCAATAAGTATAGTTAATAAGATCAATTTTGTCGCATCTGAATTTACTTGCTGATATGTGTCATTTATAATTGTCAAGCTGTTCTAGAGGCATGAGCAATACGTGAAAACTAGCGGGCTTCATTAAATTCTCCTTGATATACACGTCTCACAAGATTTTGTAAGAGGTACGGGGATTCAGCATAGGCTCTAACTTGTAATTGGATACGCACACGATTTTCACCCTGCCCCGTGTATAGGCAGTGCCACATTGTTTTTGACAAAGAAGACATGGAAAGCATCTTCACACTGATAACGCATATCCATGCATTCTTCTCTCAAGGGTATAACCGCATTCTATAAACCAGCAAACCGCCCAATCTATAACATGCTGCCGCCGATAATTAAAACTTCTCCCCGGTTGGCGTTGATCTTCCCTTTGAATGGGACATACTGTAAGGTGCCTAATAACGTTTGATTAGTCCGTGATAATGAGGTAACTGGGTCATATGCGTCCAGTGGTATGTAGTGAGGATAAATGGTAAATAAATGTTCAACATACCAATACTTGCTTGGCATTGCAAATTCTCCAAGCTAGATTCTTTATGTTCCCATCAGCGAGTACGACACCGGGTGCAAACTCAATGCCAAACATTTGGTGAACTGCAAAGACAACCCGCTTGGCGTACTTGCTATCCCGTTCGACAAGACTACCGAAGCTTTCGTCCACAGTATTTGGAGCGATGTCTGGATCTCGGTCGAAGCAGTTCCGAACCAGGGGAAGCAATGCATTCTCGACAGCTGTGCGAATGAGTCCGTTGGAATCCACTTCGACATCATCCTCGTCAAAACGGCCAATACGAATCTCAAATGGAAGAGAGATCGCTATAACATTGTGCTTTCCATTATGGTGGTAACGGAATTCGAAGACACCCTGGGTCCACCAGAGCTTGTCGCCCTCGAATAGCATTTCTCCAGTAACAAAGTCCTCCGCAGAACCATCCTCACGTGTGGCACCCAACACTCTTTGATCAGAGATCAAGATGCCTTTGTCTCCTGGCGTAAATTCATGCTCGTTAGGGACCGTTGCTATCCACCGACCAGCGGATGACACTCGAGTGACTTCTCGAGAAGGATTATCGGCAACCATATAGAGACCAACCCAATCAGACTTGTTGTGATTTGCAGGTGCTGTCCATTTGACTTTGATAGGAGCGCCGTATTCAAATACAAGTGGCTTGTAAGCATCTGTCCGTCCAGTTGAGAATCTTGCAGTTTGACCTTCCTTGGCGATTGAACGATCACTGACAGCCAGGGCCGACGATGGCTGTCCCTCGACAGAAATGGAATAATCGCTTGGGTCAATGCCGGCTAAGTCAGGAGCAAGGCGGGTCAAAGTAATCCTGGCTGGATACTGCTTGAAAAGAGCAGTAGTGTCTCGAACGACTGTTGAGACGCCAGCTGCAAACTTGGGCCGAGCAGTATCAATAAACTCCTCGACGAAATGGGTTGTCTCGCCGAGAACTTTGTCTACGTTCCCCTGCCATTTCTTTAGATGTGGAGGTAGCGATCTCCTAATACTCTTGGAGAGCCCAGCCTCGCGCCTAAGATTTCGTCCGTACAGTTTCTGCATATGGGGCTTCTCTACGACTTCGATAAAACCAAGAGCCAGAATATGGCTAAGCAAAGCAAGGAAAAAGATGGCTTTGCTTCCAGATATGAAGACAGCTCCCCAGATGCCCGCAAGTCCAATGATGCGTTCGGGATTGTTCAAGTAGCGATAGATGCCGCTGTAGGTCAGTTTTGGTGCTTGGTCAAAGAAGAAGTCGCCGAAAAACCATCCGAATTCTCCAAGGGAATCGTAGATACTAACGGCCGTCCAAACTTGAAGGGCAACCAGTCCGACTCCAAGGACATGCTTCAATAATACCAGTCCGTAACCCCAATCTGATGGTATGGAATACATTTTCCAAGTTGCAGCAATGAAGCTTGCGTAGCTCATGGTCATGCTCAGGTGATACATGCCTTTCCATTGTCTCCATGCCTCTTCTGTGCTATCACCAAACTTAACAAAGTGTCGGGTCCACATCTTTTGGTTTGACTGCTTGTTTAAGATAATACCGAGTCCAACTGTGTACCACACCCGCCATGCTACTGCATTCAGGACAAAGAAAAACTGAAATAATGGAGTAGACGGGGTAAAGGCAGTGATGAGGATTATGCAGACTTGCAGAAGTAGGACCGATACATCGGTTATCCGGAACAAGTCAATATTGTCGAAGCCCATCAATTTATGGATAGCCAGCGGTTGGTTGGTAGGGGCGGCAGGCTTAATCAGTCCATCAACAAGACCATGATACTCAATACCTTCTTTCTGTGCTGCAGAGATATTTGCATTTTCAATGTCGCTTTGGCTCGGATTTTCTGTTCGTTTTCTTGGCGGCGGGGGGTTATATGTCTTCTCAATGTGGGGATTCTCCACGTAAACAAGGAAGACAAACTGTGCAGCATGGGCAACAATGGAGATGAATAGCACGGAATAGCTCGCTGCCATCATGGAGATACCGTAGTACCCGGCATAGCCTACAGAGTACATTGGGTGAGGAGCCATTTCGAAGACCCCATCAAAAGTAAGTTCTTGATCAATCAGGTAGAAGAAATCTCCCCAGTACCACGCATAGTCCTTGACCACGCGGTGGGCATCCAGTTTAACCCAGAGATTGAATCCTACAAGAGCCCACCCGGTAACCCAGCGAGCCATGGTCATTAGAACACTTTCACCTGCTGGGCGACTTCCGCATGCAATGGCGAACAGACAGTAAGATGTGAAGTCGCACATCAGGATGAGGTCCACCACCCTGCGGAAGACCAACCACGTGTTGTATTCAATTGGAGCTTCTTCGAATTTGTAGTCCCTAGGAATTTTTGTCTCTAACTCTCTCTTGATGAGTTTGTACAGCCAGGGACGGGGATTTTTGCCAGTGCTGGGATTTTCAAAGAGATTCCATTTCTTAGCCCACACGACCAACCGCCGACGATTAGACTGTATGTGGAGTAGATATCCGATACCAATATTATAACAACCACGCCAGAACAGAAAGAGGATCGCGAATATCGGTTGTTTGAGAGATGACGGAAGGAAGTAGAGGGCAAGAATGTGGAGGGCTAAGATTGCTAGGACCAAGGCATCGGAGAAATTTTTGGGCTGTCGAGGATCGAGAAGCTGAGAGACCATATCATGCGTCTCGGGGACCATGAATACTTTAATTGACTTAGTATCGTCTGTTAAATCTCAATTTTCATATGGCTAACTAACCTGTGCCATCTGGTGTCCTGCCAAAGGTCTTCTTCTCCTTGTCTACATCTTTTTCAGTTTCGGTTTCGTCGTCCGAGCCGGATTGGCTGGAATAGTCATCGTCCCTCTTGGACAATGCAATGTATCGCTCTCGGAGACCCTCGCTTTGTAGCGTCGAACTCGTAGGAGCGCTCATGTTGAAAGAGGTCCCGTTGGGTTGTTCAGAACAGTCCTACGCCGTTTCGCACAGGGGCATGAGGATGAGCCACACCGTCGCTTCTCGGAAGTGGAATAGACGTGGGATGGGTGATGAGAGGAGAAATATTAAGTATTCAGGATTGCAAGTTTCCAATTGTCATGTGCGCCGGATTGATCGTCTTCTGGTGCAATTGCAAGCAACAGTAAATACCGCAGCTAGGGAAGGTGGATTTGGTGCAGCAGGCGATGACCCAACAGCCTCTTGACCAATGGCCCACAGGGAACACAGCGAGGGACAGTTTGGTAGCACGTGAGGTCGCGATCTAGTTATTATTCTTGGATACTATTCGGATTTTATCCTTGAATGGGCACATGTCATCCTTCCTTTCATAGACTGTTTGTGCTTTTTCTTCAGCTTCTTTAGGTAACCCGTCAGTGCAGCATGACAAGGTAAAGAGACATGCCCTTGTTTGTGATAGGGTATGAACCAATCAGATGGCTCCGTACAAGGTGTAGTCGCCAAAATTACACTGCTACAATGCTATAAGCACACGACATCTTGCCCTATTGACGCCCGCATCATCGGAAATTGCGTGTTATTTCCCTCCCCAAGCTTCACTTTGTGCTCTGGCTCAATTCCGTCATCGGGAGCGGAATATCACCGCCTTCCTATTACGACCAGATACTGCCGCCCCGCATGTGACTGTCGCCTCTTTTCCTGTGCTTTGAAATCGGCAGAAATCTAACCTCCGTTCAACTCTTGCTGCACACGCTGGCTGTCCGTATTCCTCGGAAGCTGGCATTATGGCGCCCTCTCTAGAAGTTTCTGAGTATGTACAGGACGTCCTCTCGCACCCTCTCAAAGTGGGCCCCAAACTTGTCGCCCCCGAACCCGAACACTGCCCTGGCCCCGAATCCGAATCTGCGGGCAAAGCCGACTCCTGCGAAGGCTGCCCAAATCAAGCAATATGTGCTTCAGCACCTAAGGGTCCCGATCCCGATATCCCTGTTATAACTGAACGCTTATCCGGCATCAAACATAAAGTCTTGATCTTGTCGGGCAAAGGAGGTGTTGGAAAGAGCACATTTAGCTCGCTGTTGGCATATGCTTTTGCTACGAATCCCGATAGCACAGTAGGAATAATGGATACAGACATTTGCGGACCGAGTATTCCCAAGATGATGGGAGTAGAGGCAGAGACTATACACGTCAGTGGTGGTGGTTGGAGTCCTGTTTGGGTCCAAGATAACCTTGGTGTTATGAGCGTTCAATTCATGCTTCCCAACAGAGACGATGCCGTTATTTGGAGAGGACCAAAGAAGAATGGCCTGATAAAACAGTTTTTAAAAGACGTTGAATGGGGCGACATGGATTTTCTCCTCGTTGATACACCGCCAGGAACGAGTGACGAACACTTAAGCGTCAACTCGTTTTTAAAGGAGAGTGGGGTTGATGGTGCAGTAGTGGTGACAACCCCTCAAGAAGTGGCGCTTCTTGACGTTCGGAAGGAGATTGACTTCTGCCGAAAAGCCGGCATTAAGGTCTTAGGCATTGTTGAAAATATGTCGGGCTTTGTGTGTCCAAAATGTACACACGAGAGTCAAATATTTCAAGCAACAACAGGAGGAGCAAGAGCCTTGGCGAAAGAGACGAACATTCCTTTTCTTGGTGCTGTGCCTCTTGATCCGAGAATTGGAATTGCTGCAGACTATGGTGAAAGCTTTTTCGACGCTTGGCCCGATAGCCCAGCGTGTTCTGCATTGAAAGTAGTGGTTAGGAAGGTTGCGGAGGAGATGGGTCTGCGACCTGAAACCGTTCTACCAGAAGATTGAAAGTTAGAAGCATTTCTTAGAAGCATCTCGTAGAAGCATCTCGACTCAGCATCTAAGCTAGGTTCACATACACAGGCCATCAAAGAGCAGCAAATCTGACGGGACGATATTGAACGACTTCAAAGGTTGGCCGTGGCATCATCGGGTGCTTAATACACAGTTTGACAATGAAGGAGAAACACAAACGGGCCCTCCGCAGGATATATTGCTCTTAAATATTGAGCATGGCGCTGGTTAATTACCGCAACATGTCGCGAGCTAAACCCATTTAAAGGATCATATATTTGATGATAATCGGAAGCAGCTGGAGCCGGCATAGCTTGTCCATTATCAAATTGCATGAACATATTTAAATATTAATTAAACATTTGCATACATCCATACCTATTCTTCTCCATCCTTTACATATCCCATATTGACTCTCCACCATCGATATATCTGATCATCCCGAGATAAAAACGCCCCAAGGTCTTTCATCGATGTCAACTCTTTCACTGAGCCAATAGGCACATCAAGCCTATATTCCTTAATTGCTTCTTTCTTTAATAGCTGATAATCTTTATACCGCAACCTCTAGAGTTACACATCAATACAGTATTCCAATATATTTGAAAATACTTATACATACTCTCACGGTCTCCATCCACTCCAGGGCCCCCTCACCCTCAGCAAGCATGATCCCAGGCGGGTCACCAATCTTGAGCAGGACAGAGCATGATAGACGTTTGGCGGCTTTAGTAATTGTTTGTATCTTAGTACGAGAAGTCATATGATGTGTTTTTATCAATACGCGATGTGGCAATGCCATCGATGATTGGAAGGAAGTGATATCGGAGTCGCCCACTCATTTAAAGGCAAATTAGGCACGTGATAACTTCGAATCAGAGCACGTGATATTCTCCTTAATGTGCAAAGTAAGGCAAGGTAAACAGCAGAGCCATGGTTGAGCTAGATTTACTTCCTTTACAGCGGAAGTGGCAAAGTCTCGAATTGGCAACTGCTGAATGCCTGTGCTAGACATAATGTGTCTCTTTCAGGGTTTGCGGCACCGAAACGAATCTGTCGCATAATCTATCATTTCCTCCCGGCTATCATCATAGCGCTATATCCAGACGAGTATCCATTTTAAAGTAGAGTATTCCATTCAATCAGAAGCATTGCCACGCTGCCCTTTCACCGCCTCCATTTCGCCTACCTTTATTGAAGTAATAATACTCTCCTTATGCAGCTCCCAGTTGCTGCGGCAATCCCACTACATCATCCGCAGATTCGATCTCAATGACCTTTCCCACCTCAGCCGTATTTCTCATCAGCTCTTTTGCCGATGCGTAAAGCATTCTCAGCTCCGAATTGCACGTCGGCGGGAGGTAAAACAACATCACGTAAGGCACGGACAGACGTCCCGAAGGCTATCTCTAATTAGCTAAGGTCTCCTCACGGATCGTTCAACTCACCAGCGTCAGTGGGTAACTCAATAGCACAAATCTCGGAGAGTGGTCTGGTAAATCATCGCCTATATCCTGCAGCTTCTTATAGACGGTCTTGTCTTCATCTTGCTTGATTTCCAGCGTTGTTTTATCAATCAAGTCTAAGGTAAACTGAGTCAGGATTGTCCTCGAGAGTAAGAGGATGTTTAAAAAAGAGAAAAGATATCTAGTGAGACAGACATACAGATCACAGCCTGCGGTTCATTCGCTCGCGAAGTCCCGAGACGGAATTTGCGAAGATGGTCTTTCGTCTCTTGGCTGAACGTATAAAGCCTGGATTCGGAAGCCTGCCAAGGCATTAGTTCGCAATCCTGGGACACTCATAACTGAGCCACAAGCTTACCATTGTGAAAGGTGTTAAAACACAGAAGAATCAAGCGTCTCTGGCTGCGGAGGGTTCACTCCACACAGAATGTCGTTTCCATTACCCCTCGCTTCTCTGCTCTGCCCCTCGCTTATGACGACGCTATCTTATCGAAGATCAACCCCTGTCCAAATACGTCATAGGAGATCTGAGGGGTTACCATCTCCTGAAAGGTCCAGTGCCAGCTCGTCACAAAGGGTTAGAGATGGGCTCAAATTAGATGCACTGCAGTGCACTCACCTGTCGGCAAGGCATTCTCCGCCCGCTGCCAGGAAAGCTTGGATTTATCCCTGTCCTCTCGAGGTATGTCCATTCTTAGGCTTGATGCCTGTGGCGGATATTTAATAGGAACGTGGCCTTCAGTATTCCACTTCTCCAAATATTATGTCATGTCCTGGATTCAAGACATTAAAGTTATACTTCACCTGATCGTTCAAATCTTCATAGTTTTCCCTTACAGTGCACTTACGATTCCACGGCAACGGCAATTGCTCCAAGAACAGAAAACTAGCGACGTCACAAGAAACCCCCCCCTCACTGAGAGGGAGTCGGCCAAAATGATTTCCGACAACGTATACAAGATTTGCACAAGCAAAGATAGCGTATCTACTCTTCTTGCTGCGGATCCAACTCTATCCCCTGGAGAGGCATGGAAGAAGTTGTATGGAAGCCTGGCGGCAGGAGAGAAGGACAGCAAGGCGGCTGCGAGGAATCGAAATGGCCAAGCCTCGCCGGCGGATCTGCAGAGAGCTTTTGAATGTGGGAATTGGGGTCCAACAAAACCCAGTGAGCTCTTCCTACGTGTAAGTATGGCATGCCACGAAGGTGAAAAATACTAACATTCATAGATCTATCATGATGCTTTGTGCACGCTCGACAACAATATTGCCGCAAGCATGGTTAGCCCATCACTAATGGGAAGTAGTGGCGTCATTCCTCTAACTATTATCTCAGTGTATGTGGAAGCACTGAACGATTTAAATCATACGGGCTAATATTAAAATACAGGGTTCCTGATATCATGAGACACATGTCGAATCTCATTGTACGAGCCGAGAAAGAAGTAATTCTCGCTACCAACTACTGGCAGAATTCAGTAGCCTCGAAATATATCACAAATGCAATGAAAGAACTCTCCCGGAGAGCAGGAGAACGGAATGAGAAGATAGTGTTCAAATTGGAATATGACCGAGGCAGTCCGAAACAACTCCTAGAGCCTCACTATATTGTACCAGAAAAAGAGTATCTGGGCAAAGCTGTCGCGCTGCCCAAACCCGAAGAAATTCCGAATCTCGACCTTCAAGTGATGAATTACCACAAACCCTTATTTGGAACGTTCCACTGCAAGTATATGGTTGTGGACAGGAAATATGCTGTTCTTCAGAGCAACAATATTCAAGACAATGACAACTTGGAGATGATGACCCACTTGGAGGGACCTATTGTGGACTCCATATATGACATGGCATTGATATCTTGGCACAAGAAATTAGTGCCACCCTTGCCAAGTCACAATTCTCCAGCGGCCCAAGGTGGTATTGGGTCATCTGAAGATAAGAACTACCAGAATGTCTTCGGTCAAGATGGATCGATCAAGGGACACTCAGCGATTGTTCATCCAGATAAGATGAAGCCCCAAGAGGCCTATTCATATAAGCCTCGAGCTATTAACCAACCTGGCATTGTGCAACATGAAGCCTCGAAGGACCTTTTAACTGGACCGAGCACGAATAGGAGTGTCAGTGGGCCGGTAGAAACATCTCAAGAGCCTCAAGCCAGCTCGCCACAAAATGCGAACATCGACCAAGAAACGGCAAATGGCCACCATGCGTTTAAGAGTGTAGCATTAGGCAGGACTGAGATGGTACGAGAAAATGCAACGGCGGCTGTTACAACAGGAGATGTAGAGCATATTGCCCACACTAAGGGAGGAGACAAATCTACAGAAGATACGAGCGCAAATCAAGGCCCAGCAGAGACAAAGATTAGAACAGCGCATGGCCCTGATTCAAAAACCCAAGAATTTTTGAGCTCTGGAGAGCATATCCTTTCCCAGACACAAATTGAACATCCTTCATCAGCAAATACACGACTCCCGGAGCACACAGCCGACGATCCCCACTACGATATTGACATTGCTGGAGAAGTAGCTCGGGTTCAAACAGCAGTGTCGCCAAAGGAAGTTGAAACTCGTGTTGGAGCGGTGACCCGCCATCTCAACCATACCAGAAACCCAGGCTTCAATGGCAATGCGCCAGAATGCGCCCCACACGAGGAAATGACGCCGTATATCCCACATCCAGTGCACGAACCCTTCCCAATCGCCATGGTTTGCCGTGCGCCATACGGAGCTGCGAATCATAACTCTGTGTATAACCCGCAGAACGAAGCTTGGCTGTCCGCTTTGAGAAATGCAGAGAAGAACGTCTTCATCCAATCTCCTACTTTAAACGCCGAGCCACTTATCCCTGCGATTATCGAAGCGTGTGAGAGAGGAATCGACGTATATTGTTACATCTGTCTTGGTTATAATGATACTGTAAGTTGTGCAGTCATTTCCTTAGAATAAGCTGACGGTTTTAGGGCGAGTTGCTTCCTATGCAGGGTGGGACAAACGAAATGATAGCCCATAAGATGTATACTTGTCTCTCCAAAGCGGGCAAGCAAAAATTGCACTATTTCTTCTACGTTGGCAAGGACCAAACCGTTCCTATTGTTGCCAAAAAGAAGAAACGGTCGTGCCACGTCAAAGTCATGATCGTTGATGAGCATATTGGTATTCAAGGCAATGGAAACCAAGATACCCAGTCCTGGTTCCATAGCCAGGAGATCAATGTGATGTTTGATAGTGCAGTAGTGTGTAAGGCGTGGATCGATGGCTTGAGACAGAACCAAAATACTCATCTCTATGGAGAGGTGAGTAAGGAAGATGGAATCTGGAGGGACGATGAGGGCAAGCCAGCAGCAGATGTTATCGGCGTCGATCCTGGGAGGTTTAGTTGGGCTAAAGGATTCGTTGGGGCAATCAATCGTGTCAGAGGAACGGGTGATTTTTAGTCGACCCAGAGTTTCAGGATGCGATCGGCTGTAGATCGAAAAATGTACTCTATTTATGACTTCCATTGCTAATAATGGGCTTTTCCTGGAATATAGGTGAAAGAATTTTTCAGCTGCACGAGTTTCACGCCTTGGTTCTCGAACAAGCTTTTATTCGGCATGATTCATGTCGTATCTTGTATATAAGATCTTAGCATCGGGGCAACTTGCTTCCGGCTATGCTCGACTCTTTCCTGCCACCAGCAACGTCGCCGTTGACTCTCATCCTGAAAGTCGAGTAACCCCTCTTCCCACTGTTGGAGGCCTAGAGTCTCCTTAGAGCCGATTTCAAATTTCTCAGCAGCTCGGGCAGCTCTTTTATCTAGTCCCCAGACTAGAAGCTCCCTTCGAAAAGTACCATCTTTTTGTGACGTGGTCATTATTGCGAAAGTAGAAAGCTTCCGCTCCGAAGCAAAATCCTTCATTGCTGCAAAGAATTTTACAGGGCCGCCAGCTTTATCAATCAGAAATTGGATGTCTTTAACTACAGAGCTAATTCCAAGAGTTGCAGACCCGGCTTCGGTCCACTGTTTATAATCTTTTCTGAGAATATCTAGGAGGCCAAGGTGCCTTATATCATTTTTTGCAGAAGCGATCTTCTCGAAATACTCATCCCGGTCAAATCTGCTACCGGGCTCTGCCATAATTAGCGATTCTAAATATTTGGTTGCTGCAATATCAGCGTCCGTCACCTTGTGTTTGTCGGTGAGATTTGTTGTGTCGATGAGGATTGGTGCCAGGGCAAGCCGGGATAGTTCCGCGTCCCATGCCGCTGTCTCTCTGTCATTTGATCTTTTTGACAATGCGTCCCAAGCCTCTTTGCAATATTCCACAACTAGGCTGGAACAGCTTCCGCTCTTCTGGACAATCCTGGGTTCAGCACCGCAATCCTGAAGAACACTGCCCTCTTCGTCATGATGGTCGATACAACCAAACAGGCGCGTCCCATACGCTTTACTCAACTCGCCCTGTAAGGCATTGTGGTCTACCAGAATCCATTTTGTATTCTCTGCTGGGATAGTATGTGATATGGGGGTTGATAAACTAATATCGGAGAGAGTGACGAGATCCTTGGGTTCGAGACGGGCATGGGATAAGACAGGGATCAGTTCAGGGCGTAGTGCAAGATCTGCCCGAGGAAGGTTGGAGAGCGGGATATAGAGGACGGAGCTTTGGGCAGCTGTGTAGGTTCGAAGGTAGGCAAGGACGACAGCACAACAGATGGAATCGAGGTCTGGAGGTGTTGTCAGTGGCGACCAGAGCTGGACGGAGCATATATCTCACCGGCAGATTCGTTCCCGACGACAAATGTGATAGGAGAGGATTGCTGAATAGATGTATTAAGAGTTGATTTAGCAGAGGAGAGAAAGGAACGGAGCGACACTCTTGGCAGAGGCATATTGAGTGCGAAAGGATGTGTTCAATATTCAGGTCCATATTCCTCTCCGCATATCGTCCAGCAAGCTTCAACTGCTCGGTAGTCGTCATGGGTCGGTGCGTGACGGTGGGATCGTCCGGTGGGCCGTGCGACACCCGCCGTCATGGTATAGGATGCACTGACCATTGTCGTGTTTTCTAAACATGGCATTGAGGCTGTACAAGTAATACCAATATTAAAGGATTCCCACTCCGGGGGGTGATACACATAGGAGCAAGGTGCATATTCATGCTGAGAGTGATGACCTTGGTGGCGCCAAGCAACATCCTGCATTGATCTCGCCCACTCAGCTAAGCCTCCCAAACAGCTCGACCTGCGGCAGGCATCCACGTTGGAGGGCGCGTAGATTGCCTCACCGAGTTGAGCTGCCTCATCCGGTTTCTTCTCTCTTCTTCCTTTCTCTCTCTCTCTCTCTCTATCTCGTACAAAGCAAGTGTAAGAGGCCATTCTTCCCGCATTAGTGTTCCGAGGTGCCCGTGTGATCTAAGCATTCCTCTCGGACCCGCAACCGGCCAGCCTCTCACACCGCCCATTCCAAGCTTACAGCTTGTATCCTCCCTCGTCGCGATCTCTCAAATCGAGCCTCAAAGCTAGGGCTATTGCCATTCCAATCTTGACCTCGAACGTGGCAAACGTTGCTGGCTTCGATATCGACTCGATTCTCCGCGGACTTCACTACCGCGCACGACAACTCGACAATGTTGGCGTTAAGAAGGAGCCTCGAGTTGGATACATAAGACAAGCCAGGATTTTTCTTCCGGGGACATTCAAATTTCTTCTAGCTGGTGCAAATTCAAGGTGGATGTTCCGATGGCACCGCTCACCACATACCCAGTTCATACAAGATATGAAGCCGTTATCCAACCGAGAAGCTTGGCCACAAGGATCTCTGCAGTCTCTAGTTCCCTTACGCCTTCCCAGCAAAATGCTCTACAATGTCTTGCGTTGACATTTGCAACGATCAGTGTAGCATCTGCCGTACTGGCCTTCTGCTGGTTTGTAAGAATGCGGAGGAGCTTTAGGCACGAGTAAGTTGGAAACAAGTATGAGTACTGTAATACACTAATTTTCCGTAGTCTCATCATGCTACTCATACAGAGTGACATGTTCAAAGCACTTTGGTTCATGGTCTACCCAATCGTCACTTACACACACGGGCCGGTCTCGAATAGCTCCACATTCTGCCAGATCAACGGGTTCTTCCTGTCGGTAGGAATTGAGGCATCAGGTCAGACTTTACTAGTTCGAGGTTACGAGATATGAGAAGCTAAATTGGTTTTATAGACATAGCGGTTACCATGATTGCCATTCATTCCGCCTTGTACATAATCAAGCCCAGAAGCTCCGGCGAAGGCGGACTATATCCGTATCGGCACTTTGCATACGTGATTTGGGCCGCGCTGCCTATTGTCATGGCTTCGTTAGCATTTGTCCGCGAAGACGATCCTTATGTCGGAGACGGAGCTTACTGCTACCTCCCGCTGAGACCTCTATGGTACTCCTTGGCTCTGAGTTGGGTTCCACGATACCTGATTTTTATCATCATTCTCGGGGTTTATGCGTCTATATACTCCTATGTCCGATACAAATTTTCTGGTTTTACTAAATTAAGCAAGAAGAACTCCATGCCTCCAAATGACAAATCCTGGACTGCCTCGAAACAACAGGCCTTTTCTTCTTTGCCACCATTAATTTGCGATGGTTCTGCCTCCGAGTCTAGGCGCACCTCCGGAACAGAAACTGAAAGAAGGACACAATCTGTATCAACCACTGTTTCGTATGACCAAGTACCTATCAGTCCAGAGCCAAATGCACATCGTTTTATGTGGGCCAGTGTCGTGTCTAGAAAGGGCTCGGCACAGGTACCACCACCACTGCCAAAAGAACAAAGGCCGAAATTAATCCCTTCAGTGAGCTTTACCATCAAACACTCACCACCAAAAAGCCCTACCGACACCTCTGTCTTGCCTCTTGACCAAGCTCTACTCTCCGAGCTCCCTGCTCGGCCGGATCCAGTTCAGCAGAGCTCACAGCAGCAGGCCAACACTAAGCGCTCAATGGTTGACATCTTTACACTACTCAGCCAGCGGCCTTGCGAGACTGAAAACTCAGTAGCCTCAACGCTGCAGCTCGTTAATTCTCGTGGTCCAAATGTCGCTGTCTCCGAGATGATCCATACACGCGACAAGATCCGACGCCAACTTCGATATCTATTCATTTACCCCCTAGCGTATATTGGAATGTGGATCATGCCACTTGTCGTTCATATCCTTCAATACGACGACCGATTTGCCGCCAACCTCCCCTTCGGACTGCGTTGCATCACAACTATATGCCTCTGTTCACAAGCTGCAATTGATTGCTGGCTGTTCTCATCCCGAGAGAAGCCATGGAGACATATCCGATATACGGATGGCAGTTTTACATCCAGCTTAAGATTCTGGTCTGGGTGGAAAGATTCAAGTGAAGTGAAGACTGCGCCAGGGCCGGGTAGGACGAAAGACGAAGTTGTTCGTGAAGCGAGAGCTGCATATCGGAGGAGAGACGAGGAGTTAGCTGAGAGAAGAAATGAGTCCGAACAGTCCAGAGATGTCGTTGCGAGAGGTAGACGGATGTGGTGGGACGGCGCGGGGATGGATACAGCTATGACGCCTGTCTCGGAAGAAGTAACGAATCCAATGGATACGATACTAGCCCCCGGTCCCCAATCACCGGAAGTGTCGCCTCGGACGACTGAAATAAGACGACCACAACTGATAAGACAGATAGAAAGATGGGGAGGTGAACGAATAATAAAGAATTCATGATGATGCATTTACGATATAACGATTTCTTGGAATTTTAACAGCATGGGCAGAACTATTTGGTATAGTAGGGATATAAGGCATGATATGCATGGAGCATTTATATTTCCTCGGATCAGTCCACGGAACTTGGATTACATCGATTTGGTGTACGTATGGCTAGGACATGCGAGGAAGAATGGATTGCATTGTGAAGGCAGGAGCATCGGTATGGGTACATGCAGTGATGGTTGGTGCATATAAAGATCGGATTAATGTCTGTTAAGTCATACCTGATATTCTGTACTTATTCCCAAATATGAAGAATTAAAGAGAGGTAATATATGATTAAATATAATCTCCATGTACAAGAATATGATAAGTTATAATACGGAGAATTTAAATCTAGCCATAAGTAGCTCTGTAGATTTATGCTCATTAGCCTCTCATAATTTCCTCTATTCCATTCTACTAGTTAGCTGCGCCCAATTTGGTACTCCCACTTTAGCATTTGACAATTTGCAGCGAGAACCTTTGTATTTACCAACCCCCCAACAAAGAAAATTTATACTCCTCAAACTCGTTAAAATGCAAACCGACATAACAATCCAATGCAATTCCATAACTCCCCACAAAAAATGGTATTCAAGATGCACAACCCTGCTGGTGCAACCAAGATTGTTTTACGTCTTTCTCTGGCCTAATTTTGGTAGCTGGAGACGGACGGTAAGGAGGATCGTGAAAAAGGCGAAGATCGTAGTCATAATGAAGACGGATCTGAGTGAGAGGGCGTACGCATCAATGACTTGTTCTCTATAGAAGGGAGTGAGTTTCTCTATTGCTTTAACAGATTTGCGGACTTTGGATATGACCTATTTTTAAGAGTTTTATTAGCTTTTTATTCGAAGCAAGAAAATGAGTATGGGACTGAATGGAAGGAATCTCACGTCTTCTTTTTCTGGGCCCGTGATTGTCTCTTCGAGGAAGAAGAGGAGGGCGTTCTGCAGTACGAGACTGCTAATTGCAACACCAAGAACGCCGCCTAGCGACCGCCAGAGGATCAAGGTGCTAGTCACTACGGCCTGCTCGGACTGATCGGAAACTGCCAAGACGGCCATGAACGTTCCTGGGAAGATGAATCCGTTGCCCATGGACGACGGGACTAGGAAGAGCAAGTACATCCAATCTGGTAGGCCCCTAGTCATGAAAAGGAGGCAGGCTGTTCCGATCAGGAGAAGGACAGTTCCTGCCATCAACGGAGGTTTGAGAAGTCGAGTATATGTTATGATGAAACCTGTTGCGGTTCCCACTGCTGAGGAACATAATGTTGGGACCACGAGACGCAGGCCAGAACTCGTTGCGCTCTCGAGGAGGACGGCTTGGAAGAAGAGGGGGATGTTGAAGGTAATACTATTGGAGATCATTGATGCAATGGCGTTTGAGACGATGAGGCCGCGGCGCGGATTACGGACAATTATCTTCAAGGGCATAATGGGCAGAGGCGTGTGGTACTCTACCCAGATGAATAGAGGGAAGCAGATGCTGCAGATCGCCAGAGAAGAGACTACAAAGGGGTGAGACCATTCGTAAACATTTCCACCCAAGTTCTGTACCATAGATTAGCGATTGCGAGAATGCTATTTCATGACGGTAGAACCTACAATCCCTAGAATGAAGAAGGTAATACTACTAGTGAGAAGTACGGAGCCCTTAAAGTCAAACAACTTCATGGCTTCCATCACGGTCTTCTGCTGCGCACCTTCTTGCAGCCCAAGTCTTTGCGGTGTCGTGAAGCAAGCCATGACCAAAGCAATAGCGAGAAGGGGAACCTGCACACCAAACTCCCACCTCCATCCCAGAGAATCTGCGATGGCCCCTCCAAGAGCTGCCCCTAGTGCAGCACCGGCACCATAAACGGCATTCATATAGGACTGGTACGCACCTCGGATCTCAATGGGGACAAGATCACTCGTGATGATGGACCCAAGACTTACCATCCCGCCAGCACCAAGTCCACAGAGGGCTCGAGCAGCGATGAAGCTCGTCATGCTCTGGGCCAGGGCACACCATATTGTGGCAGATAAGAATATTGTCAGGCAAAATATGTAAGGCGGTTTTCTTCCAATGGTATCTGACAGACGACCGAAGAGGGGCTGGAAGCTTGTTGAGGTTAAGAGGAAGGCCGTGGATAACCAAGAGGCACTATTGGCGCCGTTGAAATAGGACGTGATGACTGGATGACTGGAGACCATGATGGTCGAATCGAAGCAGGCGACGAAGAAGTTGAACAGAACACCACCGAAAATGAGCCAAAATCTAACGACACCAACGCCCCCAAGATAGGGGCTTTTTGAAAGACCATCTTCTATGGGTTCTTGGTCGCCTCTGGCAGTGCTGACTATGGATATCTTGGCGTCGCTGGTATGACTTGGTCGACGAGAACCCCTATGGACTGACCCGTAAACACGGGGGCCACGGAGCATGGCAGTCTCTTGGGATTCCACTTCGGGACCGATCCTCGAAGATATTGACTCCGACCTGGCAAGCAGGATATCGAAGTCGTCGGGGTCAATCACCTCTTCCTGGTGGCTGTCTGTAGCTTCGCCCGATACCGCCCCATGGTCATAGGACGCCCCAGCAGAGTGTAGCAGGGATGTCTGCTCGGTGACTTCGGGCTGGTTGCCCGAGGCTCGCTGGGCATCCTGAAAACTCATATTCCTCTCCTTGACGGGATTCCCACAATGTTGAAATCTTGAGATCTCACTGTTGAGGGGAGGGGGGAAGAGGGGTGGGGCAGAGCCTTATATGATGAAATTTGAGATATGAGTCTCGTGAGGCATATGCATCCAGGGGTGGGGACCTTGATATGCAGGAAAGACACGGGAAGGGAAGCCACTCCGAGAGGTTGCGTTGAGGTCAAAGATGACGCCCAAACAACGAGCATACCAGAGGCCGGCTCGGATATCTCGCTCTTCTCTTGCGAGGAGTGGCCGCTTGGTTATATATAGAAGAACAGAACAGAGGATGAATCACAGTCAGAAAAGAATTCCTTAGTAGATGGACAAGCCGCTAAGGTAAGCAAGGCCGAATCCATAGTGGGCGTAGTGGGTGCAGTGGGTGCCGGTCTTGACCGATCCCATTTTGGGTCTGGACCCGGTGCCGTCCGGGCAGTGGCTAAACCAGAAAGAAGATTGAGATATGTTGGTGAGTGCGTAAGCAGCAGAAGGAACCATGTAGGGATTTTCACATTCGCGAGGCCTGGGCGTGTCAGTCCATGAGCAGCTGACCAGCTTGAAGGCGCGTTGAAGAGCTTAAGTTGGTGCGCCATCACATCTACATGCTGAGATGAGAAGTGCTGCCCCGCGCGTCTTAGACCCCACTTTTGGGACTTGCGGCTGTGCTACCTCGGGGTAGTATGTCTATCTACCTTGGGAGTGTCCGGTTGAAAGAGAGATCTTCTCGCCCAAGCTATTCATTGATGCCCGTGTACGTCAGTATATAGGTGCCGAAATTGGAAGCCACATTGTTACATATGTTGGTACGGGAGGTGAAAATCTGAGCTGAGATGTGATGCTCTGACGTCATTGTCCGCCCTTCAGTACTCTATTTGTGACCAGCACCAAGTCTCTATCGTGATGACCCAAGTCGACTTTAACCTTCCTACTGTCTGTCAGCCGTGTCTGATTGGTAATTAGCGTAGCCGCGATAGTGGGCTAGGCACAGAGCTTCATAATGAGACCGAGTGCCTGGATCGCTCCACAACCAGATCAGGTACACCACGTGGAATGCCGTCTCAGTTAACACGGGCAACTGTAATTACCATTGATAGTGCTATTGCTATTTAGTACACAGTACAAGAGACGCCGTGCGCTCTTGCAAGCTTCCACCCGTCACTTCATATCCTTACAATTCGGTGTTGAAGCCCGTCGCGCCCGTCGCAACCAAGTCCAGCCAGTGAGCAAGTCTAGAACGCGGTATGAGTTAATTACATTCAAGAGAACACCAAATATTTTTAGGCTTACCTATAGCCTCCCCTCGCCACCTGCTGCTCGACTACGGGAACAGCAGCATCATAATAATCACCACTTAGATCCTGATTCTCCACACCTTCAATGCCGTCTGGCATCACGGTGGAGCAGACGATGGCGTTCGATTCCGTCGCCCAGGTCAGTGTCGTCGATACGGGATCGTTCAAATCCATCCCCGCAAGCCACTGCCGTGCAACAGACCTGTAGCTTCCAGACTGGATCTCTGTGGTCAAGCTGGCGGCCCATTTCTTCGCATCAGCGAGGGCGTAGCCGCCCACGATCTTCTCGGGGATACTGGTGTCCCAGACGTGGTGCAGGTTGGTGTGCGCGCGGCCGAAGAGGACGTGGATGCTGTTTCCACCACGGTCGACGTTCTCGGCATGAAGAGGCTGGTGGATATCTCCGACGAACTGGAAGAGAACTGTGAGCAGGTCTAACTTTTCAGTAAATGATCAGCATGTGCCTACGTGGATGATGAACTGGGAATGCAATTAGCACAAGCTTAAATTGGCATTGAAGAATGGCTTTACCTTAGCAGCGGTGTTCCGGCTGTCCTTGTCTAACGAGGGATCTAGGAGCTGAGAAGTCTATCTGCTGTTAACTACCATATAGCCAATTTCAGCTGCGACTCTCATACATAGTTCTTAATCGCCGACACTACGCATCCGCTGTCACCACAATCCCTATCGAACTTCACGCTGCAGGAATTGGGCGGGTCATCCTCAGCATCTATGAAGTGCAACGGGGCCGAGAACCTGCCCTCGTGCGAGTAGCGGAAGGAGTCGGCCCAGGTGGCCACGGCCGCGAGGTAGTCGTCGCTGTTGTCGCCTAGTAGATTCTGGAAGTAGGCCTTCGTGTCAGAATGCACAAAATTGGCCGCGACGTAAGCGACGGTTTCGTGGCCCAATCCGCCCCAGGAGTGCACGCTGGGCAGCGCGGCAAGAAGGAAGGCTGGCGCAAGGCTGAGAAGCTTCATAGCTTCAGAGGGGGCAGGAGCAGGGTTAGCTCAGATGCGTATTGGGGAAAAGGGAGAGGGAATTGTGGATGGCAGAGAGATCAGTCTGATGCTGTGCAGAGATGAAAGGTAGAGAAGGGGAGGCACGAAGCTCTTATTTACATGTCGCAGATTCAGCTGAGGGCAGCTTCAGCTTGTAGCATGCCGCCGACGGCCTAAGGTGTGTCGAGCTCTGTGTTTGTTGTGGCGCCCGAAACGGCACGACCACCACCCACGACCGGCCCTGGACGAGGCGGATCAACCAATCAACAAATACACGTTTCAACCTCCCCCGTCGGCGGCATTGCAAACAGCGTGAGCCTTGCGGTCAGGTACCAGAAGTCCAGAAGGTCGATCCCGCGCGGGCCGACGGGTGGGAGACGGGGTGGGAGACGGGGTAGGACACGCGGGAATCAGAGGTGGTAGTGGTGTACTCTATATATTTTTACATACATATCCTCCGCAGTATCGTACACCTTTGGTGGAGATGCCCACGGCCCGCTTAATCCCTTGGCGATCATCTGACGGGAGAGAAAGAGCCGCCTTGCATTGTCCGTCGCCAGAGATCGATCCACTCACCCCGGCCGCCGGGATTGCGCGCTGCCTCCTCCTGTACCAAGGGTTCGGCTACTTCTAAGACGGCCCTGACGGCCTCGGCAACCTCACCGTCGAGCGCAATCTTGGGGGTCTCAGCATCCATTTCAGGGACCCACGTGCGAAGGACGGCGATGCATGCCTTCTGGTTCTTCGTTTCCGCAATCTTCCTGAACATCAGAGCGTACATTGGGGGACTCTGTGGCTGGCCCCGGCGAGGAGCCATCCTCCACACATCCCAGAACTCGCGCCAGTACTGCTTCCGCGCATACAACTCCAAAAGCCGTAGCCGAGTCTCGTCGCTGAAAAGGGGCATATCCACAGCCAGCATCGTCAAGTGCAGTCGATGCTGCCTTGGCGATGTTTGGTTTGATGGCAGATCAAAGGTCGTCGCCGTAGGTTTGGCTGGCTTAGAATCGCCAGGATATACTTCTGATGTAAGAGCCTCTTGGAGCAGGAGGAAGACCTCTTCTGTCAGCACTTTATGACCCTGATCATGCATCACTCGGAGAAGTATCATGGCTCCGTCGATAGACGCCGCTTTAGTCAAGGCAGTGACTCCCCAGGAACCTCGGGGTAATATGTTTCGAAGGAGTCGTAGGAAGGAGTTAGAAGAAATTGGAATGCCTCTAAGCACCAATTTAGAAACAAGACTCAGTAACCCTTCGATCTTGTACCCGGCGTGCCCAATCTCCATTGCGTAGCAATAAAAGTCGATAATCGCTTTGCCTTCTGTCTGTGAGAGGAATGTTGGCACCGCCCGGTAGAAACAGGCCACGAAAGGTGTAGTCGCGTTGTCCCTATCACCTGTCCCTAGAAGTTGGAGGGCAGTATTTTTCGGGACGCTCTCAAGATACTTTTGCAGCTGCTGCAGAAGAACTGCTCTCCACCCCTCATTCTGTAGCTCTAAGAAATCCTGGCTGAATGGCAAAAAAGATGCTTCAGTTAGGTCAAAATTTCCTGATGCGAAAGCTTCCATCAGATGGCGCTGCAAGTCTTGCTCTCTCAAATTGTTGGAGGGAGGTCTTATATCCGCTCCACTTGGCACAGCAGAAGCTCTCAATGATTGCCCTCGAATCTGATCTGATAGACAGTACGCTGAGGTATGGAATCCACGGGATTGAGAAGCTATAAATGAAGGCGGTTTGCTATGCAGTTGCCCTTTTCCAGGTATGGCCTTAAGAGTAGAACATTGGCTGCTGTCGAGGGTTTCAGCTTCTTGGATCTGTCGCTTGGTCCCTCGTTCCAAGATGCCTCCCCAAAGCCCTTCCAGATCAATTTCTTCTCTCTTTTCATCTGTGAGCATCTGTACGACCATTCTCACCCCATCTGTTCGCCGCCCAAATCCAACGAAATCCCGAGTCTCGGCATCTGTGGAAGGCTCTGGGGTATCTACGACGCCTGCATCGACGCAAACCCAGCCAGTTCGAACGCCATCATCATCATCTTCTTCGGCTACGCTTCCTACAAGCTTCGCTCGTCTTGCTTTCCGTCTTAACTTGAGCTTAAGTTCATTCCTCCCAAGTAGCCCATCCGCGTCCGGCCGTAAATTGTAGGTGCTCCGCAGCCAGCGGCAAAGCCTGTCTGCAGATACATGTAAGTGCTTTTCGCTGCGTGCAGTGCCAATTACCATCATCAGGTTGGCTCCCAACGCCGGAGGAGGATCGAGTTTTCGAAGGTCGAGGAGGGATAAATTGTCGAGACCTAGATCAATTGATAATTGTTGCAATAAAGACTGCAGAATTGGCGGTGGATGTTCTGGTAAATCGGGGATCCGCTGACGCTCTGAAAGCGTTTGTGGCATCCTCTGAGGCGTGTCGACTTGAAGATACCAAGGCACCGCAGACACCACTCTGGACACCTCATCTTTGTGAGGTGTATCCTCCGCATCATCAGCCTCTTGGCTCACCTCAGTCACTATGCTGCGGCCATGAGCCTCATCTGAAAACCTATGACCGTCCCCGTCCTGCACAGCACGGGATGAAAATCGTGCCTTTGAACCAGCAGACGAGTATCGCAGTCTCGCAGAAGGATGCGCCGTCCGAATCGGAAGCCCATGTAGAGAGGCGAAGCTCCGAACTATCGATATTCGACAGTTAGGGCAATAGGCTGCGCGTAGCACCCTTCCGACAACCATTGTTTGACATGTGTGAATGGAAATTGCAATTGCGAAGAACCTGTATACCTCCGGAGGCAGGATGTGAAATTCGAAAATTTAGGTCGACTTATGAAAGCTAGGGGGTGCACACAGTACAGGTTGTTGTTGGCTTGACTGCACAGGAAAGCATTTAATAGCAATTGGATGTCCATTTATAAGGGACTATTGGATATGCCCAGGATAAAACCACGTGATATCCATAAGCAGCAAATACGCCAAGCCTAATTTGGATAGCTTGCTCTCGAAAAATTTCGCCGTCTCTTATCCCCAAGGTGCACGCGACAAGAGTTCAACCGCCTTCTTCCGCCATCTCCAATTGTCGCGGTATCAACTCCTAGTGGTCAGCTTTTTGTAATGGTCTTTCTTTTCTCATTCTTTAATCTTTATGTTTGTTCTTGATTTATTTGTATAATACCCTCAAGATGCTCGTTCGTGCCGCCAAACGGAAAACTCACTTTGCTACTCGGAGCAGAATCTCCCCTGAGCAACTATATCTTCCATGGCTGTGCCCAACATTGTGCAGGTCTCAACAAGGACAGCGCCGAAATATAGCCATTGATTCCCAATCACTTGGGCTGCCATCAAGGAAGAGAAGGAACTCCAATGAAGGCCAAAGCAAACCGTTAAGACGGTCGTTAGCCACAGCTGTTGATAGGCCCCTTGATGAAATTCAGTTCGGGAGTTTGAATAATACGCCGCCTCCAGTCCCACCAACCTTCGGTAGTCCAAACGTCCTATCTGAATTGAGACCCCTGGACCATTCGTCTCCGTTAACAGTCGGTGGCTCTTTCGCAGGTCAACCCATGCGATTTCGAATGGGCCATTCCGGAGTGGGTGGTGAACTGTCTGAGATCCTGTCGATATTAAGAGCTTGCTTACAAGTTGGAAGACTCGAACGTGCTGGGGTGATCCTAAAACGAATAGACACTCTCGAGGTTATGAACGACGAACAACTTCTGCAGCTACACAACGAGTACATTCAAGCCGCCGTGTATGAGCTGTACACTAAGCCACGTCCGGCGGCGATACAAACTTTACACAAATGGTTCGAGCTGGAGATCCGGAATAAAGAGCTTCCACTCAACGCGGAGACCATCGCATTCATGCTGAAAGCTTCGCTCCAGACACCAGCTGGCATGAGACGAAATAGACTTGTCCGACGGTATATGGATATAGGGAAGCAGAAAGATCTAGGCTTAGAAGTGCTGGGTCAAAGCAGCATCTTGAGCGCAGAAGATTTGAATGAAATCACCCACATTTGTCCAGATTACAACTCCAAGGGGCCTATGTTAAAGGATTTCTCCGACTCTCTTGAATCTGATGAAGTGGAAAGTCTATATGAGGAGGCAACTAATGTGGAGCCTGCCGTTCCAGATGTTCGTACTACAAAGCAGAAAGGATTAGGCTTAAAGTCCCTAAAACAATCTCTTTCGCTATTCTCCCAGGAGACCTCCATGAATCTTAATCTTCAAAATCGCAGTATCGAAGAGAAGAGGATGATACAAGCACAACTGGAAGAGGATGGCATCACTGCCGCAATACAGCGCTGGCGAGAAGAAAACGCCCACCTTACGGAAATAGGCTTTGACACCGCGTTACAAACCAAATCTTGTGGTGCGAGGATGTGGAAGTGGCAGCTTGCCTTAGACCAGGCCCTGAAAAATGAACTTGAGAAAGTGGCCGAAGCGGAGGGGAAGCATCGGATAATAGCAGACGACGTTGAGCGGGTTGCATACGGCCCATTCTTAAGAATTCTACCCACAGAGAAGCTTGCCGCCTTAACCATTTTGTCTTGCATGACTGCCTTGAGCTCTGGCGGTGTTGATAAAGGCATGACTCTTTCTAGCTCAATTATGGCGATTGCGAAGAGCGTAGAGGAGGAATGCGCATTCGAAGCCACACAAGCCAACCTTAAAATAAAATCAAACTTTGGCGGTGCAAAAGCAGAAGAGATGCGTCGATTCTCTGCCACTCAGTTGAGAAAATCAATACGCCTTCGAGGATCAAATTCTCGCCCAGCTCCTGATCTCACTGATGGGGCCACGGAGGCAATAGATCAAAGAACGTGGCCTACGGCAATCAAAGCTAAAGTTGGAGCTTTTCTGATGTCTGCTCTTATTGAGACAGCCAAGATCCCTGTGACTTTAGAGCACCCAGAAACTAAGCAAGTTATTACCCAGTTGCAACCTGCTTTCTCTCATTCACACCAGTATAAAATGGGCAAAAAGGTTGGTATGGTCATAGCAAACCGTAAGATAGTGGAACAGCTCAAACGAGAGCCTGTGCACAGTCTCCTGGCAAAGCACCTCCCGATGTTGGTTCCACCGGAACCATGGACGGATTTCGATAAAGGCGGCTTTATATCGCACCCAGCCAAGATAATGCGCATAAAACATGGGGATAAGGACCAACGCCACTATGCGGAAGCTGCTATTGACAATGGTGACATGACTCAAACATTCAAGGGCCTTGATGTACTCGGCAAGACCTCCTGGCGCATCAACCGGCCGGTTTTCGATGTAATGCTGGAAGCCTGGAACTCAGGTGAAGCAATCGCAAATATTGCAGCGGAGAACCCTAAATTTGAGGTACCCCCTGAGCCAGAGGCTTCGAATGACCCGTTAGAGCGGCGGAAGTGGATCCGAGCTGTCAAACTAGTGGAAAACGCCAAATCTGGGCTTCACTCCCAGCGTTGTTTCCAGAATTTCCAGCTCGAAATTGCGCGAGCATTGAGGAATCATGAGTTTTTCTTCCCTCACAATATCGATTTTAGAGGAAGGGCGTACCCTATACCACCCTATTTCAACCATATGGGGGCGGACCATTGCAGAGGCATTCTCAAATTTGGACGAGGGAGGGAACTCGGCGAATCTGGCCTGAAATGGCTCAAAGTGCATCTAGCAAATGTTTTTGGATACGACAAAGCAAGTCTGAAAGAGCGTGAAGCCTTTGCGGAGGAAAATATAACCAGCATATATGACTCTGCATCGAAACCTCTGAATGGGAGTCGATGGTGGCTAAAAGCTGAAGATCCCTGGCAGTGTCTTGCTGCCTGCATGGAACTTAAGAACGCCCTCGAGTCTCCAGAGCCTACAAAGTTTGTGTCACATCTCCCTGTCCATCAAGATGGCACCTGTAACGGGCTACAACATTATGCCGCATTAGGGGGAGATGCCTGGGGGGCTCAGCAAGTCAACCTCGAGCCTGGTGATCGGCCAGCTGACGTTTATTCTGCTGTTGCTAATCTCGTGAAAGAAAGCATAGCTGCGGATAAGGAGAAAGGAAATCCCTACGCGCAAATTCTAGCCGGCCGAATTACTCGCAAAGTTGTCAAGCAAACAGTTATGACCAACGTATATGGTGTTACCTACGTCGGTGCCAAAGCTCAAGTCCGAAAACAGCTTGTGGCTGCCTATCCCGACCTTCCGAATGATGAGACCGTGAACCCAGGCGTACTTTCCGCATATGTTGCTACTAAAATCTTTACGGCCTTGTCGACCATGTTTCGAGGTGCTCATGATATCCAATATTGGCTGGGCGAGTGTGCCAGCCGCATAACGCGATCCCTGACCCCAGAGCAGATGGATCGGTTGGAAGGAGATTGGCCAACAACCGCACTAGGGCCCCCCACTGAGAGAAGGACCAGTCAACGTTCAGTGTTCGGCGTGGCATTAGAGGACCCTGGAGAATTTAGATCTAGCGTTATATGGACGACTCCATTGCATATGCCCGTCGTTCAACCATATCGGCAATCAAAGACCAGAATGGTCCAAACCAATATGCAATCAATAAGCCTCTCAGAGCCTCATCGATCAAGCCCAATCAGTAGACGGAAACAGCTTCAAGGCTTCCCGCCAAATTTCATCCACTCTTTGGATGCAACCCACATGCTACTCTCTGCACTGAAGTGCGATGAACAAGGCCTCACATTTGCAGCGGTCCATGACTCTTTCTGGACCCATGCTTCCGATGTGGATTCCATGAATTCGATCCTGAGAGATGCATTCATTCGCATTCACAGTGAAAATGTGATCGGACGCCTTGCTGGGGAATTCAGAGCCCGTTATAAGGAATCCATGTATCTCACAAAGATCCGTTCTGGGAGTGCCTTGTACAAAAAGATAATCAGTCTTCGGAGAACTAGACCGAAGACCAGTAAACCGATCAAGTTAGCTGAGCTCCTGGTGGAGCGTAAGAGGTGCCGACTCCTCCAGTCGTCAGATCCTGCAGAGGTAGAAGAAGGGAAGAAGATGGTCACTCCGGGTAGCTTATTTGAAGAGATGGCCCGAGAAGAAGACTTATCGCCTGAGAAGGACTTGGCCAATATAGGCATAGGCGAAATATCCCAGCGTGAATCCCGCGTCCATTCAATCCAGGAGACTGACTTCAGCGGTGTGGGGGACCATGAAGATGCCAATCCACTCCCCGATAACATTCTTGCCGAAACTGGAAGTGGAGAAGAAGCTGAGGAGAACCAAGAATTAGATGACGAGGCTGAATCCGACATCCTGTCGGGTTCCTCCAGGGCTTTCGCAAAGAAAGTATTGCCTACGAGAAGGTCCCCCGCTAGCATGCACACCTGGGTCTGGCTTCCTCTTACTTTTCCATCCATTCCTCAAAAGGCAAGATCTCCTTTTTCTCCTAACCTTTATAAAGTTGCTCGATTTCTAACTATGCTACAGGGAGACTTTGATGTGTCTCGACTAAAGAACAGTGAATATTTCTTCTCATAAACCTCCATCAGATTCGGATTATTCTAGGTGCCATAGGCCAATTATGCCCCCTGGCATGAGCGTGCTAGCCCTAAAGATGTGTTATATTATTATCTTTGGTTCATTTCGAAGCATAGCGACGAGGCATATACAGCGTTTTCTGGCGTTCGGCATTGTAGCCTCGAGTCAGCATTTTATTCGGGTTTTGGCCGTGGCGTTACTTTGGGTGGTTTCAGCATAGAGCCGAGAGATTTCTCGTTGTAGATTAGACAGAAGCAGTTCGCTCAAAGTGTATAAAATATAGTATGGTCGGCCTCAGTCTCGGACTGAGCCTGACATTATCCCTGCATATGACACTTGTACTAGAAAAGCTACATGCTGGTTGGTCGCTACTGTGTATCACGTGATAACGCAATCCTGGGCCGGCAGACGTGAATTTACGTAAAGCCGCTAGCGTACTTCGCGACCTGATAATATTTCGACAGCTTAAACTGCAAACCATAACACCACCCAAGTCGCACTACCGCCACCATGCCTGTCGTAAAGGGGGGCGTCTGGACAAATATAGAAGACGAGATCCTGAAAAGTGCAGTTTCAAAATATGGTCTTAACCAGTGGGCACGAGTATCATCACTTCTAGCGCGGAAAACCCCAAAGCAATGCAAAGCACGATGGAACGAGTGGCTAGATCCGGGGATACGTAAGATCGAATGGAGCAAGGAGGAAGATGAGAAGCTATTGCACCTTGCGAAGTTGATGCCAACCCAGTGGCGCACCATAGCGCCACTTGTGGGACGCACAGCTACGCAGTGTCTTGAGCGATACCAAAGGTTGCTCGACGAAGCGGAGCAGAAGGAGGCAGGAGAGCTTGGTCTTGGAGGTCCGGATGGAGGGGAATCCAAGGCTCCTACTGCGGATGACGTCCGACGGCTTCGGCCCGGCGAAGTTGATCCAGATCCCGAATCAAAACCGGCGCGTCCTGACACCGTCGATCTTGACGAGGATGAAAAGGAAATGCTCAGCGAGGCTCGAGCTCGTCTCGCAAATACGCAAGGCAAAAAGGCCAAACGAAAGGCTCGTGAGCGTCAACTAGAGGAGTCGAGGAGATTAGCGGTTTTACAAAAACGCCGGGAGCTCAAGAATGCAGGCATCAATATCAAAGTCGTCAATCGAAAGAAGGGGGAGATGGACTATAATGCCGATATCCCATTTGAGAAAAAGGCGGCACCGGGTTTCTACGAGACCGAAGAAGAATCAATTACGAACGAGAAAGAGAGGGAAGCCTTCGATCCTCGAAAACAACAGCTCGCCAACAAAAGGAAGGGAGACCAGGAGGATGACACAGACAGGAAGCGACAGAAAAATGAGAAGAACGCCCCTTCGGCATCCTATGCAGCTGCTCTGAAGGCCGGCCAGATGCAAAAGATTCGGGAGGCAGAACAAAGTAGTAAAAGACGAGCTTTGGTACTGCCATCCCCGCAAGTTGGCGAAGGGGAGCTCGAAGAGATTGTCAAGATGGGAATGATCGGAGAAAGGGCTAATCTCATCGCACGGTCGAGTGAAAATGACGCTACTAGAGGCCTTGTCAATACATACTCTACCATCAATACTGGAGCTCCAATCAGGACGCCTAGAGCACCGGCACAGGAGGATTACATCGCAAATGAGATCAGAAATATCAGGGCTTTGACGGAAACTCAGTCATCACTTCTAGGCGGGGAGAATACACCACTCTATGAAGGAGTCGGCACTACAGGTTTCGAAGGAGTGACCCCTCGAGAGCACAAGCTGGAAACACCAAATCCTATGGCAACCCCTTTCCGGCATCCCGGCGGCCCAGGCGCCACTCCGATGGGCCCGCCAGCATTACCAGGCGCCACTCCAATGCGGACTCCTCGAGATAGTCTTGCGCTTAACACTGATGGAGATGTGCAACTGGTTGGTGGCACTCCGAGGGATCTGAAGTTGAGGGAGATGGCGATGAAGCACAGGTTACGGCAGGGTCTAGCTTCACTCCCAAAAGCAAAGGACACAGAATGGGAACTAGAACTACCAGAGGAGCAGCAGGAAGTTTTAGAAGCAAATGGCGTCTCAGAGGAGGACGCTGAAGTTAAAGATCGACGCGAGAGACAAATAAGAGAAGCCGAAGAGAAACTAGAATTTCGGAGGCGGACGCAAGTTATGCAACGGGACCTCCCTCGCCCTTCCACAATTGATATTGAGGCGGTCCTGAAGAATGCTTTTGAAGTTTCGGATCCAATTATTGGTGCAATTGAGCGAGAGGCTGCATTGTTGGTTGCAAATGACGCTCTGAAATATCCCCCGCCGGGAGCAAAAGTCAAAGGCACTTCAAGGAGGCTCGAAACGTTCGACGATGAAGCCCTTGCAAACGCAAAGTTAATGATCGCATTGGAAGTACCAGAAGAACTCGTCCAAAAGGGATCTGCCTCATTCCAAACTGCCTGGGCCGATGCACAGGGCTCTTCTTTGCTCCCAGGGCTAAGCGCATACGGAGATGATGAAATCGATGTGCACAAGGCGCTTATCGAGGCTTTTGATGTAAGTATAAGAGAAGGCTTTAAATGATTGAGATTGTACTAACGATTATTTTGGCAGAGTATTCAAGATTCCATTGAATCCGAGGCAGAAAGTGGTAGAAAATTGGAAAAGAAACTGGCCTTACATCTTGGGGGTTACCAGCAGCGAGCCAAGATGCTACGCCAGAAGATTAGCGAGGCAACTGATGCTCTTAGCAAAGCTACCTACTCACTTGACTCATTCCGAACACTGCAGATCTCCGAAGAAGCCGCTATTTCACGCCGGTTGGATGGTCTGCGATCAGAAGTCGAATTTGTTAGCAGAAGGGAGCGTGAGGCTCAAGACTTGTACAAGGCCAGAAAAGAGGAGCTCCTTTCGTTGAGCGATGGGAGAAACGGGTATCATTGAATTGTACATTTTGAACATGTAATATAATGAGTAGGAGAGCGGTCAACTGGGGCAAAAATGCATCTATATTCTGAGGCGTTAAAAACCACTACTTTCATGGCACATTGTATGGACAGTTCGAATCATAAATGCCAAAACAGGCGCAATTATCATGCAGCCATCTACCAAGAGCTGAGTGCGATAAGTAACTCGGAGCTAAGTTACTCTTTCGCTACCGCTCAAAATGCAAAATACTTATACTCTATTGAGAAACATCATGTCCAAATGTCTTGATTGTACCAGCCAAAATCCCCGCGCCAGTAATGCCCCCATCATGACACGGCTCCAGTACCACTCTTGGCACGGACGAGTTGCCAAACTCCCTCTCCATAATTGCATCCAAAAACACCTGACAATCATCACGATAGTCCTGGAAATGGACAATGCAGCCGCCTGTATACCCAACTAGCAGCTCGTCAACTTCACGGTTCGTCGTCACGTACGGTACAGCTTCACCATTAACTTCTTCACCGGTGTGATTGGAAGAAAACTGAATCTCTTCTGCACAAGCAAGGAGGCCAATGGTAGCTGCAGCCACCATACCAGCCGCCCGGACTTGAACAGCTTTGGCGATATGGTACAGGGTATCTGCTGTTTCTTTAGTCCATTGCCAAGCATCTGGTTCAGTGCCTGTAGGCAGCTCGGCATTTAACTGATGTATGACTGAAGGTCCATTGAGACTTGGACGTAAGTTTCCTAAAAAAGTGGTCGACAAAGCATACCGCTCTAGAAGCTTTGGTGGTAACAACGCTCTAGGGATATTTAGGTGATTCGTGAAGTAATCGAGGGCAATTATTCGACCTAGCTCCCCTAGATAGCGTCCGGCGGTCATGAATTCAAAGGGCTGGAAGCCTGGGTTGTCAGTCTCTTCATCGAGGATCTGATCCCAGCGTGTTACATAATGCAACTCATGGAGCGGGTGTGCTGCTCCACTGATAGTCCACTCTGTATTAATAGTTATTTTAGGGTCAGAGAGTGATTCGGTGCCATCCAAAACTTTGAGTTGTGCAGGTCTCTTCTTTGGGTGCAATTTGCTTAAGGCTAAAGGAATGGTAGCGTTGCAACCCGTACCAACAATAAGTGCCATGGCGGCTTTCCGTCTAGGAACGACCTTCATCTGATAGGCAAAGGATACGAGCGTAGCGGATGTGTCGTTGCATATGGCAACTATCTCAATACCTGGTAGATCTTCTTGCCTTGATCTTTCGTACCCAATGCGAAGCTGCTTCGCAAGGTCAAGATTTGCATCCATAGCAAACCCTTTCCCCATCGCCATAACAGTGGCATCCGCTATTGTACGCTGACTGCGAGGGAGTTAGCTAGATCTTTTGTTCATGAATACGATAGGGAAAACGAACAACATGGGGAAAGAAAACGTGAGGCCCATAGGTATCGGGTCCGTTAGCTGTCCAGGCCATTCTTCCCAGGCGTCTCTGACCACTTCTACCATGCAATCCCCAATCCATCCAAAAAGATCCTCTCCACGGGTCTTCTTTAGCATCTCTCCAATTGGCCAGGACTTTTCTAAACGTCTTCTGACACGTGATAATTTGCCACTTTGGGCGTGGGCGAGTCCATTTTCATCAGTTTTGGGAGAACCAGCTGGTCCTAATAACTCGATGAAGCCGACTCGTAGGTTTGTGCCACCGCTGTCAAAATCGAAGTTAGTATTGAGAAGTCCTAGCTGGTCAAGTGACAGCTCACAAATCTATAGCCAGATACCTATAGGAGCATTGGTTCGTTAGCCGCAGAGTTCACATTCCTCATGCCTTTCCCATTCCTCTTATAGGACGGAGAATGATTCTGAATCTGAAAATATACTGGAGAATGCCTACCTGCCCTCGTCGTTCCCAGTTGGTCTCAAAACGGAATCCGAAACCGGCGTTGGCAGAAACTGGTCCTGCGATTCCGCTGCGAGTCTAGTGTATGTCGCGCAGAAGCTCCGTGCAAGACTATGGACCTTTGGGATATCAATACTGAGAGGCTGTAGGAAATCCTCTAGGGGTGTTTGAGTTGTCGCCATAAGGGAGTGAAAGGGGAATCGCAGGAAGCAACTGCATCCTCAGCCTGGTGCTGTAGATTAGCCGCTGTCCGATGATGCGGGTCACAGCCTCATCCGCCCTTGGATTCTGCATTCACCTCCCCTCTCAACCATGCCGCGTGCAACCATGCCGGCATCTGCAGTCAACATCAAGCATCCTGGTATGGACCAGGAGAAAGGAGGCAGGATGCTCGTCGCTCCAGCTCGATCTCGTCGAATACGACCTTTGGTCCTAGGCTTCATTACTGTTGTCCTGATCTATCTCTCATGGTCCCCAATCACCACGGTCCTATCACTCCTGCCGTCGACATCCGGACTTGGGGGCATGCCATATACCTCAACTCTTCTCACTGCTGCAAAAGCGCCGGTTCCGCTGGAGGCGCATATCATGAGTAAATGCCCAGATGCCCAGGAATGTCTCCGCATGCTGGTTTTGCCAGCTATGGTGCGGGTATCGGAGAAAGTCAATTTCACTCTATCATTTATCGGCACGTAAGTTTTATCTCTTCCCTGGTATGCGCTTACATTCTAATATCATGTTAGTCCAACGGCAAACGATGGGGTGGACTGTATGCATGGTCCGGGGGAATGTATGGGAAATATTGTGGAGCTCTGCGCAGCTGAACTATATCCAGACCCCAAACTCTACTTGGGCTTCACGATGTGCCTCATGAAGGAATACGAGCATATACCAGAAAAGAGCCTCATAGAGGATTGTGCGCTAGAGCACAGCCTAGATTTTGCAAAGCTGAATGAGTGTGCTACAAGAGACGATGGAGGTTTTGGAATGGGGTTGTTACGAGATAGCGTCAGGAGGAGCAAAGATGTAAGTCCTACCAGGATATATTGCCTGCCGTGTCTGCTAACATCTCGTGTGCCTAGGCTGGAGTCACGAAGTCATGCACGGTCCGATTAAACAACGAGATATACTGTGTACGCGATGGGGCGGAGTGGAAGGACTGCCCACATGGACCGGGCGTCAATGACCTTGTTATTGCGGTTGAGAAGCTCTACCAGTCTTCTTGAGTGGCTCAAATATGTCTGTCCAGAGCTCACTGGCTTCTCCGACTGTATAACTCAGAGCCACAGCGTCCATCCCGACCTCCGCACCCCCTTCCATGAGCTTTAATTGCTCGATGATACCTTCTAATCCGATCGCCTTCCCTGTGGCTTGGGTGGCACCGGACTCTAATGCCACATGGACAATATGGATGTGGAAATGGTAGTATGTAGGCTGGTAGTGCACGTACAGCTTCAGCTGATCCTCCTCCACTTCGGGATACGTCTTAACCGTAGCCTCAATAAACTTGTCCTTCATATGCATCAGCCATGAAATGTGTTTCTTTTTCAAGTCTCGTAAACTCCAGATATCCATTCTCTCCACCAGACCGAGCAAATGCAGCCCCTCTATCGTTTTCCGGTCCCAGTTTAAATCGGGGAGCAAGAGAAATCCTTCGTCGCCGTCTCGACCTTGCGGTGTGCGGTATATTACGTCCTCCACCTCTGTCTTCCCGTCTATGATATTCCACACCCAATTCAGCCTTCCCTGTTCTCGCTTCTGGAGCATATATGGACGTATCTTCTCTGCATATATCTGAGGGGTCTCCACCACCATCCTCATGCCTTGCTTGTTATATTTCTTAATATGCTGTTCGGTGCACGGGTGTATGAGGTTGATCTTCAGGTCTGCAAACCCCTCTGCCTTCTCTGGTGTTATTTCGGCGGTTGAGTAGCCACTGTTTGCTAGATACCAGAAGTAGATGTCGTTCGCACCTAGGTTCTTCAGACTTTGGAGCGAGGAAGCGATTTGCCCTAGGTATGCTTGGGATGTTGGGAAAGGTGCTCGTTCGAGGATCAAGAGGGCTGGCTGGCTCTTTATGTGACCGTATAATACAGTACGACGTCCAGCTTGGTCTAGAGATCGTTAGCCAAACCGTATACAGTATTCTTATGCGACCTAGGTTTACCTTGGTTAAGCACCCGTTCGAGTTGGAAGGCAGGAATCAGAGCCACAGGATCATGATCCATTGTGTCCATGTCAATGTCGAGGGACCGTAATCGCTGCTAGCTTCAGGAAGCGTGGTGTATGCGTGGCCGTTGTAGGCAACGATTGGTGTCGAAGCTCAAATAGTATTTATTGTTTATCATATTATTTCAGCGGGGTAGATATCGTCAGGTACAGTCCAGTAGAGCAAAGCTCGGTTGCAGACATCCAATTAACCCCACTAGCAAACCCCCACCTCCTTCACTCCTGATCGTATCTTCCGACACCGCAAACGCAAACATAAAAATACTACAGAAGGAAATATAGAGGATGAGGTAAGGCAAAAATTTTCGTAATGATTTTGCATCTGTTTATAAGAGACCCCTAGAGCATTTCCCTTGAGCCTATTGGCGGCTGCGAAGTAAATTTGAATCCGTGCGTCTATCCTCCAGCTCAAATATCAAAACCTTCTTGCAAGCCAAAATGATACTTAAAGAAGTGCAATAGAAGTCAAAGTCGTTCCAATTGACCTTACTAGCTGCAAAGCTGCTCCCCTCAACATATTGTTTATGAAATTGGGAAGCTTCTTTGGACCAACAGGGCGAACAAGCAATATGATTCAAATACTCCTGTCGACCTTCTCTAGGATGATTGCTAAGGTATGTATACATGTAAATGTGTTGATTAACCTAAAAACTGGCTAGTTTCGGAATAAATAGTTATATGAAGACTTGATAACTAGATTTTGGCACGCCGAAGGCCCACTGACCAACCCTTACAGTGTCGATTCTTCTGCCCACATTTTACCGACTTTAGGTTTCTGTTGGTTAATATAGCAGTCCAAAAAACTCCCCCAAATTAAGGCCACAGGCATTGTTAGATCGCTAGGATAGCATGCTAGAAGACCACTGACAAGCAGTTCCAGTCCTTCTAAGTGCAAGGCAGAGTCATTTCATGGGGACTGTTCTCGTACAAGTTCGGCCGTCAATATCGGTGCGGGAGCCTGTCATGCTATTCTGTATCATCTTCTTATTCGCAACGTTTGTTGCCATTGCTGCGATTTGAAAGACTTCTCCTGTCGGTGCAAAAGCCGATGTCTCGAGTCCAGGTTTTAATGGAAAGTTGATGTTTCTCTCCACTCCGGATTATTGACTTGCTTATAGGAAGTAAACCCTGAATAGAGCTCCCGCCACAGAACAGAGCTTGCCGTTGCCTCCCTGAGCACGAAGGGAATTGCGCGAAGTGAATAGGCATACCTATAGCGCTCTTCTGGGACGCTCCTGCCTAGTGGCAAACAATTAAGCTATTCATGACCGCAGTAGTAGTTTTTCCTAGATTGAATCTTTAGCCCTACTATGACCAATTTCTACGCGAACATCGCCTAGAGCAATTTCACTCTCAGACTTAGACCGTGTGAATTTGCAGGGGGATCTTATAACTAATATTGATTGAAACCATTCCCCAAGTTCCGCGGTACAGACATAAAGTACATCATCAAAGGCTATACGATACTCTGTGGAGTTGGGGGAAAGTGTATAAAAACTCAGGGGTATAGCCGAGATCAGCTGACGACTGCTGGATCATTTCTCGAACCTACGAAGTCTCAGAATTATAAAAATAGCTGAAGATTCGTATTAATATATTGCGTATTGCATTTATGTCATAAATAGGTTTCCAATATGAAACGGCTTTAATGGGTGAAGCCAGATTGGCCAGTGAATTGAAAGCCTAAGGCGGCAAAAATGTCAGATTTAGGGCGCGCAATCGAAGGAACAACATGAAATCCGAAGAGGTTGCTAGAGAGGGGTAAACCATCCCCAGGAATTTCGACACGGCACACATTCAAGACATTCTCAGAGCGCAATGGGATCCAAAACTCCTGAAGGTCACCAGCAGACCCCGAATGGTTGTAGATTTATATGAAACCTAGTCTGGCCAATCTGTCTGAACTAACACATACTAGGACACAACTCAAATGAGGCTATACCAATCGAGAAAAAATCTGGGCCAATTTCAGGCAGCTCAGCTTCTGCAGATATTGATCGTGGCATCCTTGGCGACGGCAACGCAGATGACGAGGACGACGACGATGAAAAGAACGAAGAGGATGCTAATCAGCTAAACCTGGTGCAGGATCCCGGTAAGTATTACCTTGGTCTGCAATTTACAGCCACATCCGGATATATTGTCGCATACTAATACGCTTTGTCCAGAAAAGAAAAAGAAGCGCAAGAGATCAAAAAAGAAGGGCAAGAAGAGTGCGTCTGCCACTGTCTTGGCCCAGTCATCTCCTCCTCGCGTACTGCTCTCTTCTTTGTACCCAGCCGGAGACTATCCCGAAGGCGAAGTTGCCGGGTACAATGAGAACACGCTCAGGACCACGACCGAGGAAACTCGCTACAATGAGCGCCAGGCAGTCTTTGACGGGACTTTCCTCAAACAGTATCGCGAGGCTGCTTGTGCTCATCGTCAGGTGCGCCAGTGGGCTCTGAGAGAGATCATCAAGCCCGGAAACACTCTGTACGATATTGCAGAGAGCATCGAGGACGGCGTCAGAGCCTTGGTCGGGCACCAGGGACTCGAGCCTGGCGATGGCTTGAAAGCGGGAATTGCGTTTCCGACTGGTTTGTGCCTCAATAACACTGCCGCGCATTCTACTCCGAGTCCTAGCGGCAAGAAGGTTGTCCTGGAGCACGACGATGTGATGAAAGTCGATTTCGGCGTGCATGTTAATGGCAGAATTGTAGACAGTGCATTTACCGTTGCCTTCAACCCAACTTATGACAGCCTGCTTGCCTCAGTCAAAGATGCAACCAATACTGGAGTCAAGGTCTGTCCTACCTCATAACTGTGGCATAATCCTCCCATTTTACGAATCTAATATTTGCGGTGCAGGCAGCCGGAATCGATGCTCGCATGAGCGACATAGGCGCCGCGATCCAGGAGGTCATGGAGAGCTACGAGGTTGAAATCAACGGCAGAACCTACCCCATTAAAGCCATCCGTAACATCACCGGGCACGATATCAAGCAGTACCAGATTCACGGTGATAAGCAGATCCCCTTCGTGAAGAACTCTAGCAATACCAAGATGGAGGAAGGAGAGATATTTGCCATCGAGACTTTTGGAAGTACCGGAAAGGGTTACCTTCGAGATGGCGTGAGTATTTAAGTCTGAGCGGAGAGGATATTGCTATTGGATTCTAACTATTTTCTTTCGTAGGATGGTATTTACGGATACAAGAGGAATAGTGGCATGGCAACAACACACCTGCCGCTGTCACGTTCCGCCAGGTCTCTTCTCCAGACAATCGACACCAACTTCGGATCTCTGGTTTTCAATGCTCGGTATCTCGAACGTCTTGGTGCGAAGAGGTATCATCTTGATGTAAGTGCGTTAGATACTCCAGTAACTCTTCTGCTCAGAGGTCTCTCGTCATGCTCGAGTGCTTTCAACGCTGACCATGTACGGTGCATGCAGATGCGCAACCTGATCTCCTACGGAATTATCGACACTTATGCTCCGCTGGTGGATATTGAGGGTTCTTATACTGCGCAGTTTGAGCATGTGAGTGGATCCTAAATGAATGGAAAAATACTAGGCTGACTCCTGCAGACAATTCTTCTGCACAGCACGCACAAGGAAGTCATCAGCCGTGGCGAGGACTATTGATTCGATTTTGCAAATTTGAGAAAGTCGAGGACACAGTTCGCTCATTCTATTGAAGTCGTGTTGAGAAGGGCAAGTGGCATTTGGTGGTGGAATTGCTTCTTTGATATCCACAACTCAGCTTAATTCTATTTCTTACATTCATTACATTCTAGCACAGTTATTTGAATCAAAAGTGCTCAATTGCACTATTTTGTATTTTTGGATCATGATATAAACCCACGAGTGCTATACTTTTCGTTTTGACCAAGCGTCAAGACCGTCTAGCCCACCAGGCATTGCTTTCGTCTTCCTTCGACGGGTCTATGCAAATCTCGAACTCTTCAGCTGCCAACTACGGCATCTCTCGAATTGCGCCCGCTCGTCAGCCCATAAAGCTGATCCATCCTCTTTGGCCATCCGAGCAGGAAATCACCGACGGAAATACTCCATGTAAACATTGGTTGCTCTTGGCAGCTTGATCGTTGTTGCGAAGCAGGCCATTTCCTCTCTTGCATGAATGCTATTTCCTTTGGGCGGTATACTTGTGCCTCTCTTACCGCGGCTGGGAGCAGTATTCTTATTGATGGGATGGATACTAGAGACCAAGTCCTGCAGCGTTTCGGCCAGTCTTGAGGAGATTGTGCCTGAGATGTGCAAATTGAATATCAGAGATACTGCGTTAAATGATGCGCGGACGGAGGAAAGGCCACGTCCCTTGAAGCAAAGGGCTCAACTTGCACAAGGCAGCATACTTTTGACTGTATTGCACCTTACAAATGGCCTTTGGATCCATACCTTAGATAACTTCTCGACAAGTTGAGTCTGGGAGCTTTCGTACTCCTTGACGGTGGCGTTGAGAAGTGATCCAACACCATCAAGATGTTGACTTTTGGAAGACCACTGAGAGGGTTCTACTTGAGAAATGATAGTGTAACCCTCTATTTTGATGCGACTGACTTTCGGATCAGCGGCGACGACTCCCCGGCTTCATCGGGACAAGGTCCTACCTCATTACCTGAGGAAAACTGGTAATTGCGCTGGCTTTTGCTAGTTGGCGCGAATGCTAATATACACAACACAGTACAGTCATACCCTTGCAGATGAGCAGATCATTAAATCAAATGTAATAAGATGAAATTCAATTTTCATGACGACTTCACAGTCATACATTTGACCGACTGAAGCTTTGTTGCCACCCCAATTTTGTAAGCACTCTATGTCTAGAATGGTCGAAGCCTTGCTAAGCAGGGAATTATCAGTGGCGAAGAGAAGGAACGTGATGCTCTCACTTGAAAGGCCCAATTGTGCACGGGGAAAGAGAATGGCAAAGTTAATATCGATATCTAGGCATGTGACGCAAACACATGAGTCTGCTCTCCTCGGCGACCTTATCTAGGTCGCATGCTATAGCATGATGATATATTGATCTCGGACGCTTACCTGGAAGCAGATTTGCGAGCTTGTGCACACATCTTGTCACAAGCGCGGAGTAGACCTCTTGAACCCGAGATATAATTTAGGCCCTGGATAGTATAGACTTTGGAAGACCAGTGGAACGGAAGGGGGGCGCGAGGGGCAGCTGGAGAGGATTCTCCGAGCACGAGCCTCGGCGTCCGGAAAAGCACCACGGAGGAGGAATGGGGCGATGATGCTATTACCCCACGATGGTATAGCTCCTCTTGTATGCTGTAGGAAGTATAGTGATTGTGAGGTATAGCTGGACGGCGGTATAGCTGGAACTTCCAGCTGCGCTGCCACGAAAAGGCCGTCACGATGGCATGGATGCGACCACCGGCCGCTTAGCTTTGCACCCGTCGCGATGGTCCTGCATATTGCATTCTCCGCGTAATAATACAGGCAGTATCATAGCAGCCATCAGTATTGTAGCGCAGTGAGCATAGTAGCATCAATCGCTGCCGGGCGGTATGGCAGTGATGGCCTGTGACGATTCAATCTACTTGCGGGAGAGAAGGCAATGCAAAAGTAGGCGACAGCGCCATCGGGAAGCGACAGACAGGGACCGAAACCCAACGAGGAAGTACCCGAGCAGCAGGCACCGAAACCTCCAAATCCTCACCCGAGATGAGAAGGGAAGAACATCAATCGGGGGAGGGGGGCGTCTCCTTTCATCCGAGCCATCTCGAATCGTCTGGGGCGCAGGGCAGGTGGAATTTGAGGGGGGGGAGCGTGCATTGTGGGGGACGGGGCGCTGGATTCCCGCCAGGGACCACGGCAGAGGAGCCAGAGGAGAGAAGGGGAGGTGGGAAATGGAAGGCCCAACCCCGTCTGCCATGTGTGGAGAGGGATGATACGAGATCTCTCTTGCACTGGTCACCTGCAGAACAGCACGCTGGGGCGGATCGGTTCGCGGGGAGGCTCCTGCGGGAATATCGGCCTGGTCGCCGACACGCACAGAGAGAGAGAGAGAGAGACAGACCGCGGCGAGAGGAAGGGCGAAAGAAGGGGACCGTGACCGGGCGCCAAGCTCGAACCGATACCTCGAACCATGGCCAGGAGAGAGGAAAAGGACCAGGAATGGCGCCAGGCCCGGCCAGCCACAGCCAGTGAGGGCGCCGACCGTCGGGCAGCAGCGATCCAGCATAATCCTCCCCGCTGGATGGCGATGGAGTCAGTGAGTAGTGTGCGCAGGACGGAGATTTGTACCTTCTGCGCATTACAAGGTACCGGGTGTACAGATAGGGCGCGCGGAGGTACCGCAGGTACACTTGGGAGGGGGTGCACTGAGAGTATCGCCACTCTTCGATGCAGCAAGGTCGCAGGCTATCACGTTGCCAGTATGGTCGTTCCTCAACTGGTCTCATCTGATACAGAGCTGCACCAGCTTTCCAGACCTCCAATGCAGACCCCAATGCAGGAACGCCTGCCGTTGATCAGCGATAACCTTGAGGACAAACGAGCCGTCCTCCGCACCTTCGCACCCCGCGATCTACATCGTCCTCCCCGACCGAGCATAGCATGGAAGTGTTCGAGGTGGGCGTGGAGCCGGCCACCGACCACGGCCAGACACCCATAGTGCTGAGACGGCTGGCAGGCTGGCGAGTGCGCCATCTAAGACAGCGCTGCGGAATCCCGTGGAGTCAGAAGCGCGCTGGGTCTGTCTAATACAATTTATACAGGACGATCGACCCCAGGCGCAGGATCGTATGTATCGGATGGCGGTGCGGTACCGAGCTGTACGACGCGGGCCCTTAATCTCAAATAAGGTACCCCTCCAAGAATATCACGGTATTTATGTCCAGCCCGAGATCACGTACGCGCCAGATATGTACTGTGCGCCCCAGCTCTACTGCCGCTCCACACAGAATCCGCGCTCGCGAGGAAACATCGGACCGTTTGAAGGACTGGTGGGAGGGGCCAGGATGACCGGGAACACCTTTGCGCTGTAGACCCGTCGTCGACGTTGGCATGTTGGCACGAGGCACTATTCTCTGTCGGTACACACGATCCTCACATAGACAGGGCCTTTAGCTGCTGTCCTGATTCGACCAAGTTGCTCCCTCCCCGGCCCTATTGCGTCCAGCCGTATCCACCCACCACCGCCGTCCATGGGCATCGCACACAACGGCGAACAACGACACGGAAAAAGTATGGCCGAGGGGCAAGCTGGGGGGGGTACCGCTTCGGAGCCAGAGCGCCGCCATCCTTATTACTCCTCCGTCCTGGCACCTACAGCATCGACTACTGTCCGTTATGCTATAGTATCGTCTTCAGATGCTGCACGAATCCTGGCTCCAGAAGCGCCATGCACACCCCGCCATTGTGTTCCTCTCCGCATTACTTCTCCGCATCGCCTCGTCCCGTTGACCTGCTCCCCAGATCTATGATATAGGGGGCGGCGGCACTTCGATTCTCCTCGCATCGACTTCTCCACCTCCTCTCCGCATCCCCGCGTTGTTGGCAGGTCTGCCTGCACCCTACGACAAGATGCTCTCCAATCCTCTGCACCGCTTCTCGACCTACAACTCCCTTCCCTCAACCAACATGCTCTCCCACCATACCCCCTCGCACCTACACAGTGCCGGCCTCGACGCCCTGGCGCATGGCTCTCAGTATGCCCTCCAGCAGCTTCAACAGCAGGTGGACGTCCACCAGAACTCCCAATTCCGAAGCCAGAATGCCCGGCACCGCCAGCACCCCTACGGCGTGGCAGGCACCAATAATGGGAGGGCCATGAATGGCACCGGTACCGCAGGCCCCATTCGACGGAGAATTAGCAGAGCCTGTGACCAGTGCAACCAGCTGAGGACTAAGTGTGACGGCCAGAGCCCGTGTGCGCATTGCGTGGGTAAGTAAAGAATTGGAAGAGATCTTTGGACCAAGACTGACGGGTCATAGAATTCGGCCTGGGCTGCGAATATATACGGGAGCGGAAGAAACGTGGCAAGGCCTCACGCAAGGACCTTGCTCAGCAAGCCGCGGCCGCGGCTGCAAATGGCCAGAAGTCCCCTACTGATCGATCGTCGGAGGGTCGCTCACCTATCGATCCTCGTAATGAGAGTACGTCGTCATCCGCATCTCTTCCGGGTGAGGCCAAGGCCGACTTCCAGCATTCACACAATTCGAGACCTTTGGGTCTGAACACCAAAGGACTCGATGGTGAGACTCTGAATAGGAGGGCGTCAAAGGTCAGCCCGCGAACTGGTCCCCTCGAATCTCTCTCCGATGTCCCAAATGGGCATCAGCCTACCATGGCTAGCCGCCCCGAAGCCGATCAAATCGGCAGCCCTGCGTCCCTGAGTATCAACGGGTATCCGAACTTGCATGGTTACAAGCATGCGCTCAACCCCCACATCCTAAATGGCAATGGACAGCACTCCACGTTTAATGCCGAACAGGCCTCTTTACCCGGGTCGTATACCGACCTCCCCTATGCTATCCAAACACAGAGTCCTTCACATTATCCGGGCAATACTCCGGGAGGTTTCCGTTTAGCCGATAGCCCCCTTCCCGGATTCCCCATGGGGTCGGATGCCGCATCGCCGGGTGGCTGGATGTCTCTGCCATCGCCTTCCAACCAGTATTCGAGTCACGTTCCTCATCAGACATTTAGCTCCACGTTGCGGTATCCAGTCTTGGAGCCTCTGATCCCTCACCTGGGGAACATTATCCCCGTCTCCCTTGCATGTGACTTACTGGATCTCTACTTTGCCAGCTCATCATCGGCTCTGATACACCCCACCTCGCCATACATTCTCGGATACGTCTTCAGGAAGCACTCGGTCCTTCATCCAACAAAGCCCAGACAATGTAGCCCGGCATTGCTAGCGAGCACGTTATGGGTTGTAGCCCAGACCAGCGACGCACCATTCTTAACGGCACCTCCATCTTCGCGTGGCCGAGTCTGCCAGAGGCTCCTTGAGCTCACTGTAAATCTGCTTAAGCCTCTCATCCACGGTCCGTCTCCCCGCGAAGCATCGCCCTCCTTCTCAGGTACCGTTATCAATGGTGTGGCTCTCGGGGGACTTGGCGTTGCACTACCTGGGGCCGAAGGACTAGCAGGTGATACAGGGACGTTCGGCGCAGCCGGTACGCTGGACGACGTGGTAACCTATATCCACCTAGCCACCGTTGTGTCTGCAAGCGAGTACAAGGGCGCTAGTCTGAGATGGTGGAACGCTGCCTGGTCGCTGGCTCGAGAATTGAAACTTGGAAGAGAACTCTCCCGCACCTCGCCAATGGCCGATCGTCAGTCTAACGACATCGTTGACGATGTCGACGCGGAAGGCGAGGCTGATGACGGCGTGGCCAACTTACCCGGCATGGTGTCTGAGGAGGAGAGAGAGGAGCGGAGAAGGATCTGGTGGCTTGTCTACATAGTGGATCGACACCTTGCGCTCTGCTACAACCGGCCCCTCTTCCTGTTGGACATTGAGTGTGAAGGCCTTCTCCAGCCAATGGATGATACACTGTGGCAGGCTGGAGAATTCTACACTGGTGATTCAAGCATTCATATTACTTCCCCGAGTGGCGCATCACGGATTAGAATGAGAGGGCCTAACTTTACGTGTACCGGTCATAGCATATTCGGGTATTTCCTACCCCTGATGACAATACTCGGAGAGATCGTCGATCTCTATCACGCCAAGAATCACCCTCGATTCGGTGTCGGGTTTAGATCCGCCCAAGAATGGGACGATCAGACCAACGAGATCGTCCGGCAGCTCAATGCCTACGGCGAAAGCCTGAAAGACTTCGAAGCACGAAATCTGAGCAACCCCAATAGTGTGGAAGACTCAGGTGATCAAATGGAGGGCCTCTCAGATTCGATCAAGGTCGATCATAACATTGGCACACCCTCTGTTCACTCAGTCCACACTGTTACTTCTAACCCAAACCTTGAGGCGGACATTCAGACACGCATTGTTGTGGCCTACGGCACACACGTGATGCACGTTCTGCACATCTTGCTCTCTGGCAAGTGGGATCCCATCTCCCTCCTAGATGACAACGACCTCTGGATATCCTCGCAGAGTTTCATCAATGCTACAGGGCACGCCGTGAGCGCAGCCGAGGCGATCAACAATATCCTCGAATACGACCCCGGGCTAGAGTTCATGCCTTTTTTCTTCGGCGTATACTTACTCCAGGGAAGTTTCCTTTTACTGCTGATTGCAGATAAACTCCAGGCAGAAGCTTCCCCCAGCGTTGTCAAGGCCTGTGAGACCATCGTGCGGGCACACGAGGCTTGTGTTGTGACGCTCAATACCGAATATCAAGTACGTCTTAACTATCCAAATACGGCTTAGAGCCAGAACTAACTTGTCCCAGCGAAACTTCCGCAAGGTGATGCGTTCAGCGCTGGCCCAGGTTAAAGGTCGCATCCCCGAGGACTTTGGTGAGCAGCAATTAAAACGCAGGGAGGTCCTGGCATTGTATCGATGGACTGGCGACGGGACTGGCTTGGCGCTGTAAGAGAGAAGATGATAATACCCTTGTATTTATTGACAGTGGGAGTTTGGTGATGATTCTTGGAGTCGCCTCCGAGCTGGAATGATTATGATGTTTGATGATGGGTGTAAGGTGCTTTGCAGATAAAAACCAAATAGGTAGCCCATACCCTAAAGGGGCGAGTTTTGGAGGCGTCTTGATAGTTTGCGTTAAGCCAGCTTTCTGTTGCTGCGTATTTAGGTGCACAAGAGGAAATATCTCAAAGATTTGTTCCCTCTAATATACCAGCATTTACCACAGCAGACAGAGAGACTTGTACGTGGGCGGTTGTTGTCCGCCTGTGTGACCGGGCTACTTCGGGGCACTGCCCGTATCCAAGAACTTTGTAGTGCTTATGGCGTCCTGAACATTCTGCTAGACTTTCCACCAGGAATGTGATACTGCTCTAACGCAGACCGGGGAGGCAGCTCTGGTCGGTGAGTGGGGTAGAGCATTGCCCAAATATCTAGCTCCGGAGACTTCGGGTGCTCGAACTAAAATCAATATATTAATACAACTCAAACGACCGTAAAGGGATGGTAATGACATGCCATCGAGTATTCAATATGCTCAGAACAGGTGAAGCGGTGTTGTGAAAGCTAATATCTTCTGAGAGGGAGAATAAACGAGATAAAGAATATGGAGGAGCAGATAGAGAGATTCGCCCTTCGACCAATAAGAGCTACGGTTACCTAATAGTGGAAAAAGGTAAAGACAGCCTGAGTCTGTTTAAGCTCACCAAAATCATTACCAGCATGTGAGTTTGTTTATGGTCAGATAACTCGCCCTCCTCTTTGTTTTACCTGAACAGGTAGTTGAAAAAAAAGCCGCCTTAGATTGGTGATAATAATTGTTCTCCTGCCATTGGATAGAACTCTCTCGGCACCTTGGCTGGACGCGGGTAAGCGGGAGATATCAGAAGTGCCACTGTCTCCGGTTTCCAGAGATTCCGATAAGAGAAGGCAACCTCGAACGCACGCTTTAGAGGGTTGATGTTGCACATACTACAAGCATAGCACTGTCCACTCCCCACGGGCCTCGGCGGCTAGCGAGCTCTATCAGAAAGGCTGGAGATATCAGATCACTGGGGTGTCAACATCGCATTTCCGTCTCTCCCATGGGGAAATGCTCTATTAGTGGGAGAACGCTAGTGATAACCATGTCGGCACTGTGAGCCCCGCCTGTCTGAGCTCCTTCTCCGCTCAATATAAATACGGCGAAATCCCTCCATTCGAATAGCAAAGGAATATCTTGCCGCTCCGTCATATGGCCGATGGTGCAAATGTGCGCCCGCCGCTGGGCACCGCTGGCGCCACGGACAAGGCGCTTGCTGCTGTGGGCAGCGCCGCGATAAGACCGAAGAAAACGAGAGCGAAGACCAACAGTGACGCCGTGATCAAGAGACGATGCGTGAGCACGGCATGCATTGCATGCCGCAGGCGGAAATCTAAATGTGACGGGAATACGCCGAGTTGCGCCGCGTGCTCGAGTGTATACGGAACTGGTGAGTGAAATAAATTACCGTTCGTGGGTGTCTTAACTGAAGGGCGAAAGAGAGTGCTCTGGGGCTAATGCGGAAGGTAGAATGTGTGTACGATCCTACAAGCGATCATAGACGGAAGGGTGTATACAAGGAAAAGATTGACAGTCTGAAGACGAAGAGCTCAACACTTCAGACGCTGGTGCAGGCCATCCTGAATGCCGCCGAGGACGACGTTCCTGACCTTGTACATCAGATCCGCACCTGCGAGAGCCTGGACGATGTGGCGAAGAGCATTCTCCGGCATGACCAAGGGTTCGATGATTCTGACGAGGGTTCGGAGGATGAGGCATATACCACCGCAAGCCTGCCTGCGTTTGAGACGGAGCTGTCTCGAAAAATGGGGGAGCTGAGGCTTGAGAATGGCTCGGTGAGATTCCTGGGAGGGACGTCGAATCTCATATACTTGGAACCGACAAATGGTGATGAAGGCGCACCAGGCCAGGAGGCGTACCAACAGGATGCGTATCAGCAGCAGGCGGAACCCCTGAAGAGTTGGACGTCCGTCACGGACGATGTAGAGGTCATTGTGCATCTGATCAATATGTACTTCACGTGGCACTACACTTACTTTACGACCTTGTCGAAGAGCCTGTTCTATCGTGACTTTTTGCTCGGCAAAGCACCTAGCGACCCAAAGCGGACAGTGTATTGCTCATCGCTATTGGTTAATGCAATGTTAGCTCTGGGTTGTCACTTTACAACATCACCCGCTGGTTGTGCGCGTCCCGATGACCCAACTACAAAGGGAGACGCGTTCTTCGCTGAAGCCAAGAGGCTGATTTTTGAGAACGACGAGTATGAGAAGCCTAGGTTAATAACCATTCAAGCGTTATGTCTGATGTCGGTCCGAGAAGCCGGATGTGGGCGAGAGGCCAAAGGCTGGGTATACAGCGGGATGGCGTTCCGTATGGCCCAGGACATGGGACTGAACTTAGACTCTGGCAGCATGTCGAATAGCCGAGACGCTATGGATGAGCAGGAGATTGATGCACGTAGAGTTACGTTTTGGGGATGTTTCCTGTTCGATAAATGCTGGTCGAGCTATCTCGGTCGAATACCACAATTGCCGGTGTCGAATATCACTGCGCCCAAGTATGACGTTTTCCCGGACGAGGAAGCTGATATCTGGTCTCCCTACACAGACAGCGGGATTGGAGAGAAGTATTCTCAACCATCGCGCACACGGACCGTTGCTTTGCAGATCTCGAAGCTCTGCGAGATCAGCAGCGACTTATTGAATTACTTTTATCATCCACAGCACCTTGAAAAATCTGTTGGGAAGTCTCAGGAATTGAAGATGCTGAGTTCTCTGCAAACAAGGCTAGAGACCTGGCGAAATGAGCTTCCTAAAGAATTAGAGGCTAAAGAAGGGCAACTACCTAATGTCCTACTCATGCAGTGTGTATACTCCGTGTTCTAATATCCAAATCAACTAACATTCTATAGTATGTTCTTTAATCTCTTGTACATCCACCTATTCCGGCCTTTCCTCAAGTACAACCCGTCAACGTCTCCTCTCCCTTCACACGTGTCTCCACGAAAAGTCTGCATCCATGCAGCGTCTTCTATCTCAAAACTGATGCGCCTGTACAAACGAACCTATGGCCTACGGCAAATATGCAACATTGCGGTTTACATAGTACACTCAGCCTGTACCATTCATCTCCTGAACTTACCTGGGAAGGATGCCAAACGTGACATCATCCATAGTGTTAAGAACCTTGAGGAAATCGCCGAAGACTGGCTATGCGCGCGGCGCACATTATCCATTATCAGCGTTCTCGCTCGGAAGTGGAAGAGCGAACTCCCTGAAGAGGCCACCGCCGTCCTTGCTCGTACGGATGCTAAATATGGGTTCTTCAGCACAGCAGATGTTCCCTCTCCTAAATCCGACTACCATGCTCACTCTCCGTCTGCTATTCCTTCAGCACAGGCCACCCCGAATATGGTCCAGAAAACTTCAGATGTACCACACAACCAAAATTCTTTAATGGAGAGTCTATATAGTTATGCGCTTCCAGCGGACGGCTTAGGTCCGAGTACAGACGCCGACGTATTATCTATGGCGTCTTCCAAGTTGAACCTCCACCAGCGAATAACCTCCCCTTCTTTAAACCCCACCAGATCTACACCTCCCTCCGATTTCTATAATACATCTGCATCGACATCGCGATCAGACTCACAGCAACCGTCCAATATTACCGTGATTCCCGATAAGCCATCCGCCTCCAGTGGTGCGACTTTCACGCGGGGGATCAACCACGGCGCGCTCTTTGGCGGGGTGGAGATGCTTGTGGCGAGCCAAGACTCGTGGCTTCGCGACCAGGCAAATCTCCCAGTGGGATTCGATAATTGGATGAGCACATCTAGCGGTGGACAAGGCGCGGAGTTCTTCCTGAGCGAGTTGGGAAGGAAGAGGAGCGAGATGGGATATGGGTTCGAGGAGGGGTGGCCTAGTTATAATTAATTGGTGGTGCGTAAGAGTTCGATATAGGGTGTAAATAAGATGAGAAGAATCACAAGAATAGGAAAAAGCTAGTCTATGGGTGGCTGCATGGTATAGTCCGGCATATGATTTTGAGATATGGGGATTGATAGTTATAGTGAGTGTTGGGAGTTCGGTGGTCCAAGGAAGAGGATATATGCTTGGAAGTTAACTCATCTCATTTCCTATGGATTAGAAGATACGGGTACTTTAAAACACTTTGAATAATTAAACTGTCTTGGTTGTGATTCATCCAGCTCCTATAGATGGCGATATGGCTAGAGATTCTGAGATGTTAATATGTTGTAAAGTGCTATTCTGGGAAGATATTAAAACACTTTACTGTTCTAAAATCACTCTTGAATGCATCCACATAAATTAAGAACAAAGTCTTACCTCTGTTGAGTTTAAATTATGGCCCAAAGGAAGATTTCTATGATTCAGAAGATTTTAATATTAAGATCATACGCTAATGGGTATCGAAGCAAAAGTTTGATGCATTCGTATTTGTTAAGTCAAATGCAGGTATCTGATCCCTATCAATTTAATGCAATGCGCCTATGATATGCAAAAAGTAATATTTCGCGAATATCGAAACTTCTTTATCCGCATGCCTAACCGGCAGCAAACGTGCTCTTCTTTCTTAGCATCTCACCATACTTCCATAGGAGGAACGGCGCTGGCAAACCTAGCACAATACCAATGAAAGCAAGTAAGGAATTGCCCCAGCCGTAGTGTAAGCTCTTATACATGTATGGCGCGAAAAGCGGGAATCCAAACCCGGCCAGACTTCGCAGCACCGTGACAGAGCCAATGGCACTGGCAGCGAATTTCGTGTACGAGTCGACGATATACGTCTGAATGCACTGGAAGCCAGTGATGACGCCACTGCCGAAGATGGCGACCCCGATATTGGGCATTATCCAGTGCAGTTTGGCTTCTGCGGACCAACCGTACCAAAATAGGCCGACGGGGATGAGGAACGAGCCCGGGATCATGAGTGGCACGCGAAACTCTGGCTTGCCAACGCCATTATTGCGCTTTTTGAGCGCGCGGTATATGCGGTCCTGTGAGGGGGCGCAGATCTGCGTGCCTAGAAAGAGACCGACGCCTAGGGAGATGTAGTTTAGGCCGCCAATGCTAATTGACTCGTGATATACGTTTGACCAGAGCGTCGGAAACGTCGACAACACCAAATACATCAAACCATATAAATATGCCATGTAGCAGGAGAGGATCTGGATGATGATCTGAGTGCCTAGGAGTCTGAACGGCCGGGCGAGGGCAGTCTTGAGGGTTTGGATGAGGGTACGGTTGGGGTCATCCCATTCGGTGTGGAGGTCGGAGTTGCCGGTCTCTTTGACAAGCTTGTTCTTCTTGCGTTGGAGGAGGATAGGGGCGTAGGTTTCTTGGAGGAAGAAGAGGCCAAAGAACTGGATCACTCCATCGGCCATGGTCGTGGCGTAGAAGACCCATCGCCACGTTGTGTTCTCTGTGATGAAGCCGCCTGCAACGGGACCAATTGCAGGGCCTAGAAGAGGAGCAAGACTGTAGATACTTACGGCTTTCCCTCGCTGCTCGGGCGGGAATAGGTCACTGAGGACGCCACCACCAATAGCCAGGGGTGCTGAGCCTCCAAGGCCAGATAAGAACCGGAATATAATCAGTTGCGTCTTGGTCTGGGCAAGGCCGCAACCTAGATTGAAGAAGAAGTAGAGTAGATTGCTGGTTTGCAGGACAATGACCCGTCCATACATCTCAGAGAGCGGTCCCAGGAAGAGTGGCCCAATCGCATAGGCCAAGACGAAGATCGACAGTGTCATCGAGGCCTCTACCTCATTAGTAATGCCGAATTGTTTTGAGATGGTAGACAGGGCAGGCGCCACCATGGAAGAGGACACGGGTGAGATAAAAGTAAAAGAGGAAACTACAAAACTTAATTAGGGTCTACCATTATGAAGAAATATCAAACAATCCTTACCAACAATGGTAGCCGCCCACTTTCGACTCTGACGCCAGTTCTTAGGATTCTCTGGATCTTCTGGCCCATCCCACCTAACAAGATTTGGATCTCTTGTCTTTGATCGTTTGGAGCTCGCAGTCTTTGCCTTCTCTAGCTTGCCTGCCTCGAGATCTTTCTCAGAAGCGGGAGCGCCGATCACGTCGTCCCTTGCCTCCTCACCTTTGCTTGACTCTTTCTCCGCACCTGGTTCTTCGGTGGCACTATCATTACCTGAAAGATCGGCTTCATTGTCGGTTACCTCGACTTCCTCGGCTTCCCCTGCTTCCCCTGCTTCCCCTGTTTCCTCATCGTCGTCACCTGGTCCCGTGTCAGCGTATGCCTCAATGCCGTGGTACTGGTCGTCGAGGTGGCGGCCAGATACCACTCGATCTAAGCCTGGAGCGGGAGAAGAGGCCCTCGAGGAACTTCCTCCAGTTGGCCGTGGCTTCTCTCCTTCTCCGGACATATTTAGTGATATGTTGAATATATGCTCCGCAGGGATATGCAAATGCAATAGTGACAATGGAATGTTTTCAGGTATGAAGGATCATACTTCAATTATACCCAGCCTTACAGTCAACCCTAAAAAGGATAGAATGGCGGATAATCGGCAGCTAGACAAGGGAGAGGCAAAGCAAGACCGGTTTTCTGTGGTTCCGTGGCAAAGCACAAAAGGCATAAGTGGGCGAAAACATCAATGTCGGGGCCGACCAACGCCTTAACTCCATTGCCGCCCGCGGCCCATTCCCGATTCGATAACTTATGAGCCGGGCACCTCTTCCATTTAACTACTAGAGGTATGGGTAACAGTAATTGAACGCGCAGCCAGTCGGAGGTCGGGGATATCGTGACCGTCTTTTCTTCCTAACACCAAGCCTTTATCCCCGTACCCCTAAGATGAGCCGCATGAGTGATAGGTCATGTGATCTTTATTAAACTCTACCTAGTGTTGTACTGCTTATGTATTTAATAGGCTTCTCCAACTGTAGTGGCAATTCAAGTCGTCAACTCCATATCGAGTATACCAACACCTAGATGAGGTAAATAGGCCCCGCACGAAACCTTAACATCCGTTGCCAGTGAGCCCACTCACACCGTTCGGGGCGATAAATTGACAGGTGCCTTGAGCCGATTCTGGAGTACCAGTTGCAGAAGTTGCAAGGCTAACATTCTGAAGGGCAATGTTGAAGCACGGATGCACGTTTGAACAGCTCACAGACGCTGTCCTGTTGCCCTTCCCTCCTTCGGTATACCCGGTGAAGTTGACAAACGCGATGTTCGATATCTCCATCAGTGACGTTCCTACGTAGGAGCCGTTGTCTCCCGAATCCTGTGTGATCGCGGGGCCGATGGCTGCGCCCTGTAGGTAGAAGTTCTCGAACAGGATGTTCTGGACGACACCCCTACACGTATGTGAGTATGGCCGAAAGCGATGGAGGGGATTCTAAAGGTCTTTGTATGGAGTTTGCAACTTACCAACCTCCACCCCGGGGGAGACCGCCGCTCTCGTAGCTCGATTGCGGCACCAGACCGCCCATCCACGTCTTGATGTAAGCGGAGTCGTGCAGATCATTATTGTTTGTGAGGATGTTGACATCCTTCACGATAACATTAGCTACAGAAGAATCTTCAAGATACTGGCCGAGACTGCCAATTGCGATTCCATTTCCACCATGACACGTGATCTGGGAAATTGTCAGTCAAAGTTCTCATGTTACCACAAAGTTATTATACATTTTGGGCATAAATATTATAAGAGCGAGGTTTTATGGCAATGCAATCATCTCCACCTTGGTAGTACATGTTCGTCAACATGATATTGTACGCATCCATGGTATCGAACCCATCGGTATTCTGGACCCAGTTCGAGCCAAATGGTGCATTGACGGCTGTAGCATTGTTAAGAATATCATCGAACCACATATGCGTCCCGTTCATAATATTGAGTGACCAGAGAGGTGGGTCCTTGACAGAGACTACATGATAAGCTAGATGTAGATACTACAACAGCTAGGACTACTCACAATGCTCGACGAAGACGTCGCTCACATTCCAAAAGACGAATGGCATAGGCCGGCCGGGCTGCGTGTTCCCCTCTTCTGCATCATACCACTATATACGGTTCAGCAACATACTTAGAAGTAAATGAACTGACAAGGTTGATAAGAGCCGCACGACACATAATATTCCAAGAGATTTGTCTCGGCAGTATAAATGTAGCGCCGTGGCTAGGGCAGGGTGCATGTCTCACTCACCGCATTGCCATTCCCGTTGATACCGCCCGTGTTGTAGCCATTGATATGGATCCGCTCTCCAGTGATGATAAATCCAGCATGGTGATTCTGGAAGGCGATTGGATAAGAATTGTTTCGCCAATAATCTAGATCATCGGACAGCTGAAACAGAATTGCGTCAATGAATCTATCCTACATGTTAGATATGAGAAGTGAAAGTTCGTACCGTCCAGACACCTTTCCAATCAACAGTAACATCGTAGATAATAGGATTCAGCTTGGTGCCAATCCAGTAGTTATCACCCTCCGGAAAGACTACTGTTCCGCCATGGTTGCACTGCTGGAATGCTCTCAGGATTTGGGGAGTATCATCTCGCTGGTGCCCAAGAGGTCTGACCGTGCAGGTCTTGCCATTGTTGAATGGGCCGATGGGGAGAGGGCCAAATGGATTCGAAACTGCTGTGGTAGCAAGCACCGCAATTACGGCTGGAGAAAGTATAGAACGCATAGCTCTCGTCTGCTTGGCGCTGGCCACCTCAGAGATGCTCTACTTAAAAGAAATATTTGTAATTGCAGAAGTGCGTATTTCTGCAACACAGACCGAAACTTCCTCCACCGTCATATAAGGGTATATATTTTTGGTGGAGAGATATCGATAGACGAGCTTGGCCACCTGCCCCCGCGCTCCAGCCTGGAGATCTGGGGAATTGGAGGGCTGTAGTGCCTGAATTGCCTTGACATTACTGGCCCGGGAGGATGGGGGATGTACTTCCTCTCCTATGGCGCGTCTTTCATTGGAGGCAAAACTCAAACGGAATACCGTTTGCCTGTCCGGTCACGGCAACATTGTTTGTCCAGAGCGAGTGAGAGGGGTATGGGGGATTATATAAGGCAAGAAAGGAAAAGTTGGCAGGGCCGGTACGCATTAACCCGACGCCGAGTCTCTGCTCTCTGGTACAAATCAAAGCATGAAGTGATTCGGGGGACCTTGAATATCGAGTAGAAGTGTCAATAAGAAGTGCGGGTAGGACCAGAGAGGGTAAAGTTCTGACTTCGGAACGGGGCAATTTTATGGCCACGTGATGTCACGTGCATAATCTATTCGTCATTTTCCGGTTCCTAGTACCGACCACGACATCAACATTCGTCTCCGATATATCAATCTTATTCCTCTTGGCAGTGTCATTCGAATGAAGATATTACACCGCAGCCACGCCATAACTGTGAAATTAAGCAATCATACAGCACCGTCACAATTAGCCTCCAAATCTGCCACCCGTCTTGCGCAGGTTGCTCGGACGATATACATGTCAACGACGAAAAGCCACGGCGGTGCGCCATGGCGGTCTCTCTTCCTCTCCCACGTATCCCAGATGGGATCTCCCGAATTCGTATTCAGCACCCTTCATCCATCTGAGGACAAGAGATCGCCCATCCCGTACGTTCCGCACGCGCGATACTGCATCTTCAGGGGAATGTGGGCAGAACTGCCTGATATCAAGTATAATGACGCACCAAGAAACGCATGTGCGTATGCAAGTGATCTGTTGACGCTGACGACGGATCCACGCATGGCCAAGGTTCCTGAAATCTTTGCAAGCAGCGCCGAGAGCCACGAGATATCTCAGAGCGGTGGAGGGGGGCCTGTCGAGGCAGTGTTTTTTGTCAGGGAGGCCATGACGCAATGGAGATTCAAGGGAAAGGCGTATGTTGTCGGTCCGGACATCGAAGGTTCATCCCCTGCCGCGCTGATGGTGAAACACAAGGTTGGGGAGCGTATGCGAGCGCTGAACGAAGACGGCCTGGGGGAGTGGAGCTGGGGGAGAGAAATCACTGCTCATTTCGGCAACCTGAGTCCAGCTATGCGAGGAAGCTTTAAGAACCCCGTGCCTGCTAACCCTGTCTCCATGCCCCCAGAGGAGCCGGGATTGAGACTGGGGCAGAAGGTGACAGATTTGCACGACGAGATTGCTCGGCGCAACTTCCGGGTAGTGATAATCGTGCCAGACGAGGTCGACCAGGTTGACCTGAGTGATGCCGACAGGTATCGCAGGTGGCAGTTCACATATGATGGACTGGGGTCTTGGAATGAAGAAGAAGTTTGGCCTTGAGAGTAGCTTATCAACAGTCCGTTAAAGAAGACCCCTTTATACCTTGTAAACTACGCCGCTTGGATAGCAACAAGCGTGACCTAGTCAACGGCTAATTGCCACGAGGGAGAGCGCCTCCTCGTGGCCTTCTTATGGCATTCTCGAAGTCCACCTAGGCGTGTGGTCCAGGGTACGGCAGAGCTCTTCCGGGGAGTTAGGATCGTCCGCGACGGCGACTTCCAGCAAGAAGCATTTCCCCGTATGGTCGAGATCGTCTTGGGCCACACCCGGGGTTAGCCAAACCTGGCCGGTGCCGCGGGCAGAGACAAATACCTTTGTACAGTAATGTGGGAACGGTTAACGGGGCGGGATGGAAATTACGTCGAATCATGCTGGTAATTGTTCTTGCACAGGAGGACTTGAACCAACCCGAGGCATTCTGCCGTGCGTACAGACGTACGCACAACAGGACTGCAGAATTGATGTCGGAGTGGCAAGCCACGCCTATGCGGTTATGAGAATGTGCTGTACATAACGCTCTGTCTGTGTTACACACAGGCCGGCAATAGGACTCTGCATATTTGAATGCGCCGGTCCAACCGCTCCCTAGACCGCTCTGTCCATTGAGACGTGGGGATGATGTGGTGATGTCGTTGCGGTGCTTCGTAAGCTGCAGGAGAGGCGGATGCGGGTGGTGTTGGGGGGCGTCTTCCGCTGTCTGCGCCAGCACAATGCGACTGTTTTGTACCCTGCCCTTCCTTTCTTGTCTCATCTGCTTCCTCTAGCAGCAGCGTCGTACAATAACCGTGTGCGTGGTCATGCAGGCTTGGTTTCCGCGCCCTAGCTGACTCGTAGTGGCAATGTCTTAGCGTTGAGAAGCCGCGTCGACCGCCAACGGCCTGTGTCGAGCCTGACAGGTGCCGGCGGAGGGAGATTTGCAAAACCCCTCGCTGCGAGGCTGATAGGGAAATGCGGAAAGGCACCACTTGATTGCCGTATTGCTAGCTGCGATTCGCCCGTTGATACGAGGGAGAAAAGCAGTCCCCCGGCGGATGCTCACGCTCGAGACGCAAATGCTTGGGTGACATGTTCGGAGGGAAGGGAAGGGATGATTTGAATTGCCGTTGAATCATCCCGCCGAAGAGCCAGGGCTGTGAAGGCTTGAGCGTCAACGTTTCTCTTCCTCAATCTGGGCATCTGCTCTTTCTCGCCTCCGCCCTTCCCCACGGCCGGTCAGCGCGACCGTTTCACGCCTGGGCGTGTCTGGGCGGGCATTTGATGGCTAGGGCGTCATTTCAGCACGCTGCTGAATGATACGCTCAGCCCTAGCTTGCAGCCAGGCCGAACAACACTGCCGTAAGAAGTATGCAGCAGACGCTGGGCCAAGCCTATTCCAAGAAACGCTGCTATGCTCGTAGGGGCAGGATCCCCCGGTAATCCTGGAGGGGGCGGAACGGTGCGAGAGAAATAAACCCTCAGACAGCGTGGCATGGCCTGTAAGTGGCCTGCTCGGCCCCTCCATCGCCCTATGCGTATCCCTGTGCTGGGTGGTTTGCTTGCTTCTGGGCCTGTCGCTGTCAAGTGTCAACCTCCAAGCATTCCGGCGCAGAGTGCTCTTACTGTACGGTAAAGTGGTAGTTGAGCAGGCGCATTGGCACCACCACTACATACAAAACAACCCAACCCTACGACGAACCCCTCCGAACCCACCTGCAGTCCTGCATACACATCCCCTACCTGCTTCTAACCGTGCACACGCTCCTCCTCCGTCCGTCCATCCATCCTGCGCCAGCCGTCCCTCGATACTTGCTGAGCTGCCGCTTTCGCCGTCCTGACCACATCTCACAAAAGTACCGCGCATAGGCACTTGGCAGCGCTGCCGATCCCTACAGCTTCAATACAGCACGCCAATCTGCCAATACCGCGCCACCCCCCCAGTCCTACTTGATTCTGTCCGACATGGCTGATAGTCTGTGAAACGCTGTTTTAATACCTGCGGCCTCGATGTCTTCGCCCTCTTTCTCTTAGACTTCCTCTACTTACGCCGACATCCCAGCCCCGCCAAACGACAACCTGTACTACGAATCTCAGCATGCTCGCTCCAGATCCTCCCCCCACCCTGGACGCGCTGACGACCCTCTGCACCTCTGTGCTAGAGTGGAACGAGCGCCTCGACGAGCTCAATGGCCAAATCGCCCGCCGGCAGGTCGAGCTCGCCCGATTAGAGGAGTACCGCCCAACCGCTCCATCTCTGAGGAATAAGGGCTCCACCGAGTCTCTACGACCTAGGGACGGGCCAGCAGAGATACAAGAAGACCAGCTGGGGGAGGACAGGCCCAAGGGGTTGGAACTACATTCGTCTTCCCCTCCGAAGGGCCCAAAACGTTATGAGCATCCTGGGCAGCGGCCGAGTTCTGCAACCCCAGCCAAAACTCCAGCTCAGACCGGTGCGGTCTTCACTCCAGTATCCCAACCATCTTCTTCAACGCCCCAAAAATCGCTGCCCGTAAATGCTCGGCCATCCTCCAATCCCTCCTCCCCCGCACAAGCTCGACCGGGGCCTGCGAAACTGCAGAAGCGTAAGCCAGAATCTATTATGTCTGGGGATTCCGCGGTTCCGAAATATAGGACGAGATCCATGATAATTGTTTACTACGACAGCGCGGTACAATCGGCGTTTGAGGAGCTGGTGAAGTTTGTGAGCGGGAGCCGGAATGCCATGCGAAAGGGGAAGATGGCTGCTAAGATGGCGGAGATGCGGCGAGCAGCCGAGATGGAGGTAGAGGCTGAAGGGGACAGCGAAGGCGACGAAGAAGGCCTCCCCCAGCTGAGCAATGCTCTCCTTCGGAAGAGTAAGGGCCTAACTGCCCAGAACGGAGATCTCAGCGCTGGACCAGACTTAGGACTTGAGCTTCCCTCCGGATTTCCTATTCCCGCAGGCATCTTACGTGGGCCGATGCCTCGATATACAGCGAGATCGGGGGGACTACATGCCGATGGACTACGAAGCATGTTGAACGCTAACGTGATAAAGAGATCTACAGATCAGGATCAGGATATCTTCGAAAAGGTAGACAAGTCTCTTGAATGGTGCCAGAGCCACTGCGAATTCGCCGCCCATAAATTTCTTCGGGAGGGCGAGTGCAGCGTTGAGATTGAAAATATCAAGAACAAACTGAGCGAGGTTCGGTCATGTGCAGAGAAGGAGATTGAGAGGCTCAAAGCTGAGGAAAGCACTGAGCTGCCCAAGAACCAGGCGCAACGTCATCTGGCAGAGGAAGGCAAGAGCCGAGATCAAAAGCCAATCCTGGTGAGGAAAGGCATTAAGGACAAAATGATGCAACCCGAGGTGGACAAGATGGGGATAGATAAGATGGAAGTCGATGATGAAGGCTTCGAAGACATGGATCTGTCCCAAATCGTGTTTCAAAGGTCGAGGGACCTGAGACGCTGATGGGTCTGCTGGCAGACCTTAACCACGATTCCATCGCGGCTTGACACACGATATATCACTTTTTAATAACTTTTTCTCATTGCGCGAACTGGACGCGCGAAATGGATATGCATTTGAATGGCGTCGATATCGGGAAGAGCCCGGGCCTTTGCACAGGTATATCATCACCGGGCAAACTCGTGGTAAGGAACGCATTACAGGCTGTTGGAATTGGAGGATTTTCTGCATAGCTTGGCCAGCACCGCTGAACTAGCAGTACAAGCATATCGATCATTTTGGCCATACTTAAAAGTACAAGGATAGTACCCATATATTAAAAGAATATAATCACATCTACAACCATTAGCTAGAAATGGAATAATGCAATGACGTTCTATTGTCTTATTTTGTAGCTACACATGGCCTTCTTTCTGATGAGCCCAAGCTTCCAGCTCAGTTGTCAACTCTGTTATGAACATCATAGAAGTTGGACGCCGTCCCATGCGACAATGCCTGCCGCTGGGTATAAGTTCCCGGACAAGGCACCAGCTGTAATATCTACACTAACGTCGCCTTTAGAAAGCACCTCGAAAGGCACCTCCGAGACCTCAACGATAATGTGAGCATAGTATGTCCAGCAACTACGAACACTGCGAATAGTATCAGAGCTATTTATCATCGTACGGAACCAATGAGCAAGGGCGATCTCATTGCACACCTAATAAATGACCATAAGCTAGCATTTAATAGCGACAACACCTTCTTCAAAGCTATACGAAAGAGGGCGAGACCTGTCTTAGGAGAGAAGAATATCAATAAAGTTGTCTATAGCATCAATACATCCACTAGGACGATGTCTAAAGAAGCTAAAAGTGTGGATTAGAGTGGTTGTAGAAGAGCTTTATGATGCCATATGGAGGCAAACGATAGTCGCAATGTGTCTAGGAGGGCTTGTTACATACAAATTTTGTTGCTTAGAAGCGACTTTGCAGTAGCCATTATTAAACGTGCAAGAATGGGGGGCGCTTATACTTAAAAGGAGACATGACAGTTTGCTAGAGTATCCCGTGAGTAGCTATCTTTAGCTATTATAGAATAAAAAATTACCTAACGATCCCATCTACCAAGCTCTTAACCGTACACATTCCCCCGCTCTCTGTAATCATTTTTGCCCAGCCAGTTTTTGGCTCCTCTCCCTCTTTGCTAAGCTCCTTCACCACACCTGCATCGAATACAACCTCCAAATTCGATGTAGTCTTGAATCCGGGCTGAATCGTCTCCCAAACACGACCCTTCTTGGGGTTTAAGACACCCTCAGGCTCGCCCTTCCAGCCTTCGAAGAACACCCTCTCACCAGCGCTCGCGCCCTCAGGGGGGTTAACCAGTTCCACAGGCCCGGCATGGTGATCCTCCTCGCCCTCCTTCAAGCGTGGGGACGCCGCCAGGACCATGGCCGCGGATTTGATGCCGCGCATCTTTACGGGCTTGAGGTTACACACTACGACGACCTTTCGGCCCTGCATTTCCTCCAGCGGCACTAGACCGTTCAGGCCCGAACACACCGTGCGCACGACCTGTCCTTCGTACTCCGACGTGTCGTCGGTTCCGGGCTTGTCGCCCATCGCGATGGTGGAGACATACAGAGAGTCGGCTTCGGGGTGCTTAATGGCCTTGAGGATATGTCCTACGCGTAAATCGATAAGAGAAGGTGATAATGGCGCCGCAGCCGCAGGAGCTTTCTGTGGCTTGGGAGGCTTCTCTTTCTTCTCTTTCTTTTGAGTGGGTTGGGATCCCTCTCCCGCCGCAGCAGCAGATGGAACGTCCTTCTTCTTCTCTCCAGCGCTCTTGCCCTTGGTACGATCCACCAATGCTGCCTCGGCTGCTGCTTTCTCCTTCTTCAACCGCTCCTTCTCGGCCTTGGCGTCTACGGGTGGCTTGACATATAGGATTTCTTCGGGGTCGACCTTGATCTTCTCCGCGCCAGCAGCAATGACAGCACCGAATAAAGGTGAGTTCTGCACAAAATCGAGGTGCCGGACGATATGCGGACGGCCCTGTTGGCCAGTGCGCTCCTCTGGCGTCCATTTTGCAACCTGTGGCGCGAGGGACCCGTACAGCGCCACGTCGGCTTTGGATGGCTTGGAACCGAGCAAAGTGGTGCGAGAGGAGAGGTGCGAGTTTAGAGTATCTAGCAGAGTAGACTGGTCTGCACCGGGGGTTTTGAGACGGTCAGAGGTGGTGAGCCATTGGTTGATCTCGGTCTGCTCGGTGGCGCTGTAGGTGAGCTTGTCGAAGGAGGCCATGGTTCTGGGGAGGTGGCTGGGGAGCCGAATAGCGCGTGGGAGGAAGCGCGTGGAGAACAGCTTGGCGGAGGGGAGAGGATGATCGGCTGGTCGAGATATAATTTTCGGTGTTTGATGTTCAAGTAACAAGAATAGCGAGGCATGGTTCAGTGGGATGTCTAAGCGAGGTCCCTATATCCTTGTGAACCATGCGCTGCAGTTTGTGATGGCATCTTTACTTTAATGATTAATCTATGCAATTCTATTCTCTATGTTCTATATGTAACATAGAGGAAGACATTTCTTGCTCCTTCTGCTCTAGTAACGCTGTTAGTGTTTTACGATCCTGAGCAGGAGAGGGTCTGGGCATTGCTTCACATCTGGCTTGAGACGAGTAATAATACAAAACCATGTCAAATTTTTTTCTGACAGGTCTTTCATTGTAGTATATCCGACTTGTAACAACAAGTTTTACTGGGCAGCTTTTGAAATCATGATATAACCCCGTAAGTGCAAATCTGATAACGAGTTGCGCTGGCATGGTGGAAATATGGCTCTGTCTAGTGAGAAGGGATGGTCTCTAACAGCTGCCTACTTCCCCAACCTTTGTATGAGAAGTTCATTCCACACGAGAACATGAGAATTCCTAGGCCCAAGAGGACATTGGGTTATTAATTGGGCCGGATAGTTGACCCTTCTCTGGTATGGTCTGCTTCGAGAAAGGGCCAGAAAGCAGCGAATCGAGTGACGACTTTGGCATCGTCAAGACCAGTCGTTCCGCTTCTGTCTGCGTCATGCACAGTCTCCTAATGGGGTGTCATGTTCAGGGGCTTACGTAGGATTTGTTCTTCTTTCTCTGTTCCGTGAAGCGACCATCCTCTGGACTCAGCATCCGGAAGCCAGACAGAGCCAACCGGACGCACCTGATGACATCGCCCGGATAGATGTTGTTCCAATGGCCATTCTCTATTAAAAAGTCTGGACGGAGCAGAGAGGAAATAGGGCCAAAGTCTCCACTTGAAATGATCTGTCTCTAGATTTTTCTTCTTCCTCTTTGCCAGAGCCACAGCAAGAAGTGTTGCCAGAGCTAATCCAGTAGGTAAGATGCCTTCCCAGCGATCACCGGCCATGAAACACGGGAATTGGGGAAGTAAAAATGCCCCCGCGCTGGACTTTGGCGCCGATATCCGTAATTTAGGTGATCTGCACCCGCAAAACGCGTCCAGATGCTCTTGGCATCATTGTGGCGGAGTGCTTGCGACTCTCGGTCCCTCTCGCCCGTCCTGACAAAGATACTCCAACTTTTGGGGAAAGGAGAACCAGCGAGCGATTAATACCCTCGAGCCCAGAGCCATATACATGTTTCGCGTCGAGCTTACAAAGTGTCTGTTACCTGCACCCGGTGCAGACTGACCGTACGGTCGAGAACACTAGCCACCATCTTATCGCTCCCGATCTGTCTCCGCTCGTCATCGATTTGACGACCTCCCTAAGTTTTCCCAAGACATCTCCAGGGGCTTGAGCTCGTGTCTTGGTGCATGTATATAACCTGAAAGCTGCCTCATTTTGGGACGATCTCGCTATGTCAACGGCCTCCGTAAGATCTCTCTTCCCCGCTCCCATGTCGCGGTTTCTCACTGTCGCAGGAAAAAGCGAATCTCGCGCGCATTCGCGATAATCAACGACGCTCGCGCGCGCGCCGAAAGGAGTATCTTCAGGAGCTTGAGGCTCGTCTACGACAATGTGAACTCCAAGGTATCGAGGCCTCGGCCGAGATTCAGATGGCCGCGAGGAAGGTGGCCGATGAAAACAGAAAACTGCGAGCTCTTTTGACGCTTCAGGGTATTGGAGAAGACAGCATTGACGCCTATCTGCAATCCTCGCCGGCAGCCGATATTCAATTGGGTGGCCAGATCCCTAGCCATAGTGGCCCAGTGCAAGCTCTTCAACATCTTCTACAAACTCGCAAGCCATGTTATGCAGACGCCCGCACTGAGCTTCCTGTTCACACAGTCGGATCCCATACCAGTGTCAGTACTGCGCAATCGTCGTGGGACCTAAGCCGAATGCCAATGTCTGGTTCCCTACACCATACGGGTAAGGTGACACCTCATCAATTTATGACACCTAGCAGTACAACACGATCTACGACAAGCAGCATCAGCTATCATTCGCACCACCATCAAACACCATCATCCGGCTCACTGCCTCGCAATACTAGCCCAACATCCACGACCAATCAATCCGAGATGTTCGAGTTGGATTCCCGATTTCCCCAACCAAACCCTTCTCAATATATATCTCATCAATCGGCATCGCAGTCGCTGCAGCCTAATGGCGCACTACGGAGCGCGTACATACCAACGACTACGGGTAGCACAAACATCAATAGCTGCGTATTTGCGGCCGATATGATCTCTACCATGACTGGAGAGGACCCAAGCACCGTAAGCGCAGATTTGGGGTGTTTACCGGGCATGGACTGTGAAGTGGATAATCAATTTGTCTTCAACGTCATTGATCGACATACAGAACCAACAACGGGAATATAGTACATATATAATTCTTGTGGCGAGTCGTGATAAGTTACCATACGTTACTTTCGCAGAGGCTGAGACGGAACCGCTTAGGCTGCCTTGCGCCTGGCGCAAACAGAGCTATCTAGCGCCCAGCATTCCTCGTTTTTTTTGGCCTTGCTCCAAGCAACGGACAAGAGCGAATTCACATCCATATGTTAAGCGGGATGGGACGATGGGCCGGATATTATAGCTATTAAAAGTCTCGTCTCAAGCCGTTGCAGTGGGCATGGTTGTTAGCATCGTGGTTATGAGATGGATGACGTTGTTGCGCGTCCTCATTGAGACATCTTTACTTCGAGCTGATAACTATCTGCTCCAAAAGGATGATTCAAAAGTAGGATACGTTTGATCCGTTACATTACAGATATTAGTCATTGGGCCGGAGCGTATGATGAAACCGGCTTGATGGACTCAATTCTGATGGAAAGTACAAAAGAATTGAGGATTGTCATGGTCAAACCTTGCTCATTCCTGACACATAAACATACTGCACAGATTATGCAATACCATCTTAATTATCCCGATCAAAGAACATGTGTTTAGTTTCTTTGTGGTCAGTCTTCATACCCTCTTTGTTAGGCTTCACGGTTATTCCTACTTCATTATTTCCCGACCTGCACCTCTCTCATTGTCTACCAATCCGCGATTACATCTAATTTTACTATTCACTATTCCCCGGTACCCATCATGGCTGCTACTCGGTCGCCGTGGCCATTTCCCAGCCTAACCGCCTCCAGTGACATGTCCCAATATGATTTAAGACCGTTTGCCTCTGCACCGGCAGTTATACAAAGAGCAAAAGAGACCGGTGGAGTCATGAGACCCATATATATACCTGGAACATCAATACCTTCTCCGTTAGCACAAAACCTCTCTCCAGACCAATTGGTCGGATTAAAAGAACTCCTCACTGGTCGCGGATTTGACACTATTTCATCCACAGGAAATGGTCATGAAATCTGGCTGAGCTGGAAGCGGGCGTGGGATATATGGAATAACAACTACATCCACGGACGCATGAATCCTATCTGGTTGAAGGAGGAATTCAAACGGAGAGTAAGATTAGGGCGTAATGATGGTTTCGGCAGAGAGGGACAGATGTTCGACGTGGGAGTGGCATCTCCAGAGGGCAACGGGGCAGCGGCCGGCGAACCTGATTTTGATGAGAATTCCTCCAGCGGAGGATATCGAGCCCTGAAAGATTTCCCGGAATTCATGGCCCCGCCTCCACTTGACCCTGAAGTTGGTGATGATGGCATTGTCTGGGATGACCTCATTAACAATAGTGTCTGGAGACCAAGACGAGCTAGAGAAAAGACAGTGCAAATTGGTCTCGATGTCGATCTGGATGAGTTTCTACGAAATAGTGACTTAGAGAGAGATAGAGGAGTTGATTGTGGGCGACTGCCTTATCCCGTGAGTATACGACGATATTATACAATGCTAAAGACTAAGTGATATGCTCGAAAAGGTTCTTCGACCCCTTATACAGTATATACAACTAAAAGATGGAGCATTTGTAAAGAAGAAAGTTTGGGATGGAGTAACTAGGACGATCTTTAACATGCCAACACAACCTCTGCAGTCTAGTCAGTGTCCTGAGGAGGAGAGACTTAAAACGATTAGACAGATGTTTGGAAGTTCACATCGCGACCTCAAGCCATTATCTGCGAACCAAGATATCTTTCCACTAGACATCCGTCGCGTCACGAGAATACATCCTCGTCCTCTAATTCCTAGGAACATTCCGCCCCTGCTAGAAAACAGAATGGATACACTTCTCTACGACCGGCATTCCTTAACTAATGAATCACCTTTTAAGTATAGAAATATGTCAGAAGAGGATCCGTGGTATTTTGCCAAAGAACAGATGACTGTTATAGATTACCCACCTAGACGATACCCGCCTCCTGAACAAACCTATAAACCAGAGATCATTCCTGTCGATGATACCATCTTCAGAGAAGAATTCGATAGTGATCAACTAAACTTCACAAGGTATTTCGTCACCAACCTACACGGTGGAACTTTGATCATCAATGGGGTGGAGGTTCGAAAAGGTGACATAGCCGGACCATTGCCCAAGTTTGCTGTAATCGAATGTCCAGGCGGGCAAATAGCTTTCTGGTTTGGATCTTACGGCAGAAATCACCTTGCCGGTAACTATGGGGAATCTCCTGCGAAATGGCTTGCATTGAGGCAACAGATAGGCTGGAAATACATAGGATTGTCAGCTGGCCAGGTATGGATAGCCAAAATAATGGATAGGATAGACCGGAAGAAAGCTGGCGATAGTGAGCATGATGACAAGCAGTGGGAGGAATGGCTAAGTACGAAAAGCCCTGTTGAATCAAGTAAGTCGCCTGAAACCTCTACGATGCCATAATGTAGCTCATTCTCCGGGCAAATAGGGATGCCTACCTCAGTAACGTATCGACTTTCCTTGCCCGGACTGAAGCAAGACAATAAATTACCACTTCCAGACAACATTACTCAGCCACACGTAATTTTTCCTTCAGAGCGGCATGAGCTTTCGTGGGTGACGGCACAACGAGTGTATCAAATCAGTCAAGGCGATGCTATGGATATTGACATGGTTCCAGGAGAGGAACAGTTCTTCCCTGGTTCCCAGAGCCGCTCAGATTATATCGAGGATAAAGTTCTGACTCAGGAAAGGGTAGACAATATTTGGATGCCAGTGCAAGAGTATCAACAAGAGTTACAGCAGGCCTTAGTTGATAGCATTCGGGATAAAGGGGAACAACCTCGAGTAGGGGAAGAGAAGTTGACAGATTTTAAATCCACTAGCAAGAGGAACAGCGAGATAGTCGTCGAGTCTAAGCCTAAGAAGTTAAAGACTGCTGCAGAGGCTATTCAGTACGAAGAAGAGGCATTAGATCGAGAATTGCAGCAAGTGTTGGAACAGGATCGAGAAATGGAATTATGCGGAGACAAACACCGACAGATGCAGCGTGAATGGATCAATTATACTAAGCGTGCGCGCCAGATACAGAGGGAGCGGCTGGAAGGGGAGCAGTGGGAGAGAGATGAAGATTGCCAAGCAAAGAACAACAAACAGAAAGCGGCTTCACAAAAAGTGAAGCTTATTCTATACAATAAATCGAAGCTCGACGATCACCCCCAAGTATATAATGATAAATCTAATGAGATTAATCTAATGGGCCATCGGGACGAGGAACTACTCGCAGCGATTGAAAGGAGTAAGAAAGAGTATAGAGACAATATTGAGCAGAACTTTGTTCAAAATGCTATCCTCGAATCCAAGACAGTCCCAGAGTACCTTAAAAAGCAGGGATTTTCGAGCATGGAAGAATATTTACATGTGGCGGCAGGTATCCTTCCTCCATCACCTCGACCTCCTGCACTTCCTTCAGCTCCTGTCGTCAAATTCACAGAAGCCAAGCAGCAAGACTTGCGGTCATATCTAAAATCACTAAAGCAAGCTTACATACAGGGAACAAATGCTCGGGCACGATTAATAAACGTGACATTGAAGCAATACGTGAACGATTCTGGGTTTAGGAATCTCACGGCCTACGTGGATTTTATGGTGCAGCAGGTGAATGTTACGGAGGATAACATGCCAGACCGCATTAATGATGATATGAGTTGGGTCGAGGAAGCAACTGCCCGAGCCAAATGGTCGACCCTTTGTGATCGTGTGATTGAGGCGAATGACTTTGAATCTCAGACTCAGGCTGCAACGCGCTGGCCGGAGAAGCATACAGCCGCGAATGGAAAAAGTTATGCTGTCTTGTAGCTGCGGTTTAGAGCCCTAATCGCATTCGACGCCTGGGGTAAAGCTAAAGAGGCTCAGGATATACCTTTTGCTTTTTGTTGTGCTCTGGCTATGAGCATAAGACAGGAGTTAAGCGGTCGAATACAATAAATATTCACTCATTTCATCTTCTACTGTTAGGAATTCCGCATTTTTGGTATGTTTCCTATGTACTGTACAAGTTCTAGAGAATCTTTCCCGTTAACGCCATATGTCCTGTGCTGTACCATCTTAGACCATTTCCTCACCAGATACGCCGATTCGTGTCGTTTTAGTTGTAATTAGAGAAAATATTCGATCACAGGCTTCTTAGCCGGCATGCCCCTCGAGTCTTGCGGTGCTGCTTGGAAGACTCTGTATCGTCTAGCTGGACCGGGTAAGAGAAGTCTTTCTTTCTCCCTCATCACGCCCCCATCACTCCTGGTTACATCACCATTGCTCCTCGCGATAACTCCATCACCGCTCCCGTCTTCTCCCAGTTCGAGAATCGCTGCGACGTTTCCACATCTGTAGCAGTAATTTGGAGCAGACCATACTGTCACTATTGTGCTATCAAACATTTCTTTAAATCCTTCCATCACTAATTGATGTGCTCGTGCAATCAACGATAGGTCATTAGCATGATTGAACACTCTGACGATATCAGCACCAAATAGAAAGCCGGCGCCTCGCGGAGACAATCCCCAGCCATCAATCTCATCAGGGTCGGACCAGAGAAGATCACACATAGCCCCTTCGTGTGGAACTTCCTGCTTGCGATCTAAGATTCGAATCTTGTCCACTGTATCAATCAGAGGCGACAGCCCGCCATGGACACAAAGTACGGCACCGCTAGTATTCCCGGGCGTGCCAGTGCTCCATCCGGATGCACCCGAGCCTGGTGCTCCGGTTCTAGATTGCGCTGGCGAACTTTCAGCGGAACTCGGCTGGGTCTTTCTTGCAAAGCTGTTAATGTACACTCCATCAGCATTCAAGACCTCAATCTCAATATCGGACTCGGTCAATCCTTGTGTGGGTCCAAGGCTTTGCGAATGTGCTAGTGCTTCTGGAGATGGTTCAAGGGTATTGGATGCGCCTAACACAATAGCTCCGAGTGCAAGATAATCGAAAACTTCACAGCAGTATCGCCAGACATTGGCACTTCCATACTTCCGAAGACACTCATCATAGAATCCATAAACTGTCGTGATCTGTCGTGATTCGTGGTTGCCTCGTATTAATGTCATACGGTCTGGGTATCGCACTTTTAGGCATAAAAGAAGAAGGAAGGATTCGAGAGAATAGAAGCCCCTGTCCACAAAGTCGCCTGCAACATTTAGTATGCTTTCAGTGAGAATATTTCGAAAAGGGGCTTACCCATGAACAAATAGTTCGTATCTGGAACGTCACCGCCAACTCTAAATAATTCCATTAGGTCGTGAAACTGACCGTGGATGTCGCCACATATCTAAGTAGAGAATGTCAGCAGAACCCTATGGAGGGGATCAATACTGCATACCGTCACTGGTGCTGTTACCGTCACCACATTTCCCTCCTCTATGAGCAGCTCTCGTGCCTTGTGGCATAACTCTCGGACTTGTGCTTCAGGAATGGGTCTGCAAGATCGTAGTTGTGCGATCGCTCTGCAATAACAATTAGTCCCAAGTTCGTGTAGAGTAGTTGCTAGAAAATACCTATCTAGATCACTCATGATGGCAATAGCGAGTCTCAAGATCACAGAGTCTGAGATTTCTAGCCCAAGCCGGAATGCGGTGCTCCCTATTGGTGGTCCACTCCTGTAGACAACCAGTCTGTGTAAGAGTGGCGCAGCGTAGGTAGGTTGCCCGCGTTAGGCTTTAACGTGGGAAGGTTGACAGTTATTAAGCCTGGCAAAGATTGTCTTCAATAATGAAAATTACAAGAAGAGAAAGAACGCTCTCGTGGCTGTGTCCCTGCCGGCGCGAGTGTTGTTGATCAATTTTCCAATATCTCGTTGAAATGATAAGGTTGCCGACAACCATACAACCTCCGTCCCGCCAAAATAACGCTAACCCGATTAGATTCGTCAACCTTTGAGCTTCACAAAACGTCGACCTTATTTGAAAATAGCTCCACGACCACGAGTCCTGCCCTCCCCTACACACGCGTAACGAACGGTAATTTGAGCCAATTCCAATATCGAACGTCATATTCTTCCATATCTAATCACCTATAGCAGCGATCCACTCAATTCACCCCTCGGCGTGAGGAGGAATAACTCCCCCCCTCCCCCCCCCAAAAATAATGCCGCCTCATCTCCATCCTCGAAGTCGACTTACATCCTCCCTCTTCGCAACTACACTATTTGCAAGCTTCTTTGTCGTGGCCCTACCGCACGTACTACCATGCCCGGCTCCACGATTAGCATATGCAGATGGGGAGATGCCTGATGGAACACCGCACCGGAAACGACGGCGGAGAAAATGCGCCGCGAATGATGGCGAACAGAGTGAATCAACGAGTAGCAACCGAGAATTAGATGAGAGTGGTGATGAAAGAGCAGCTGTGTTATCTAGCAGTGCGATGCCGAAGAGGGAATGCCCGGTTCCAAAGCCTGGCGGTTTAGTTGGCGAGATCTTGGGGTTCAGGCCTCCTAGTAGGAGTGGGGATGGGAAAGCGAGGCCGCCATGATCACAATATTGTGGAACATGGCTTGTATATAGTGTAAAAATCAAATCATGCATCTGTTCGTAGAGAAGACAAGAAAACTTTAAACAAACACCTACCAATTCCAAATTACTCGGCCATACTCAATTGGAAGTACGAACCATGATATAGAATGTGAGACGAGTACTATGGGCGCTAATCTTCTCCTATGTTGGTGGAGGACCGTATTCTCAATATTATCATAGTTTGATAGCGTGGCAAAGGACTTTGCGGAGACAAATTAACACAGAATCAGATATGGATAAAGAGCGACCAATTTCAGATGCTAAATTATATTTCTCCTTTATTTGAGCGTACAATTGACATTTTGACATCATCGGCTCCTAGGGGTATATGTCTCCATATGCCTGTTTACCGGCGGTACGATGAATTACATCCAACATAGTAACAAAAGGGTCAAATTTTACTGCAGCCTTGGTTAAGCACTGGCCACATCGATAAGATTGGACCTGTTAACTCTTGTTTGAAATATCTCGATCTTCAAACATCATACGTTCTTTAAGTTTCATGCCTTTTATTAGGTACGTGTACTATGTCTCTGCAGGCTTGCAAATATTCGCAAAATCTGATGCCAAAAGGAGATAAATTATCGTCGGGAAGAACCTGCTGTTCGGAGTACATTTAACGGGCAAGTCATCTTCAGTGCCACTGCCAATGATACACAGATGTCAAGTGATTGACTAGTATACAGGACACAAAGCCGAGCGACAACGAGCATGAAGCAAACTTAATATCATATAATTTTGTTCCGGCCTAAACCGAATAATGGTACGTAGATGTCAATACTTCATACCTGCTAAAGTAAAATCGCAGTCGCCCGAAATTCCATCGATTATAAAGATGGTTTAAGCAGAGTATTGTCTGGCGAGGAACATGATTCAAGTTTTAGAGACGAGGATACGTGAGAACTTTTGACTGGGATCGTATATCAGAAGCCAGAATTGGACGTGCATACGAGGTACTCCCCGCCTATATTAGAGATTGTTATTCAAAAACAAGGGACCTATTGGGCCAATCGTCTAGGGTCCTTGGCATTGTGGACCAATTGGGTTAAAAGAATTAGATTGACCCTTTGAATGGAGCGCTTCTGACTTCCACCTAATTATATTCTGAAAAGCCATCTGTGGAGAAGAATCACAGGCCACCTCGGTTACACAATCTACGGATGTTTCCACAAAGAGTGGTGCTATTGTAGGCGTGTCTTATGTGGCCCTACTATTATAAGCCGACCCTGTACCGCCTCTCCTAGTAAGCAAAATATTAGCAGCCAAATTAGCGCCGTAGACGACTGCGGCAGATATTTATCTATAATTGCTATTAGCAACGCTATTCAGTGACGAATGAAATTGTGAAGCCAGCTGATATGAATCAAGATATAAAGTCGAATAGAAGAGAACGACCAGGCGTAAATCCGCTTAAGTCTTCTATGCCTACCTGCTAGAGAAGAGAGTTAGTTCTATAGTTCGAAACTAATCAGCGAGTAGTTGACTAACTCGATACTCAATCGTATCAATTTGCCCAACAGCGAGGAATGGCCGGTCACAGAGAAGTATAGGGACGAGCGATACGGCCCGAATGACCATATGACTTGCTTCGCCCACTACATGCGCAAGCCCTCATCCTGCTAGCGCAGCCTTAAGGCACTTATAGCGGGGTCGAGAGGCGTAATCCTGTTAACTGAATGAACTGTTTGCAGTAGGCGGTGGTCGTTTCTGGGCAGGGCGCTGAAGACAACGGAGGAAGCGCAACCGAATTGAGGGGTAAGTCCGCAAGCGGACACATTTATCAGTCTTGGTGGCTCTACACCTTTCTTCCAGATTGGATACGTGCTGCTCTTCGCAAAGATGCCTGGTCTGGCACATTCCATTGCGTCTCACCGTTGCATAATCTCGTCAGTGGCAGGCCTCAGGGGGCTTTCCGGCTAATCCCGGTGGCATTACAACCCACTGACGCGGCGTTACGAACCGCGCTGTAGGAACGTGCGCAGCAGGAGAGAAGATATTTCGTGCTCGAAGTACGTAAAGGAAATACAGGACCGTGCGAAGGGACGAATTGTCATGCGGGTGCATGATGAGAATCAACCCTGGCACTTCGCGAGAGAAGCCGCCCCGTGGGGAAACTCTATTGCTCGGGCACTACTCCCGGATTGGGCTAGCGAGATCTGTGAATAACGACGCAGGGACAACGGCCCCATTAAAGGCATCAGAGCACAGCAAATCTGACCAAGAAAATATCAAGATTGGTGGAAAGCCGAGAAAAACATGTGAGAACGGGGCTTGCCTCCCTTGTGCCAACCCTGCCCAATCCCTCCCGAGTTGGTCTGTCAATATTGACCAGACTGCCTTAATGGCCGGACAGGAGGGAAGAAGCTATAGGGTGACAGAGTAAGAAAAGCACATGTCTAATGCAGGAGCCTCGGATGCCTGAACCCATGGGGTTGTGGGGTGCTAGCTTCGGTCTACGCCTAGAGAGGTGCAGCCTGTCCTGCAGATGTCACGAAATCATCTCATGTTTTTGCGCTTTAGCCTCAACCCCATACGATCACGTCAGCATCCGCTCAGTTTTGGGATGAACTCCTGCATCAGGTGGTAGACTGAATGCCTCGGCATGGCCCACTGAGCAGTCACTGAGTCGCCTTGTCTTCGATAGGCGTAATTTCCACATGCATCCTACGGAGGCTCTTGGCAGGACGCAAAGTATCGTGAGCTTATTCTCCTCCACATCCCTTGCATAACTGCGGGGTATGGCTTGGGTCTATATATTCCAAGTCCCTCTGCTCTCAGACTTTCTATTTTGCTCTCACTATCATCAGCAAAAAGTATACTTCTCTCTCAATTTCTCCGCCACAGACAATCTATCATCTATTACCTCCCGGAACTACCAAAATGAAGTTTTCCTCAACTCTGCTTTCCCTTGCCCTGGCCCTCAGTGCCACTGCCACTCCTACTCCGGTCCGTCGTGATCTGGCGAGCATCCAGAGTGCCATTGCCAATATTGCGACAGCAGTGAATACTTTAGACGCCGCTGAGAAAGCTTACACCGGAGGTGATACCACTACTCTTCAAACCGACTCCGACGCTGTGGTATCCGCTACGGATGCAGGCACTGCAGCTGCCAATGCCTCTGGCGCTCTCAGTGATCTTGATGCCATCGAACTCGTCTCTCCCATTCAAAGCTTGACCACCGACGTCCAAAATGCCATCAACGATATCATCGCCATCAAGTCGGCGGTTGTTGCGGCCGGTTCTCAGGCACAGACCCTCAGCGATCTGATCCAGCAAAATACCTCTGCCACTGCCCTAGCTGTCGCCATCACTGCTAAGGTCCCTACTGTGCTTCAGAGCACTGCTGCTTCACTTGCCGCTGGCATCACCAATGCCATCCAGGAAGGTATTACTGCCTACTCTAGCTAGATTTGTTCTTTCACCGTTCTGCCCGCCGATCCCTTGGTTGGGGCCAAGATAGTCAACGGATGATGGAAGTTCTCCCTACAGTTCGAAGGGTAGGGGAAAGTTATTGAGGGTCTTGCCTGACGTGATACGGAACCAAATTGTCGCATAGATGGGCCCTGATTTTCATCTGTCCATTATTTTCTGTGTAACTAGTTTAGTGCTTGTTGTTACTTGCTAGCTTCACTCGTCTTGAGGCTATGTATATAGTTCAGTAATAAAGCAAAATACTAGTGGTCTTAAGTTGTTCCATTAAATGACGTTCAAGGCCATGTGACAAGTCTAAACGTTGCCTTGGCCTTGTGCCAAATACATCTATATCTTTGCAAAAAGTAAGGACCTATTTCCAGAATTTGATTTAATGCTCGCATAACATTTAGGGGTTCTAAAAATCCCATTGTGGAAGAACTTGCGCTTATACTAGTAAATATTCAAAAGACATGGAACAGCAGAAATAATTAGGCGGCACTTTAGAAATGTATTTATTAAACATTTCAATACAGATTGTACTAATCTTGTAGCCGCATATTACATACGATGTCGTGCATTTCTTAATTGTTAGGTCCCAGAGCCAACTGTATGCATCCTCGTGCTTACCAATTAGAAGACACGCATCATACTTATCATACCAACATGAAAGTAAACACTCATTCCGGGGACATGCCTGACTATCAAGCCGCGGAGAATGTTCACAAAATCGCTCTCCCATTCACACATGGCTGCAAGCGTAGATACTTGCCAATGGCTAGTATTGTCCTCAGTTTTCAGCTTCTCCTCTAATTCCATATCATGCAGGGCAGCGCGATCCATGTATAGCGTAATATACTGCCCTGAAGTTTATTTAGTGGAAGTTCGGGATTTGAGTTCTGAAAATGAGCCGACCCGTGCCAACACGCCTGCATGAATCAGAACTTCCTGAGAAGGGTAGTCCCGGATATACTGTAAGTGCATCCGAACCCCTACAGACTTTATGGGCTCCGATCGTGAACTCCATTCAGAATCAGCCTATTCGATTGGCACAGCCCATTCTTAACCTTGCGCTCTAAATTCGATATGCCAGTAGAGCGAATTTTTCTTCACTGGCATTCATCCAAAATGACTGATAAGACACGAAATTAACTCGTTTTTGTGCCAGCTAAAATTTCAATAGCTCCGAGCTGAAGAGATGGATCGATAAAGGATTGCGGAGGAAATGTGTGGAAATACTATTTGTAGAGAGGAAACATTCAAGTATATCTTCATTAACATCAATGACAGGGGGTCGGGCGTAACGGTTAAATTACGGAGATAGATAACTTTCTACGTAAAACAATCAGGGTGGAACGATAACTCCGCTTGTAACTCCGCTTAGAACTCCTGCAGCCCAAGGCCCAAATGGTTTGAAATCGAGGTCAGAGAGGAGAAAAGTATATAAGGATAACCTTTTGGAGGGGAAGGTAGCTTTTCAGACACTAATCTGTTCCCAAATTATACATCACAAACTACATTAATAGCAGCTCTCTAAAATGGCCACTCTCGTCGGAAGATCTGTTGGCCCCACTGGATTCGGGCTCATGGGTAATATATTAACTTCGACTCGCTCACGGTCTATGGATTATAACTAATAATGTGAATTTGTAGGCCTGACGGCACGTAGTCCGCAAACTCCCTACGAAGAAGCATTTAAGACAATGCGAGCCGCCCTTGCAGCCGGAGCCAACCTCTGGAATGGAGGCGAGTTTTACGGGCCTCCGCAGTCCAATTCTCTCCACCTCCTGAATGATTACTTTACCAAATATCCGGAAGATGCAGACAAAGTCGTGTTGAGCATCAAAGGTGGTTTTGTACCTGGTTCCTTCATACCTTCGGGGGACAAAGCAGGCATCAAAAGGAGCGTCGAGAACTGCTTGAAAATATTGGACGGTAAGAAGAAGATTGACATCTTTGAATGTGGACGTGTTGATCCAAATGTTCCAATTGAGGAGACCGTCGGGCACTTGGCTGAGTTCGTCAAGGCCGGGAAGATTGGTGGTATTGGCTTATCAGAAACTGCCGCCGCCACAATTCGTCGGGCAGCTTCTGTTCATCCCATTGTCGCAGTTGAAGTTGAGTACTCCATTTTCGCCACAGATATCCGACATAACGAAGTGGCGTCTACTTGCGCGGAGCTTGGAATCCCTATTGTTGCGTATAGCCCGCTAAGCAGAGGGCTTCTTACGGGCAAGAAAACGTCTCCGGACGACTTGACAGAGGCGGAAAAGAATTGGCCCCGTTTTCAGGGTGAGAATTTTCTCAAGAACCTAGAGCTCGTGAAGGCCATCAATAAAGTCGCTGAAAAAAAGGGATGCACACCCGCTCAGGTTGCTATTGGGTGGGTTAAGGCACAGTCAGGATCAGCAGGATTTCCCACTATCATCCCAATTCCAGGGGCTACCACTGTCAGTCGCGTGGAGGAGAATATGAAGGACGTGCCTGTCACGTCGGCAGAGTTTAACGAAATTAATAAGATCATTACCACGATACCAGTTCAGGGAGGGAGGTACCCAAAGTCATTAGAGCATCTTTGCTTTGGTTAAATGGTCTAGGGCATATAATACGGAGAGGACAATACACGACTCATTCATTCTATCCCGTCACCTATCTGAGATTCTCTGTGCCTTGTCTCGCGTATGTTAGCTATCTTGACGTTCTAGAATTCAATTTGAGACACCTGCCCCTGCTCTTCAGTTCCTGGTAACAGCTGAGAATTGAGTCGAGACTGTAGTGATCATTTACAATGGATAATACCCAATGTTGCTCTCTGCGTTACAGCATCTGAAGGCCTAGCGTCTGTGCAAGTCTCGGAATTTGGAGTAGGTCAGGCACATTTTGTAGCTGCTCTATGACTGTAGTTCGCATATTTTGGTTGTGGGGTCGTATCATTTCGTGATACTCCAAAGAAAGTATGCCTGACACCGTTTGTAAGACATGCCCAACCGGAGCCGCCGAATTTACTGCTTGTTCGTAGTCACATCCTAATATTAGGTGATATTGTGATAGGATACTGATCCCCAAGACGGGACAGGAGAATTGCAGTACCGAAGCTAATAATAACATCGCGGGGCCGATGATGTGCATCAGCCGGACACTAACCGTCATGCAGGTACAACACGGCACGGCAGACGATGCACTGGAACAGAATCCTACGCGGGATGGTCGGAGATCGCCGTGACACCAGGGATCCGAAAACTTACACATAGAATGACAGATAGAGAAGGTGGACTTCACTCATGATAGAGCGGAGGAAGCATCTCGGAAAGCGTCCCATGCAAAACATCGGATTGAGCGATCCTTCTTTCAACTGGAGCACACTTGCATAACATAAATCTACACATTAGACTTTTAAGGCATTTCACTGTAGATTAACATAAAAGGAGATGCTTGGTCCTCCATTTCACCAAAGATCTTTTATCTGCATTGCCTTTAGACTTGATGTTCATTCAGATATTCACAAACTTATACGCACTTAACTATCTCGCAACCATTGCTCTAAGTCAGAATGAAGTTCCTTAACTTAGCTGTTATCTTTGCTGCCGGCGCTCTTACCATGCCCACTGCTCCTGAGGTGAGATTACCGATCTGCTTTCATCATTTGTCGACAACTGCTAACATAGGGCATAGATGATCACCCCTGAAGTCGAGGCCCGTGAGTTGGAGAAGCGAACTGGCTCTGGTATCGTCGCTGCTGCTGAGAAGGAGAAGGGAATTCCATATGTTTATGGTGGTGGTGGATGCAAAGGCCCATCTAAAGGAGGCTTCGACTGCTCGGGTACGGAGACTGCTTCCTCAATAGACTCCAACACTGACGAAAATTTGTAGGCCTGACCCAATTTGCTGTGTGTAAGGCTCAGGGGAAAACCATTCGTAAGTATATCTATGAGGAAATATCGGGTGCATCAACTAACTATATATCAGCTCGTACTGCACAGACCCAATACCATTCTACTATGGGCAAGCGATATCCAAGATCTCAGGCAAAGGAGGGTGACCTTCTATTCTGGGCCACCAATGGTGACTGCACGTCCAAGGTCGTCCACACCGGAATCTATATCAAGCCCGGTTTGATGATCAATGCTGCACACACCGGTACCCCTGTCAGAGAAGAATCCATCTGGACGTCCTCAGGCGGAGAGGAGATCTGCCCTGACGTTGTGAGATTTTGGTAAATAATGATACTCCTTTTATTAAATGATGACTCTATGTGGCAAAGCAAATTTGTTTATTCAATAACGTTTAGATTTCCAACCTTTTTGTACAATAGGAACAGAATATTATCATACACATTCGCGTCCCTCATCTGTATATTTGGCACTTTGCGCGATGTGATTAGGTCTAGTAGGCTGTGCGTATTTATTTTCATTTTCTATTCAGTAGTCGATTTGGACCTGTCGCAGGGGGTTAGAATCGCGGCGAGTGGGACATCGATCGCAATAACAGCCGTTCAGAGTCGGTTTCATCGAAAGTATTTCCGGGAAGATTAGGAGTCTATCATATTTATTTTTAAGCTGGTTAATGTCTATATTAGAGTGGGGTGTTTGAGATATATCAAGCAGGTGGTGATACACGTTCCGCCTGTAATGCATTGAGCTAATACAACGAGCTTATGACTCCTATGTCCCAAGGGTATATGAGCAGCAATAATATACCTGTAGAATTAAGTAGTTAAGCGTACTCTAGTCAATATATGAAGATTTGATCTTAATATTCGACTAAGACGTGCGAAACCTATGGACTTCAATATTTATATTATTTACACCTCTAAGAATTTATATAAAATCTAGATGCTTTTATTTAAATTCTAGTATTTTATCACTAATACATATTATAGCCCAAGAAACATCAAACTCATCTAAACTAAATGCGGCAGCCACATATCATCTGTATAGACGTTTGTACAGCTCGATGCGTCGACGAGTGGCGATTGCAGGCTGTTCTGAACTGCGCAACGATGCTATTGGTCCTCTGGGAAACCCCCTTAGCTTGGGTTCAATGATATAGCAACATGAGTTTACAACGTACGGCTTTCGTCACACTTTGGCAGATCAACCAGCACGCCCTTCCAGCTCGTTTCGTAGGCAATGATAGAGTTGAACACACTAAGGAAATGAATAAGTAGACAACCAGTGAGAGTTGCAATCAAATAAATAAAGTCAGTACTGGTCGAGTCATTGTCAGTGAACAATAATTTATCACATATCTCATCTGCATTGTTTGTAGTGGATAGCGTTGAAGTATATTGCCTGTCGCACTTATGCACTGACCACTCGCAGAGAGATTAAGCTTGGCAAGCAGAAAAGATGCCTGGAATCAGCCTACCACTTCTTTATGCCACTCCTTTTGCCGCTCTAGCGGCGGCAAGCCTGCGAGATATTGGCATGAGGTGCTGCGGCCAACCCTGCGGAGAAGTGCAGAGATTGGACGAAGGTGTTGGAGAAAGGTTTGAATATTACTTGCGTTGAGAGGCAGGCTATAGGCGTTGACAAGACCAGAAATATGGCTGTTATCACTATAGTCTTGATGAAAACGTAGAGAGGTCTTGTTGACCACGTCTATGGCGTCTGATCATTTTGTGGAGCTATTGGCGAAACGTAGCTGGCGTTGGTCGAAGATAGGAAGAGCATATGTAGTTAGGTTTTCGCGTCCATAATTGAGGTTCATATATCGATCCACATTTCGGTCCTATGGAGTAAGTTGGTGTGCGCACTGTATTGGTATTCCCTCTGTACTTACACACAACGAAGAACATATCTACATCGGAGCGATATAATTCTAGGTAAAAGTTTTCGGTTATATATCCTGTCTACTTACCTATATAATTGGGATAAATACCTTATTAGTATACTGTAAAATCATCAAATTTTTGTGGTGGATGGATCCACCCGTGATATATACTGTTGTAGTTGAGAGGAAAATGAGAGGGGGAGAGTAGAGGAAATTGATCCCACGGGATACGTGACCCAAAACACTTCTTCGGGGTTCGAAATTAATGGCTAATCCGACCCTTATAATACCATTGGATACCAAGCGGGCGCAGGCAAGCCGATAACTGTATTGGAGTCAGCTATCCATGTTGAGGCCGTAATGCAAGAAAATCACATTGAGGATTTAAGCACCAGACAGTCATCCCACCGAGCTTGTTCATTTCACGGCAGCAATAAGACATGGCCTACGGTGAATCTGCTTTGTAACACACGAGACCCATTGCAGAGAACAGCCGACTACAAAGCCAACTGCAGTAGACTGTCAGAACCCCGTTTGATTTGCCTCAAGTCTCACCTGATAGGAAGTGTTGCCGCCGCTCCCTGAAACATGGGCGCTAGGGAACGACGCGAAACACCACCCGCACCAATCATTTAAAATCCGCCCGCTATTTCAGGTACAACTGCATCGACGTCGACTTTGGATACTGGATGACCATTGCTCTGGACATTGAGTGTGGGTAGGGACTGATAGTACATAATATCTACCCAGGCATACCCGATGTTGGCTTTCCTTTTCCCCCCGCTACAATTTGTTATAATGTTCGATGACGTTGCATGAATATCTTCAGCAGTCTTCGCGCTGCACATTCCACAATGGAGCTTCCAACCTCTCAAGGCGAATTCGGGAGCTCTAATCTGCAAGGGAATTCAGCGGATACTCAGGATCCAGCCACTTCAAAAAATGGCCGAAAACTGCATGCTGGATGGATCTTCAGAAACCGGTTCAGAAGGAGGCATCTAAACCGAAGCGGAGGGCAAATTGAAGCACTTCAGCAGCCGCAATCGATCCCGGGTCTAACGCCCTACCCACCGAGCTCACCGCCACCTCTGGAAGCAGAAACATCGGGCCCGCTGGGACTCCGTGTTATCCACCAGCCGAAAACAACGCCTCTTGTGGATATAATATTTATTCATGGTTTGGGTGGCGGCAGTAAAAAGACATGGTCTAAAGACCCCCGCGATCCTGGCCTGTTCTGGCCGGAACAGTGGTTGCCATCCGACCCTGAGATAGAGAAAGCTCGAATACTAAGTTTTGGATACAATGCTAGTTTTCTTCCCGGGGCACCAAGAAGCATCTATAACATTGGCGATTTCGCCAAAGAGCTCCTGAACGAAATGAAGTTCGGCAAGAACAATGGTGTAGCTCTAGACATCGGTGACGTGCCCATAATTTTCGTCGTCCATTCCATGGGTGGACTTGTGATGAAAAAGGCGTATCTCTTCGGCCAGAACGACAAAGCATACAAAGATATTGTCAGCTCAATATCGGCCGTGATATTCCTAGCTACACCACATCGTGGCTCAAATCTAGCAGACGACTTGGGCAGACTGCTCAAAGTCCTGTTTCAACCCCCCAGAGACTTCGTGAACGATCTTAAAACGAACTCACCTGCTTTGGAAGATCTCAACGAACAGTTTCGTCACGTTGCACCGAATCTCTCAATTTGGTCATTTTACGAAACCCTTGTCACTCCTACCGCTCATGGCTTACTGAATTTAATGGTCCTTGAAAAAAGCTCGTCAGTTCTAGGATATGCGAATGAAATCTCACGACCGCTCAATGCAAATCACCATACCATATGCAAATATTCCAGTCCACATGATTCGAATTATATCAGCGTCCGAAATGCTCTTAGCTTCTTAGTCAAATCTCTTCGGCTGAAAGATGCAACGACGTCGAGCATCGGAGCTCTTAGTGAAACCAAACTTCTTGATACAATTTTAGCAATCTCATCTAGCCCAGAAGAAGATCTGAATTCAATTCGACGACTGTGGACCCCAGGCACTTGCGACTGGCTGCTCCAGGAGCCTGGAATACAGTCTTGGCTGAAGATGCAAATGGAATCCTCTGTCACTTGGTTCTGTGCCCCACCAGGATGTGGGAAGTCTACTTTGGCAGCGCACATTATCAGTCACCTCCGTGGATCGGGCCTTGCTTACCAATACTTCTTCTTCAAGTTTGATGATCCAGACAAACGTTCCATGGGCACCTTTTTAAGATCGATTGCATATCAGATTGCAAGAGACTTCCCTGCTTTCAAGCGAAGCTTGCTGGAACTCGCAAATGAAGGGCTCAAGCTTGAGAAAGCTGATCCAATAGTGGTGTGGAATAAGCTGTTTGAATATATTCTCTTTGCCATGGACCTTTCAGTTCCTCTATATTGGGTTGTGGACGGTCTAGATGAGTGTGACACTCCAAAGGCATTACCTCAACTTCTCCACGGATTTATAGGATCCAACGCTTTCATCCGTATACTCATTGTCAGTCGAAAGACGGAATCTTTAACCCTCGAATTTGGACGGCTTGCCAGCTCACTTCAAGTGGAGCTGATTGAAAAAGATGGCTCCGACTTCAATTTTAATGATATTCATATCTTCGTGGAGAGAGAAATCAAATATCTCCGGGGAAGTGATACGGTCAGGCGTCGGGTTTCACATGACATTGAGAGCCGTGCTCAGGGTAACTTTCTATGGACTCGACTTGTCCTAGAGGAAATTCTTAACTGCCACACAGAAGACGATATCCACAAGGCTCTAGATAATATCCCCGCCGACATGGACAAGCTGTATCGGCGAATGGAGCAAGTCATACTGAGCAATCCTCGCAGAGCCAATATCGCTCTGGCAAAGGTACTTCTCCAATGGACAATATGTGCAAGTCGTTTATTGACTGTTGAAGAACTATCTCAAGCACTAAGGCCTGAGTTCCCAGAGATCCTGGATATACGCAGGTCTATTCAAGACATTTGTGGCCAGTTTTTGATTGTGAAAACAACTGGCCATGTAACAATCATACACAAAACAGCCCGCGATTATTTGTTAAGACCTGCTACCATTACAAGCATTATAGACGTAGCTAAGGCACATGAAGAGCTCTTCATAAAATCAATCTCAGACTTATGTGACCACAATCTACGACTGAAACTTACGCACGATCATCAAGCACTATTCCGCACGAAGTCCTTCTTGCTGTATTCTGCTACGTCATGGATGTTCCACCTCCGAAAAACTAGGGCAGCATCGGATGAAATTTTCAAAAATGTGCTACATCTGTTCAAGAATTTATTCGTCCTGATCTGGATTCAAACACTAGCTCTTGTTGGTCAATTAGAGACACTAGTCCCAGCAGCACAAGCTCTTGCTGCTTTCACCGAGAATAGACGCAAACTGAATTTAATTATGGACCCTTCTCTCCATCGCCTCTCTGATATCGAATTTCTGGAACGATGGACCGTTGACTTGACCAAGTTGGGAGGTAAATTCGGCAAGCAGCTTACCTCCGATCCCGCAGCAATATATGAACTTATCCCACTATTTTGTCCTGAAAACTCTATTATACATCAACAGTTTCATGAGCCAGACTCTGCGAAGGTAATAGTTCGAGGCATATCAAATACTTCCTGGTGCGATAATTTGGCAAAAATAGACCTCCCGCATGGTGAGCGAGCTCTACAAATCGCATGTGCCGCTCAAAATCTCGCCATCTTGGGATCGACGGAGGCTATCTATATCTGGAGTACTTCCAATTTCACAGAAATTTGTACCCTTATGCACCAGGAACCTATAACACACCTGTGTTTTAACAACAAAGGAAATACACTGGTTTCTTGTGGATTGCAAAGCACTAAATTTTGGGGTATTCCTTCTGGTGAACTATTATCGTCGGTGCCAAATCCAACATTTATTAAGCTTCTTGCAATAAACTTTACAGAAAATGATTCGAAGTTAATGCTCGGATCAAATGACTGTGAGGTACGCTATCTTCGCATCAAAGACCTGGAGGCAGGTTGGCAAATCGTGAATAGTAATCTGCTGAAGGAAAATTCTAAAATTGGAGGCACTGCTGTCAAATCTCCCATTCCTGATCTCTTGTTATTCAATGAAGATGGAACCCAGGTCGCCGCATCTTATGCTGGATTCCCTCTTTCTGTCTGGGCAATAAACGGAGGATATTGCGTGGGTAGATGCAGAAGGGGAAAAGAATATCGCACTCTTCACGCACTTCCGTCGACTAGCTGGCATTCAGTCTACCGATTTACTTGGAATCCGGTATCTGGGCACATAATTGGCATCTATAAAGCCGACAGCATTTTTAAATGGCATCCTATCACAGGTGAAAACCAAGAGACCTTATCTTCTGGCGACGAGATTACTGCTAGTCCCGATGGCAAGCTGTTCGTCACAAGCAATTCGGATGGTGTGGTCAAGATCTGGAACTTTCAGTCGTTTACTGTGATTTACCAACTTTCCCTAGCAGATTTAGTTACAGGACTGGCATTCAGTCCTGACTCTATGCGTCTATACGACCTTCGATGGAGCTCAGTAAATGCCTGGGAACCCAGTGGTCTCATTCGCTTCTTGGATAATAACGACTCTTTCAGAAACACCAGTAGCGGATACCAGCTTCCATCTTTTCTGTCACACATGTCAGAAGCAAGTGTGGCGCAATTTGCAGCTGTCGGAGTAATTGCAGCTGGCCTCGGTACCAGTCGGTTCTGTGTCGGCAATGACAAAGGAGTAATTTGCCTATTCGATACACAAATGGAGGGTACTATCGAATTACATAAATTTTCAGACTTTTTCCCTATTAGTCATATTGCTTGGAGTCAAGACGCAAGGCATGTTGCAGTTGCTGATCTGGGTGGAAACATCATTATCAAAAATTTGGTCGCTTTAGATGATGGTAATGACAATACCAAAGTGAGATCCTTAGCGCCTCCTACAATGGACATGAGCACACACGGTATTCGCCAGATACTGTTTAATTATGATTCGACCTTGCTCTTAGTCTTAAGCGAGTATAAGGGTCAAATCTGGTCACTCAATGATGAGGCAGTTATTGCAACATGCGTGTTCGAGGATAATATGAATCGCAGGTGGCTTCAACATCCAACGCAAAAGTCCAAGTTTCTTGGTTTTGGATCAGCCGACATACGTGTATTTCGATGGCATGACTTTTCAGAATTCCCACGGCTTTATTTCCAAGAAGATCAGTTAAGGCGAGACAGCCATACGATGCCCATCAGTACACAGCTCCGCTCGACCAATCCTGTCCAATTCTCAAAAAGTGAAAACAAATATATTTCCAGCTCCATCGTCAATAAAGCATTTCTCACTCAAGACGGGAATCATGTAATGGTTCAGCTAAAAATTACTTCAGCTAAAGGCTGCATTACTAAAGAGTTACTGATCTTCGACGTCTCTTCTTTCCCTTCGGATGAGGTGGGACAAATAACGTCAAAACGACTCTCATACGCCTTCATCCCGCAAAATATCTCAACAATAGTTGAAATACCCTTGGGAATTCTTCCTGACTTCGGACTTGTATTTTTGGACAAAGATTTGTGGTTCTGTACCTTCCAACTGAAAGTTCCCAGTGATAAATATGAGATACCCCAACGTCATTACTTTATTCCGCGAGATTGGGCAAGTACTCAGAGCATAGAACAATGTTGCATGATGGAAAACGGTACCATTCTGTGCCCAAAGGAGGACACCGTTGCCGTTATTAAGTGTGATTTGGAAAATTCTGGTTTCTGAAAGCTTATCAGATGCGTGCAATACACATAGAATTTATCAAAGAACATATACGCAATATCCAAATACGTTTTTAGGCTCGTTATGATCGCACCTAGTTAAAGCCGGTTATATATATATCAAACATTAACCTTACATATAAAGAACTTATTCTAACCATAACGTAAAGTTACCAATTCTACACTCTCTAAGCCCGTATGTCATAATCATTGATTGTCCTCCGTGGCAACCTCGTGACGCCAGCGTGCCTAAGTTGCCGCCAGACCTGTCGTTTCATCTCAATATTCTATCAATCTCGTATATCTACAATATTCTTTGATTCATGAATCACACCTGGTTATCAGCCGTGGGTGCTGACGAGAAAATGGCTCAAAAAGCACTAGCAAAAGTACTTCGTTTTCGGATCTTGGCTCCAAAGAAATAGAGAATATACACCAAGGCGCAAAGTCCTATTGAAATAAAGCCTATAGTTGCCATAGCCCATTTAATTGTCATGTCGCGAATCATTAAGATACCAACATGGGAGAGTGCGGCGGAGATGACATATGAGGGGATAAGAAATGCAGCTATTGCAGACGCGGCAACATTGGGGTACGAGTCTAGAGTAATAATTAGTTCAAAATCAGAAATAGTTAGAGTAAGGGATCCTGCCTGTGACATAGTTTAACATGCTAAGCCAGATCATTGCCTCTGCAAAACCCAGAACGGCCCCAGCGACTAATGGAGACCAGAAAGAAGTCTTCCCATCGCAAGTGAAAGCGAACCAGAATAAACTTATTGGAAATAGCCAGACGACGCCAAGAGATAGGAGAAACCTTGCCTCAGGGCGACCACGTCCATGCAGCTTGTGGTCGCGAGCAAACAACCAAGTCTGCAGCGGAGTGACTGCGACCATAACTAAGACGCCAGCCACATGATTCAGGAAAGTAAGGTCGGCTGATATTATGCTAGAAAGCATTAGCTTGGCAATGTGAGAAGGCAATGTACATACGAAAGACCATTATTGACGGAAAAGACCTCCAGAACTCCGTCAAGATAGAGGAACAGCAGCCCATACGAAATGCCATTAAACCATCCGAGCCATAGAATGATCGGCTCTGTCAGCATGATTCTAAAAGTCGTCGTCGTTACAAACTTTATTTCTTTCCACACAGTGTCCTTGCTTAGTATCAGCATTTCATGGGATGCCACAGCTCCATTCTTGGCTACCGCGTTCGCAACAACCAACCGTGGTAACGTCTCAGGGGTAAAACATGCGACAATCGCGAATCCAAATCCAATTATCACATTGAAAAGGTAGAGCCATCGCATTCCTAAGTTCGGATTGCGTCCAATCCAATCTCCGTACGGAGGCCCAAGACTCGGGCCAATACTTCCACTGAGGACAAATAGCCCCATGGCATGGCCTGCACTATCTGCATCTCCAAATAGATCAGCAACGGTGCCAGCAACGTTGGTAAGAGCTGTAGATCGAGCAATGCCGCTTAGGAACATAAATATGATAAGCATTGGTAAATTGCATGCGTACGCGGTTCCCTATAATTATTAGCAGGATAGCCTGGCCTTCAGCTGAAAGTTGCTCACAAAATTTAGCACTGCGTAGCATGCAATACTACCCACGTAAACCCATTTTCGGCCTCCCAAGTCCCTTTCATCGTCAGCTAGCCTCTAGGTTTAAAATAGTGTACTTACGACAGAGGGCCTAGAAATACTGGCCCAACCGCCGTTCCAAGGACGAATAGGCTCTGTCCCAATGTAATTACCTGTGTACTCCCTCCCCATTTCTCCTGGATCAGAGGCTCGATGCTGACATACGATGTGCCAGGCAAACAGACGAAGACTTGCAGAAAACAGTATATAACAACAATACCCCAACGCTTCCACGCTGGCCAGTGGATTGGGTGATGCACCTCATTTGCTTTGATGAAGTCTAAGATCGCAAGGGCGGTTTCCTCTGGCAATCCAGAAGATACAAGAGCCACCGGATCGAGAGCAGGGTCCTTGCCTAGGTGAATGGATCCGTGTTCTAAGGTGCTAGACTTCTGATCTTCCTGTATTGGAGCCATCGCGAATAGTCGTGAGGAATAGGGTGGTGGGATATGTTAAGCGTCGCTTCTATCTGTGAAAGGGTGGCATTTGCCTCATCAACCTGCGTATTTGGGCATCGATATCTCGGATCGAAATCGCAAAACAAGTTAAGAAAGTAAAAGCTAAAGGGGCCGGAGATAAATTATACTTATCGGTGGGGTATTGCATGGCGGCGCTGAAACATCCACGTTCATGATAGGGTACTTGGTCTGAACTCGTCCAAAACATGCAGGAGGTCTTGACTCTCATCTGCATAACACCTCTTTTCCAGTTTCTTGGATAGGTTCTGCCCTTTCGAAGCACATTATAGTGTAAAACATGTCTGTTGCATCCTCCAACGCTTGATGGATACCTGAGCATTTCTTGATCTACTTTCCTTGGAAGAGTACGAAGTGCATGGATAAGTGGAGATAAATTCACAAAAGCAAAACCGACTAGAAAGGACGAGCTAAGGGATACGAGAATCGCTCAAATATGAGGTTGAATAAGGAAGCTATTTCCAATTTACATGCGCGAGAGATCCTGAAATTGAACTACATTGACGTCAAATATCATGTTCGTGCTCGAGCTATATACCCAAAGGAAGTGCTTGAGAGATACCAATCGGAGTAGCAGTATATTGAGAGTAACATATAAAGGAAGTTATAAGATGGGCGGCAGTGTGCACATACTTACAATTCTTCTAGAGACCTCTCAATCTCAGACCAAAGTCCCTTTCGTAAAGTTCCGCTTAGCCAGTAATTTCCAGCAGCATCCTTCCCCATGATTGGGAAGGCGCATCGAGAAGAATATCCAGTAAATATACCGTCACCATGTACATACGATGGCTTGCCCAAGTCGCTGTCACGATTTTCGCGTGGCAATCCTTCTTTAATAACTGCAGCAGACAGGTTTATCTCGAAGAACTTGGCGGCACTCCAGTTAGACATGACGACGTAGATTGCCCTCGAATCGCCAAAAATTGGGCCTTTGCCTGTTTTAGCGATAGAATTCCGGGCGAGGGCTGTAAAAGCCTCTACTTGCTCACGCGTGCCTTGCTGTACGATAGATTCTCGCACCTTCGAGGCGATGAAACTGAGAGGCTTCGTGAGGATATCACCAACAGAGGTAAACGCATATATACCGATAGATGCATTTGATACATATGCATGGCTTGCAGGTAGTAGATCTTTAGACAACGTACTCCTCAAGCCGAAGGAGTTCAATATGGCGACTGTCCTAGAGGGGGCCGGTCGTAACACTTCCATCACTCTACGAGACCACCAGGCACAAATCACGTCCCCATCGCTGAGAAAGGGCTTGCTGTTTCCCTCCTGGTCTTTTTTCGTGAGATCCTCCAAGGCTTTCTGTTTCAGGCCCTGAATGAACTGTGCCGGGAGACATACGACACGAGACTCCTCCTTTGGGTACCAGAACAACTCGTATAGATAATGCACGACGAAGATAAAAAATGAGAAACCTTGTATCTGCCATCCATCAAGGACTGAGGGTTCCGTGGCCTTACCTCCTAAGGTCGCCAGCGGGTCAGTATCGTAACCATGTAGAGGCTGGACATCCTCCTCTCGGCCTTCCAAAACTGCAATCCAATTCTTAAAGAAAGCTACCCTCCCCATAGCGTCAAGGAAGGTGTGTGGCCATGTAAGCGCAACCAATGTAGCATCTTGGAAAGAGGTGATCTTGACAGATAATTGCGGACGATCTGAGTAAAGGAAATCATTAATTGTCGTTGGAGTATCCAGGCTGCGTGTCAAAGGCTTCAGCGCGGCCACATCTCCAACGACCAACGGACGAGATGTAGCTTGAGGGATATTGCTTCCAATTGGGTGCTCTCCGATTTTCACAGCATATTCGACATGTTCGTACGCAAACCCAGGCCTTTTCTCGTCATAGGATTTCGGGATGTGGTATTCAAGCTTTCCATTGCTCTGCAGAGATTATTAGCATCAACAATCAGATCACATAATACAGGTGGGACAGTACATTCCGCCGTAACCGCGCCCCAAGCTTCCTCCAATTTCCAATCTGCATGAGCCGTTCTAGGGCCAGGCGAAGCTTCTCGTGGTCCAGCACATCGTCGAAGCGGAGGGCAAAGTCCACAACAATGGCCTGAATTGTGTCGCCAGTGTCAAAGTAATGGAGGGGAATCACATCGTCGGTAGGCACCCGCACAGGCTCCGGACGCTTCCGTGACCAGAAAAATGCCATTGCTCGCGTCGGGTGGATGCAATGAAATGCTGCTTCTTCGGTCTTCGCCAAGTGAGACCACTCTAGCGTCCAAACGGTGTTGAACAACACTCAGGAATGGACTCGCCATCTTGTCAATGGCAGGGAGGGACAGAAATATATAAATAGGGCCGTCGCTATAACTGTCTATGGTTAGATCGTACACAAGCAGCCGGGATAGAGCCGATAAGCAAGCATCTGTCAGCCTGCCTCGTCCTCACAACGAGGAAGGAAGAGAGTTGTGCAAGGAATCGGGAATCCTCCAGCCCGGTTCAGGCAAAATGAAACGGCGACTGCACCTGTGGCGTTTTCGAGTTGCCCGTAATGAGATCGGAGATTTTGCTGTTATGGCCTCAGCCAGGGACGGCGAGGCCATCTACCAACGCCTCATGTATGGGGGTGGGGTGACATCTTAACGGCGTGTTTGGCGATAGTGGTTGTGGATTGCGGCGCTCGCTGCCAGGATCAGCGAGCGAGCTTGGCAATCCCCCGCATGGTGCGTGCTCCTCCTCCTTGTCATATGCTGAGATCTCGGAGAGCTGTCCTTGCCTCGACGGCAGCTGAGCACCAGAAGCTGGCTGGGAATTGACACTGCTTGACTCTGGCTCGTAGCTGCTGTTAACCTAGGAACGGGGCAGATCAGTCTCAATTCCCAACAGGCTATGGCCAAGATCAATGGCACATATATGTTTGTGGTCTCTCTAACAGATCCCGGAGTCTACAACTGGCTTGACACTTCCGGCCTCCGCGAAGGCACATTTATGGTACGTTGGCAAGGACTGCCGGCAACCTCCTCGTCGTCAACAAAGCCACCTAGCTTAACTGCACAAGTCGTCCAGCTTTTTCAACTTATATCTGTGCTCCCTAGTGAGACACGGTATGTGACACCCGAGGAACGCAAAGAACAGCTCGGGGAACGTGCGACTGGATATGCCCTAAGAGTCTGGTTTGGTTACTTATCAATGTTGGACACGCACAGATGGCACGATGAAGAACATATACCCATTCTGTGACGTAGTATCTTGAAAGTTCGCATATAAAGTACAGTATCAGTAATTTTGAGGGCAGACTAGAAAAATATTCGATATAATAAAGTGGGAGAATCTCTACTCTACGCTTGTTAGAAATCTTGGCACTCAATATGTTTCGCATTGTGCGCATATGAGGGCCTTGACGATGTTACATTAATTTGCCGTATGCTCCCTTGGGAGAAGACTGTATACTTTTATTCTCCCACTGCTTCCAGGGTGAAGGTCTACGTATGGACTCTTTGAATGCAGCTTGGTATGAGCGACTCAAAAGGAATGCGGTTATTACTATACTGAGACTCAGCGACGCCATTCCTCCCATGATATGGCATTCCAGGTCTGCCGGTTTCGGAAAGGTTCGATTGGAATATCCATTTCGAATTTTCTTTGTTTATACAACAAACTCAAGTGCGATATTGAGATATCCAACAGCGGTTCAAAGTAAATATACAAACCCTATTGTTTTGAGTAATCCACCGTACCCACAGCTCGGCTTCTCTTAGTTCTGGAACCACATGAGGTTATCGGATTGAAGCATTAAAGTATAGGAGTAACCTCAACTCACGGAAAACGTCAGACTGAATATCACTACGCCACAATGGTAACGAATTTGCCAGCTGATAATTTTGCGGTCAGCTCAGAGGTCAGTTCAGAGGTCAGCTCAGAAGATGAAATGAGTGTGGATGATGATGTCGAAATGATGGACCAAGAGGATATTCCCTTCGAACATGCAGCAACTGTACCAATGATGCAAAATCTACCACAAAACAGAAATAACAAAGTCCTCCCTCTTTCTGCAACGCCTTTCGCGGGGCCGTATCGTTCGACTTTCACCCTCAAAGTAGCGGAGACGACACCTGAAGAGTTAAATAGCTTCAAACATGTTAACTGTTGCTATCTCTCCACTCAAGGGCTACCTCCGACGCTTCTTCAATTAAAACAACATGCACAGTCGCTCACAGTTTTGATAAAGCACATGACTGTCTCAACTCGGTCAGCTGTAATTGACAATAAAAATATATCTGCCCAAGGATTAACAGATTTTGGTGAAAATGAAAGTTTTGATTGGTTAAATGACCTCACAAGGCCCTATAAAAATAATGATCGCCACCACCAAATGCCTCTCACAAGCCTCTTGAATACTATCAGCTCGACGCCAATTGAAAGCGGCCAGTATGTGGACATGTGCCCTATGCATCACGCAGATGTCAGGTCTCCTAGAAATGGGATCAGCTTACCATATGCCACTCATCAAACTTTAATTCGACATGCCAATGAGGTATTGGAACTCTTGGATCACGAGTACAGCGCAAAAGGTGGGCTTCTCTCGATTCTTCCTCCGCAAGACCAAAAAGAAGATCGTGAATTGGCTGAAACTACCTTGCTTGGCCAACTAATCCTGTATACTTCTCGCCTCGTGCAACGAGTACACGACCTTGAATGTCAGTACGCAAATGCACTGGAAGTAATCAAGGGTGAGGCAGATGTACCGCACCAGACGCTGTCGTTGCTTGGGCCACATGGCCGAAAGCCTAGAGAAATGGTTTATCCGCAAGACCGCTTCGTGTTGGTTAATGCCGGCGATGACATCTGGCAGTACCTGAATAGCGAATTCCAGAGAAAGCAAGCAGCCGATGAGGAGGCAGATTTTAGAGCCAGAGAGCAGGGTATTATGGGAGAAGTACTTTGGAAAGAAGACGCAGGTAAGGACTTCGCACGCGGGATCACTGCTCTAGACATCACAACTCGATATTATCGCCTTCGAAACGATCCTCTAGATACTATATTCATTATTCCCGCGTATCAGGAACATCCGGGCACAAAGGTGATACGAGAAATGGAGAGCTCTCCAACAGTCGTCAGTGTTGTGAAGCCAGTCTGGCCAGAACGTGCCAGCATGTGGGAGATGAAGAATCGTGAAAATTTAGAGGAGTTGAAGAAGCTTAGAGCAGAGCATGAAAACCTAAAGGTACAATCGGAGATCGATAAACAATCTATTAACGCCGTATTCGAAGATCGCCAGCATAAAGCCCAGGAACTGCGAGACTACAAATCCAAAGAAAACCAAAGATTGAAAGAAGCAACAGAAGAGATTACGAGACTGAATAATGTGCTCAAAGACCCCGTTAACCAGGCTCAGCTGAAGATTGCAGAAGAAATGCGAGCTGCGACACTCGCGAGAGATGCCGCGCTTAAGCAGGAACAGAAGAATAAAGAGACAAAAGAAGCTCTGGACAAAGAACTTAAAGAAATCAGGGATATAACTTATGCAAAGGAAGAACTCAAGAGACTCAAGATACTCAACGAGAACGAAGTAGAAAGGTTGAAGCGTATGGAAAAAACGATTCAGTCAACATACGACGAGAGGATGAGAAGGTTAAATCAGCAAGAAGCCGAGATAACTAAATCTGTGACACTTACACACGACGGACTTAAGTCCATTTGGGAGAAGCAAATAATTGAGCAACAGACCCTGATCGAGTTTTTGAAGAGGACCAAATCAGCACCTGTCCAGGGCAACCAGCAACCATCAGCAGAAGACAAGACGAAAGGTGCTGCAATTGCAAAGCTGATGATAAAGCATATGCGGGTTGGCCAAGGACAGAAGTTAGGTGACAGTATCAAAGGAGACGGCAATATGGCTACCGATGGAGATGCCAATAAACATGGCGATTACTCTGGGATGCATAATAAGAGCGAAAAAAGCTATGGCACTGGAGAAATCAACACAGAAATCCAGAGTTCTCGTGGGGACATTGATATGGAAGAAAGCGGCAGTCTAAATGGGGAGATTAAAGGCCCAGCTGAGAAAACTTATCACCCAAAAGGATATACTGAGGATGGCCAAGTGATGGGTGAAGACACGGCTATGAAAATTCACACTGGATCAACAGGAGAGCAAGGCGGAAATACACCCAGCCATGGCGTGAGTAAAGGGAGCGAAAAGGAAGAAACTGATGACAATAAGACTGCCGAAAAGGGTCCTAAAAAGAAGAGATATCGAAACAAAAATGATAAGGTAACCTGGGATCTGTCAGATATCACAAATGTCGAGGAGGTTACTGATAGTGATGACGACGCGGGCGATGGAGACCAGGCGAATGGCGAAGAGGGAGATGAAAGAGGAGAATGATAACCAAGGGGGCAATGAGGGAGTGCGGCAAGAAGATGACAAGGATGAACTCATGATGTGATAGATACATGGACGGCCTGGTACTTTGCAGAAGACTGGCTCATTGAAATTACTGTGTCTGGTTTCGACATCCTATTACAAGCAAATACTCAAATAGAATTTAATCGCACGTCACCCATTATAGTGCTGTCGCTTTGAATTGAATGTAATAACTTCTAGTAATATCCTTTAGCCAAAGGCAAGGAACAAGCTTCATCAAAATATCAACTACGCCTGATTAACAGGCAAGGGAATGCACGCTTCATGTTCCTAGGACATTATGATCCCGTACACCAACACCGTATCAGATCTAATTGCATCGCTGTAAAGAAAGTATTTAAGGTGCGGGAAGCTATGCCTTCGGTTTCATCAGAGCAGGACATGATGAGCCACAGAATTAATATATAGAGAGCATATTAGTCTAGGCCAAGGAACAATTCCAGCATCTTTGGGTAATCAGGTGTGCCGAGACCAGTAACCGGATCCCAACCAGTCGAGGCAGAAAACCCGGATGTATTGCAACCAGGGTTAGTACCTGCCGTAATATCATGTAGGATTTGTGGGTTTGCATATAGGACCGGATTAACGAAGCCAACGGTACTCTTGTTGGCTGCAAGGCGCTCCTCATTGATGCGATTAAGAATTGAGGCGAATACAGGGGCAGATGCAGAGGTACCACCAACTACAAGAGGAAGATGTTAGCATGAATGCATCCCATAAGAGAAGAAGGGAGGAGCATGGAAGGTGACTCTTACTGATGGTTGGGAGCAGATTGTTGTAAATGACGATATTGTCTCCAACCGCGCTAACATCAGGGTACCCTCTCCCTGCACTGTTCCAGACACCACCGTTTGCTCCGATGTTTTGGTCATCAGTGCCGGAATAAGATGGGTACTGGGGAGGACTGTTGGCAAGGTACGCCTCGACTGCCTCACTCTGGTAACTTGGGACGGGATATATATTGGAGAAACCACCGCCCGATCCAAAGCGACTCACAGCGACTTCTGAGTCTGTCGCAGCACTGGCGCCAGATGGGAGATATGTGGCTCCTACCGTGGTAATGTATGGACAAGTCGCGGGAAAGTCAGGGCTAGATATTGTTTGTTAGACCTGGCACCCTGAATCGTGCATATTGAAAGTTGGGGTATAGCATACCTAAAGATGTTACCTGACCCTATACATCCATTTGGTCCACCAACTCCAGAGTCACCAGATGCTAGGACAATGGATACACCTTGCATCCCAAGTTTCAAAAACTCGTTGCACTGGCGTTGCTGGTATGCTGCCGGGAGATCTGACTCTTGGCCGCCATAGGATATAGATATCACATTTGTCTATAGCGAGGGTTAGTACATATAGTACCGCAGCACACGTGACACTTACCGGCTTGTAAACACCACACTGAAGAGATCCAGTGTATCCACCAGGCTGTGGATCTGGGTATGGCGGGTCAAGAGGGTTGATTGAGCTGCAGTAAGATCCGTCCAGAGCATCCAGGAATGTGTTCAAGAAGCCTTGGAAGGTGTAATTAGCCTCATACACCTGGTCGTCAGTTTGGAATAATATAGTGTTCTGCGGGTAGATCAGAGGGTATGCGATTTGGAAGTCTAAGTCAGATTCAGGTCCAGCGCTTGCGCCAGCTGGAATTGTACCACCATCAATGCCATGAACGGTTGGTCCGGTACCGACGGGAATATTGCTTCAAGAATGTTAGAAGTAACCTCTGACGAAACATATGCTATACTCACGGTGCCAAGGATAGATAGAACAAATCTAAATCTGTCTGGCTGAGATAGTCTCCGAGACTTTCAAAAATACCAAGCTCGTTACCTGCCGCCGCTTTGCTCGGAGCGGTCACGTTGTACAATGCTATCCAATTAGTCAACTCTAGACGACAACGAAATGGGAATGGGCGAATTACTGGCAACACATTGTGGAGTAATATACTGGTCACAAGTGGAGAGACCAAGGAGCGAGAGAAGCTCCAGAATGGGTATATCAAGTGGCCTTGATAAAGGTGGGGAGAAGCCTGCTTTGCCCTTTTGGCTTGTGACACCAAACGTGCGCTTATCAACGTCCATTTCGCCGCTCTCTTTTTGATTTGGTGCAAAGAGTTTGATACCAGGAGTTATGTAGTCAACGTGCTCCTGGATATGAGCAGGAACATGGTACCTATTCTTACGTCAATGCTGGGCAGGAAGGAGAACGAGACAATTTACTCACTTGTCACAAGCAACGGTTGACTTTCCAGTGACCGCGTGCTCGTAGACATGATACTGGGTGCTCAAGAGCGACTCTAGGTCCGCCGTTGAAATGTCGAATTGCATCCATTGCTTGTTCACAGATTGCGAAATACTCTCAGCCTCGATTCCTGCCGACAGAAGCCAACCCCGGACGGAATCTACAGTAGCTTGAGAGGGAGCGAAAATCTCGGCAACCTCCTCTGCCGAGTAGTATTGGCCATACCTCGGAGAGTCGTGTCGAGAGCTGGTGTCAACAGAGTTTAGTCATCTTCTCACAAAATGACGGCTCATGACTTACACCTCGAGCAGCAGATTGTAGCCCTTGTCCAGATTTTGCTGGGTCATACCGATCCGCACTGGAAGTGTGGCTGCCGGATCCAACCTATCGCGCTTCACCCATGCATCTGGGACATAGCCACGTCGTTCGTGCACGACATGGTCGGCGCGGACAGGAATTGAGATAGCCTGAGCGGCGAGAGCAGCACTCAGGAGGAGGCCGAGACTGAGGATATACATGGTGAACTGTTAAGTCTAGAGTGTTGGCCTACAGCACCGAAGACACAAGAGGCTTGAGTTCGGCAGGGAACGAGGGAAGGCTACTGCTAATATACCCTTCAAGAAGATCGCCATGGTCACGGCCAATGCCCACCGCCCCACCGCACATGCTCTCTGAGAAACAGCTGGCGGTGATGCGGTTGCCCGCGCGGGGGGGTGGGTTTGAGTTTGCGGAGATGATTACCGAAGATCCTACCTTCAGGAGGAGGACTTTAGCGCCGAGAGGCCAAGGCTGTATCTCCTATCAGTCCCTGCATTCTGCTACACTTGAGGGTCTCAAAGAAAGAGCGGAGAGGCTGAGGAGCATTGGGAGAATGCAAAAATAACAACCCCACTTGGTGGTTTACAGTACAAAACTTGAGAAATTAACATGGTGTCCTTGTATAACGAGGCTGTCGAGAGCCACATGAGCAACTCCAGGAACATGAGAATAGGGGAAGAAAGGTGTTGATACTACAGAGGGAGCCTGGCTGGCTGGATGAACCATGGTGTGATCTTGGACCAGGCACTTTTAAACTCCCGCGAAACCTTGTCTATTGGTCACTCGACCTTATTGTACACGAAGCACGACGTCCAGTACTGTATCTGGGGGAACATTTGCACTGAGTTGGGAATCCTGGAGGAATGAGACGGGACGATCATACTGGATGTAGATGGTGCCACCAGGAACGCTCTCCGCCTTCTGACCCGCTGCCTAAAGGGGAATGGCGTCTTCTGGGCCAAAGTGGAAAAGTCTGGTGCTTACTTAATCCACACGCGCACGTGATCTCGCCCCCACCGAATTCCAAAAGTGCTTTACGCGTCGCGTCTTCCGTTCTCGTCTGCGTTTGAACATCAATATCACCAGCGCGCTCCCAATAAAATCTGGCATAATGGGTTAGTGAACTGCACATACGGATTTGAGAAGAGCTGACTGACTCCTCTGGATAGATTACGGATATGGCGGCAACACGAGCTACGGCGCACAGGGCGGGGCTGATGGGGGTGGTTTCCTGGGAGGCTCGCAAGCAGGCAGTCAAGATACCCCAGGCGGCGGGAAGGTATGCGTTTGTCCTGCCGTTGATAACTGCCGTAATGTTGACTGTCTTCAAGAAATATGGACAAGACACCCTTCGGCCTGTGACCATTAAGCAGTTACTCGATGCGTAAGACTCCACATTGTGTGCACCCCGTCCGGAAATTATCACTGACGTTCGCCCTTAGCACCATCCCGTACCCTGATGCCGACCCAAAGATTGACGACGCCAGTTTGACACAAGTGCGTAGATGCCGTTTCTCCTTATTCCAAAGCCCACGACTTACATATCTTGCAGGCGCATTTCATAGGACAGGTTCGGCAGGTGTCTCCCCAAGCAACGAACACAACGTACAAGGTCGACGACGGGACCGCTGTGATAGACGTGAAGCAGTGGGTTGATAGTGATGCAGCCGTGGACGATGAGAAATACGTCCCGAAAGAGGGGGACTACGTCCACGTGTACGGCAAGCTCAAAGAGTTTAACGGCAAGCGCCATATCGGGCCACAAGCCATTCGCCCCGTCACCGATTTCAACGAGATCAACTACCACCTCCTGAGCGCCACCGCCGTACACTTGTACTTCGCTCGAGGGCCGCCAGGGCAGGCAAACGGAGGTGTAAAGAGCGAAGGGGATGGCCTGTTCGTTGATGGCAATGCAGGCGGTCCGAATGGCGTGGGAGGGAGGAAGTTGCCAGCGGGGATGTCAGCCATGACTAAGAGGATTTATGAGTTCTTGCAAAACTCACCGCAGAACAACGAGGGCCTACATGTGCACGATATTGCTCGCCAATTGAACGTGCCGTCAAACGAGGTGTTCAAGTCTGGGGACGAATTAATCCTCCAGGGCTTCATCTACACAACGATTGACGATGAGACCTGGGCTGTACTGGAATAATAGACACGGAAATGTGCGGGGTCATAAGGCGTTCTAGGTTGAATCGAAGTGGAGATTATCGGATATGTAACTGCTACCATAAAACATGAAATTGTGAGTGAGTGGCATATCAAAGGACTGAAGCTTTAACCCAGAATCATAAAACGAATGTAACCTTGATAACAAGTTTCGAAACCATCAAAACTCAAGCTCAACAATGAATAAGGACAGATCACACTATAGCATCCAAAACCATCAATAACCATGAGCAGTCATGAGAGGTTTCCAGATTCATATCTTCATTTCCAATCTTCAACTCATCACGGATGTCTGATTGAGACAGTCTGTTCCCCGCCCTTGAGGGTCTCTAGCGCAATGCGTGGCTCCCGGACCATGATATGCAACTTGACCGGCTTCGGCCCACGGTTGAGCGTGATAACCTTCCTCACCGCGAACCCGTACTTCTTGTAGTACGGAACATTGATTTCGGCGCTGGATTCCAGGTACATGGGGCGACCTTCTTCATCTGCCTGTAATTGACATCGGCATCAGCAACATATCTCAATGCTCATTGCGAGAACTAAGATGCCTCACCTTGTTCGACATGTCCTCGATCAGCTTCCGCGCGTAGCCCTTGCCCCGAGCGCTCTCCTTGCTGCCGAGATACACCAGATAGTAGCAGTCGTGAGCGCGGGGACCTAGCACATCACTCATGGTATCGTGCAAGAGGGGGAGGAACTCTGAGTAGAAACGTATCCTGCCTTCGGTAGATAGCTTGTAGCACAGCCTCCATAGGCCGCTACGGAAGAGTGTCCACCAGTCGTCCATACTCTGGCCTGGCGCCAGCCTAGCTTCTTGTTATTTTTAAATTTCGACACTGGGAAAATACGCTCGAGGGAGAGAGAGAATAAGAGGAAACATGTATGATCACGCGGAGAGTATGCCTACCAGAGCGCCACTGCATCATAGTTGGGCCCGACGCTGGACACGAGGCCTGAGTAGCAATGGGCAGCAGTGATATAGCGCAAAATGTCACAATGGAGCTTCCACTTATACTCTTCAGTATAATGAGCCATGTCATCGGTATCGACGAAATACCTTGCTACCTCATCAACTGCGAAGGCCTCGGAGAGACATCGGGCAGCCTGTTCATGCTCGTTCATGCGGAGAATGCGGACTTCCTCTGTCGTCGCTGGAGAGAGGCTGCGCTTCTTCTCGATCGTCAACGTGCCATTACTATTACTCGTGTGCTCCATGGTGGCGGGTTGGATATGACAGGTAACAGTGCGGTATTGAGCTTATTTCTAGATGGAGGTTAGTGAGGAGAGATAGGACTGAGAGTATGCACAAACAAGACGGATTTTCGGCTGGTCTTGTACTATCTCCTGTATGCGGTTTAGACAGTTGGGATTTGGATAAGGATTCGTATCGACATGGAAAACGAAGACAGTGCAGGCTCTGGCGTATGTCAACCGACATCAAGGTCGTGATTCCCTGGGTGGCTTTTATGCAGGTGGAAGTTGCAACGGAGTGAATTTCCCGTCTACTACGTGACAGAGTTTACGAACTGTCTGAGCACGAGATGGTCTGGGGAGTGGTGGCAGGAAAGATAGCGTTTGGGATTGGAGCGATATTAGACTACGGAGCGGCTCCGAGACTGCTCGGGAATGCTCAAATCTGGTAATTATCGAGCTCGACGGTGAATGAGATTTGAGAGGGAAGTAGAGATGCAGTCAGAAAGCTGGATGAGCCTGGATATCTGGCCCGAGGGACGGGGAGAGCCACGCGGTCTATATAGGTGGTAGAGATAGGGATGTACAATCGGCTTCCAGGGATAGCCGCAGCCCGTAAAACAGGCCCCACCAAGGACGCCGTCCAGTTGGACTCGGCGACCACCGACTCGCCCTGGAACATGTCGCTGATACTGTGACCCGACCAAGTTCCCGATGCGGCCGGGCATTCGCGTACAGGGCCAATTGCAGCGGGGGCGCCTTGGGATACGATTGGAGGCCATTGTCGCATTGGAACAAATCTTGGTGCAGCAGACATTGCAGGCGTGGGGTTTTGCTGCGTACTGCCGTGAGTCGGGTGGACATGCTGGGAGCGGTTAGAGGCTGCGAGGATCCAATCGCCGCCGTCCGACCTTCTCTATTTGAACTCCGCACTCGCGGAGAGGGAAAGCATATAAAAGAAACAGGTGCCAAAGACACAGGCTCCGAGGAACAGAACAACAAGAAAAATGAGGCTAAAGGCGTGGACAATAGGACGGGAGTGCCCAGAGTGCCCAGAGGCCCCAAGGTCCCAACCACAGACGATCGTCACAAACCTGCAGGTCTCCGGGTAGTCCGGTCAGCAGCGAGGCGCGTCGCCTCCAGGACTCTCAGTCGAGTTGCCCAGAAGAGCCAACGGAGCATGGCGGCAGTGGGGGACAAATGCACCAGGGACTGATTGCTGTGGGTGAGTGTGGGGGTATATTGATTCTGTCGCAAGTGCTGAGCCAAGCCTCATGTCTACATGTTTCTTTTCCCTCCCCTCTCTGTGTCTCCCGACGCCGCGTCCGTGCATCTATGTGGTCGATTCCGATTTGCTCACAGCATCCTCCGTATCTCCTGCTCGTTCAGGTATTTGTCTAGGCCTTCGTCGAGGTGCTCCCACCACTCAAAAAGAAGGGAATGGCAGATCAGTTTGAACCACGGAGTAAACTTAAGAGCCGGATCGTTGAACATCGCCTTCAATCCATCCGCTGTAACATACCTGGTGTCGCGGACCTCGTTGGGGTTTGGTTCGAGATCAACATCTGCCTTGATGAAGAGGATATAGTCAACTAAAGCATCACGTCAGGCTAGCCATGTCTCGGGGTCCGATGGACAACACGCACTCTCATGCTCACCCCACTTCCCATCGCTAGGGGCCTTGTAATGGATCCTCGTCAGGAACTTGAAGTTCTCGATTGAGACCTGCGCAGCCTTGATCCCGAGCTCGTGGTCCAGCTTCCGTTGAGCGGCCCTCTTGACTCCCATCACGGCCTCCGCCAGCTCGACGCCGCCTTCGCCTGGAATGCCGAGTGGATGTGAGCAGCACGTATTGGTCCACATGTCCGGAAAGGTGATCTTCTCCGTTGCACGCTGTTGCAGGAGCAGCTCGTTCTTCGAATTGAAGACGAAGCAGGAGAAGGCGCGGTGCAGAAGGCCCTTGTCAATATTGGTCATGAGATGGCCTGCAGGTGTCAGAAAACGGCCATTGTGTTTCCATAAGATAGCACTCACAGATCTTCTTGCTCAGGTTCCCAATCGGCTTGTCATTCTCGTCAAGGACGATGCAGACCTCGTCCATGAGCCGGATTTGCTCCTCGTCATGGCCATCCAATTCTGCGGAGCTAGTGTCGATGTCGGGGAAGAGTTGCAGGATATTCTCTGCTGTGATGGTTGCAGTCGTTGTAGCCATCGTGGTCGGCGTCGGTTTGGGGGGGAGGAGAGTTTTATATGCCAATGGCTTGAGGGAATTAGCTCATAAAATACCTCACGCCTCTAAAGTAGAACATGCAATGCCGAAACTCCTGGTCACCGGTGTTTTGTGTTGTGGGGTACTATAGGGCCGCACCAGTAGATTATTTTTACCTTGATAAATGTGGGTTATCGAACGATTAATGCCTGATATATATGGCATATTATTATTCTCACGTCTCTCTATACTAAACTCATGACTAAAAAAATATTACTTCTCAGTAGCAGAGATGGGACTCCAAAGAGTCGCATACGCAAACTACGTCCAACGAAGATGGGCAAATCGAAGCCCAGGACGAGGGATAGGGCCCGGCACAGGGACAATCCTGCAGGAAAACCGGCCAAGCCACCATCCGACCCCGAACTCGCTGCCATCCGGGAGCAGAGAATTCTACCCATCTTAAAAGACTTACAAAGTGCAGATCTTAAGACGAGATCTGCGGCTGCCGGTGCGATTTCCAATATTATCGAGGATACAAAATGTCGGAAGTTGTTACTGCGGGAGCAGATCGTAAGAATACTCTTTGAGCAGACGCTTGCGGACTCAAACCTCGAGGCTCGCTCTGCGGGGTGGGGTATTCTGCGGAATTTGGCCCTGGAGGAAGAGGCAGACTTCTGTATTCATTTATACCGGCAAGACGTCTTGACTGCAGTTGATGGAGTTGTCAAAACGGTGCGTACTTTCCAAATCTCTTTCAAAAGACCAATACTCATTATTCAAAGATCATACAGACAATATCCTCCCCGGAGCCACAATTCTCAAGTGTGCCAAAGGCGGAACAGAACCTGGTGTGGAACCTCACAAGCTCTATAGTGAATCTTCTTACCTCGCTGTCCGAAGCGCAAGAAGAAATTGTGGAAGCGATATCGAGATTTTCCTCTATCATCCAATTCCTCTTTGGACTTCTCTCTTACGATCTTGCAACTGTCGACATACAGTACGAGGCGCTGTCTTGCTTGACGGCTCTGACGGAGGATAATCAACCACTGGTAAAAAATATGGTGGAGAACGACGATTGGATAAATATACTCGTTCAAATCAAGGATGGCGCTGATCTCCGAGCAGTTGCCGCTTGCGGTGTGCTTCATAATATTTTCACGTCTATGGAGTGGTTTGACCATAATACCGAAAAGGAAGGGTTATCTGACGCGATTCTCATCCCAACGTTGACCAAGGCCTTGAGCCAGCCAAGCACTCAAGATACTGTCACAAATATTAATTCCTCAGCCTCAAGTCCAGAAGATATTCTGCGTCTAGCATTAGAGATCACCGCGTCTATTGCGACCACACTTCAAGAAGCTTTACAGCATGGAAGCGGGCATGAAAAGGAATTCGAGGTATCTGATGATAAGATTGAGGCGGATGGCGATGATGAGAAGATGCATGATGATGACAACGATGAAGAGCTCGGACAGGAAGACGAAGATATTGAAGGCGAGATGAACGAAGAGGAAATGGATGCAGATATGAATCTTGTGATTGGAAACGACCCTGATGCAGACGACTCGTCAGTTGAAGAGTTGACTCTCGATCGATTAATACGGAATGCTACGCCACAAGTGCTGCAGCTAGCTCGTTCTTCTCCGCAATTATCAGGAAATAACGAAAGCATCCAGAGCCTCGCTATTTCAGCTCTCAACAATATTGCGTGGACTGTCTCAAGTATTGATTTCTCAACTGGTCATCTGGACAGCATAAAGGACTTTTGGTCTTCGCTAACCTACAACATATGGGATGAAGTTATTAGTCCAGTCCTGGCATCCAATACAGCAGATATTGAACTGGCTTCTTCCATCACCAGCCTTGCATGGGCTGTATCTCGTAGCGTTCAAGGGTCGGTGAATCTCAAACCTGAGGAGCAGAGGAAGTTTATGGCTCTCTACAAGGCCTCAAAGGACATCCATAATGCCAATGGCTTGTCAAACGGGAATAAAAAACAAACCATTGATGAATCCAGCGATGCATTTCAAAGCTTGGGTGTCAAATGTATCGGAGTCCTTGGCAGTCTTGCCCTTGACCCAGCCCCAATCGAACTTAACAAGGAGATTGGCATATTCATCCTCACAATTCTGGCTACCCTTCCAGAAACCCAGCCCGCGGAAGCTGTAGAGGCGCTGAACCAAATTTTTGACATATATGCGGATAAGGCTTACAAGTTCGATGAGCCTGTCTTCTGGGGAGCTGATTTTCATAAGCACTTGGAAGAAGCGCTGCCAAAAGTTAAAAAGATGGCAAAGTCTATTGACAAGAGAAAATACGTAGAGCTGCGCTCTAGAGCGGATGAAGCCGTATTGAACCTAGGAAGATTCCTGAAATACAAACGGACGGAGAGGCAGGCGGATTGAAAATATTATATAGAGGCAGGTCAAGGGCATAAAAATGGGCATTAAACAGCGAAAAGCATATACCGATCTCCCAAATTCAATTGAAGAGATAACTTGGGGTGTTTTTAACCCTCACGCACTCCCCTACTGCTACCAGACTCTGTGAACAATATGTATGATACCCTATGATCTCTATCATTTCTTTCCCTTCTTGGAAGGCCTTCCATTTTTAGATCTTCTCCTCTCTGCTAACTTCCTCTCCCTCCTGATATCATCCGTACTCTTAATTTCTTGCTTCCCACTGCCCTCCTTGTACTTCCCAATTCTCTTTTCCTTCGCTTCAGCCACCCTCTTCTTCCTAACATGATAATCATCCCGAAATTTATCTGCCTCTTTCGGTGCCTTCTCTTGCTTGTGCTTATACCTGGGTCCAAATCCTCTTCCCACGCCTGAAGCCGCACCGGTGATTTCTCTCTCTGCCTCACCAGTTCGCGGAAGACGGTCGACCTTATGAGCTTTTCGCCATTTATCAAATCGACCGCTTTGGAAACTCGCTGCAATCTTCTGCCCACTCTCACCACGGATCATTTTCTTCCCTTTAGATCCATCCTCATCGTTCGCGAGAGCCACATATTTGCTGTGCCTTTTATCCCATCTCATTCCCTTCGCTCGAGTAGGCTCTCCAAATGCCTTCGCTCCATCATCATTGGTCAAATCCATAGTGAGCCCTCTAGCAACCTCCACAAAGTTTGAGTTTTGTGATGCTGTATTATAAGATCCAGAGTGAACGCCATATCCGCGTTCTTCTGCCGTGTTAATCGTTTTCGGAGTGTATGACATGAAGTTTTCGGAGTCTTTCCAAGATAATGTTCTCCCTTTGCCTTTCTGCGCTGATTTGGAAAACGTTATTTCAATATCGCCATCAGAAGCTTCTTCCAAGTCCTGGTCACCACCCGAAACTGTGACTTCCATATCGTCATCGTCGTCAGCACCTCCGTTCGGTATGTCTTCCATGTCTGCAAGTCCATTCATGTTCTCTTCCGCCTCTGCGGCATTTCTTTCATCTTCCTCCTTCTGTCTCCGAGGGACTATCTTTTCCCTCCGTTGCCTCATCATCTCGGCAGCCTCACTATAGCCGGCCTTGCCTCTTGTACCAATTTCGAAAACGGTTTCTTGTGGTCGAAAGCCGCTGATGCGAGCAAGCATTTCGATGCGAGCCTGCTCAGCGTCGTTCGTCTCATTGTTAAAAATAGGATGGAGCTGATTCCATTCTTTCGACGCGACTACTTCTTTAGCTCTCTTTGCACTCTCGCTAGAAGCGGAGTTTCGCGTCTTGATGTAAAGCCTCTCTCCTTTCTCAGATACCTTTCTCAGAGCACTGAGGTCGTCATCATCACCAAGGAGCTTGCTAATCCACTCGGTCGTTGTCTCTAATTTGTCTCTAAGAAGAGATCCAACGATAACGTCTTCCGCATAATTGGGAGCCTCCCCGCCATTGCGACCAATAAGTAGCCTCTTACCTAGGAAGAGCTGAAGATCCAAGAGGTATGGTGCATCAGTATCCCGAACTAGATTGTAACTCCATCCACGCTGACCAGCTCTTGCAGTACGTCCAACACGGTGAACGAAGACCTTTGGCTGGGGTGGGAAATCATAATTAATGACATTTGCCAAAACAGGGATATCAATTCCTCTTGCTGCAACATCCGTTACGACCAGGATATTTGTCATACCAGTCCGAAAGTTTTCCACATGAATATTTCTTGCTGTCTGATCTAGCGAGCCATATGCATGTGACACTGCGAATCCAGATAGACGAAGAAGTGATGCTAGATAATCGACGTGGTGCTTCGTAGCCGCAAATATGATAGTCGAATGCTCCGTAGGCTTTGGCTTTGGGCCTGGGCCATCACCACCCCGTTTTCGCTTCTTGTTGTTGGCATCTGCTGATCCTTCAGGAGGCCCAGTTGGCATTTTGATCAGGTCATTGAGGATATGAAGTAGTGCGCCTTCCTTCTCAGCGCTCTTGATGCTAAAAAAAGCGCTTTGAAGGTCTGGTGAGACTTTGCTCTCCGCATCTAATCGCACTAAACTAGGTTCCTGAAGGCCGGCGCGAGCAAATTCTACCAAAGATTTTGGCAAGGTTGCCGAAAACAGTAATGTCTGTCGAGCAGTTGGAAGTGCATGAAGAATCTCTGAAAGTTGCGCCGCAAAGCCCATCTCAAAAAGTCGATCTGCCTCATCAAAGACAACATACTTCATTGATGAGAGATCCAGGGACATCTCGACCTGCAAATGCAAGAATCGGCCTGGCGTAGCTATCACGATGTCGGGATTTGCCGCCATAAATCCGAACTGATCTTCCAAGCTATCCCCTCCGACTAGTAGAACGCATTTAAGATCTGTGCCTCGACCAAACTCCTTCACAACTTTCAGTGTCTGCAGTGCGAGCTCTCGAGATGGTGACAATATCAAAGCTCTTGCCCCTACTCTAGCACTATGTGCTTTCAATTTCTCGATCATGGGTATAACGAAAGCCGCAGTTTTCCCTGAGCCAGTCCTTGCCATGCCAACAACGTCTTGATTGTCGAGAACTAGAGGTATTGTTTTGCGTTGAATTGGAGTAGGAACAGAGAATCCTTTCCTACTAATTGCCTTCAAAAGGTGGGAATTCAAGCCTAGAGATTATCAGTCGGTGTAACCTTGGTCAGCGAACGATACGCGTACCCATTGCCTGAAAACCACCCCCTTTTTTGACGCTCTTGCCTTTCACATTTGAAGCTTTTCGATTAGAAGCGGCTTGCTTCGATGCAATGAATGCTTCATCGCCCTCCCCGTCACTCTCCAATGCTAGATCAAAAATTCCACCGATGTCCAGACTCCCCGCATCTTTCCCTGTTGGGACGCCAAATTCCACGACATTCTCGCCATCATCATCTTGGAATAAGGACTTAGTAATATCGAACTCGTTTTCAGAGGCCGCCGGGGAAGCCGCGCGGTGAGGCATTTTGTGGGATGCCAGAAGTCTCGGGACTTGATCTGCATATTGTAGTAAAGTCTTATCGCGGGATGCGATTATTTTTTGCCAGGCGGCCGCTAGCGCGACAATCCGGTTGCAATTTCTGTAAGATTTCTGGCGGGCATCCACATGCTTCAGTACGACAATAATGCCTCCCCATACGGCCGGTCGAAGGCACAAGCCTTCTGGGAGGCCGAAAGCCAATATAAAGTCCCTCAAGAGAAAGCGCGACGTTGATGACCATGAGAAACTCGAGAAAGCTGTTCAGGAACTGGTAAATTTAATATATCTTAGCAACACTCAAATCTAACACGTTCTAGGACATCAAATCAGAAATAAAAGACTTCTCTGACTTGCCTCTATCACAAATTACTGCATCTGGGCTAGAAGCATCTCACTTCAAAACCCTGACAGATATTCAGTCTAAAGCCATACCACTTGCTTTGAAAGGGCGCGACATACTGGGTGCCGCGAAGACTGGGAGCGGGAAAACGTTGGCATTCTTAGTTCCGGTGCTGGAAAGATTATACAGGGCAAGATGGACAGAGTTTGATGGCCTAGGGGCGTTGATCATATCGCCAACCCGAGAACTGGCTATCCAGATTTTCGAAGTCCTCAGAAAAATTGGACGGTATCACACTTTTTCGGCTGCGCTGGTAATAGGTGGCGGTGATTTAAAACAACAACAAGAACGATTAGGGAGGATGAACATACTTGTGTGCACTCCAGGTAGAATGCTACAGCATATGGATCAGACAGCTGCCTTTGAAGTGGGCAATTTGCAGGTCCTTGTCCTCGACGAGGCGGACCGGATCATGGATATGGGATTTCAATCTTCCGTCGACGCAATAATCGAGCATTTGCCAAAAGGCAGACAGACAATGCTCTTCAGCGCTACACAAACAAAAAAGGTCTCTGATCTAGCCAGACTAAACCTACAAGATCCGGAATATGTGGCGGTCCACGAGGCCGCGTTGAGCGCAACACCTTCTACTTTGCAACAACACTATGTGGTTGTCCCACTCTCCAAAAAACTCAACACGTTGTTTGGATTCATCAGGGCGAATGTCAAATCTAAGATAATTGTTTTTTTCTCGTCGGCAAAGCAAGTAAGGTTCACATACGAGACTTTTCGGCATCTGCAACCAGGCATTCCATTACTCCATCTACACGGTAGACAAAAGTTGTCTGCTAGATTAGATGTTACCTCGAAATTTTCAGCCTCAAGGAACTCATGTATCTTCGCCACGGACGTGGTTGCCCGAGGACTTGATTTCCCTGCTGTCGATTGGGTCATTCAGTTAGACTGCCCAGAAGATGCAGATACATATATCCATCGGGTTGGACGAACTGCTCGTGCAGAGAAGCCGGGAAAGGCTGTTCTCATCTTAGATCCAAGCGAGGAGGATGGGATGATAAAACGCTTGGAACATAAGAAAGTGACTATTCAGAAAATCAACATCCGAAAGGGAAAGGAGAAGGAAATAGGAGACCAGCTGCAAAAGATGTGTTTTCAAGATCCAGAGCTCAAGTATCTTGGCAAGAAGGCATTTGAGAGTTATGCCAAATCGCTCTGGCTTCAGAAGGACAAGGAAGTCTTTAATATCGATAAATACGATTTAGAAGGCTTTCACACAAGCATGGGCCTCCCTGGAACCCCAAAGATTAAATTCCGGAAAGGAGATGATACAAAGAAGCTAAAAAATACACCGAGAGGTCTTGACGACGATAGTGACGAACCGAAGAAGCCAGAAGTGCGGACGAAGTACGATCGAATGTTTGAACGCCGCAATCAGGATGTTCTTTCTAGCCACTATGCTAAGACGATTGCTGATGACCGCACTGAAATACAAAGCCAGCATGCGGACGCTGATGAAGATGACGACTTTTTGTCAGTGAAAAGAATTGTTCCTGTAGATGAGCTCAGCAGTTCTGATCAGGAAGATGGCGAGTTTACTAGATCTGCGACAAAGGTTGTAACAGGAATTGGGAAAGATCCTCTCGTGATCGACTCCAAACGGAGAGAAAAGCTACTAATGTCCAAGAAGCAGCTTTTGAAATATAAGGAGAAGGGTGTGAAGTTGGTGTACGATGACGACGGGGTAGCCCATCAAGTCTACGAGCTGGAAGGAGAGGAGGCCTTCGAGAAACAAGGCCCCGCAGCTGCTCAAAGAGCTAAATTCGTGCAGGAAGAAACAGAGAGAGTTCGTGAAGCCGATATTGACGATAGGCAGCTCGCAAAGCAGAAGAAACGCGAGAAGAAGGAAAAGAAGAGGGCGAGAGAAGCAGCTGAGATCGGCCTCGTTGATGAGGCTGTGCCGACGCTGGTGGATACTGGGAATGAGGAAGATCCATTGGCTCTGCTTGCTTCATTGCCACTCCTGGAAGATGCAGAAGACGATCGGCCAGCGAAGAGACCCAAGAAGTGGTTCGAGGACGATTCCGGAGACGAGGGAACGCGTAGGAAGGGCCGCATTATTGAAGCCGAAGTGGAGCCAGAGACCTTGGAGGATCTGGAGGCTCTTGCTGCAGGACTTCTCAATTAATGTATGGCAGCAGAAGAAGAAGAAGAAAATTAAAATACGAATGTTAGATACCCCCTCCCCCACGTCTCATATTTTGTGCGCATTATTGCCATCTTGACTGGGCGCGCAAAAAAGGATTACCCCACGTCTTCCCCACGCGGCCCCAGCAGGCTCGCTTATTTGATTCCCCAGCTTGAACAGTCATGAGGGTTCAACCAGCAACCACAAGGAAATGACAGTAGACAAACCACCGTCAACGAAATGCCACTGCGTTCACCCACAGTGAACTATGACCAGCAGTCCGCCCTAAGCTACAACCACCATGCGAGCATCCTCCCCATCTGCACCGGCCTCGCTAGGCGCATCACCATCTTCCTGAACAATGAGGCTGACACCCCTCTTTTGAAGGCCGTGCAAGACCAGACGAGGAGCTCCTTGGGCGTCATCGATGCCGCCTTGGAACGTTACAGGTATTTCCCTCCTCTTGTATGCCCGAGCCGGCCGCTGACACGCGCCATCTCGTAGCGTAGACGAAATCTCCCTCGCGTACCATGGCAGCCAGGAGTGCCTCGTTCTGCTCATTCTCCTGCTCTGTGCACTCGCAAGGCTGGAGACACCGCTCCCTCGCGCCCTACAGACGGTGTATGTGGCCTCCCCGGAAGCGCTCGCCGAGGTGGATTCCTTCGTCAGCGAATCCGTCGCTGCGTACCGGCTCGACCTGACACGCTATGCCCTGCCCAAGAAGGACGCGTTTAAGGCGTATCTAGAGGAGCGTAATAAGGTAAAGGCCATCATGGTTGGCGCCAGACGGTCGGACCCGCATGGGGAGACCTTGACCTATTTTGACCAGACGGAACCGGGGTGGCCGGCATTTTTACGCGTACATCCTGTTGTTGACTGGGGTCACGAGGAGATATCGGCTGTGAGCTTTCACCGACTCTTGCGTTAGGGGGGTTACTAATGTGTGGCAGTTCATTCATCATTTTGAGATACCGTACTGTTCGGTCTATAGCCAGAACATGTCACCGGGCGGAACTTTTAGAAAGTCGTCTTTGGCTGGGATGGACGACCATGACCATGGATATGGGAGACAGATGTATTAACAGATGTATGAATCTGTAGAGAAGGCAGAATTGACGAGGAGTCATGGCGATACATCTTCTTACGTCTTGTAGAGTTGACGGGGTTCAACTATGTAAGATTACCAAGAACAGTTGGATAGTTTAGTCCTTTTGCTAGGAGTTAAAATTGCACTGGTTAGCTTGCTCTAGTTTGCTTGCTGCAGCTCGCTGCGGATGACTGATGTAATGTATTTCATTCACGGGCGATGCTTCTACATACAAGTTCTGGGTATCTGGCAGCCTTCCATGCCCTAGGAACGCCATGTGCCCTGCAAGTGCTAAGTAAAGAAAGCAACAACAGAAATATTGAAGCCGTGTCCTACGATCGCTTTATGCCCCTGGTTCGACGATCTTGCCGGTAACGCGGACACGGTACAAACATGCATACTTAACCCGATTTCCTCCCCAGTTATTCTTTATTCGTACCATCAAGTTGTTGGTGTATGCGTGTTCCCCAAACATCGCCAAGTCGATCTGAAGAGGGAAGCTTTGGATATGTTGCGACGACTCGATATCATATGCCCAAACGCCGATTTTAACCATACCATTTGGGTGCTTCTCTTCTGCGAAGAAGTTCATGGATCGGGACTCAAGGTGCTCACGAGTTGTCCGGTCTTCGATGTAAACCCATAATTCCATTTCTTGCGGCGCGGATCCGGGCTCGAGAGACGCAGTGGTAGGAATGTGTTCGATGATGACTTGATCAGGATAGATATTGTTACTGATTATAACAGCCAGTGCCGGCCAAATCTTCTCATTGCTGTTTAAAGGTGAACACCAGCAGTCACCATGTTCATCCCACTTTGTGATCGCAGACTCTGGTGGGTTGGGGCCGCGGTTGGGGCGAAAAGACATCCATGACAGGAATTTGGATAGCATATTCAACCTCATACTAGGAAAGACGAAATTTGGCGAAGTAAGGTGCGGATTTATGACAGCTCCTGTGCCTGGAGAGAAGTGATTGACGCGGAGAAGTCCGAGTTTTGCAGTACCCTTTAGATGTGCTTCTGCAAGAGGAGCAAATTGGGTAGAGAAGATGAGGTTCTTCAAGACCTCTGTGGCGATATCCCTTATTTCATCTCTGCTAGCACCGACAGTTTTCTTCTCTAGGTTTGCGATGCGATTCCGAATAAGATCTAATGTCTTCTGATGAGGACTGAGTTCGCTGAGGATCGCCTCCCTAGTATCCACCCACTTTTGCTCGATCAAAGACATGAAGTCTGACTTGGAGGTTAATACTTCTCTGCTTATATTTGCCACCTGCTTGTCAAGTTCCTCCCTGGACCATGACATAATCTGGGCTCGATTTGTATGGAGAAACTTCTCCCAGTTTTTGGTATTTGACTTATCAAGGTATTGTTCGGCTTCTTTCTGAGCGATGCTAATAACTTCTTTTCTTGAAAGGCTCGTACTCGATATCGGCTGCGATTCCGCTTTCTCAAAGCGCTCTTCTAAGAGAGATCTATCTGAGCGAATCTTGTCTTGTAATGCAAGCCAGAAGTTATTAGGAATTTGCAAATCTCCTTTTTCATCCCTACGGCAAACAATAGTATCGGGTAAAATTTTCTCCAAATGAGAAATTGCTTCGCGGTCAACACTGGTGCGTGTTTTAAGATGAGCAATATCGTACTCCGCGGCCGTAAGACGTTTCTCAAGGTCTCGAATATCACCGTCTTTAAATACGCTGAGAGGATGAGACACACTATATGGGATGAATTGGCCAATATTGTGGGAAACATCCAAAGCACCATACCAGCGGATGGGCTGTTGTAGGTCGACTTGAGATAGAACCCCGAAGAGACCGATAATGATGGCTACGGTTATCATGGTCATCCTGCCTTGAACGGACAATGCAACATCTTTGACCCTAAATAAAACTGTCAGTAGAAACACACCAGACCTTCAAGTTGAACTTACCAATCAAGCGTCGACGCGATATGGGAGAATATGGTCGAGATAATTTCGCCAATTAGTGAGATGATATCTGAGAGGAAGGTGAAGAAATATGATATGAAACGCAAGGGAGATCGAGCCGCAGTTGGGGCAGCTTGGGGTATCTCAGGACGGAGGTCAACTCGAGTGTTTCGCGCGATTTCAGCCAAAAGCGGTCTCTGATCTTGCATTTCGATGATTTCCGGGGCAAATCTCTTCGCCGCCGGGGCTTCTTCTGAGACTATATCAAAATCGCTGTCTGCTCTGAGTGATGATGAATCGAGGCCAGCAGTTCCGAAGATGACACTTTCGTGGGCAAAGCTCCTTTCAATTGGCGGTGGCGGAGGCATTGCGGATCCTCCTCGGGAACGGCCTCTACCGCGAGAGCCGGCAGGTTTGCCACGACGAGCTACAGCGTGTTAGTAGTTGGCAGCTCGGATCCATATTTATACTTACAGCCAGCATTACTCGGTGAAGATTCCTCACGGACAGGCTCGAGGATGCCACCTAAGACATCATTGATTTGGTCACGCGTCTCCGGTCCTCTCATAAAGGTAGGCTGAGTGGTGCTATTGGTACCATACGCGGTGCTCGTCTTCAACCCTACAGCAGGCAGTGCAGCACTTGCCGCCGCTTTGCGGGATGAGCGCTGTGCTGCTGTAGACGGAGTCGGCGGGATGTCCTGCTCAGAGAGGGCAGGCGAGGATGCTTTGGCACTTGAGACCCTGCTCGCCGCCCGGGTTGAACGTCGAGTAGTAGACATTGCGGACAGGCCTATGCCGAGATTTTAGGGCCCAAGTATGGGCTGGAATGGTGCGATATGATCGTCGCACGGATGGCAGGTCTGTTGCAGTAGGTCAGCATCATTGACAGTCGCGAATGGTCGCAAAGAGAGCGAACAGATTATCTGAGCTGGTATCTTGGATAATTGGCAGCCTCGGACGAAAGAAATAAGCCTGAATATGATGATAATACTCTGAAATTCTGGCCTGTTCGCTTTGGGCGAGGTTGGATTATAGAGGATTTAGAGAACAGGAGAAGGCAAGGTAAATGGAGATGGAGATAGATTTAGGACCGGCCAAACATATGATAAGTCCCAATAGCAGTAGGGATCAAAATGAACACAATATTAGAGAGCTTACTATTGTGATGCTATTCACTTCTCCCGAATAATGAGAAGTAGTGAACGATACCCAGCAATCCAAACCATACAGTAGGAGCCGATGACACATTAAACGCGTCTCCGTAGATATGTAGTGAATTACGCAAGTCGGGATATTGTTGTTATTGTATATATCGAGTTATATGGAGGGATTTATGGGAGAGCGTGTTGTGCAGAGGTCCGTGGGAAGGTTCGCGGGGACAAAGGCCGGACAATGGAGATGCCATTTAATGCGACGTCAATGCTGCTTGCAGGATAGCAACTCTTCTAAAACCAGATTCCTCGGCGAAAGCAGAGACGGCAGAGAACGATGGGGGCGCCGCCATTGGCAGAATGGGCATCGTCGACAGGTTTCGGAGGGAGCCTGCGCATTCCAGATGGTGTTGTTGAAAGGCCTCGGAGCTCTCTGGAGCTTTGAGAGAAAAGTCGCGTCCAGTGAAATCCCTGTTTATCATGTGGCTGGTGAGGAGGCTGGCGACGAGGCTGGGAACGTGGGGCGGGTGAACGATGTGGCTGGTGTTGGTGTGGCTCAAGTAAAGTGGCGGTCTAACATTTTCCAACTTTATGGAGATGCTGGGTGTTGGATGCTGGGTGTAGATATCTTTGTGTTTCCTCTGCCTCTACAGAGATCCTCGCCTGTTTTCCCCCTGTCTATATACCTCAGCCAGATCTCAACACTTAAGTGTATTCCCCCAGACTCTGTCCCTGTGAAATTATCTGTGCTGATCGCGTCCCGTGTGGGCCCCAGTGAAATCGTTACCGCCATTCTTTAATCCAGGAGGGGCAGCAACTTCAACCAAGAATTCTAAACCACCCACTCCCGCCTCCCGCACACTGCTCCTCTCACCATGGCTCTTGGAACTGTTCTGATCACCGGGTAAGATTGATGCATCTACCTTCCCTACCTACGGTTTCTGAAGCTCCCTGCCATTGCGGGGGATGCTTCGACGACCCCGCCATACCCACCTTGCAAAGCGAATACACGCTGACGGACGACTTGTAACACAGAGGTACTGGCTATATTGGGTCCTTTACGACTCTGGCCCTTCTTGAGCATGGCTACGAAGTTGTCATTGTTGACAGCCTGTACAATTCCTCAAAGGTAGCCTTGGATCGTATTGAGCTTATCTGCGGAAAACGACCTGCCTTCTACGAAGTCGACATCACCGATGAGGAGGCATTAGACAAGGTCTTTGCGGCACATCCCAACATCGACAGCGTTATCCATTTTGCAGCTCTCAAGGTATGCGAGAATACACTCTGCCTGTGCACCCTCCACTGACCTTTTCCATCAGGCTGTTGGCGAATCGAGCGAGATCCCCCTAGAATATTACCGTGTCAATGTGGGCGGGTCAATTGCCCTTCTCCGGAGCATGGCTAAGCACAGTGTGCCCAACATTGTGTTCTCGTCGTCCGCAACTGTCTACGGTGATGCCACTCGAGTCCCAAATATGATTCCCATCCCTGAACACTGCCCGATTGGTCCCACCAACCCTTATGGGCGCACAAAGAGTACGATCGAGTTAGTGATCACTGATTTCATTGAATCCCAGCGCAACAACGCGAAGAAGGCAGGGAAACCGTTCGAGCAGTGGAACGGTGCTTTGTTGCGATACTTCAACCCATGCGGCTCTCATCCGAGCGGAATTATGGGCGAGGACCCATCCGGCATACCATTTAACCTTCTGCCATTGTTAGGTCAGGTTGCTACAGGGCAAAGAGAGAAACTTTTAGTGTTTGGAGATGGTAAGAGACCCTTTGACACAAGACAATTTACAAACTTACACCAAAAGACTATCCATCCAGAGACGGCACGGCAATCCGTGACTACATCCATGTTGTCGACCTTGCCAAGGGCCATCTCGCCGCCCTGAACCATCTCCGAGAGAAGAAGCCGGGCGTCCGAGCATGGAACCTAGGCTCCGGCCGTGGGAGCACTGTGTTTGAGATGATCAATGCGTTCAGCAAGGTTGTCGGTCGCCCCCTTAAGTACGAGGTGGTTGAGCGAAGAGCGGGTGATGTCCTTGACCTCACAGCCAATCCAGCCCGTGCTAACGAGGAGCTCGGCTGGAAGACAGAGCTTACCCTCGAGGATGCTTGCGATGACCTGTGGAGATGGGTAAGCAATAACCCTAAGGGATACCGCCAAGATCCGCCAGCCGCTCTGCTCGATGCAATCAAGCAAGGGAAGAAGGCCTAGAAAGTTTCCAGGTCATCTGGGAGTATAATGTTCATATCCTTGTCCCAGAGTTGTCTCTTTGCAAGATCAAAAATTTGATAGATCCTTCATCTCTAAAATTTAAATACTGCACATTCTACCTATGGTTTGAGCAGCAGTTTACCCGTCGTCTTTCGTCCTTCGAGATCTGTATGTGCGCGTGCAACTTCCGCTAGAGGATAGATCCCATGGATTCTCGTGTTCAACTTATCCTTAATAATGAAATCAAACAGTTCTCCTGTCCAGTGCTCGAATTCCTCTCGGGTATAGATGAAATGGAAAAGGGTGGGCCTCATAATTTTCAAGTTCTTCGCTGAAAGCCGTGAAATCGCAAAAGGGGGCACAGGTCCAGACTATACTCGATTAGCAAGCAATTAGAGAGGCACAAGTCAAATCTACTTACTGAATTGCCATAGCTAATCACGGAGCCCTTCCTAGCCACAACTTCTAGATCATTCTCAAACTGGTCCTTTCCTGTACTGTCAAACACAACCTTCACGCCCTCACCCCCTGTGATCTCCTTCACCTTTCCAACAAAATCCTTCTCCTCCTTATAATTAATCACGACGTTCGCGCCATTCTTCGTCGCCAACTCCAACTTCTCCTCCGTGCTCGCCGTCCCGATTGTTCTCGCCCCCACTACTCGCAGAAGCTGGCACAACCACAACCCCACTCCGCCCGCGGCCGCATGCACCAGCACCCAGTCATCCTTCTGCACGGCATACGCCTCGCGGATCAGCGTCAGCGCAGTCAAACCCTGCAGCAGCGCCGCGGCTGCAATGCCGGGCTCGAGAGCTGCGGGTACGATGTGCGCTTTGGCAGATGGCGTTGCGGTGTACTCAGCATAGGCACCTGTTCCCATGTAAACCACGCGATCGCCGACCTTGAGATTGTGGAGATTGCCCGAGCCCGTGGCTATCACGGTGCCTTCGCCTTCGCGGCCTAAAATCTCGGGCTTGGGAGATGGGTAAAGGCCGCTGCGGTAGTAGCTGCGGTGGGGTGTTAGTGAGCTTATTAGAAAATATATTGTAGGCGCATATTAGAAAAGAGAGCGTGAGCGGTAGGCAAACGCACGTATCAATGAAATTGATGCCGATGAAGTCGTTCTTGACGAGGATCTCACCCTCCTTTGGAGTAGGCACTGGCAGGTCCGTCCGGTAATCCAGGACTTCAACGCCGCCAGTCTTCTCAATAAGAACGCCCTTCATCGTCTTGGGGACTGCTGTCGCCATTGTACGCGTAGGTGAGGGGTGCGCGAGCTGGCTTCGGAGCTGCAATAGACGGGAGCTGGGTCGTGCTGCTATTGTTCGTGATAAGAGAGAAGATGTGAGTCTTGCAGACATACGTTTGAACAGTGTCAAATTGTCAAGAGGAGGTTCATCTATGTATCATTGAACAATGGAAGGAAAATAAAATAAATTGTGGGTAGTATCCAGCATCCGGCTTATATATACAGTTTTGAATCCACCATCGGGATATCGCATGACGGTCTGCCCCGCTCCAAGGGCGCAAGAATGGAACCCCGCAATCGGCATCAACGTTGACCAGATTCGGGTTTCCGTGGGTTATTGCAGGAAAGCTACCTTTATATTCCGTGGGCTGGCGGACGAAGCTTCTCCCTACATGTTGTTTAGAAAAGATGACTTCTAGAAATTTTAGAACGATAGTTTTAACGTCGCAATGTCGTATTAAGAAGCTGGCGGTGATTGTACAGTAATGACACCCCCCGAGGTGATATCGAACTCAATTAAGGCTGGTCTGATAGCTATACCATGTGCGTAAATTATGCAGTATATGAGAAAGATAATACTTATACCCATAGCTATTTAATGCTCGTCGACAGCTGATACCTAGGTAGTTATGTGCATAATGCCCGAACGGCCTGAGGACCCAGCGGTTGTTTTCGAGTGAGGCTATTATGTGTGGCTGAATGATGCCTGCCCCTCGCTTGTTAATCTGGTATAATCTAAATTGGAGGGAATGAGCATCAGAAAACCATCCTGAAACTCTTCTCTCCAGCCCCTTGCAGGGATCGGGCAATATCCAGACTCTGTGCCACGAGGAGATTCGTTCCTAATTGGCTGGACAGTCTCATATCTTCAATGGCAACTACTGAAATGCAGCCGACAGAGAGAGGAGACAGGATGTGAGGATTCAGGATGCTGTAGAAAGTGGATTTAGTATGACAGAGACAAGGCACGGGGCACAGGGCACACCATGGCCAGGTTTATTTTGGAAGGGGAACCGGAAGGGTGGCAGATGACGCCGAAGCCCTTCTGGGGTCCCCAGGGTGTATTTCAGGGCTCTACAGTACCTCTACGTGGTGCGATGCATAATCTTGGTTCATGTCTGTGGGCGGTAATTTCAGGGCACAGACTAGTCATCTGGCAATCCTTGGCAGATCCTCTCTTCCGAGTTGGATTTAGAGTCGGGAAAGAGACGCGGTCAAGATAATGGCTGTTCTAATATTCTCCGCGTCCTTAAATGCCAGTTGTTGTACATGCACCATATGCGTACCATGTCACACAAACCGACCTGCATGTACCACACCACGAACTGCCCCTGAATCGAGCATCAGGAGTACACAGCTTGGTGGCTTGGTGGTGAGGCGGACAAAGATAGTTTAGTGTGGCAGGGCAGTCTAGGCCTGATTAGGCGGCCGAGCCCAGGGACCGTGCCGTTGTCGACTTTCTCCTGTTTGTCTGCCTTCCAGATCGACCAGTAGCGCGCGGTGGAGACCGTCTGCATCTTCCTTCCTGACGGATACACGCCTCGTCGGCGCAAGGTTCGAACCCGGCGCCGCAGAGAGCGTCCGAAGCAAAAAAAGAGAGGATCCCCGTGGCTGATATCTCTCCCTGGGGACTGACTATGATCTTCGGCAGAGGCAAATGGCCTCGTATCGAAGCCATGCTGCGACCATTGGTGCTTGGATAGACCCCCAAACTCCGACTGGTTACATTCCCGTCCTGATTACCATTGGAACACTGGCCCAAACTGTCAGCCGCTGGCCCTACCTGTCGGGGCGCGACGGGCAACGGGGCTTTCTTTTGGCCCAGACCCCCCCTAAAAAGTTGGAGTTGGTTCCGCGTCTGGATTTAAATCCCTTCCATCATCACACCTCCCGCTCCACCTCTAACCCTCTATACGAGGTGCTGCTACGTCGAGATTACGCGGTGCCCTATTTGAAGCCCTTCCACTCACTCACTATCGCTGCCGCCATCCCCTAATCCCCGGCCGCAGGGCGAAGAGAAGATCTTACGGCCCCCCTCCAATATCTCCCCGACACTATTTTTTATTTCTCTCGGGACGAACCTCGCCCAGACACAATCTCGATCGTTTTCGTGGAGCACGGCGCTGCCTCTGTCGTGCGACCAAGAGCAGCCACGATGATTTCCTTGAAGACGTCTCCTTATGTGCTTGTCGCGTGCGCGGTGTTCTCTTTTGTGATACTTTTCTCGCTGGGCCCGGACAGATCCGCTACGAGATGGGCCATCCCCAAGACCTCCTTCACGTCGACTACGACAAATAGCAAATTGCCCCCTCCCAACTACAAGTCTGCTTCCTTCAATCGGCTGCAGCCAGATACAACCTCCGAGATAGGCCGTGCAAGCAACGCAACCTTAGGGGTATGCGATACCTTTTTCTTCTCCCACTTGTCAACCGTCCCTGGCTAGAAACTGACAATCGACCTTCTAGTTCGAGAAGGTCTATGTATTGGGGCTGGAGGAGCGTTACGACAAGAGGGATGCGATCGCGCTGGCAGCGTCACTGACCGGCTTCCATGTCGACTTTTATGACAGCGTGCGAGGGGAGGATGTCCAAGACAAGGCCAAACCGCCGGTATGCACGTCTCGCATAACCACCGCTTCCAAGGGCTAACAACTTCACGCAGGGAATGACTCTCACCGGAGGTGCGATGGGCTGCTGGAGGGGTCACCTGAATATAATCCGGAGGTAAGTAGAGATCGGCTTGGGTGTAAGACATGATACGAGTCCCTGCATACTAATCAATTTCCCCCACAGTGTTATTGAGCACAATCTTGCATCTGTACTCATCTTTGAGGATGATGCAGATTGGGATATTCGCCTGACTGGCCAGATGGTCGACCTTGCAAAGGGCGTTCGTCAGCTCTCGGGTGTCTCTTTCACCGACCGCCAACACTCCCCTTATGGCGACGACTGGGACGTCATTTGGCCCGGCCACTGCGGCGAAGTTCTTCCCAAGAACGACGACCGAAGGTACCTGATTGAGAATGACGAGACTGTCGCTCCCAAGCAACACCAGAAGTCGATAAAAGCCCTGAAGGACTTTCCAGAAGGCACCCGCATGGTACACAGGGCTGGGGCACCACTCTGTAGTTTCGCGTACGCTGTCTCATACCGAGGTGCACAGAAGATCCTTATGGCCCTCGCAGTCAAGGGAGGCTCGAGCCTCGCCATCGACAACGCCCTGGCATACCTTTGCCGCGACGGGTACCTGGATCTGCAGTGCTACTCTGTTGAGCCACAGCTCATGCACCATCACCGCCCTGCCGGCTCCGTAAACAAGGATAGTGATATCAGGGGGGGTGACTCCAAGGAGGTCCGCGAGAAAGGCAGCACTGAGACGATTGTCCTCAGCGCGAGGTTGAATATGGAGCCGCTCATCAAAGGCACCGATGACTGGGTCAAGCAGTGGTGAATGGGCCAGTGCGGCAGAATAATTGCCTACATATTAATGTCACGGTCTATTGATGGCGTTGGTAGTTCAGGACTGTACCGGTATATTGGGTGGGACATTAGACTGCATTATTTTCCAGTCATGCTATGGCAGCGATTGTGTCTTGATAGGACTGCTGCAGCATTTACTTCAAGTCCATAGGCGAATATAAATACACAGGATCAATGAATCCACATTCTTACCACATAAAAAGCATACTCAATTTTACCCCCAAAAAAAAGTAGTGTCGATCTGCTCGAAATTATGTGCAGAAATCCCTGCTTGTGGTCTGTGGCCCATGCCACGAGATAGTTAAGTTTCTACCCTGCAGGGTTGAGCATTGACCCCAGGGCGTGACAGGCTACGAGTTGGGCGAGAAATAGACCTTAATAGCTGCTCACAATTTGAGAAGTCATGTTTTGTTATCGGAAGATCTGCAACAGCTATGAAATCCAGGCTAACACTCCCGCTGTCGACCAAAACCCTCTGGCGAATTTCCCCTTGTTCCCCTACCTCAACACCGAGGAACGCCATGTAGGCAAATGGGCCTAAGTTCTAGAGAAATGCCACACAATGCAATGGTTTTAAAGGAAGTTGAAAAGGGGAAGGAAAGATAGACACTTGGAAACTTAAAGTGTCCTAAAATGCGAGACTGCGTGGTGAAGCAAGAATTAGGGTGACTTCAATCCTCCCGCAGCTCTCAAGCCCGAAAGCTATACATCGACGGTTGTCTTCTCTCCTGGTCATTTCTATTCCTGTCGAAGTCCTCTCTCTATCTCTGCAACCGTTGCATTCTCTTCCGCATCTGGATCGTCCTCGGTTGGTGGTGGCCTGGTATTTGGAACTGGAGATTGTTAGCAAGATTTGCCAATTAGTAAAGAACATCTAGGTCTCACGTGGCTCTTTCCAATTCTCAATAACCTTTTCGTTGGGAAGGATTGTGTGGAAGGAGCAATAAATTCCGCCCACCTCCCTGATGAATTTAAGACCAATATTCAGCTCTTGAATGGCGACTTGAAATTTCATACCCACAAAGCAGCGATCTAATATGTAGGCCTCAAGCCAAAACGTCTCAATGGCAGCATCTCTTTGTGAAGCAGGATATTCTCCGCCTTCGTCTTCGCCATCTGTCATGTCTTCTGCATAATAACCAGGGCCATCCCAAGGCTTGACGTGGATTTTGCCCAGAGCGTTGATAGACTCGGTGACACCGAGAGGCGGACTCGTGCTGGAATACTTGTGGATGCTTGTCATATCAGCATGGTCAATCTCAACGACTTCCACAAACTTTGTCTCGGTGTTGACGACATCGACTTTACCATTCGAGACTGCCTTAAACATCTCATCCGATCCTTCAAATGAAACGACAGTCTTAAAGACATATTCAGCAGTTGCAATACGTTGTCGATACTTGCCAGAAGAATGTATACCATCTTCAGTGCTGGTGTCACTTTCCCACGTCCGATCTCCAGGCGGATCCTGTGATTTGCCTCCATACAGGGTTGAGGCAGCACGGTTGAACTCGCCTGGAAGCATATGGTGGAGTAGCCTAATGTCCCCAAGCTCCTTTTCGGCCAGATCACAGATTTTGCGTGCAGCCATTACATTTTCCGTGTACTCTGGGCAGACTGAATGAAGCAGGATGTAATTGAGGAAGTTTCTAATGACTCCACAGATATTTTTGATCTCTTGCTCCGTATCTGATGGTAGGCGCCTGGGCGCAGTAGATGAACTAAGACAATGAGATAATATTATGAAATTCTCATCAGAAAATGCTTACAAGAAACCTTTTGCAATGCCTTCAAAGTCCACAACCCAGTTCTCAGGATTGGATGGGTCAAAGAATCTCTCATTACCATGCCCAGACCGAATAAAGTCCGTAGCTTGTATATCCGCGATCTCTTGTGCTGTAGAATTTTCGATCGTCTCTCTATCAAGTCCTCCAGTGAACTGTTTAGTGGCGCTAGCGTCTACACCTCCAAGCATCAAGTACTTGGTGAGAATATTAGATCGAGTAGAGTCAATGCAGCGGCGCTTTCTATAACGTTGGATGCAGGTCTGAATACGTCTGTTATCAAGGGCGTTAGTCACGTAGTTCTCGAAGATTGAAAATCTGACTTACTCATGGAAGGAACGGGCGCTATAATGGCATATTAGCATTGATAGATGAGAGTTCTAAGGAACTTGCCTAGAGTAAACGTAGCTCTCCTCTTGGTACTCGTGAGGGGTGACTGGCGCATCGGCATAGAACTCTACGGGGTCTTTGTTAACATCGTCCTCATTTATGAGAAGGCAGTGCTGACCTTCGAATCCTGTTGGAACAGGTCTCTTGCTCTTACTCTTTGCACCCTTTTTCTTCTTTTTCTTTTTCTTGGCAGCTTGCTTGGCAGGGCCGTCAGTGTTTGTATCAACATCTGCAAGCGCACCGTCCGATGCACTATTGTCATTATGTGGCGAAGGCGGAGGCGCGGGGACTTCAGGCGGGGTCTTTATTCCATGATAAGCAGCTGCATGGGTATTGTGACCCTCTCCATCAGGCCCCAGATGGTGGAGTTCTTCGGTAGTGTAGCTCTGTCCATGTTCAGAGGTGGCAATGGATTGCTGTCGGAGAGAAGTCAGATCAAGGTTGCTGATGCGACGTGAGAGCTCGTCCGCGTGCACAGCAGGAGAAGAATTCATGATGGCTTTGAGGTCTAGGAGTAGTTAGACAACACTAAAGGGAAATAGAGGAAACGAAGAACGGAGAATGGGAGTGGTCGAGCTCACCTTCACACGCCTAATCGTGCTTCTGATACACCGAGTGACGCTTGCAACACGGTGGACAAAGTTTGACGACACCCCTGAATATACTTATAGTCACTGGCGAGTTGAATAGAGTAGACACGCCGAGGTCATGTCAAGTGGATAGACAACGGCATAGAATAAGAGAAAAGGGAGATAGGGCCGTAGGACCTACAATGATACCTAGATATCCCCTCTAGAGACGCGCACTGAACAGAGGAGCAATAAAGAATGAGGCTGTCAGACGCAGTTTGATATTAAATTGTGGACGTCTGAGCGACAGGATGAAGTAAGGAGAGTGATGGAACAAAGGAGGGAGTGATTTAAACGGAATGCCTCAACGGAAAGTCGACCGAATTCACTCGCACCCAGTGCCTATTTATAACCCTTTAGAGGTGCTATAGAGCTCCTTGAGTGAATGCAGAGGATCTGAAGAACCCGTTTGTATTATTCCGCGGCATCTCCTGCAGTAGCAAACAATGATCTGGGAACCCTAATGAAGGGAGCTTTTAACACAAGTTTCTCTCAAAAAGGGCTTCTAGTCGGGTATACTTGGTACAGCTGTGCCTCGAAGAATGTTGAACATGTATAGTCAGGAACTCTCTTCCAACGATATTCGTTGTCCATTGCTGCGGACCACTTGCAACTTCGGGGCATAATTTCTACGTTATATGAAGCTGGGCCCCCACAAGGCTGAGATCTCGGAGACCCTGGCAACAACAAATCCACAGCCGAACGTCCTCAATTCTGCCCAAGGGCAACGATCCTCCAATCGCACAACTAATTACAGATATGTCAATTCCCGGCTTGGGCCAAGCTGCGCATGCAGTAAGTCTGCACATCCGCACTGCTATCTTCTCAATATGCTAATCTGCAGGCCACGTACTTAACGCCAAGTATTGCATCGTCCGTCGCTATCCACGACTTGCAAGCAAATTCTGAATGGCGCTTTGAAGTAGCCATCGGCAGGAGTATCGAAGCTAAGGCAAGTATTGGCTCAATCCCCGCTGAAGCAAATCTAACCAGGGCTCTAGGTTATATCAGGTACTGCGGAACTCTTCGGCACCGAACTTGCTCTCAACCACACCTATACCTTCCGCGGGACCAAGGCTGCTATATTCACCTGGCATGGGTGTCAGCTCGAAATCACTGGAACATGCGAAGAATATACAGCGGAGGAGACACCTATGGTATCGTATGTGAACACACATTTTGCGCTCGAAAAGCTCAGAGACGATGCGAGTGGTGGAAGGGGTGAATGCCCCAAGGTCTTGGTGGTAGGCCCTACCAACGCAGGAAAGACTAGCCTTGTGAAGCTATTAACAGCTTATGCTATACGTGTTGGGCGTCAGCCTATGGTGATAAACGCGGACTCGAGGGAAGGATTACTCTCCCTTCCCGGGAGCCTGACGGCAGTCCCTTTTGCGTCCGTCATGGACGTAGAGCAAGGCTGGGGGAGTAGTCCTACCAGTGGGCCAAGTCCGGTACCAGTAAAACTGCCGTTGTGTTATTATTATGGCTTACCTAGCCCGGAAGATAACACAAAGCTGTATAAACCAGTCCTGACGAGAATGGCTTTGGCGGCGACAAGCAGGCTATCTGATGATCTAGATATCAAGAACTCAGGGATGATAATAGATACGCCGGGTGTCATAAGCCAAGGAAAAGGAGGTTACGATCTGATATCGCATATTGTATCCGAGTTTTCAGGTTTGTGCCTTTGAACATATGTCCTGACTTCTGGCTTATGGTGTTCCAGTTAACATTATTCTTGTTTTGGGCTCAGAAAGATTACATAGCGACATGCTTCGCCGGTTTTCTGGTTACAGGACTACAACTGGGGATACCATTACTCTCGTGAAATTGGACAAATCTGGTGGCTGTGTAGATAGAGATGACGAGTTCATGCTGCAGTCGCGGGAGGCCAGCATCAAGGAATATTTCTTTGGCGATATTAAAAGAACACTGAGCCCTCATACCCAACAGATAAGTTTTGATGACGCCACAATATACAAAATTCGAGAAGGTAAGTTAGGCTGAAAAGCCGAACGAAATATTTGCCGCTAACGTGCGACAGCGAACGCCTTGCTCTCTTCCCTTCTGCCTGGCGGCCAGGAGGACGGAGAATCAGAGCTGTACGAAAAGGTTGAGCCCTCTTTAGCAATGCTACATTGTATACTAGCCGTGATGTACGCATCTCCAGTAGATAACCAAGAGACCATTCGAGATGCGTCTGTGATGGGATTTGTCTACATGGCAGAAGTTGACGAGAAGAAGCGGAGATTGAAGGTTCTAGCTCCTTTGAATACGAGAGTTACAGATAGACCAATGGTTTGGGGCAGCTGGCCAGAAGCTACAATGAGTTTAGTAGGCTAACAATCAATTAAATCGAATGAGCAAATCCCTTTAGAACCATTGAACAGTAGAGATCCATTATGATACCCGGAACATCAAATGTCCTAATGTCAGGCCCATATGATTGGGCGAAATCCTTCCGCTCTTTCCAGTAGACCCTACATTGACGTACTTTGACTCATCCACCCCTCTCGCACTTCTCATTGCAGATTCTCTAGTCCTGGCTCTGGATCTTATTATCCCCCCTTACAGCCTCCGCATATGTTGGTGGGACAGTGCCCCCGCTGCTTCCCTCAGCAGCATCGTTATTCCACTGTCCATTCTCAGACTGGTGAACCGGGGGTGCCATAGGAGCCGTAGTTCCATAGCCTAGGTTAGACGTTCCAGCTGGTCTCACAGTACCCTTTGCAACTCTTGTCGTGCTTCCGTTGGGTGACTGCACGATAATATACGCCACACGACCTTCCTCGGCGGCTTCTGATGGGATCAGGTCGTACTCGAGCTCGGGGTACTTGGCTATGATGTACCAAGCGTGGAGTAAACCTGGTATGAAGCCGAGCATGCAAAGACAGATGTTGATGAGAGAGTCGGCCGAGCAGATACCGCGTTTGACCCAGACTAATACGATATTAGCTTGTGGACTGTAAGCAGTTGTTGGTCTGTAAAGGAAGCATACCTGCGATAGGTGGGAAGAGGATGGCGATTAGGCCCAGAAAGAGGTCGGAGGAGCACATCGTATGACTGTCAATCCTGAGATTGCTGGCTCTCTTGATAATGAAGACTTTGATCGAAACAGACGTAGGGAAAGAGGGTCAGACTAGAATAGTGAGAATCAGTAGGAAGTTGGTAGGTTTGTTGGTTCGTCACTGGTGGCTTAGACACTCGAGGTTGCCTGGCGTCCAAGTCGGGTTAGACCGGATTGCTATTGCCTTATCGATAGGGCAACAGTTCTGAAGAAGGCACCAATTTTAAGCTCTTTCCCTGAGCGCCACGCATCACCTCTAATATTAACTACTGTTGTAGGTTTCTCTAAAGATATATTTTAATCTCTTAATCTCTCATAGTTAGCCCATAGGCTCAGGCCCATCAATTGACTGGACAATGTTTGGTCCTATACAACACCATGTCTCGCTGTTGATTGAAGAGGCGTGAGCAGCAATGTTGGACTCACTTCTAAAGTTCAGGAAGGAGCCATCAAGTGAGCTTCCATATAAGGCACCTACATTCACGCGTCAAATCGCATGCCGAAATATACTATGTAGCAGAAATCAAATCTGCACCACTGCACAAAATCACCGGCTTTGTCCCTGTTATATTCCTGGCATTCTGCCAGCCAGAGATTTGAAGGCTCCGATATTTTGGAACCGTTCTAATTCTATCCAAGAATGACTTACGTAGATTCTCGAACCATGAGTGCCGAGATGCATATGTCCTTGTGCTGCAATCTAATATCGTATAGTCCCATCGTCCTTTATATTGGCCGATTGGGACATTGAAAGGATTCCTGATCAAGAGATGTCTGGCTGGGTGCACGACGATGCTAAAGGAAGAATAGGCTCTGGAATTGGTCAAAGCGGCTCTAGGAAGGCTAGAAATAATATTAAAGCGAGTCCCTTTTATAATCTTTTGCTGATATGTAATTGCGGATACGAGTCTAGTGGACTACCGTCAATTCAGTTGTCCTTGTAACTGAACCTTGGATATCTTTGGAGTGATTTGTAGGCTCTAACTTTATCCAATGACATCTGTCGCGGGCAAATTGACGACTGAGATTGGAGCGCATAAGTGGGCGGACACTTGCTTGTGCTTACCTCTTTTTAGGAGCCTCGGTAGCATAGCATCAACCTCCTTATGGTCTGTCATATACTTTACAGGTAGCTCTCCTCCCATGGTTCAATTCAAGCAAGCATAATGGCCTCTTACCCTCAAGAAAGCTTCCAAAATACCACTTTTGAGTATAATTCTTTCTGGTGGGGACGACGCAGGAAGATACGAAAAAACACGCTGCACAGCCAACTGGGCATTCTCAAAGACACTGGTCGGTACGATGCCTTTCGATTAAAGTGGCATCCCACCTACGAAGATGGATACAAGGCTCTCTTCTGGGATTCTGATGTAGCCAAATGGTTGGAAGGAGCGTGTTATTTCCTTGCTCAGCAAGAAGATATCGAGGAGGACAAGGTCATTGATCAGGCAGTTAGGGAGCTCACTGATATGATTGCCAATGCGCAGTGGAAAGATGGCTACTTGAACATTCATTTTACAGTAGTGAAACCTGGCCTTAGATTCACCAATATAAGAGATTTGCATGAACTGTTAGTGTTCTGTTCAATCTGCCGTTTTAAGAGCTCATCAAGAGATATAGGTACAATGCTGGGCATCTAATTGAAGCTGCACTTAGCCACCAGCACTACAACAAAAATAGTCTTCTCCTGGATCCGATGGTCAAATATGTCGAGTTGCTTCATCGGACGTTTGGTCCTGGAGCTGGTCAGATTCACGGCTATCCCGGCCATCCAGAGATTGAACTCGCATTATTGAGGCTCTACGCCAGAACAGGCAATACAAAAGCATATGATTTAGCCAAGTACTTCATTACTGAGCGCGGAAATCCTACTGGTGCTCAGGGAAAGCACTTTTACATTACCGAAGCTGCACAACGCGGTGATAAGTCAGGACAAAGACCCGCGGGTGATGCCTGGCCCACCGCCAACGCATTCTGGTATCAGCAAGCACACAAACCTATCCTGGAGCAAGACACTATAGAAGGTCATTCTGTGCGTGCTATGTATCTTCTTACTGCTGTGGCTGACTTAGTTCGCCATTCCCGTGATATTGAGCCGGGGTCCAAAAGTTTTGAAGGCTACAAAACTGCATGTGAGAGACTGTGGGATAACATGGTGAACAAAAAGATGTATCTCACCGGAGGTATCGGATCTATAGACCAGTGGGAAGGATTTGGAATCGACTATTTCCTACCACAGAGTACGGACGAAGGAGGCTGCTACGCTGAAACTTGCGCCAGCATAGGTGTCATGATGCTGGCTGAGCGGATGTTACAGCTAGATCTTAATGGGAAGTATGCCGATATTATGGAATTGGCATTATACAACACGGTTCTAGGGAGCATAAGTCAAAATGGTAAGGAATTTCTATACGAAAATCATCTTGCTAGCTGTCCAAAGAGGCCAATGAAACGAGAGGATTGGTTTGATTGCGCCTGCTGTCCACCAAACGTTACTAGGACGATTGGTATGCTTGGTGGCTATATGTGGTCTACCGATATCAAAGGGAGGGATGTGACTATCAATGTGCATCTTTACGATCAGGCAGAGTTAAGGTTTGAAGTGGATGGTGAACAAGTCAACTTCCGACAGTCAACGAACTGGCCTTGGAAGGGCTTTGGTGTGCTTACTCTGGACGCACCGTCGTCTCTTAATGTCACAATTAAGCTGCGAATCCCGAGTTGGGCAAAGCCTTTTGAAGATGGCAGGATTATTATTGTGAGTATGTTTAAAACCTGATATACTAGTGGCTAACTTTACATAGTTAGAACCGCAGCCACTGAGCCAAATTACGCCGGTCAAATCTTACATAACACTTCAACCAGATTATACACGAAACCATGTCCGAATACCTATAAATTTCAGATTCAGTAGCTCCACTTTCGAAACCAGATTACTACGTCACCATCCTTTCGCTAACCAGAACACTATAACAATCGCTCGTGGCCCCCTAATATATTGTGCCGAAGATGTGGACAACAAGTGGGTAGATGATCATTTCAAGTCAGTTAGGATATCTAGAAATGCCAAATTTGAAGTCAGCACTAGATACGATTCCAATGGAGAACAGTATACCATAGTTACGGCTCCGGCGGTAAAGATTGATTTGGCTGGATACGAACGGCTTAAAGGTACAATACCTGGCTATACCGGCGACCAACTAAACGACTTGCAGAAGAAGGATGTTAAAGTTTTGTTCATACCATATTATTACCGTGGCAACAGGGGCGGCATGGGTCATATGAGAGTCGGTTTTGAAATTGAAGATGAAGTATTGCCAAATATCTAGATTGACATATACAATTGAAGGAAAGAGGAGACATGTGGGAGGATAATTGGATCTTGCTCTGACAGGTTTCAGGTCTTATGTTTTCATAGGTAGGGATGTTCCAATCATTGCAATCTAAATCGAAAATTACTTCACCAAGCTTTCGTCAATCCTGCTCTATGAGCAAGCCTGAATATCTCGAATACCTGAGAGAAAAGTGATTGGGGGGTCATGTGGTCCGCCCCTTAAAAATCTCGCTTGGATCTGAATTAGATAATCCGTTATCGATAAAGTTGATTAAATTCTTAAAAGCTCCCACTACCGCCTTGTAATGTCTCTTCAACCCACCTAATAATAGCGCCAAAATGGGTGACATCAGAATGATTGACGCCGACCTGGAGCTTACAGATCCAGATCCAATCAGGGCATCTTATGATGTCTACATAAGACCTGGCATTTCTGGCGACCGCCAAATCTATGTACTGCAATTCCCGAACCGTGACGCAAAGCAACACTACTCTCAAGAGAACGAGTCTAAACCTTTTAATCTACGGATTAAGCCGGAGGCTGGAATGGTTGAAATTGACGTTCCAGTTGATGTCTGGCGAAACTATGATCGAGAGAAGGGAATCACATGGGGTGACTCAGTGAAGAAGAGCAGCATGACGAAGGGCGGTGGCAGTCATGGCATGCCAGGTGGTTTTGGAATTGGCGGCGCGCAGCCAACCGGGAGAGGACGCGGACGGGGTGAAGTAGAGGATGAGCTTAGTCAAGAGAAGTTGATTGCAGACTATGCAGGGTCTGTACAAAGGGATCAAGTCTTGAATAAGCAGACTCTGGGTGGGCAGTGCGTCCCTAAAGAGGACACCAATCCCCAGTACATGATTGGGGTTTGGCGCGACAGTAAGACCCCTATCCTTTGTACTTGGCATAACTAACATATCGTGTCTCGTGTCTAGATCAACTGCATCTTACACCAGCTGACCAGATTGTGCAAATGCGGCCCCAATTTCACCACATTGACGCGCAAGCTGAACTAGAGCACCAACTTCGAGCCCGAGAACCTGCGGCTGCTTCCTCACGTTCACTTGAAGCCCGAGCTGTTCACATGACTGTTAAGTCCTCAACAGATGGTGAAGAAGATACAGGTGAAAATATGACGGAAAAGATTATTGCAGTGCAACAAGAACGCTGGACTCATCACCGGTACATTGACGAGGATAGTGAAGATGCCTGGGAAAAATTCCATGAGAACCTGTTTGTTGCCGACGAGGTCATAGAGACACAAAGGCCCACAGGGCAAACACAGCATCTATCAAGTGGGTTTCAGGACGAGAGCCTTCTAGATACTATCAGCCTCACTAGAGATGCAGCGAAATTATCTAGGAAGAAGGCTGGCAGCGCAGTGAAAGAGAAGATCAAAGGCAAAGAAAAAGAGAAGAGCAAAGAGGGAACAGTTGAAGGTGATGAGAGTGACTCTTCGATTATTGGAAGCCCTTATCTAGACTGAACCGCGAGAACAGCGGTCTAGTCGATGAGCTCGTCTTAGAATTTTTCTTACCTGAATTGTCTGGGTGGAAAAGAGATACCCCGCATAAAATCGGCGTTTAGACTGAAAATGATAATGAGTAATCACATAAATCTCAAGTGTGAATACGCTGATCTGATCCAACTACTGTACATGTTTTTTGGCCCGGTTTTAAAATAGGACTATTTAATCACCTTTTTGTTGTTTGCCAATTGATCGTAAATTTGCGCCCAGCGAGCATCTTTAAGGGTGTTCGTGCCTGTTATGTCCATATGGCGATAAGCACCATAGCTACACTTTAGTAAGATTTCGGAGGAGCTTCCGACAATCGAATTTCCAATCTTCAACAACACCTCACGCCATCGCCTTCCTCACCATACTTAGAGGTTTCACGATGGCGTATCTCGCTCCTATACATCGGCCTAGCAGTGTTCGCCATGCTCTGATGCTGAATCTGTTTGACGCAGAGGAGGAATGTCTTGTCCTTGCGTACGACTGACCGACATATTTTATCATCACAGACTGACATACCAATAGAAAGGCAAACCGTGTAGAGATATGGACGCTCTCCTCAGAGGGTCTGGTAATGATCCATACGCAAGCCATCTTCGGACGCGTCTCGATGCTCGAAAAGATCCGACCCTTTGGGGCTACGACAGACCACCTCTTCATAGGCACTCTGCGATCACAATATTTTACTGTGGCCTGGAATCCAGAAACGCGACGACTCGATACAGTTCAGTCATTTGTGGATGTGACGGATAAGCATCTGAGGGACTCACAAAGTCGAGATCGATGCGTTGTTGATCCCACGGGCCAATATTTGGTCATGGAGCTCTTCGAAGGCATACTAAACCTTGTCAAGATTATAAAGCCAAGAAAGGCAGCAGGAGACTATCTAGACCGACCAGAGCAGGTCAGAATCACAGAACTTCAAGTGCGGGCAAGCAGATTTCTCTACTCGGACACGAGACAACCGAAACTTGCGATATTATACAACGATGGGAAGGCCCATCCGGAAGTGCGGCTAGCTACATATAGAATCGTGGATGATAAGGGGCAGTACTCGACATTCAATCCACTTAAAGACCGAGAGAACAACTTTGACGATCTAGATTTTGGGGCCAGTCATCTAATACCAGTTTCGAAAGGGGAGGTCGAGCAGAAGAGATATATGGTGAGAAATACGGCTACTGCGAAGGCACAACTGGGTGGTGTCATAGTGGTAGGCGAGGTTAAGATGACATACCTGGACGATGAGAGTGGTGCAAGAGTCGAGTACGCTTTAAAGGAGGCTTCGATTTTTGTGGCATGGGAACGATACGATGATTTGAATTACTTTCTTGCAGATAATTATGCCCGTCTCTATTTGCTAACTCTTGATGTCGACGGAGCTGTGGTGAAGGGCATGGAGATGCGGCTACTTGGGAAAATCACCAAAGCTACAGTGCTGGTCCACTTGGGAGATGACTTGCTATATATTGCTTCTCATGAAGGAGATTCGCAAGTCGTGCGTTTTAATCTTGATCCAGGTGAGGAAAGCATTGAAATTTTGCAAACTATGCCAAATATTGCCCCAATCCTAGATTTCACTGTCATGGACATGGGTGGTGGGAATGGAGAAGGACAGACCAATGAATATTCCTCTGGTCAAGCTCGATTAGTTACAGGAAGTGGCGCATGGGAAGAGGGCAGCTTGAGAAGCGTTCGAAGTGGAGTGGGCCTGGAAGACATTGGCATCTTGGCTGATATCGAACATATAAACGGCCTATTCTCTTTACAATCAAGTGGATCCCACCAGGGCGATGACATAGTTGTTGTCTCGCTCCCTATCGAGACTCGAATATTTAAGTTTGGTCTTGAGGGAGAGATTGAAGAGCTTGAATGCTTTAGAGGGTTTTCATTCGACCAACCTACTCTATTGGCGTCTAATCTTCACAACGGCTGGCTTTTACAAGTGACTAACATCTCGGCCAAAATTCTTAGCGCAAATGGCATTGCCGCAGAGTGGAAACCCCCTCCGGATCAAGTTATAACAGCCGCATCTACAAATAACGGTCGTCTTCTGTTGTCCGCAAATGGCGTTACTCTGGTCTCGCTGGATATCTTGTCGGGCCTTAAAGAAATTGCGATGCTTCATTTAGGAACAGACAGTCAAGTAGCTTGCGTTCATACACCGAACAATCATCCAAACATTGGAGTTGTTGGGTTCTGGCAGTCTGGATCCATCTCAATTTTAAATCTCATGACGCTAGAGGTCATCTATACCGAGGATCTACGCCGAGCAGACAGTACATCCATCCCTAGGAATATAGTCATGACTCAGATCTTGCCGGAAGATACATCAGGACCAACACTATTTGTTGCTATAGAGGATGGCATTGTCCTTGTTTTCAATGTCAACAAGAAAGATTTCTCGCTGTCTGGAAAGAAAAGCATTGTTCTCGGCACCCAGCAAGCTCAATTCCAGATACTGCCGCGAAACAATGGCCTTTTCAACGTATTTGCCATCTGTGAGCATCCTAGTTTGATATATGGATCCGAAGGTCGGATCGTGTACTCTGCAGTTACAGCTGAAGACGCAACCCATATTTGTTCATTCAACAGTAGGGCATACCCCGACTCGATTATTGTTGCCACGCCAGAGAATCTGAAAATCTGCCACACAGACTCGGAGAGGAAAACGCATGTTAGAACCCTTCAAATTGGCGAAACTGTTAGGAGTGTCTGCTATTCTCAAAAGGAGCGTGCATTTGCTATCGGGTGCATTAAGAAGGAGCTAATCAAAGGAGAGGAGATTGTCACAAGCAACTTCAGGCTTGTGGAGGACGTTTTGTTTGGTGATATAGGCAAATCCTTTCAACTGAAGGATGGTAATGGGCCAGAGTTGATCGAGTGTATAATTCGCGCCGAGCTGCCTATCCGGTATGGCGATGGGATACCAGCGGAGAGATTCATTGTCGGAACGAGTTATCTAGAGGACGAGTGTAAAGATGCAAATGTTGGGGGCCGGATACTTGTCTTTGGTGTCGACAGTGGGAGGAGTCCGTACCTGATTATGAGCCACGTTTTGAGAGGCGCATGCAGGAAACTTGCCATACTTGATGGGAAGATTGTTGCGGCTCTGGTAAAAACTGTCGTCATCTATAACTACACCGAAACGACCGAGACAGCGGCGTCGCTATCGAAAATAGCAACATACCGGACGTCGACTTGTCCCATTTCCCTAGATATTTCAGAAAATATCATCACGGTGGGAGACATGATGAAATCAATCTCCTTGGTGGAATATACGCCGGGGAAAGAGGGCCTTCCTGACACCCTGCACGAAGTAGCTCGGCATATGGATGCTATCTGGACGACAAGTGTTGTTCATATTGAAGAACAGTCGTACCTTGAGAGTGACCACTACGGCAACCTCCTCGTGTTGCGACGCAACATCAACGGCGTGACTCTGGAAGACCGAAAACGACTCGAAATGACCAGCGAGATGAACCTTGGAGAACAAGTTAACAAGATCGTCAAGATCCAGGTGGAGCCGTCTGCAACCGCCATGGTAATCCCCAAGGCATTTCTGGCTACAGTAAGTCTTTGCCCAATCCATCCCTCTATTATACATCGAGCCAATACTCACATGAATCTACAGACAGAAGGCTCCATCTATCTATTCTCTACCATCTCCTCTGGCTCACAGGACCTACTGATGCGTCTGCAGGATCGCATGAGCGCCACTGTGAGTACGCTCGGCGATCTTGACTTCGTGCAGTACCGCTCCTTCAAGACCGATAACGCGGAGCACGACGCGCCGTATAGGTTCGTGGATGGCGAGCTCATCGAGCGCTTCTTGGACCTGGATGAAACAGTCCAGGGTGAGGTGTGTAAGGGTTTGGGACCGTCGGTAGAGGATGTGAGGAATATGGTGGAGGAGTTGAAGAGGCTGCATTAGAGAGCATGTGTGTGTATGTTGTTGTATGAATCTACCATGATGAGATGAGTGTACGAGGTCAAGGGATAGGATGTGCATGTATTTAGGCGTTCATTGGAGGGGCTACGTAAGAAAGAACGAAAGAACGAAAGAACATAGAGGAGACGTCCAAATAGCTGGCAAGGAACTGAATCCTACATTTGCACTATGCAATGCTACCTAGGTATATATGCCTTTATGCTCAGGGTAACGCTACCTCTTTTAATGCTGTCCATAACACCGCCGTGGCGCTGGCTATTCTCACTCTCTATTCATTCCCACCAATATACCGGTACACGACGGAGAAGTCTCTGCCTTTGCAATCCTCCTGCTCCGATGCGGCCTCGTAAACCTCCTGCGCCTTTGCGCCGAGCTCTAGACGGGCGCCGGCTTCCGACGCAGCTTGAATAGCCAGCTTCAGGTCTTTTTTCATGAGCCCAATGCCGAACCCACCACTGTAGTCCCTGCCGGCTGGGGCGCCCTCTACAACACCCTTGACGGGGTTGTTAACCTCGCTGGGCCAACACTTGCCTGTGCTGATGTTGATCAGATTGCTCAAGACCTTGCCATCTAGCCCCCATTTGATCCCAAGGTTCAGGGCCTCAGCCGTCGCGATGTTGTTGATGGCCAGGAGATAATTGTTGGCGAGTTTCCCAGAGAGGCCAGCTCCCTGGGGCCCACAGTGCACAACTCTTTTGCCCATCATCAACAGGATAGCCTCGACGCGGGACACGAGTGGCTCGGGGGCGCCTAGCATGAATGTCAAAGTTCCCGCTTTGGCACCAACGACGCCGCCAGACATGGGGGCGTCGACGAATCGACCTTGCTGAGTGCTGTGAACTGCATTGGCGACCTCGCGGGAGGAGGAGGGATCGATGGTTGAACAGTCAATGAATAGCCGGTTAGGATTGGCGACGATCTCAGTAGAGAGCGGGGGCTTGAGGATCTGGCCGAAGACATTGTTCACGTGCGATGGCTCGGGGAGCACAGTAATTGTTGTTTCCTAGGAGGAAGGGTAAGCATGAGGCTAAAAGAGTAAGGAATTGTGGACTGGACTGAGTTTTGAAGGTATATCAGAGGATTGGCTTTATTGTATTATTTTAAAATCAGGTGAAGATCAACCAAGACGGAAGAGCCCAACTTAGATCATTCATGGACAAACTCATCACTTAATTGGAGTGGAAGTGGGAGGATAGAGGATTGGCAGAGTAACGCAAGAGTGTAGACCTACCGAGTTCTCAGCCGCGTTCCGCACAGTATCTGCAACCTGGACTGCAGCACCGCTCGACGCCTTGGTCTCATTCACGAACCTCTCCAGAATCTGAGCATTGATGTCGTACACGCGCAGGGAGTCTGATGCTGGGAGCTTTGATTGTAAGTTGCGAGCCATGTTGTAACCTGTCCGTTATCAGTTAATGGAGCTCTGACTGACTCGCGTGGGCATCAGGTATACCCATTTGACCAAGGCCGATGAAGCCCCATTGCGCTCGACTACGGGCAGAAACAGAAAAGTATCTCTGTTGCGTGGGTTGGCAGATTGCGCGCAGCGCGGGTGCCGACATCCTGACGCTGGAACGCATTGCTCGTAGCGGTGGTAGAGGAGGAATTGCACGAAGGAAGAGAAGAAGCGGCAGCAGTGGGAGAAGTGGCAGGAAGTTGCACACAAGCCGGAAGTTGCGTGGGTGGCTGTTGGTCGACTTACTTGTACATACTGTGGAGATCTGGGGTGTGGGGGAACCGAGACTCCGACCAAACCCGTGGCAACCCGACATTGGGGCCTGAGGCGAAGAGAAAAAAAGTCGAGAGCTCCATTCCGCCGGTGGAAGGGGAAAGCAAAGAAAGAGCTGGTTGCTCGTCGATCTGCAAGCCGTAAAGGAAGTTAGTGCATGGCGTTAGCAAGGGCATGCTTGTGCCATATCAATAGCAGACTGCCTTTGTACCAGTCCTGCAGAGGTTGTCTGCGGAGCGGCCTGCTGGTTTGTGGAGGAGAGAGACAGGAAAGACCGTGAGAAATCCCAGCGCCAGCAGAGCTTCTAAGCGAAATCAGAGTCGGAGGCTGCCACGTGATCCATATCAACACATTCAGTACCAAACGCATACAAAAACGCAATTTCCAGCACCTCCAATTCTACTCGGTTATATTGCAATTGTCTTATATCCCTATTATTATTATGGCAAAGAGTTTTAGCTGTTGAGCAATACTCACTTTACACCTGATGCTAGATGCCTCAGGTACACAAGCTCATCTCCGCCTCTTGGAAGATCATACTCTTTAAATCTACAGGCATAGTTGTCAATTCTGCCAGCATCTTCTAGGCGTGGATCGTAAGTCTTTGTGAATTATAGGAAGTTCTCACGTCTAGAACTGTGTGTTCTGTCATCCCCTGTGCAAAAGCGGCTCCGAAGCGATGGACTCCGAGAAACCGACACGGCCATGAGCCCACCCTTGAAGAGTCTCCCTTATCCTTCAATACAAATTGCTATAGGCAGTGCCGGAAACGATATTATTGACTGGTCACTATTTGTCAGAGTGTTGCATCTTTTTAATTTGACTAACAAGCTTAAATATGACCTGGGAGGAAATAGCTGCGGATAAGAAGGCCCGCATTACTGCCTCTATCCCACCAGAATGGCGTATCAGTTCCATTCCCAAAACCAGCAATGTCATGGATTATCCCAAAGCTAGCGGCATTTTATCGACCGAGGAATTAGCAATCACTGAGTCCAGTGCTACGGACTTGGTCGCAGAACTCGCCATGGGGAAGCTCACATCAGTCGCCGTCACCACGGCGTTTCTGAAAAGAGCCGCCCTCGCTCACCAGCTCCTCAATTGTGCCCTCGAATTCTTTCCGGAGATTGCGCTTGCTCGTGCTCGTGAGCTCGATGCCCACTATGAGAAAACGGGCAAGACGGTAGGGCCATTGCATGGACTCCCTATCTCCTTGAAAGATCAGTGCCACATCAAGGTGGGTCTATAGTGAAGTTTGGTGTAACACGATTTAATTCTTCAGGGTTTAGAAACGTGTATGGGATACGTCTCTTGGGTTGGAAAGTATGCTACGGAAGACTCTGTTATAGTAACGCTCCTTTACAAAGCGGGCGCAGTATTCTATGTCAAGACCAGTGTGCCTCAAACCCTGATGATATGCGAGACCATCAACAATGTCATTGGTCGAACAGTGAACCCCCGAAATAAGAATTTATCTCCTGGCGGCAGCTCTGGAGGCGAAGGAGCCATTGTCGGATTTCGAGGGGGGGTTATTGGCTTCGGCACTGACCTTGGTAAGTGGAGTGGAAAGCATGTCCATGGATTATTCTAATCCTGACCAGGTGGAAGTATTCGAGTTCCTGCTGCCTTCAATTTTCTATATGGTCTCCGACCTTCGCATGGGAGACTTCCATACGCAAAAATGGCAAAGTAAGCCTCGTGTAATTACTAAGATAAATATTAACAAAAAGTAAGCTCTATGGAAGGCCAGGAGTCGGTACCTAGTGTCTGCGGTCCTTTGACGCATTCTATCAAGGGTCAAATACACAGCATCTACTACACTCAAACTTGCTTGGCTAACTTAATTAGATATGCGCCTCTTTGTCAAATCCGTCCTTGCCGAAGAACCTTGGAAATATGACTCCAAAGTGATACCCATACCATGGAGGCAGTCAGAAGAAAACGCCGTGAAATTAAAACTCTCTTCAGGCAGACTGACGCTCGCATACTATAACAGTAACAGCATAGTAAGTAAATCCTGCAAATTCGGAACTCTCCTCGTGACACACAACAGGTCCTCCCACACCCCCCAATTCTTCGTGGTGTTGAAACAGTTGCAACAACTCTCAAAGAGGCGGGTCATGATGTTGTCGAATGGGTGCCTTACAAGCCAGCCTACGCACATGCTCTAGTCTCTCGAGTATATGGCTCAGATGAAGCTACCGACCTCATCACTACTCTCAAAGAATCTGGTGAGCCGCTCATCCCCAACCTCAGTAACGATCAGTGGCCGAAAAAGCTCGATATAAATGAGTTGTGGGATGTCCACTTCCAGAAGTATGCGTTCCAGTTAGAGTATCTCGAGCAGATTCGGCTCGCGGAGGAGAAGCTTGGGAAGGAAATTGACGCCATCATCACCCCCGTTGCCGCCACCGCCGCAGTTCGCCATGACCAGTTCAAGTACTATGCATACACAAACATAGTGAACCTTCTCGATTTTACCAGCGTGGTCGTGCCGGTTACGTTTGCAGATAAAAATATAGATAAGAAGCAGGAAGACTACACACCTCTGAATGACTATGACAAGATGGTATATGATGAGTGTGAGTATTGGCGACCCATGCCATAATTAAATGCACTTACTAATGCCGAAAAGATGATGCGGATGCGTATCATGGGGCTCCTGTGGCGATACAAGTTATAGGAAAGAGACTTACGGAAGAGAAGACCATGGCCATCGCAGAGGAAATAGGAAGATTATTAGGCAATTAGTGTGATTTACAAGCCATAATTTCATGAATAAGCAGCACTATTCTTCTAGCACCATAATCCATCCGTTTTGGTCTGTCTTCAAAGCTTAGCTGTGTATTCGACGGGCTCGCAGCCTAGGAGGTTGAGACGGATACTTGTGGGTGATATAATTGGTCGGCGTTAATGCACGATTTGGCTATTGTCTCATCTGATAGGGTAGAATTTTGTACCTAATAACCGCATGTTATAGGACATCATGCTAGTCATGTACTGGGACAAAGCTTCTCTTGGACTGGCCAGACGATGGAATTACCTATGCCGTTCTTCTCTAGAGCAAACTACGGCCTATCATATATTAGCTCTTGCATTATCTCCAAAATATCTAGCTCGCCGCCCCATTTTTATTTCTGCAAAATCCGATATGTGAGAAATTGAAAAGTTATATAAACCATAGCGCATCTTCTTCTTTCCTATTCACACGCATAATCTCAAAGATCCCATGGAAACAAACAACAAATTATCATATCAAATCCCCTGTTAAAATCATGTCCTCCACAACCTCCAACACAGCAGTTGTGATCATCGATCCCTACAACGACTTCCTACATCCCGAAGGCAAGCTTAACAGATTGCTAGCCGAGAGTCTTAAAGAGACAGACTCCATCAAACACTTAAAAGAGCTTGTCGCCGCTGCGAGAGTTAACAAAATCCCAATCTACTATGGTCTGCATCAGCAACAGAAACCCGGCTTCATAGCTGGCTGGAAACACGCAACGGCCATGCAGCATAGCCAGAATGACAATAAGGCATTTGAAGAGGGCTCATGGGGTGTCAATATCTATGAAGGGCTTGAGCCGGATCTGAATAACGGTGACGTCGTGGTTTCGAAGCACTGGTCTTCCAGGTAACCCTTGCAATCAAATGTGAATTTTTTAATATACCGCTGCTAACATGAAAGGAAATAGTTCATTTCAAAATACTGATTTGGATTACCAGCTGAGGCAGAGGGATATCCAAAATTTGGTCTTAGGAGGCATGACCGCTAATACCTGCCTTGAGTCGACTGCGAGATACGCATATGAACTGTGAGTCCTCTTAATGACTACTCCACTGACACGAAAGCTAATCTTGATTAGAGGTTATCATGTCACACTATTGACAGACGCGACTGCAGGCTTCACCAAGGCGCAGAAAGATGCAGCAACTGAGTTGATCTGGCCATTGTTCGCCCATGAGGTGACGACAGTTGGGAAGTGGGCTGCGGGCCTGAAGAAGTAACCATGTTGTACTATTATTCATATTAGCTTCAGATTGGGTTAACATCAACTAAAACATTACCGGTAACTACCAGCGCTCAATTCCAATACGGTGCCATTGCGAGATCCAACAAAGGGCTTTTGAGCGTGAAGGATTCCACCTTATTTTAACCCGGGAATTGGCCATATTGCCAGTCCTCATCCCACGGCCCATGGCATATTGCGATCCAGTTCCTAACCATACCATTCATGCCCGTCTTATGTACTCCCCCTCTTACTTTGAGCATCTGATCAATACCCCTCAGGTGGATGTCGTACTCCTTTCCGTTGTTACCAGTTACCTATGATCTATTAGATGGGTCTCTGAAGAAGGGGACTAAACCGACATTAAAGAAGAGGAGTATTAGAGCAACGAGAATCATCTGATCGCTGGCGGCTTCCGATGGATCCTGTATTTTCTCATTTGTGAGCCGCAACGTCTCTGCCTTGTACCACAGAAGTTTTGACAGGTCTCCGAAAGACTTCATTCGGTCTAGGTGAACAGCTGCGCTAAGTAGAGTGGCATAGAAGAGGGGCATGTGATTCAGAGCGTAGGCAAACCACGAAACTCGTGGTGAGATCGGCGTTAGACTGTCGTCGTAGGAGCTGAGCCATGGGGCGAGGACTCGGATGACTGTTCAAGAGTTACTAATCGTAATTAATGGTAGGGGATTCGAGGTTTGTAATTTCGCACAGTGAGATATCAGCCACTCTGTAGGGATTGGGCTTTCAATTATAGTTGGGGTAGAAGAAAACGGATCCAGTCCTCCCAAGAACCAGGGATTGACGCCGCTGGTCTGTGGGGAGAGGATTTGGGCAGCTGTAGGATAAAAGGTGGGAGGGGCACGGAAGAGTCCATGCATAAGCTGGTCCATATCATACTGCATTATTAACTCATCGAACATTAGTTCCACTTCGGTGGAAGCTTGCGGCATGAATTGCAGGGCCACAACCGATTCAGGGGTCAGAAGCACCTCAGAGCCATTGATTATTCTCTTAAGGCGGCTGTTTCTGTTAGCTTGCCTTGCATTAGAGGATTCCTGGCTGGCCCTTAAATGCGAAGAAGAGATTAGTGGGTCATTTGACAGCTTCGATGCAACTTACACCAGCGGCTTGTATGCGCACTTCTGCGGCACCCCACGCTGCGTGCAATCGTTACACGGCAGTCGTCGGTTACATTTCTGCTTCCTTCTGTGGCACTCGGTGCAGGAAAGCAGGCCGCGATTCCGTTTCGAGGCACATCCTCCGCCCTTGGCAGATTGCTTCGGTTGGCTTTCCATTTGAGAGGACTACAACCAAGTTACTTGAAAGTACTGGATTTTCTTATGTGTTTAACTTTTTTAACTTAAATAATAATCCGTCCCAGAGAGCCACGCTTGCAAATATTAATACAGCGAAGGGATGGCGCTTCAGAAGATATTGCTGACCAAGAATTCGCGAATACTCTTGAAGGTCCTACAAAGTGAAGCTAAAATCGGCGATAATGCAAGACACGTGCATTAGGATGGAGGGCTGGGAGTTCTTCTCCTGTTGTAAACTTAGTCAGCCACTTGGCTCATGCTATTTTGGCCCAGCAGAGTTAGTCAGTAAGCAAAACACTTATTAACAAACGCCGAAGGCATGATGGAAAGTTATGGATTGCACGGATGATGTAATGGAGTTGGAGCTGGGGAACGTAATGATTTCCCCTCTATCCAGCGAGCCGACGCCGCACTGATCCCGCTTACATAACAAGTCTGCCAGCGTTTTCTTTACATAGAAACCGTAGATTGCTAACAAGAGCTTTTAACTCGGGCTGTCCGATGCTGAGATTACAATCTATCGTGTCCGAGCATTAGATCACGATTACATGAAATTCAGGAGTAGTCATGCTAATACGTACTTGTCAGAGAAATCACTCGACATTTTCCAGAAGAATTGAGCAAGACACTCACTCATACATATTGCTTTGAACAGTAGATTCTCATCTTGAATAAACAACATATTCATCTTACAGATCCATTGCGGCGGGTAGAATTCTTGAGTAAGGGTGTCCTTGCAGTCAGAACATCCTCCACGATCGCCCCGCCCTCGTCATCTGTCTCGGCATCGACTCTCGGGCTTCGAGCGTACCCAGCAATAAATGTGGTATTTGACTGGGTGTCGTTTGTCAGTGTTTCCCCTAGGTAGATTGAGGGTGATACTTACGTTGTCTTCCGTACTTTGTGCCACTCTTCTAGCCCTGAGCTCAAAATATATTCCCATGACTAGAAGACACCCCTGCAGGCATCCTGTAACGAGAAATATACCCCACGTGCTCCAACCTTCCATGCCCAGTCTTGCTGCCAAACTCCCCGCCCAGAGGAAGGCACCTGGCGTCTGAATTAACATCATCGGTATGCTCAAGCTCCCAACATGACCAAGAGAGTAAGTCATCCAAATTTGTGGGAAGTACTGTATGGCCGCTAATACAGTTGCACAAATTCCCATCAAATTTGCCCAACCGCCAAGGAGGTGTGGTCGCGCAAGAAATAATGCTGTGCTTATGATAATAGTCGCTAAACCGTGCACCAGGCAGATTAATGCAACCCCGACGGCAGTCCGCCATGTATATTGATATTTAGTCGTGCTATTTGGCAGATCAGGGAGTCGCGGGAAGAATATGAGGAAGAGGGCCAAGCTGCAATATACGATTAGGTCAAGTATAGCTACGAGGCGTGGGTAGACAACATCACAGAGAACGACAGCCATTGTGTGCCAACTTGTGCAATGCCCAACAGTCCAGCTGCGCACTCGAAGGTGCTCACTTCCTTACAGCAAGCAACATCTGCGCGTGACGTTGGGAGGACTAGTATATTGGCGAAGGTTGCTGTTGCGGACGTCGTGCCGAGCAGGACGAAGTATGGAGAGATGCCCTCAGAGGTGCCGCGAGCGATAATTCTGTAGTGTTGCGGCAGATAGGATATGAGGATTCCAAAGAGAATGAGGCTGCATACAGTATTAGTCGCCAATACTTGGATGCTTTGGTTGTACTCACAGGGAAATGGCCAGGTTAACGTAGCCGGGGGACTGGAGCTTCTCGCATCGATCAGCCGTCAGGTCAGCTCCGAGACCTCGGAAGAAGTCCATGTTGATCAGACGAGGTTATCCTCAGTACGGCGAGCAACAAACTCCTTACGTAACGCACGTTTTCGTGGTGGGTAGAAGTTGGGACGTTGTTGTTGTCTGTTGTGAGCACGACTGTCTGCAGCTGTTGTTTCCGGGGTTAGCTTCTTGGCTTCCCAGTGGCCCGATTATCGACTCGGTTATCAGCTCGGCTATCTCGCCTCGGCACCTTTTCTAGTGGCGGCCTTGACAACACATCTCTCTGTAGTTGTTGGAGGGGCAGGTCTTGGGTTCTTGGGTTCTTGGGCTCTTGGGCTCTTGGGCAGTACATGGAGGAGTTACCATCACGGCTATCTGCCCTCGATACTGCTTATGGCCAGCGTGGCTCCGGGCAGCGTCAATTTTAATTCCGTCAATTCACATGGTAATGAATAGATGAATGGCGCTTTATCGAGAACGCCTGCAAAATTGCCCTATCACTGCCGTTCCTGGTTTTCACGGCAGTGATCTAGACAGCTAATTTTAGTCAACCCGTTGTGAAGATGGGCATGGCGCGACTGTCACTTAGAAGGGAGCAGGAGTGGCTTCTTGCAAAAATCTATCCGTTTTACATTTGCAGCGAGATGCTCGTAGTGATGCAATTCACTACAGTGCTAATATATTCGGGTTTTAGGTTATGAGTAGGAAGGATCCAGGTAGTGTTATTTTGATCGTGTGTTGATGTAACCGTCTTATCGACGCAGCACGAAGTATAAGGATGGCCCATCATATTCCCGCCTATCAGATACCTAAAACGTACACTCATATATAAATTGAAAAGCGTTCTATTATTGCTTCCGTATGTCATTGCTTATGTTACCACGCCAACAAGCTTGTCTGGTTGATAAGATTACCACCCTTGAATTTCCCAGAAGCCTGGCATAGCCGATAAAAGCTGTATAAGCTGTATATATCCATTATACATGATACTAATATGTGCCTAAGCTTTACATTTCAATATATTCTTCCTCCAAACACGGCTTGAGCAGCTCTACACCATCTCGAGGGCTGGGGTTTGCTCCAGAGAGTGGCGTGGTCTATTTTGATGGAAGATGACATGACAGCTAGATATATTTGGCGGTGAAATGAGGCAGTATTTTTTGGTTTGGCAGAAAACAGCATCGTAACAGTCCTTACAGCCTGGGAGGCATCAACTGAAGAACATGTCCCCGAACACACAAAATCTTTGATACGTTAGACGAAGTTGGCGACTTGCATGCAAGCATGTGGTGTCGGAATGTATCCAACACCAAACACCCCAACCCCAAAGCTAGTAGCGTCAACGGGAAGCGCATATAGCTGCACCATCGCAGAATCAAAGTTTCGTGAAAGAGAGCTTGGAGGATTTATTTCTGAGCAGAGTCGGAACTTAAACGTGACTATTGGAATTGAAGATATTTCGGAAGTTAATTACTTCAAAAGTGCTCAATGGTAAGGTGCCAATGCCGTCGAGTCATGTATGCTAACTAGCTCTTAGGTCTCCAGATGGAACTACTCTCTTGACTTCGAGCGCAGATAATACTATCCGATCATTTATTCTGCCTCCAACTCTTCTCGACAATCCTTCTTCGCCCATATCTCTCGCTCCATACACAACTCACGTCCATCCCACAAGTATAAATTGCTTCTCTCCATACCCCCACTTCATCCTCTCCGAACCCAGCACTGCGCTGTACCTCTCTACGCCTACAGACCTGCCCATCCGCCTCATAAACTGCCTTTCACCCTCCCCGACACTTATCTCCACCTATTCTCTAATATCTCCTACAACTGAAGCCTACCAGACACCATCCTCCATCGCATGGTCTTCATCCGGCACTCACTTTCTCACCGGAACCGACTGCATGATCGCGTTATTCGATATTGCGCGCACAGGCGAAGGTCCCAGCGTGAAAATGCCCACTATTCCATCTAAAAGACATAAGATGAAGGGCGGAGGAGTTGGCATGCGTGGTATCGTGTCAGCCCTCTCGGTCCAGGGCGCAGATGGCTTGCTCGCAGCTGGGACATGGACTAGATGGGTGGGATTGTATGACATGGAGGGAGTGGGTGGGACGGTAGCTAACTGGAGCGTGGCGGAAGCCGCGGACGAGCATGCGAAAATTGGAGGGGCTGGTCTTACACAGACATTGTGGAGCGCATGTGGCAGATATCTTTATGTGGTAGAAAGGAAGAGTAACGGGGTCCTGGTGTATGATGTTAGGGTTATGGGAAAGCTTGTCGCCTGGTTAGAAGGAAGACAAGCACTTACTAATCAGAGGATAGGAGTGGATGTCTATGAGGGGCAAGAAGGAATGGAGCTATGGGCTGGTGGAACTGATGGTATGGTGAGGGTATGGGAGGGAGTTGGAAAGAGTGAAGGGGCGTTGGAAAGGAGTTGGGATTGGAAAGCTCATGATGGTATGTTTGGCCTTTAGTGTATGCACTGAGTTGCATGCTGACCAACTCTTACAGATCCTGTCTCGTCTACTATATTGCATAATTCTGGCACAGTGATTGCTACTTGCTCTGGGCAGAGAGTTCAATCGAAGTTTGAGGATGATAGTGGTAGCAGTGATGGAGAAGAAATTAGCGAAAGGGAAGAGGCCGATCATTCTGATGAAAGCTCCCATGATTCTCTAGGGAAGTTTCCTACGGGGACGAACCGTATTCCAGACAACAGCATTAAAGTATGGTACTTATGATATTTATTTCAACAATTGTAGGTCATCCTGCCCATAGGTACGCAACAAGCAAAATTTGTCGCAGCGAATACATCAAAGTGTCGCCCAGCCGAATGGACAAGGTTCAACTCCCAAAAATATCCCATGTCTCGAACTTTATTCCCACCTCGCATCTATACATGTGCTGACTCTTTCCATGAGGTTTTTACCACACATCTCTCCGAATCTATTAATCCTTTGTTGTCTGCCTATCTGCACGAAAGCGGCCAGCCCAGATTGGCAGGATGTGTTAGGCTCTTGAGACTCTACCTCTCTTGGAATTTTCATTGCCGAACTAATGCACTGAGCCGCAAAAGCATTCATGCCTGCTCGTCTAAGAAACAACTCCCAGTGAGTCTCTTCCTCGAGAAGACTACTCTCCGCAGCTGCATGTTGCATAATGCGGTTTGCCAGCCACTTGAACAGGTTGTCTTTGCCGCCACCGACAAGTTGCACCTGAACCGCGGCATCTAAACCCGCTGTGAATCCTACAAAATCTCCGAATGCACGGCAGTCAATCTCATCCATTTCATGGGTACTATTATCGGCACGACCGTCACTAACCAAAACTACAAGCTTCTCGTACCTAATGCTGACCTTTTCTAATTGATTTCGGATAGGTGGCTTCGATTTCTGGCCCGGAAGTGCCTTCTGTTTGATTTTCTGGAGAGTGGTAAGGACTATGCCAGTGGTAGGTGAAACTATCAGGTCGGCTTCTGAGTCGAGGGGGGATGATACTGGTGACCGAGTTACGGAGTTAGGTAGCCATGCCGTTGTATCATGAGCCTTAAAATCTCGCTCGATGAGTTTAAGCGCTGGCAACTGAGATTCGATGTTCTTGATCAATGCCCGATCCTTTAAGAGAGCAGAAGAGATTATGACACTAATTGGTGTTGTTGGAAAAGGTATTGTTGGGACTGGGAGAGAGATGACAGGGATAACAGGTGCGTTTGATTCTGGCGGCGGTTGAGCCGCATTCTGATTTTGAGTTTCTGACCGCACTATTCGATCTCGAACCTGAGTTTGATTACTGGCTTTGGTAAAATCAAACATACTGGCAGGCTTTTGTTTCTTAACTCCACGAAGTGCAAAAAAGTTGTCTAGTGCATTTTGGGCGGAAAATACATCCCCCATGAGCAGACCAGACTCGCCCAGACTGATTTGCTCGCTCTCCTGGTCAAAGGAAACCGGCATTAACCCATCTAATGTCGGCATAGTTTCTCTTTCAGAAGGAGGAGCTCTTACATTGAGTGACCTCTGTAGTATTAGCTCTGGAGAGTTGACTGAATATTCGCCGCCTAAACTGGATCTTGCCCTATCAAGATCTACCCTTCGTTTCTTGGCTAGATGCACGATATCCTGAGAACGCTTGTCTTGAACATCTGCTACTTCGACCTCTTCATCATCATCTTCTCTTAGAATCCTCATCCCGGGTGGTTTCCACGTCAAAGTCGATGTGTCCACAATCTGATCATCTCCTGGTGATTTTAAAAGCAGCTTCCACACACAGTCATCCTCGGGATGGACCTCCTTCAAAGCCATTTTCGCCGAATCCTTTGGGAACGGGTTCCATTTTAATTTTACATGTCCACTCTTCTGCCCTGGCCAATCGGGAGGCTTATGTCCAAGCGCTTCCTTAATCATTTCCTTATGGATGGTAAATGAGCTCGTTGATCCATTTAGATGTGGGACATTCTTCCAAGGAGGTTCAGGGAGAGAGAAGTCCAGTACTGGTTCTTTAACTCGCCCCATAATATCAGCAGTTAATAAGGTCTCTTGCTCAATTCGTTGATTAACTGTCTTAGCTGCATTGCCGAATATCCTTTCAAAATGTATGTTGCGCATGGCATCTGGCGTCGAGGTGCTTGACGAGTTGAGAAGCATGTCTTCGACAAAATCGCTGAAATGGACTGATTTTGGAGCTGGTACAGGCATTGGTGGCGTCAAAGGGCCTTCTATTTTGGAAATTATCTGCTTCAACTGCTGACCTTCTACGACTGAAGGTGACATTGGCCAGGACGCTGACTCAACGTCGCAATAGGAACTTGGCATGGAAGCTAAATCATCTCCTTTGCAGAGGTCCACCGGAGTGTCATCATGGATAAAAGAATTTCGAAGAGGAGAAGGGATGTCTTCTCTAAATACGACTTTCTCAATGGTTGAAAGATCAAGGCACGTAAGAGATGTTGGGTCACTCAGAATTGGGACCTGAAAAACTGGATCTGATAGTGATGGCTCAAACGGCTCGATTCCTTCAAACCTTGGTGAGAGAGGCGGCGTCACGGGTTCAAGTACAGCTTTCTAACATTTCTTCTCGTCAACAATTCTGCGAAGTCCATTAAAAATAGAGGAAGCCATGATCACTTACTTTTGCGTATGTACGCATGCCTTTCCAAAGCTCCTTCTCGTCCATCTCCGTCCAATCTGGCCGGATTGTTCTTTGGATATGCTCAAGGCTCTCTCTGGTGACAATTATCCTTTCTGTCTTGATGTCTTCGACGATCTCTTTTCCTAACTTCCAGAAATAATGCGAGAATTCTAAACCTTCATTCCTTGCGATATTTAAATTTTCTAACGGAAGTCTCACATCCTTCAGTTTGGGTTCAAAGGCTTCTCTCCTTGCAAATTCCCTTATGTCAGTCTCGTGGTCACTTCTCAATAATGGTAAATCAACCCGCATCACCTTGAATTCAGACCTGCTCTGCATCGACGGCATGATGTCTTCAATAAAATCTCTCGATTCAAGATGCATCGCCCACGCAAGTAGCTGAGCCCCATCTTTAGAGACTGCGAGGCGTTCATAAATGTGGCAGTCCTCGGGGAACCTCAGTTGCTCTAAGCGAGAATCATTAATTATTCCTGTATTAACAGACTGCTCGATTGGACCGAGAAATGTGGACAATGAGAGATCTGTCAAATGATTGCGTGACAGACCATTCAGACGTGCGTACAAGACTGGCGTGATGTCCGGTTCATCTAAGCCCTTGCAGGCACATAAATTCAAAAAATTGGACATTTCAACACAATAACGTATGAAACTGAAATCAGGAAAGACAGAAGCAAATTATAATTTGCAAAATTATGGCATTGATTCCGAAATTTGTAGTTTATGCCAGATAACGTCAAGAGCGTTTCGCGATACCAGAGCTGGTGGGAATGTCTTCAGCAAAGTATCTGTTCTTGCTCCTTCGGCTCTTATTGACTGGATAGTATGAAGTACCTTTGATAAATTTTGTTCGCTCGCCAAATGCCTTTCGTCAATAGGGTTTGTGTACAGCAGTTTAAAGTTGGACATGTAGTTGAAGTCAAGAGACGAGGTGAAATTGCTTACTAATTCATCTACGGTCTCTACCAACGAAAGCTCGACACACATAGTATTCCTATGAATAATGTTGATTAAGCTGTGCTGAAATTCTGACAGTTATTCCTTTCAGAGCTCTGCATGTGAATTCTCTAAGAATGAAGTAGTGTAAGGGCACATTGGATATGTGAATAGTATCATTCTACCTGCGCCATCACTTCATTGAAGGCGAATAGGATAAGTTAATATCAGCGCATAAAGAATGAAATGGTTTTGCTGGATACTAAGGCGCAGTATCTTCCTGTATCACCGCTTCTAGGCTATATTTCTCAGCTATCCTTCTGTAGAATAGAATAAAGTGGGATCTGAGTGCTTCCAGGTAATTAGTAGCCATTATTCTTCCTGCGTCCTTAAGGGTAATGAGGCTGATATCTTAGAACCACAATAACAATACAATACACCAATGAAGGTCTGACCAGTCTTAAAACTAGGCTTCAGGTTTCTATGCAGAAAAGCCTCCTGGCCTCTAGAGCCTCGAGTGACGCATACAGTTCTGGTATCCTCTTTAATCTCAAATGCAACCCCATGACTATATAAGACTTTACTCTAATCTCTCTTGTCCCATTTTCACGCTTATATCACCGTAATCGCTAGTATCTCTGTTCTAATTTCAAATAAGGTTTTATACCGTTCCTTATGCTTGGATTTTCTAGCTACCCTTAGTATTTTCTGGACCGTATTACGGTAAAGTCACCTGCCAGATTTAAACGGCGTTGTGAGGCAATTTAGGCTCCTTGGTTGCTAAATTACACAGCTTCCAAGCATTAGGTTTTATCTAATTGAGTTCTTTTCGGGACAGCTAGGTTGAGGCTTTGATTTAAAGGTAATATCACTAGATTCAAGACGCCCGTTATATATTATCATTAACCGAGAGGTATGGGATCTCAAGGCTGGAGATTGAGGCGTAAGTGTAGCCACCACAATAATGCATCCAAATTTAAGCCTCTGAGCTACGGTAGTCTCTTTCCGATTAGTCTTTGGTATGCGCGATATTAGGTGGAGAAAATCGCGATTTTTACGTTGTAATATGTAAGACCTCTGTGGTGAGAAAAGAGGGGCAATGAGACCCCAACATCCCAGGATACCACGTCAGTCATTTTAACCTAGTGTTAAGACAATATGTTATACGTATTCCAGAATTCTAAGATTCAATTGCGTCCGTACACACTCGGCAAGAGCCGTATAAACCCACCCATATCCGCATGAATACGTATAGATCCGTATACACCCGAACAGGCCCGTGTGCCAAGCGTCGAATTCTACAGGCTTTAAACTCCTGCATAACATTGTTGCCACAAAAGTCTTAGAGTCTTGTTCCGTGGTTATGAATTATTAAGCTGCTATATGTCATCAATATTCATGAATAGTGATTGATATGGAGGTGGCGGAAGGAGAGAAGTTTATAAAACGGGGACCTCTATTGCAAGAGGCACTGGTTGGTTCTACACAGAAGAAATAATTACCATCGGACAACTCTACGAAAGAACATTCCTCCTACACTTCAAACATGTCTGCAGCGAAAGTCATCACGGCATATCAAGGTGCTGACGGTACGGTGAAGAAGGTGTCGCATGCGCTCCCTTCGACCTTACGGCCCAAGGAAATTTTGGTCAAGATCACACACTCAGGACTTTGTTATACTGATGTTCATGCCATTCACTACAACTCCGTTCTCGGACATGAAGGCGTTGGAATTGTTCAGGCTGTTGGTTCAGAAGTTACACAGTTCAAAGTCGGGGACCGAGCCGGTGGTGGATTCCTACGCAACTCATGCGGTCATTGCAAGTACTGCTTGAGTGGAGACGATATGTGGTGCTACGAGCGCGATATATTTATAGAGTCCGATAAAAGTAGGAACAGCGGGACTCTCGCCGATTATTATATTGGTGTTGAGACATATCTGCATAAGATACCAGACAGCCTGTCGAGCCAGGACGCAGCTCCACTTCAGTGTGCCGGAGCAACGGTATATTCAGCACTTGTCGACAGTGTTAAGCCCGGCCAGCGTGTAGGTGTAGTGGGAATTGGCGGGCTTGGTCATCTAGCAATTCAGTTTGCGGCGAAGATGGGCGCTGAGGTTGTGGTGTTCTCATCAACCGCAGACAAAGAGAAAGAAGCCCGAGGTTTTGGTGCATCCGAATTTTACCTGTCGGAAGACCCTGGAAAAATTGTTAAGCCCATTGATGTGCTTATCGCTGCTGGCTCAGGATATCCGGACTGGGAAAAGTAAGCCATCTAAGCTTTAACGGTCAAGCTAAGCCTTGTTGCTAATATTTACTCTCATAGATATCTGAACAACAAGATACTTGCCAGGAAAGGCGTTATCGTACCTCTGGGCGCAGGAACATCTATGGATCTTCCGTAAGTCATATTCCTACATCCATTTTGATGCCGTAATTTCTATTACAGTCCAGCCACTTCAATTCTTGTCTCGTAAACTAATTATCCTCCTGCAGAGGTTCACCGATGCTGTTCGATGGCTACTCAGTGAAGATGTCTCTAGTTGCTACCAGAAAAGTACACGACGATATGTTGGAATTTGCGGCGTATCATTCGGTCAAACCTACTATTGAGACTTTCGAGCTCTCTGAAAAGGGCATTGAGGCTGCTTTGGGCAAGTTACAGTCCGGTACCATGCGATATAGAGGAGTTCTCGTGGCTCCTTAGTGCGAATTGTTATTCTTTCTTCAGATAAAATATTAGATTTAAGAATTCAGATCGTTTTACGTATTCACTTAACAGTTGCTGTGACATATTGTTGTATTCCATTCGTGGAGATGGAGTTATGTTTTCCGCAGCGGAAAAGGCCAAACCGCAAGTACGGCAATAAATGACGGTGATGGTACATGAATTGCAATTCAGAGCTAACTACCTCTATTTAAAGCGGTCGACGTTTCCAGTCAAATTGATTCTTATATGGTAAGAGACACTACACTGTCTCTATAATTAAGCTATGAATCTTCAAACAGTACTCCCAGCATATTCTTTACATATGCAAATTTTGCCATCCGACGTCATATTATTTCCGATGCAAAGCATCAGTAAGTACTTGATTATTTAAGTCCTTACATCCTCGGAAGTTGTTCGACTTTCTGTATTACTGAACAAGCTGCATCTCGCTTATTTAGGGGCGCCGCATTCGCCGGCCGTACATTTCCGCCTTCAAGGCGCCGTCCCAGTCCATCCCTCACACGAGTACATCGATGCCAGTCTCTATCCAGCCAAATCCGCAAGCTGGATTCGAGTAGAATGGAATTTGATTATACATCCGGTTACTACCCCCGCGTATGCAAGCGTTGCAAGCAGTTGAAGCGCAAATGCGACAAGGCATGGCCAAAATGTCGCTCTTGTCAGAAGTACGCCCATAAGCTTAATAGAGCAATTCTCAAGAATTTGCCTTGCAATATTAATCAGCATATCTAGGGGCCACTTCGTATGCTTTTACGACAACTCCAATGAGAGCTATCCTCGGCAGGGACTAGTCTCACCTCCAGCTTCCTTGGAGGCGAGCTCTGATATAACACCGAGACCAGTCGGTTTAGAGCTAGAGAGAAGCGTAAGCAGCAAATTTCCGTCAATATATTTCTTGGACTATCAACTATATCAACGGAGTATCGCGGAGCTTCCAAGAATTACCTATGTCGTACCGCCCGGCCTCGAAGCCCTGACAAAAGATATCGGAGAGAATGCAAAGATTTACTTCAAGCGGATTCATCCCTGGATGCCATTTCTTTCTAAAATTTTATTTAATGAGCGTCTCCTAAGCCCCTTTACTCCTCGTGGCCTAGAAGTTTCACTTCTGTTCGCCTGTGTAAACCTCGTCTGCAGTGTACCGGGTGAGGAAAGAACGAGAACCAGCGAATATCTTGTTATCAAGAGTACATTGTTGGAGGCAGAGGTAGCAGGGGTCCTTTCATTACGAGTATTCCAAGCCTGGATCTTACTGTGCGTGTACGAAATTGGGCATGCAATATATCCATCCGCATATGTGTCGATTGGCGCTTGTGCTAAATATGGTGCTGCTCTTGGGCTGAGCAGACACAGTCCTTCTGGCCCGGAAGAGACCTCGAATTGGATAGAAGCCGAGGAGAGAACTAGAGCATGGTGGGCAGTTATTATTCTGGATCGGTAAGTACAAACTTTATCGTGATGAATGTCGAACTCGGCCGCAGTTTTCTTGTTAAGTGATGGCCATCTTATATCTTTGGCGAGACTCCGTGTAGATGGAATTTAGAAACATACACTATTGGACAGAACTTACTGGTTTTTTTTTTGAGACAGGTTTTTGAATCTTGGTTGTCCGGATCGATCGCTATCAACAGAGGAACCTGTAAGCAATACAATATTGCCCATTGACGATGCATCGTGGGATCAAGGAGTATGAATCGCCAGCTGAATACCTGTCATTCTTTTGTGCTCTTGCTTACAATATATATGACAGACACGAAAAGATAATCACCTCTATACTCTGTCGACTCCAATATCTCCACTTATGGGCAGATTCGGTCTCATGGCTCAGGCTGCAAGCCTCCTTGGCCGGGTAATGAATTTTCTCGCCGAATTCAGAGATGGTACAACATTTTCCACCGAAGAGGCTACAATTCTCCAACGTGCACTGGCTGCACTCGTCATTGTAGCTAATGAGGAGGGTAGCGCTCGCGGCATTGGTGTTTGTACACCAACCGTACTCTGTCTTAGGTGTGTGTGTTCATGTCCAATGAAACGGAAACTTGTCATCTGTTCTATACCCTGACGCTTTTCAGTGCCCGTATTACCCTCGCACTCCACGCTTACAGCAAAAATCCTGCATTGAAGAGTTCTAACTACGATCCCGAAATAGACATTATAACCGGTGGAGTCGCCTATGATATGATGCGACTGTGCCAGTGGGCAATATCAAAAATCCTAAAGGACGTGGATGAGGAGATCTCTCCATTTCCCCTCAGCACGGCGTACTATACTGCCGTTGCTTATCTGAATCTTCATTATAGGGACAACAATCCAGAATACCTTGAGAGACTTTCCGAACTCAAAACTCTATTGACAATCTGTAATGAACGATGGAAAGTTGGCGGTAAGTCATACTCGCTTCAAACACTACCCAATTCTGGCACGAGATTGTTTAACGCAAGCCTTAGGAGTATATTTGAAGATGATTGAGGCAAGAGAAGCCATATCTATCAATAGCTTAACTTAGCTATAACTTCGTATTCTCTATATCCGATATCCACTCTCCCTTTTGCGACGATTTACGTTCGATGATCAACACAAGTCGTCTGCTTGATCTGAGTGGTACCATTTAGGTTTTATATTGCAGTTTAATGAAGTCCATTCAACCAGAAGTGGGAACTGGCCTGTATCCCTGTTTTATGTGAGAGGAAGCCATGATAGATGAAAAACAGGATATAGTGGATGTTTTCTGTGCCGATACAGGCATCTTATAGTGGAGTTACGCATACTACACGTAGTTTGGGGTACATAGTCGTAGTACAACAATTTATTAATGTACAAGTCTATCCTTGGTAGTTATCGTTAATTCATTTTACCGTACACCTCCCAATGCTTATTAAACAAATATCTTCCACCCCAGCCATTCGGATTAAAAGGGATCGCCGCTTCATCACTCCTTGCGAATTCAGCCTGTTCATCACTTAGGGTGCCTTTCTCAACCAACTCCACAATCCATTCCTCATTCCTTGGAACAGGAACATACCAATCCGGCATATACCTGACCGTAATATTGTGTCTCAGGCCTCGCATCTGGCTCTCAAAATCCGAGCTCTTGAAGTCTCCAAATGGATCTTCCACTCTGTCCTTGACCTCTGGGAACAAGAACTCCTCTATTGCCTGTCTCCTCGGCCACCCCGACCTGCGATACAGATCCCTGATCCAACCTTCCCACGTTGGAGGGCAGAGCTCAGGTGTGTATCCTGAGTCTAAATACGGGCCACCAGGTACGAACTCCTCTTTCAGTTCTGCAGTGCTCATGATAAAATCTAGCAGTGCCTCGTTTACCGGCCTTGCGTACTGGATCTCCGGTCCATAAAACGGTGTCTTTATCTTATACGCCCTCGGCATGGCATTCAGATGGCGGAATTCGTCGAAAAACGGGTCACGATTACCATCGCCCTGTGTAGACATAACATGGAGGCGATTAGTAGCGGTGTCAAACACTATTGCATCTCCAGTTGCCCACACGCCCCCTCTCACTATGGACAACGGGATGGCGGACTTCGGGAAGAGGTCTTCGAAATCCAACATGCTTTCTTCAAAAGTTTTGGATGTGGCTTGAGCATATCTATCCCAGTGCCCTAGTGGATCCCTCGAGAGGTATATATCTTTATCATTTCGATAATCGACGAACCTCCCATCGCGGAACAGAACGTCTCGATCCAGCATCCATCCGCCTGTGTAATCATCCACGTAGGGCATTTGCTGCATGGTCTCAATAACCCTCTCATCCAACCCCATCTGTCGAGCTAGTGTAAGATTAATCGCCTTATCGCCGACGTGTGGAGGATACACGATGGCATCTGGGCCGAGATATCGCATGTCTCGGAGCAACTCGTACCACTTCGTCACCAATGCAACGGTTTCCGTGGTGCTGTAGCGAGGAAGGACTGGCAGAGGAGGTTCGTAGAAGAATAGATGGTACAGGACAACGGCTTGAGTGATGAAGATGAGAGTGATAAGGACAGAGAGGGTTCTGCTGGAAAAGCCCGCGACTGAGAATCGCCTTGGTTTATTAGTATGGAGAGGGAGGCCATGGTTCCCTAAGACCTTGGCTATGGATATCTTAGCCATGGCTGAATATCCTAACGCCAGTGACGGCGAAAGGGAGAATTTCTGCTTGCACTGAAGTCGCTGGAAGGATCGCAAAAGAGGAGTCCAGGTACAGAAGCCTAAGCGAGACTAGCCAGGGGTTCGAAAGAGCATAGATCACTATACATTGCCTTTGTAATCCACGTAAAGTAGAACGAGTAATCATGAGAACAGCCACATAATATATGGTGCTTCGAAGTAAGAATTTACATTGATATCTCTACCCTGTTGCCTGCCTATAACTGCAGTGATATATTCAGATGCTCAACTATGCGACCAACGCCAAACACCCTTCCTTTTCGTCCGGTGCCTGCTTCCCCATACGCATTTCATCCAGCCAGTCCATTTTACGTTAGTAAACACTATTCCTGTATCCATTTGTCGACCGCCCATTAGCAGTACCCATGAAATTACCAAGTTGCAACTTTTGGATACCCTCTCGCAGCCCACCAACCTTGCCCGCAACATGCAGGATGCTCTGCTCAAATTCCGTCAGGGCATATGCCAACTGCCTGATCTCGTCCTCATCTCCTGCCGACCCATCGTTCCTCCTCGCTATCAGCGAGTTGATCTGCTGTGCGCTGGTCTCCTCCACAGAGCGTAAGTGCTGTTCAATTTCGGTGATATGTTTTCGATATTTTGCCAGTGTTGCAGAGAGCTCGTCTGCGTTTGACGAGAAAAAACCCACGATGTCGTGGACATCACTTTCACTGCCACCCTGTACTCGACCGTCTCCGGAAGAAGGTTTGGCTGGCCAGACCCCAGAGACATGGTACTGCGGCGGGAGCTTTAGGTTGTCAATTGCGCGGAAGCTCAGCTTCGCGTTCTCTGCATCCGATTTAATGAACTCACGGACGTGAGAGATGGCTTCTGCATCTGCAGCCATGGAGCTTTCAAGACCGACCAACTTTCGCCGCAGGAACTCGACGTCCGAGGGGACAGTAGCCAGCTGGGAGTCGTGAGGGGCCATAATAGCGTTGCAATCGTTCTTGAGGTTGATCTGGCCTTGTATCACATTATCCATATGTTCGATTTGCTTCTGAAGCTCCTCATGGAGATCATTGAAACGAGTCGTTCCTCGAAGATTGGCTACATCGATTTTGACCCCCGGGATTGTTTGCGGCTGTAAATTTCTGCCCTGGCCCATTGTCAAGCCACCGCCAAAGGCAGAACCTCCCAAACCCGTCGAGCCTGAAGCCACCTGCGATTGATTTAGGGATGGAAACATGGTATTGGGTTGAGATTGCTGATTCTGGGCTGTTCCGAGACCACCACTATTCGCAGTTAGAGTTGACTATAACAGCACAATTAAAAAAACTTACAAGAGGGATGTGGTAGGTTGACTCTGGCCAAATGTGTTGGTCCCACCTAAGGTTGGCTGAGAGATATTTGTACTACCAAATAATCCACCGCTTGGTTGCGTCGACCCAAATAGACCTCCGGTCTGGGGTTGGGTGGTGGATGCGGTTGAGCCAAATAAACCCCCTGCCTGTGGTTGAGATGTCGCGGTGGACGAGCCAAATAATCCTCCAGCCTGCGGTTGAGACGTAGTTGCAGCTGACCCGAATAGGCCTCCGACCTGGGGTTGAGATGTTGCTGTCGCAACACCAAAAAGTCCCCCAGTCTGAGGCAGGGTTGTGGTTGTAGAGGAACCGAACAGTCCGCTTGTTTGAGGTTGAGATGTTGCAGCCGTTGAACCAAACAGCCCTTCAGCCGAAGTTTGAGATGCAGGTGCGGTTGAGCCAAATAAGCCACCGGCCGGGACTTGGGATGTAGGTGCCGCAGTCCCAAATAAGCCTCCCGTTTGCGAAGCTGTCGTAGTCGTTGAAGCGCCAAAGAGAGGCTTACTAGCTTGCGTGCTTGCAAACAATCCTCCGGTTGCAGCTGTGCCCGATCCACTTCAAACAATACAATTAGATTAAGCTTCCCAAGAAGAGCCACTTCCGAAATCAAAGAGAGAGGGGGGGGCCTATCTTTCCAAACGTGTTTCGCTGGCGAAGAGAGGAAATGGGATGGAGAAAAACAGTCCAACGTACAACAAGGAATTCGCGGATGTGGTATTGATGCTCAACCCCCCGGGTCCGCTCGCAGATCTGGCCAGCGCCATAGCGAAGCCTTCCTCACCGTCAAAGCGTGGTCCAAATTGTTGAAAGCTTGAAGCTGTGGAACTTCACGTCGGGCAACCGCGTCTGGAAATCGCAATAAAGTTGAGGGCAGGGGTGGTCGACACACTAATCCCGTCTAGAATTAGCGCGCAATTGAGCTTGAGGTGAAGGTCGCCCACTACCTCCAAGACAACATTCCATTTCTCTGTGGTTCATAAGTGCAATTCCTCGCATAACGTCAATTTGGCAATTGGCCAATAATACCCGACATGGATGTTGACGAAGATGACGATTTCTATTCGCCCGAAGAGCCTGCACAAAGCTCAGAGCAACAGGCGCGGCCTGCAGACGTCAAGACAGAGCAAGAGGATGAAGATTTAGAGGAGGGAGAAGAGGAAGACGAAGCATCAGAAGGTAGCGACTCGGTATGAGTACCTGAAATATGGAATCTCCACAGCTTCTAATGCGGAAGCAGGATATCGACATCATCACAGAGAGGAAGGATGGCTCTAAAGCTCCGGCTCCCTCGTAGGTTGCCTGTCTTGGTTTCTTCTTTCATAATTAACGCGCCTACAGTCAGCCACGGTATAACGACATACGGAACATCCCCCAAAGAAGTTCAACGAACGATGTAGCTACAAAGCTACCCGCTGTTAAGAAGGAAACACCTGTAAAGAAATCATCGGTGTCAGGAGCAGACTTGCCGGGTATTGCAACATCTAAGATAGACGTCGATGCAAAGCCAATATATGAGCCGGCGGGAAAGCCCATTACTCAAGTCAGCATTGATGAAGGTGAGCATACACGGAAGAGATGACTTGGCCCAGGTTAATATGCCGCAGATCTGAATGAAAATGACAAGCCATGGCGGAGACCAGGCACAGATATCACGGACTACTTCAACTACGGATTTGATGAATTCACCTGGGCGCTATACGCGAGCAAGCAGGAAGCTCTAAGAACAGAGTACGACCAAGAGAAGATAGCCCAGAATAATAAAAAAATGTTCGAGGATATGAATATGATGATGGCTATGGGCGGGTTGCCGGGGATGCCGGGGATGCCTCCTGCTCCAGGTGGCCCGGCCTTGCCTGGAATGGAAGGAATTCCACCAGAGATGCAGGCTATGATGCAACAAATGATGGCACAAGGAATCGATCCAACTCAAATGGATCCAGCAACCATGTTCGCAGGCATGCAGGGTGCACAAGCTGGCGCCGGAACAGGTGGAGCGCCAAGTGGTAACCAAGGTCAAGGATTTGGTACTCAAGGTGCCTTTGGCCAAGGTCAAAACGCACAGATGGGATTTGGTTATGACCAGGGCATGATGAATCAAGGGGATGCGAGAAACCGTGGGAACTTTGGGAAAGGACGTGGGGGCCGGAGAAATTGGTAGGCTAAATTCAGCCAAAATAAATTCCGACCGTATTCGCTTATAAAAGGGGTGGTCAAAGGGGCTGGTCAGGAGTCTGGCCACCTAGGCGTTGTCTGCCTTTCGATTTAAAGCTAACACATGCCCACGTCTTTCACCTCTTCCTTGCTGATGCATTCTTGTGATCAAAACCCTTAACCAAAAAAACCTTTTGTATTCTAAAGCTTTGATAAAATGAAGAGGGGTCAGATCCAGTGATTTGGAACAGCTGGGTACACAATAGCATACTCTATTGTCTCCTAAGAGTCATACCCCATTACTGCTCGCATTTACAAAATATATTACAATACAGCAATGGCATAAAGGCTAGTGCCTTCTTGTGGGTAGTATGCTACGGAATGGATGGGGAGTTGTGTATAACCTGCTATGACTACTAGAGTGAAGCAATAAGATCAGCATTAGTCTTTGCTACATATAACTAACTGCAAACATAATTGCCATAGGTCCTGTGTCAATTCTTGGTATCTAAATATCATCCATGACCTTCGATATCAGATAGAATAGCATTCATAACACATACTGGCAGTGCCGGCATTTCCTTCGGCGATCTGAGGCAATTAATGAAACTATATTAGCAACACCTCCCAAGAGCTGTATACGCGAATACCGGGGGTATGCAATCTCTCCAGCAACATCAAAGTATGTTTATGGTTCGGCGATATTAATCGTACAATATCTAAGAAGCTTAATGCATTTAAAACTCAGTGCTTTAGGTTTATAATTCACCTAGTCGGTTTTTGTTTTATTCAACGCAAGTACAGACAGACTGTGTCCCCAAGTGCTTTCCTATCCTTCAACCAACTAGCATCTGTTTCCGCATCACCATCACTATCTTCATCATCACCTGACAGTTCTGTATCCTCCGTGTGCCTCGTCATTAGCTTATGAATTTAAGATTGCAAAGCATGAAATGCAATTTTGTTCTACTCAGCTCACCTTCATCCTAGGGTGTATGTCGCACGGCACTGATTGATATTGTACAAGGCAACAGTGGTATTCAAAACCAGCTTTATACGGAAATGCAAACCTATAATTTTACTCCTAAACAGCGTGTCAAATAACTCTGTTGACTCCCTCCCAGTACTACTTTTCACATTTCTGGTCAGGAGTCAAACCAGCAGTGAGCATTCTGGAACTTGAAACTATAGTCATCCAACATGGAGAGGCAGCATATGAGCAATAAAAGACTAGGCCTCTTTTTACCAGTCTCAGAGGCACATCAGCTTGAAATATTCTCTCAAATTTAGTATCCAACAATTGGAATGGCAATTGCTTTCTTTGATTATCGGCGTCGTAAGATTAAAATCTCAGCTCTTGATGCCTGCCGCAGTAATGGTAATGTATATTCTAGGTCATCTCTAATTATGAGAGCTTTTTAGTGCGCCGTTACATGCTAAGTATGCATCTGTTTAAGAATATCCGTTGCGTTACAAGCTAAGACTAACTGCATAGCAGGTTCAATCACCAATTCTATGTCATCATTTCTCATTCATAAACAGATATATATAACTGGTGTCACGATAATGATCATCATTTCTGCAGAACACTAATGTTCCAGTGGCTAATTTTTTACTCTTCTTCTTGTGAACGCTGCTAAAGAAATATTTCTGCTTCTCAATCACTGCTCTATAATTATCAAATTGTGTGTTAAGCCCATACCTCTACTTCAACATGCTGATTTTACTAGCAAACCCTTTTCTCGATTCATCCACCGAAGCTTATTCCAACATGTATCATAAACTTCACATTAGTGAATGGAAGTCAATACAGCCTAGTCTTTACATTATGCATGCCGAAACGATAAATTGTAGGCAAATCGAGCCTTGCAATAGAGCAGTTCAGTATTTGGACAAGATGATAGTCCTTCAGCATTCAGGAACCCACTTTCAAAGGCTCCCTTAATGCAGAAGGTATCTCGGTCTAAACCCAACGTTTATTCGTCATCAGTCATATTCATTCTGTCTAGGTACTGTGTCAAAGATGCTATGATAGGCATATTAGTTGTCCTTGCCTACTTAATTCAAGGCAATAGCTATAAATATACCTAGCCCCCCTCAATCCAATGTCTATTTAGACCTAGAGCTCACAAGTGTCTGGAGCTTTGGTTCAAGCAGCTATATTAAATACTCGCCCTTTGCACTGTATCCCTAGCGAAGTTCATGTGATGCCAAAGCCGCATCATTTCACGGCATTCGCAAAGTTAAATAGGATAAAATTGGAAGTCATCTGTTGCATAAGCCTGTACAGATTACTGACATCAGTCTCGAAGTTTCGAAGTTGGCAAATTTGCTCAAACACTCTATTCAAAGTTAAGTTCCTCAATGGCACTCTCTTATAAGGTGGTGTATTTCCTACTATGGCCTCTTCTATTAAAAAATATTTGTCGGGATACATACAGTTGTGGAAACGCTGTATATTGATAGCATTTCAGAGGTAAAGTCTTGTACACGGGAGCCGCCAGCTGGATCTGCAAGTTTATTAAGTTCCATACAAGGTGGTGATCCATTCTGCCTTCTTGAATAGCATCAAGGGGGGGAACCACTATGATCACAAGCGAGACTATGTTTACAAGCGAGAGTCTCGTCGCGCTAGTAGTTCTTCAACTGCTATACTCTGTCACCTTCACGCCCTTGCACAGTTTTACGAGCAACCTCTGACAGCCTACAGATTGGCCATTCCTTCTCTTATCAGAGCTTCTTTCAAAGGCACTTCAGTGGTGACCTAATAGGGCTTTCTCCCTGAATACCTTCCTGTCTCCCCTGACAAGAAACTAGTATGTAGGTAAGATCGACAGCTATCGATCATATCAATAACACTAATACTCCACTTTGCAGGTTCATCCTACCATCCCACAACCACAGACTTGTTCCGCTGCATGCTCTTTTTCACGCGTACCTCTATTAAAGACAACATCTGACAGCTTCAGTCTACCGATCTCACAATCCTTTACGCGCTATTTGCTCCATGTTCCTTAGCACACATTCGTAAGAGGGCCCAACGATCCACTACGGAGCATATCTCCTGTCTTTTAAGAGATTGTTTACTCTTTCTCTTTGGGTCGGGCCATTTTTCGTTCCGAGTCGGACTACCTTCCGCTACGTACTAGTTAAACTATCTTCCGCCGCGGTTTAATTCACCTCCTGGTCGTACCAGTCTTTACGCGTGCATCTCCTAAGAACCAATATGGTACGTGATCCTTCTCTAGTTTTATACCTCTATCTACCTCTTCATTTTCTGAACTATTTCCCAAAAGCGATCTTCTATTAGGACGATCTACCTTCATTCGGCTGCTCTTAACTCATAAGTTGAACTCGCAGGTCTGGTAGCTGTAAATTCGCTTTCGTACAGTTCGCCTGATATTCACGAGCGCGTCAGTACACACTACGGAAGAACAGAGTCTTTACTACAGATCGGCATTTCCAAGGCAGCCTTGAGATCCCTTTCAAATTACCTGATCCTACTCTAAGATCGACTCCTGTTGCGCCATCGATCTTGAAGTTCCTTCTTGAGACTGTATCAAGAGACATTTTGAACCTGATAAGCACTGCTTTCCTAGACTTGAATCCCAACAGTAACACCTTTCTTAACCCATAACGTCGCAAAATAGAAACTGATACTTGCTCATTTTAGTTATCAACAAGATGGTTCGCTCATCCCCGGCGACTGGACAAGCCAGAAAGGAAAGTTTACGTCGATCTCTGGCTGCTGAGCCTAATGTGCTTATCATGCAGACTCCTGCATCACACATGCCTAGTTCGCAGCCATCCCGCCAAGATATGGCACTCTCCTATGAAAATTATACTGTCGCTCCCACCACTACGGCCTCTTCTTATTATCAACCCACTGGGACAGAACGCGGCTACTCAATGGGCCATGTATATGGCATTGAAACGCCACTGGCCAATAACACCAATAAATCTGCGGTGACGTACAGCCAGGGCGACCACAGAAGAAAGGGAAGAGTAACCTATAGCACAGACAATAATCCATATAGTGTCAATGATAGCAGCGACCTTGACTATCAACCTGAAGATGACGATCAGCTTGATGAATATGCCAAGAAACCTGCATTTGAAAATCATGCGGATAACAAATCTGACTCTGATGTCGATTCTGATGAGGATAGTTCCCGAAATGCCGTCCAAGTATTTGAAGGTATTATTCGTAACGAGGAGCACTACAAGGATACTCTTGCTCGCCGACTCAGAAAAGCTACTCTAAACGATCAAGTGTCCGATCTCCCAAAAACTGAAGAGGAACAAAGGGCTCTAGTTAAGGAGCTCTTTGAGAGTATCATCGATACGAGCGATGTCTTGGACAAGCCTGGTAAGAATGGTAAGCCAGCTCAAGCCGTCCGTCGGTTCCGCAGCGGATATTATTCAAATAGAGAAATCGAATTGAAGTGCTGGGAGATCTTGGTAGGTCCAAGTTTTGTGCACTAAATAGTTCTTTTATGTTATTTTATCAAACTGACGTGTCAACACAGTTTCGCTGTCGCGATGCTTCGATGGGCATCAAACTTCCTGGTCTTGATGCAAAGTCCAAGAAAGAGGAATACGGGGATTTTAATGCCCGATTTCAAAAGATACTGCACAGCTGCAAAGTATGATCATGAGACTACGGGTTGATACAGATGCTAACGTGGAACGCTACAGATCAGTAAGGCATTGTGCAAGCAAATTATGGATCCGACATACATTAGTCGTCTTGTTGCCGCCCCTGGAGCTGAGATTCAGGTAAATTTGTATTCCATATTAACTAAACAGTGCTAACTGTCTACGTTTAGATGAAATTCAACAATAAGAAGATCAATGCTGAACGTGATATACAGAATGAAATAGGACGCAAGGCTGTCAAACGGGGTCTGAAGCTTAACGATCTAGACCGTCTGATAGGTCAAACGGGCGAGCTTCCCACTACTATGGAGGAACCAGTTCAGCAAGATATCAAAGTTCAGCAAGAGGATGCAGTTGAGTTACCGCCTGCTTTTACTATTAGCCAGTCGGAAACCAAGAATTTTCCCAAGACACCACAGACGGCCACAACACCGAAGAAGCTTGCTCAGACTGCATCTAATAGCAAGACGACATCCACCAAACGAAAGTCGGCCTCTTCTTCAAAGAGTTATAGAGGATACAACCCTGATAATGAAGATAGCGATGGCTATACAGAGACGCCGGCTAAACGTCACCGCTCTTCCGCGAAGCCTAGAGCAACGCCAGCGCAAACCAGAAGACACACTCTTGACAAGGCTCGCTGTGGAAATAATACTAGTATGCTCAATACCATCGGCTCCAGCTCTCCAAACCAGCAGACGTCTCATGTTGGACCCCCTCTAGACCGAGAGTTCTCGGTGTCTGGTGGTCTGAACAGTATGACGTTAACATCTTCATTTGAGCCACGAGCTCCAATGGCCGCGGGCGCCGTGCCGGCCTTGAGTGAAGCACATCCAGGCACGGATGGTAACTCTCATATGAATAAGGGCATTGAGCCACTCGAACTATCCTACAAATTTGCTCTTTGCGAACTTCTCGGCGTTCATAGGAATTGGTCTGATCTCTACTCTCTCCATCAGCTTCGAACTTATGCACGAGCATACAACAAGGAGCTGGCACATAGAGAGTGGCACCATGCTCCGAACTACTCCGCAACTGGATATATGCTCTTTGTGGATGGCATCTTCTGTCGTGAGCATTTTGCGCAGGAGATACCTATTTACCAGGCCCTTGCAGTTGCTCGAGGAGATCTAACTCGGAACGGAGAATTCATTCCAAATAACCCTGGTCTCCTGGGGTTCCCTCCTCAGACCGATCCTAAGATGAGACAGGCACTAGGCATTGTCCACAACCCGTTTGGTCTGCATGATGACTATGATAACGATACTCATCATCATCAGCACGATCATTGGCACACCCATCTTCAAGAAAATGGCGAGCAAAATGATCCTCGCAGTCATGAGGACGATCATCAGTGGTCTGTCAAGCATCATGTTGATGCTTGACTTATTATCACAGCCTATAATTGCATAAAAGCTTCATTTCAGCATAGGGCTTCGATCGTTGATCAAGGGCTTAATCGCTAACATGGAGTGTATTTGATATTTCGCAACCCTTGTATTTAAGCGATTTTATTCGGAGGATCAGTTGGCCTTCGCAAGCTAATCAAAATAAGTGCATCAACGGACAGACCACAGCCTCTGCCATGAGAGCTGGCTACGGCAATATCAATCTTTGCGATAAACTGCTCATCCACGAAATCATGCTGCCTACCGCGGACGTTATAACAGTGGAAGACAGCTTGCTCTCCAATCATGCTTTCGATTAGGAAGTTTGTAACGCGCGAGTACAATCATGATCAGGCGGGGGGTTTCCCTTTCTTTTTCACTTTGGTGTGACAATTCTTTGAATATGCCTCAGATGTGTCAGTCTCGGCAATCTACATGGCTTTCTAAGGGATTTTTGAAATGTGCTCTACCTCTGCCAACACATGGCATCCAATCGGCGTTTGACGGTGGCATTGTAGACAGCGATATGCAATGCATTCCGCTTGGTGCAAATGCAGGACACTCTCATTTGTCGACATAAAGCTCACACGGCATTCTTCTGAGCATCATACTTGGCGTTCTGGATAACAATTTATGTCAATCATGAGTTCCTCAAGCATTGAACAATAGGGCCAATCTTATTCCCTTGGAACAAGAAAAGAAGAGTGCCCAGTTTGGTTGAGGAATCAGGTTCATGGAGTAAAATCGGTTGTTTTTTCTTTGGCATTCCCAGCGGAGGAGAGTTACTACGTTGCTTCTGATTTCGGATGGGAGGTGTCCACAGACACAGGATTTCCTATGGGCTCTTTCTCGATGTGGAGGATTTTCATCACTGTGCACCAGCGGCCAGTGAATCCCCGAAAGGTTTTCTCCCTTCATACCGTGATTCTAGTTAGTAAATGAGAAATTATAAGTTATCTTGTCACTGAGTGAACTGCAATTTAACTAATATATCTTTTAATTCAAAGTATCTGTTGAAATTGCCGCACGAATGTATTATATGAGGGTTATGTCGAGCCCAGCGATGCCAGCAAATAGCAGGTTCTCTATAGCAATACTACACTAAGGCAGGAACATCAAACCCCCTACGCCATCAAGCCACAGAATCGACTTTTAAAGCTTTTCGGCGCCACAACCAGCCTAAAATTCTCACCTTTCACATCTCTGCTCATCCTCCCTCCAGCCTTCCTCTACTCTCCACACCTGGCATTCACTTCTAACCATGGCATCGAACCCGCCATCAGGAAGGTCCACACCCGGCAACTCAACGCCCAACCTGCGCTTCACGTCGCAGAGCAAGACGGCAGAGGACCTGCTCAGTACGCAGACGGTGGGCCTAGTAGCCCTCTCTGATTTCCGCAAACGCCGCGCCGAGGCTCTGGAGCAGAAGGAGAAGGAACGGGATGGGACTGCGAGCGGGACGCCTCGGAGTACGAGCGTGGCGACGGACGGGTGAGTTACTTTTCTCCCTCCTTGAAGAGGCACAGGCAGATGGGGGAGAAAAGATGCTAATGGGATTAGTACAGCACGTCGACGCCCCCTGAGCCCGTAAAGAAGAAAAAGAAGAGGAAGGCGGGGACTACGAAATTATCATTTGGTGATGAAGAAGAGGGGGCCAGCGAAGATGCAGGAGAGGTGTCCACACCCGGGAATCGCGACGGGTCGAATTCTGAATCCGGCGGCGCCGATGGAGGAGTGAGGAAGAAGAAGGTTGTGAATGCGGGACTGGCGGTCGTACCGAAGACGTTGACGAAAGCGGCGCTGCTCCGAGATGCGCAGGCCAGAGAAGGGCTGAGAAAGGAATTCCTGGCGATGCAGGAGGCGGTCAGAGCTACGGAGGTGGATATTCCATTTGTGTTCTACGACGGGACGAATATCCCCGGCGGGATATGCAGGGTCAAGAAAGGAGAATTTGTGTGGGTGTTCTTGGACCGGAGTAGGAAGGTTGGTGCTGAATTGGGCGTGGGAGAGGGTAATCTGGCCAGCAGCAGGAAGGAGTGGGCGCGCGTGAGTGTGGATGATTTGATGATGGTCAGAGGAAGCATCATTATTCCTCATGTGAGTTTTCTCTCTATTCTATAATTAAATTAAGCTCTACTGACGATGAAACAGCACTACGACTTCTATTATTTTGCCATCAATCGCACATTGGGCCCTAACAATCGCCTTCTCTTCGACTACAGCGCGGAGACGCCTAAGTCGGCGGAGCTAGTGGCTGAAGCAGCTCCATTGAACCTCGACACGTACAACCCGCTCTCCCGCCCTTCCAAGAACAAGGCCAAGGAGCTGACTGGGGGGGAACCTGTGGAGGGCTCTAGCGATGATCCCACGTACACCAAAGTGGTCGATCGTCGGTGGTACGAACGCAACAAGCACATCTTCCCCGCCAGCGTGTGGCAGGAGTTCGATCCCGAGAAGGACTATCAGAAGGAGGTGAAGCGAGACGCAGGCGGGAATGCGTTCTTCTTCTCATGAAAATTGCCTCCTTGCTGTCTAAATGCAAGCAAATATATGAGGACTTATCCAAGGTTCAGGCTGGCTCTAGGGGTCATCAATTCAGACACCATCTGAGTTCAAACAACAGAGTATACCTCTCTGCCCTCCACGTTCAACCGCACGCCCACATCACGCACCAGACTCCGGGGCCAATGACGAGCCACCCGGGCCAGAACACGAGCAAGATGATACCCTGGCCGCCACCAAGGACGAACACCATGAGCTCGTAAAACAACTTCCGGCGCAGCATCTCGGTGGATCGCCAAGCCAGGCCGAGACTCCGCTTGGACGCGATGAGGAGCTGGTGGGCGACGACGCCGGACGCAAAGTAGGACTGGGCGAGGAGGATCTCGGAGGCGTAGAAGGACTGGCGCAGGAGTAGGCCGGAGAGAAGGTAGGCACGGAAGAACACAAAGAGAGTGGTGGTGCTGAGCAGGCGCTGGAAGATGAAGACTAGGTAGAGGGAGTGGGTGAAGGCGGGTGCGAGGAAGGCGAGGAGGTCGGAGGTCGTGGTGGAGGACGGAATGAAGGTGGGAGGCTGCGTAGCGTGGAGGATCATGGTGGGGTCGGAGATGTTGTTGACGTGGATTTTAGATTTTCCACAAGAGAGGTTAACCCATTCACCTGGGATCGAGAGGCAGGTGGATTCCTCGACAATATCCTGTTCTCCCCATAGCTGTGAGCGGAGTAGTGGAGTGGGCGTGGGCGCGCGCGGGATATCTTAAATATATGATCAGAGGGAGTGATTATCTGAGATGCGATTGCCATCCCGCCGTGGATGTGGAGGGGCGCGATCACTTGGGGGAATTCGGGCGTGTGAGTGGCCCGTCTGGACAAGACGGATGATTATACTCAGGATGGGTGTCTAGAGTGTGGCAATTACGGAACGGCAGGAAGAAAGTAACTCGTAAATACCACAGAATTACCAGATACCCATCTCCAGCCTCAGCTCAGCAGTGCGCCGGGACTTGGGGCCTCGTCAGGGTGAAGACGGACGACGGGCGCATAACCGAACATGTGGCCAACGGGGGATTGTGTATGGTGGATGCGGCGTGAGGGCGGCGTGACGGCGGCGTCGATAGGCCTGATATCGCGGGCCGCCATGACAACCAGGTGACCTTTCCACCTTTTTCATGGAGTATAAGAGGCGTGGGGCATATACCGTCTATCTCCGTATGCATATCCTAGTACAGTATATGCATGCTGTATATCTTCCTTCGGCTTGCCCAATTGAGAAAGACTGGATGTTCAGATGGGCACGGTATGTCCTGTCCGGCAAGTACGGGGTCGATATCGGGATCCCCTTTGTATATATATGTTCCAGACCGCACATCACATCGATCATACTTTAGATTAATTCGGTATATATGGGTTATACTTCAAATCCATGCATATTCCTACGAAGACCCTCCATGGTTGAAGTTCATGCTGTATCCCCCTGTCTTCTCGTCCTTCACCATCTGGAAGTTGTCTGTCGACAGCCCAAACGGCTTCAGGATACCATTACCCAGCTGCGTGCACACACATCAGCATCACCTCCGGCCATTCCTCCATCTGAAGGTGAACATACCTGCTTCAACTTGCCCATCATCTCACCCATCTCCTTCTCCTGCGCGGCCTTGATTCGCGGCGGCAGTCCCTGCAACTGCCGCTGCACCACCTTTCGATCCGCCGCAGTGAGATTCCGCATCTGCGAGAGCGTCTTGTAGTCTGGAGCGTGGTCAACGCGAGAATCTCTTCCAAATGAATAACGCGATCACATACCCTCCTCCGCTCCCTGTAAGGTAGACCATCCGCCCATCTCACTACGGGCCCTCGCTCTCCTCAGCAAAGCCTTGGTCCGTATCCTCTCGATATCTATCTCCCTCTGACCCCGCGCGGACGTATCCTCCGCCTTCTCCGCGCCCTGGCTTACGATCTCCTCATCCACCTCCTCTTCTTCTCCTGCATCATCCTTCTTCACTTCTCCGGTCTTTCCCTGTAGTTTATCCAGTCCATCCAGCGCCGCCGTCGCCGTCTTGACCGCCTCCTTCCAGTCCTCCAGCTTAAGATGGCAGGCGGCAATGTTGCTCTGTAGCACGGCGACCTCGTAATCCAGGTAGTTGGGGCATGTCGAGAGAGCCTTGTCGTATGTCTCTATGGCATCTTTGAAGGATGATTTGGCGAACAATTCATTGGCGGCAGCTTTTTGAGCGTTGGATTCATCGAGGAGTGACTTTATTGTGTTAGCTTTGGAGCTTGTCAGGTGGCAATGTAATGTAAAGGACGCACCGCTTCCTCCTCTGGCGAGAAACGCAGTATTTCTTCAGGTTCAGATGGCGCCTCTTCTTTTTCCTTCTTCTCTTCAGGATCGCGAGGCTTACGCTGGAATCTCTCCGTGCGGGAGGACATGTTTGTTCAGGTGGGATGTTGAGGCGGAATCCTTCCGTAGCCCGATTAGGACGCCGATAACCCTCTAATTTTTTTTTAATCAGCCCCGCGTTCCTGAATCTTCCCCTCCAATCCAGTCACCAGCAGCAATAATACAATCATGACGCCCTCCAAGATAGAGTAAGTATAGAAATTCTACTGCACAATTTGCCAATTTCTAACCCAAAATATAAACACTCCCAAAATTAAAAAAATAAAATAAAAATTAAAAGAACAAGGCTCTAACTCGCCCTGCTCTAGCTTCCCACCAGTTCGTGCCTGTCTCTTCGACATGGACGGCCTCCTCATCGACACCGAAGACAGATACACGGCATGTGTCAACGCCGTTCTCGCCCGCTACAACAAGCCCGGCATCCCGTGGTCCATCAAAGCCAAACTCCAAGGCCGGCCGGCGCCCGCGGCCGGCGCCATCTTCCACGCGTGGGCCAAACTGCCCATCTCGAACGAAGAATACCATGCACAGCTCGCCGTGCACCAGCGCGAACTGTTTCCCAAATCCGAGCCGCTGCCGGGCGTCGTGGAATTGTTGAAACATCTGGAAGCGGCGAAGACGAGGGACGGAGAGAAAGTTCATCTAGCCCTGGCGACGAGTAGTCATTCGGTGAATTTTCGGCTCAAGATGACCCATCTGCAGGATCTCTTCTCGGTTTTTGATGAGAAGAGGAGGGTTCTTGGTGATGACCCGAGAATTCCTAGCGGGCGAGGTAAACCTTTGCCGGATATCTATTTGTTGGCGCTGAAGACGATTAATGATAGTCTAACGGAGGGCGAGAAGGAGGTGCAACCAGAGGAGTGTCTCGTGTTTGAGGACAGCGTGCCGGGGGTGGAGGCCGGGCGGAGGGCGGGGATGAGGGTAGTCTGGGTGCCGCATCCGGAGCTGTATATCGAGTATCAGGATCGTGTGGCGGAGGTCCTGGCTGGGAGGACGGGGGAAGGGGGGGAAGTGGATCAGCATCTGTTAGGGGAGGTGAATGATGGCTGGGCGGAGTATTTGAAGAGTTTAGAGGGCTTTGATTATGAGAGGTATGGCATTGCGGCATAGAATGGTGGGGGGACACTTGATACCTTTAAGACTTAAGACTTAGATGATAGACTTGGAACGAAATATGAATTGACTACCACATACATACTTGCTACATAAGGTATGTTCTAACATTTATCATTGCTGAAGATGCATCTCTATTCCCCAACAGAATGTTACACCTCCTCTGATATCTAATCCGCTATAGATTTGCTCTAGGCTGCATCGCCTTCCTCCTCTGCCGTTTTTGGTGTAGTGTCGTCTTGTCCTCCTCCGAGAGGCTATCCGAAGTCGTGTCGGTATTGAACAGCGTCTTGCTGATTATCTCCGTCAATCTCAAGACCCGGGTTGAGACGGTAGCCCCGTCTTTCCGATTCTTCCCCTCCCTTCGCGATTGAGCGATCTTCTCAATGAAATCCCACAGCCTGCCTTCTGCCACGATCAGCCCCGTCTTCGGGTCTCGCCGAGGTGTCCAGTTAGAAGATAATTTGGTTCGAGGAAGTGTCTTCGAGCTTTTGCTTTTCAGCACCGTGATAATACCTTCTTCTTCGAATCGGGTCCATGAGTTCTTCAAAGTCTCCTTGTTGACAGCTTCAAAGTAAGACAGGTCACCTTGGTGGTAGAGAGTTTTGCCAAGCTGAGAGCGGTCAGGACGAGTCTGCAGGCAGACGAGCATGACTTACCAACTGGGCACTATCTTGGCACTTCTTCAAGTCAAGCCATCCGTCTCGTTTATCTCCGAGTGGCGGGACTAATGCCAAAAGAGAAACAGCGCCAAGCCAAAACGCCTCTACAAAAGGCCATATGAGGAAGCAATAGAAGTCGTAGTTTTCATGGCCTGCTCTGCGTTCCACATTCGACAAGCCGACGGCTGTGATCTTGCCCTCTCTATCTCGATCCAGTTCCACAACTTTATCTGTCTCCAGTCCTCGAACTGTGTTATCTAGATTCACAACAAGTCCTTCTGTAGGGTAGATGAACTCTCCCCTGAACAATGACGAAAGGAATAGAACCTGCTTTCGCAACTCGTCATATGTAATCTTCTGATTCTCGGGTCCGCCTCCAAGCTTGACCCTGGTGTACATGCTGGCGCTAACGAGAGCTTCAGAAATGAAAAGGTGGATGGTCATGTTCCGATAGAAGGAGAGCTGGAATCTGTCCACGGCATAGTAAGTCGGCTCCGGTAGACCTTCCACAAGGCCCACCAGGTCCTTACCAAGAACCTCAATGCCACGTTCAATGACAACTGAGACTGGGGAATTGCCAAAATGGGCAACCCGTCCGCCTTTCGCTCTAACTCTCTCGCTAAGCCATTCAATCCGACGAATTAGTTCAGTTATTCCCACTCCTCTGCCTCTAAGAGTCAGCAGTACTGTCCCAATCAAAGCGGTTGGCATGACGACCGAAACTGCGTTTATATCAGAGAGGACCCTGTAGCCCATGGTACGAAGTAGCTTTTGCCTCGTGGCGGGATCGTTTATGCTCTTCATATCAAGGCCCTTGGGAATTCCAGTAGTTCGGGCCTGTTGCTCTTGGATGAACTGCCTCAAACTCCAAGGCTCGTGAAATCTGACATCCACGCGGCCCAATTTTAAGGAGAGTACTGACGATGCCGAGAGGAAATCTGCCAGGTTCTCCTTCTTCTTTGGCACGCCCAATAACTCACCAACGTAACCCTCGGTTTCAATGACTTTGTCATACTGTGTGCTGACTGGACAGATGATCGTATCTTCGACGCGGCCAGAAAGCACGCTGTCCAGAATAAAGCTCAATATGCCAAATTTGGGAGGAAGAAGCTTCCCTGTTCTCGATCGTCCTCCTTCAATGAAACATTCAAAGTTATATCCGCCTTGCAGCAGGGTGTCGATGTATGATTGAACAAGTGTGGTGTAAAGAGCGTCGTCTCCAAAACTTCTCCGAATGTACATGGCGCCTTAAGTCTATTAGAATATTCTATAAAGAGAAAGTTGAGGTCCATACCAGCATTCTGTAGAAATGACCCCACCACAGGAAAGTTAAGATTATCACCCGCAACGACCGTGGGCAAAGCGAGGCCTAATCGATAGCAGATAAGTTGCATAGAGACATAGTCCACATGAGACTTGTGACAGGGCAGGAAGATGATGCTTTGCTTGTCCTTCTCAGCCTTTTCCGCGACCTTTCGCAGGCGCAAGACCTCTTCACTCGAAACGTGGATACCTAAATGAAACTTATTAAAATCGCATGCGAAATATTCACGAATAGCTGTCCTACCTTGGTGGTATGCTCGAGTCAAAAGTTGGGTCGTCAGATAATATGCTCCTCTGATAAATGGTTTGCTTTCAAACTTGCAAATCATATCGCTCACAATCTTCTCCGAAAGCTCCTCAAGACTTTTCTCAATGGTTGACTTCCGTTGTGACCGTTTCGACATATAAAGAGGATCCTTCTTGTCCAGCAACCCTTCATTTTCTTCTACTGCAAGTCTCTTCTCTGCTAGGTCTGTGATTCGATTTCGTAGAATCGGCGCGGCAAGCACAGTTGACACCATATTATCGCAGAAACCAGAATAGAAAATCGGCTGCCCGATGAAATGGTCATACGCTCTCCATCCAGTGCCGGAGACATGAAGTGATACCTCGCGCAAGAATCTGGCCAGACGTTAGCGATGGTCACCATTTCTTGCGACATCTACCACACTTACTCCAAGGGGCTCGTGCGGAACCTTGCCATGTGCTCCACCAAGTTGCGCTCTTTGTCTCCATATTCAGTACTTTGCAATGGTTCCATGTACCCCCGAGGCTGGAAGGTAACTTGATCGCCGAGAAGCTCCAGATCTGGCGCAGAGTCTTTGGGATCCCCCCTTCCAGGAGACTGCGGGGCATGAGAGGGATCTTCTGGGTTTGACATTATGACGGCTTAGAGACCATAAACTACGGGGATGATCTCATGTTATTGGATTCGTCGGCACAGCATAGTTGCTGGATGAGCTGTTGATGGTTTTCATGCAAGAACTCCCGACCCGAGGTACAGAGTCCGGGGTAGTACTTTTAAGCTCGACCGCCACCTGCTACATTTGATTTGCCAGGAAGTGGTTTTGCCTTTCTGCCTAAGGCTCAAGCATGTGACGGTTGGCCGAAGTTGGGTTAGTTTGTATGACTAAGCGGGACGGTCCGCTCGTCACCCGTGGCAGTACCCCTTGTGTGAATAAACAATATCAATTGCAGGAATAAGCAGTTGTTCATGTTGCTATATGCGCTGCGTGCTACTTCTTACCTAGGTAGCTACATGACTCCTGTATCCGGGTGGATTTAATTTTTCGGACACCTAGTTTACACCTTCGACGATATCAAGTGCCGTGCCATGTCTACTGGACATACAGCGGATTCCGTAGAACGACAGGTACAATCAACTGTTGGAAATGCGGATTTTAGAAAGGGTAAATGGTTTTGCGAGTGTCATATTGCAGCTCGGTGCCTGACTGCAACCAAAAATAGCGCACATCATGGCGAGAAATGTATGTTTACGTTCAACCTAAACTGACCCCTTCGGTCTTTCAAATCGTATGCTAACTGGACTGTACAGTTTGGAGATGTGCAAATGTTGAAAACAGGCGGTGCTCATTCTTCCTCTGGATTATTCATGAAGCCGCGGCAAAGGACTGGCTGAAATCTTCGCGACCCGACTTGAAATTTGAGACTGCTAAGAACGCCAAAAGTAGTGACCAAGATGCGGCGGAGAAGGAAACTCCATTTACAAAAGCCAAGAAGAGAAGAAAGGCCCCCATGGATGCTACAAAAGAAAGTGAAATAGATGATGACAATGGCCTGAGCTCTACCGGTAGTCGAGACCCCTTCTTTACGCCAAAGACGCCGAAAACTTCAGAAAAAGTAGCCCCAGCATCCATTCTATCCACACCGACACGGAGATTTGCAGAGAAGTTGAGACTTGAAGCTAGTCCGCTATTTGCTCCAAACCCACAACCCTTACCTGCCACCAACAATAGAGCGCCAATAGCTGAAAGACTAGGAGCGTCGCTTATACTTGACCAAAAAACCGGCAAGGCCAACTCAGGATTAGAAGAAGATTCAAGCCTGACAACTACTGTCCTTGGCTTAATCGGATCTGATAATATCCAGCTGAAACCCTCTACCGAAATTCAGATACGCCATGAAATTGACCTAGTTGTCGACGTAGGCAAGGCCAAAATACTAAGATACGAGGAAACAATCTCCGAACTCCACCAACGTGTAGATGAGTTGGAGAAGATGATCCTTCATTTAACGGAATGAGATGCTTCGAGTAGGCAATACCACTTGGTCATCCTTAGAAAGTAGGATGGCTTCGAAAGAATTTGACAGAAGTGGATCCTTCACTTCTTAGATCTTACACGCTCATCATAAGTACAGGCCTATACTATTCATGAGAAATGATGTGAATATCTCCATAGCCTGAAAAAAAGCCCGCAGACGTGAACTATATGCGGAATAAAATTTTCAAATAGCCTGGGATTCTCAGAATAAATCCGCAGAATTCTGCACAAGTTTGAATTCAATATTTGGGGACAGCAAATTCCAAAGAGGACGGAAAGATAAAATGAATAATAAAGATTAAAGGCTATGTGAAAGTCATGCAAATGGGTTAATACGCTTTTGCATTCCAGTGGGAGAAAAGGACAGAAAGGCAGATTTAAGGATGATAAGAGGGGGAAGACTAAGCGAAACCTTGTAGCTATTTTGGCAGGGAGACGTAAATTTAAGCTTTTCACGTGTGCTACTCCTACCAACATCCAAAATAACCTCCAAGGGCTTTCCCCATGGCGCCTAGGGAAAACGACGTCACTATCGCCCTCCTCTCGCGTGCCCATTCCCCTGATTCTACGACACGAATCTTCACCGAGAAGATCAAGACCCGACCTCTCCTCCTCAAGCCCTCTGAGCCATCGAACGGGCAGCAGCACCGACGCATCGAGCGTCAGCGCAAACTCGCCGAGCGCCGAAAGAAACAGAAACCCAAGCCCCTATCCTCGCGCCAGAAGCGCGCACTCTGCCTATATGATGTCCCGTCGGAACAGCAAAAGTATAGCATTTATGAGCCGCTGCATCGCATGTGGGTGGGCTACATGCAAGAAGTGCTAGGTGAGAACTGCATGCCCGTAACCGGTGCGGCGGCAGCGAAATTGTGCAGTGCGGACTTTCACGGCGCGAAGCTGGAGGTTGTGCGGAGTCGGTGTGTGAGCAGGGTCGGTGTGCAAGGCATTGTGGTCAAGGACTCGAAGTTTGTGTTTGAGATGATTACCAAGGGCGATGGCCGCAAACTTATCCCAAAGGAACATACGGTTTTCAAGTTTGTTGTCCCGAGGCCTGAGAAAGAGGGAGAAGAACAGAAGGACCTGGTGTTTGAGTTACATGGAGATCAGTTCATCTATCGGGCTGCGGATAGGGCAAACAGGAAGTTCAAGGCGCATTTCCTGCCTGATCTCTGAAGGATGACGGACCCATGGAACAAATATCTACGCCTATCTCCACGGATTGTGGCGCATACAGTGCTGGTGTGGTGGTAGTAGTACGCCTGAGCTGTGCGTATCTCCACCGTTTCATTTATTCTCCGTTGACGTCATTGAAGGGATTATCCAGTTGAAACATTCTCGCCCCTCTATCGGAGTCACGCAGGGGCGCCGATAAGCTTCCCAGACGAAGCAGAGAGATGTAATTCCGAGCAATGGATGTCCTCTCACGAGGTTTAAGTGCATGAGAGCTCCCACCAAGAAGCGGATCCGAATAGCTGGAGAGGTTGAAATCAAAACCATACGACACATCGTAACAAAGGCATAGCTCGAGCAACAAAAGCAGCGAAGATGAATATGTTTACGGCATGATGCATTGTCGTTGAGACCGCACAATATATAAGTATTAGTACAGCTTTGGGATAGACCCAACTCCTTGTGCTTTCAAACAAACACATATCCTCATAACGTCGTTAGCATTCCTCCCCAAAAACGCCGAACAAAATGCACCCCCTCCTATTATTTTGTAAACCCAGGTATCTGTGGCTGATAACCGTTTGCCCTCGTACCTCCAAATTTTCTGACCACACTAACGCCATCCATGTGGCAGTTGCGAAGTGCAAAAGAATGTAATGTGAAGCCCACACATTCGTATGTGCAATATAATCACAAATAACTGTGCGTGAAATGATTCTGTTGTTGTTGCTGCTGCTGTTGATTAGGAGGCTGGTAGTATTGCTGATATGGATGATTTGGCAATGAGAAGTCTGCGGTCTTTAGCAGGGGGTTGAGGATTCCGCCTGGCATTTGCGTTTGCTGAGGCTGAGGTGGTAGCGGGGCTGGCAACAGACTATTCGGCTGAAGAAATTGTAAAGAGGTCTGTTGCTGCATCATTTGTTGCGATGAATCCTCCGTCTCCCAACCCCATTTTGCTTTCAGGTCATTGTATAAGGAATGAACCCTCCACCCTGTTTCCTTACGTATCCTCTCGAATATATCGAGGACCTCTTGCTGTTCCCGACGTACCACAAGGCATTCACCTGCTACAGCAAGGGAACGTAGCGCGACACTTGCTACACCCCTATCTTTCACGTGTGCGACGATACCGCATACTTGATGGGCATGATCTAACTGCACTTGATGCATCTCTTCGCTTCTGCCGGATATGAAGGGGTGAGTTTGATGTAAGAGACACATTGCTGTGTGGTAGAATAGTCGGCCAACAATTGTAGCCCGCTTGATAAGCCTGCGAAAAAATTAATATGGGATGTGCTGGTTCAAACAATACTCACCAAATTTCTGGGAAAGCCGACTTCGATCTTGTCTGTGATGGATATAGGTATCCCATGGGATGCATATTCCTGGGTATGCTTGCGTTCCAGCTGTCGCACAGGCCTTTTAGTCTCTCCCACTCTGCTGCCCTGCCTTCCAATCGCATTTGATCCTCTTCTGACGGAGCGTCTTTGAATCGCGGTTGTGACGCCCGGAAGTTTGAGATTTTGCCTACTATATACAGCATTCGATAGACCCAAATTTCTTCTTTGCCGGGTTCGATCTCGCGCTGGAAGTCCATATCTACACCCCATTGATCTGGGTCCCAAGCAATCTGCCAATTAAAATGTAGACAGCTCAGGATTTCCATCCCAACATTCAACCAAAAGCATGCAGCGCCAATGCCTGTGCTTGTTGCATTCCACCCGCACTCCTTAATCAGAGCCCGTGCACCGGCGATGTGGTTCATCCGCTGCGAGGCTCGCTCGGACATGATCTCGTACACGTTCAGGATAACCGCGGTTGTGGCACAGACCACAGTGTTTCGACCGGGATTGTGTAATGACCGTAGGAGCTGCGTGGTTGCTGTATCGTAGTAGTATAGTGCCTTGTCTTCGGTATAGATGGGATTAACAAGAGACAGATGCCGGGCCCCGCATGCCAAAAATGCATTCAACAGCATAGGGTCGCCTAAGGAGTGAAAAGGTAGGAGCCTCGAGAAGTGCTTCATGGGGTCCAGACTATCCATCCACAAGCCGACCTCTTCCACAAACACCTGCATAAAGAGTAATTCCTCCGGGGAGTTCAAGTAGTCCCGGGTCTCGGTAGGCGGTGTCAAAGCTTGTTCGGGATTGCTGTGTGATGTCGAGGGAGGGGCGAGGAAAGAGCTTTCACCGGAGAGAGATTGATGGCTGCTGGCATGTCTTGAATGCTTATGACTATGTCTGGAAAGTAAACCATCAGAGAAGGCACTGGTGGGTTGTATTGGAGGAAGAGCTACGGTCTCGTTGTTTATCATCGGATCGAGGACCATTGATCGAGAGGGAAAATCGAAGGCTGACTCTCGAGGAGGGGTAATTATTTGCTCGACCTGGGCATAGCGCCCCAGGCCACCCTTATACTCTGATGCTATTTCGCGGGATTCATCTTGGAATTTAACTGTCATATAGTTAGCATTTGACAATGGATTGCCGTTTGGGACGCAGACCTTTCCAACCTCCCGTGGGAGGAAGTAAGGGGTGCGACCTAATAGTCGTATCGATGAAGTTCAACCGCACGCCCCTCTTGCATACTCGACTCGACTTTTGGCAATTGTTACAGTTCGGGATCCCCTCATCACACTTCAAATGTCGCTCTCTGCAAGTGAGGCAGCCTGTCCGCACTCGCTTTGGTTTACTCGCTGCAGCAGTCTCCGCTGCACCTGGGCGCTCCGTTGCTGGCATCTGCGAGACTGGAACAGCTCTTCCCAGTGCGATTTGGTCGGGGCCGGTCACTTTGAGCTGCTTGAGCGGAGGGCTGATGTCGCCGTGGAAGTTTGGAGGGGTCAATTGCTGCGCAGAGACGGGACCAAGACTCGAGGCCGTTGGCGTCAGAAACGAAGACGATGCAGGCGACGGGACCTGGTACTGATCGCCCAGGCCGAAGATTCGCGCGAGGTAATCCTGGCTATCGAAGGTCGCCACAATGAAGACCTGCGACTCGTCGCAGTAGGTGCGTTGCTGGACGGTGGATGTTGCGCGCAAACATTTGCCAGCCCTCGACAGGAGAAGCCTTGTCACATCGATTGTGCACGACGGGGAGGAGGATCGCGACCGGTGATAGGGCTGCGGTAGGATATATAATTTGGCAATAGCAAGCGTCGGTGGTTCCCAAACCAGAGAGAGGATGATCTGACAAGTCGTCGGCTAGGCTTTACGTTGACCCGAGATCCCGGAAAGGGGTCGCCTGGAGGGGCGTTTTACTTCGGGACAGCTGCAGCGGAATGCGGTAACTGCAACTTGCCCACGAGCGATAAAGGCAATATACTAATATACCTATATCAGCGTGGGGGGTGCTTATTAACAAGTCAGATCTACGCACATATAAAGATAGGATTCGAGATCTGACAGTCAGCTTAGCAGGGCGCACTCTCGACGCCTGCGCGACGGAGAGACGGAGAGCGGCAGCAATATGAGAATGTATGAAGTGCATGACGTCTGTTGGTTAGACTACAACAACTACAACAACTGGAAACCTGCTCTGCGCCCAGGTGCATTGCTCGATTCACTCTGATTATCGCAAATCATCAGCAGAAACTGCACGGCCAAAGGCCTGAAGGCCCCTGATCGACGTGACGGGCGTATCAAGATGTCCTTGCCCCCGGCTCAGCCAGCCTACATCCTCCGGGGCCATGCTGCGCAAATCCACTGTGTCTCGTTCATGCGCCAGAACATGCGGCTTGTGACAGGCGATGCCGATGGATGGATCGTTATCTGGAGTCTGGCTACCAAGAGGGCCGTGGCCGTCTGGAGGGCTCATGAGGGGACCCTTCTGGGTGCGAGGAGCTGGGGCTCAGACAAGTTGATCACGTGTGTATATCCTTTTTTGCTTCCACTTCTGCCTGCACGTAGGGTATATTTATTCGGGACGCTGCTAAGCGTATACCGCAGACATGGGAAGGACTATAAGCTAATAGTCTGGAAATTCTCCGAGGAGGATGAGTCTGGAATGAGCGTCGTGCTGCCCGTCGACACGTCGCCCGAACCTCGCAAACAGCCATGGTTACTGCACATCCTCATGGTGAACACCATGAATTTCTGCTCGTTCGCCCAATGCACGCCAGAACCATCCCCAGAAGGGACTGTCATCGACGACAGGCTATTGGTAGCGGTTCCAAATACAAAAAGCAGCGAAACGGTAACTAGTCTGCCCCCTGTCCCCCCAAACCCATCTAATGTATCAAGGTTGACATCTTCCACCTCCCCTCCTGTGACCGGATACACACGGTTCCGGGCAACCCCAAAATCAAATGCGGCATGATAATGGCCATTGCCATCTTTACGCACCCGGAAACCGCCCTCCTAACTGTCATTGTGGGGTACGAGAGTGGCCATACCGTGCTGAGCCAACTCACCCTGTCTCAAACATGGCAAGTGCTTTACACTTCACAGCCCCACTCGCAGCCAATTCTCTCACTCGATGTCTCGCCTTTGAAAGAGTTCTATCTAACGTCTTCCGCTGATGCTGTCATTGCCAAACATCCCATCCCATCTTCATCTCAGGATTCTATTTTAAGTATACAGAACATGCCCTTGAAATCTGTACAGACGAAACATTCTGGACAGCAAGGCTTGCGGATGAGGGACGACGGCAAGATATTCGCCACCGCAGGATGGGATTCTAGAGTTCGCGTCTATGACGCTAGGGGCGTAAAGGAGTTGGCTGTTCTGAAGTGGCATAAGGAAGGCTGTTACGCAGTCTCATTTGCAGATGTTATAAAGACAGAAACGGAGAAAGAGCAGAGCAAGAATGGAGCATTGGTGGAGATGATTGGGAAGATGACAGTAAGAGAGGAGAGGCTGAGGGCGACGCAGATGGCGCATTGGTTGGCTGTGGGGAGTAAAGATGGGAAGGTCAGCTTGTGGGATATATACTAATAATAAAATCACATGTAAATACCATGTCATATGAAAATGAGCAATACTTTTGGTATATATTCAGAATCCGCTATAAATCTCTTCAGGTTCCTGTCTAGCGCCCTCGAGCTCGCCCTTTGCGCCAAGGAGCTTCAAATTTTCCTTCTTTTCCATAGACCACTTGGCAAGAAACGAATTAAGCTCCTCTAGAGTTTCTTTATCGTCCTTCACCAATAGTGCAACTGCATCATACCCGCCGGCCCCAGGAACCACGCCCCCAACCACGCCACTTACCCCTTTCGTAAGAGCATCCAACAATTTTGTCTGCTCTACAGGCTCAATCGGCACCCCAGACCTGTCTCCCATCTCCCTGATCTTCTTCCTGACGTCTGCAAACGCCTTCTCTAGATCTTCCTGGCGTCTCCCCTCCGCCAGCATACGACCTAGAACCTCATTGCTCACCTGCAAGGAATCCCACAACGCTTTCGAACCCTCGGGTTCACTCGTCCTCCACGCCAGCACAGACTTCACCATGCTCACAGTCTGCGATCCACAGTCCACGTCGCACATCACGAGTGCCGTACCCGGGGGAATCGCAACACCTTCCTTAGTGACTTGCGTGTCCCATATGGAATCTTCATCATCGACCAGCTTGCGCACGCGCGAAGCAAAGCCAGGAGATCCTGTCTCCCCGAGAGAAGAGAGCAGAGAGGGTGAAAAGCGTCGGTAGACGCACGTTCCATACACCGCGGCCGCGACGTCGAAGCCCGAGCCGACTTTCCCCTGGGCAGCGCAGTGCGCAGCCTGCGCGAGATTGTGCAGTCTGGCGCGGCCGTGGGCCGTGGAGAGGCTGAATGCAGAGGGGGGAAGGTGATGGGTTAGGAAGGCACCCGTGAGGGCTGTGACGAGTGCGGCGGAAGAGCCGAGACCAGTCTTGTGGGCATCTTGGAGACGGACGCCGAAGTCTGTGAAGTGTGTATTGCCATTAGCGTTGCTGTTGCCGCTGTTTGTGCTAGAGCCACTGGGTTGCGAGTAGTAGTCGTTATCTGCGAGGATGGTGACGGAGGTGGGATTGATCGGGGAGAGCAGCACGGAAGAGATGTAGGTTAGGGCGTAGCCTAGGGCTGTTTCCACGAATGGATTTCTTGATGCACTATATATCTACCTGTTAGTAGATGGGGATGTGGATATAGGGATATATGCGGGGCAATTGAAAGCCCTGGACTCGCTTGAGGTCGTGCTCGAAAAGGGGGAGGGTAGAGATGACACGTGACAATGTCAGGAAATCTGTCGGTAAAGGAGGAGAGGTGCGGGGCGGGTATAGCCCTCAGTCATAGGGAAGTAAGACGGAGGAAAGATGTAGCAACAGCTCTCTCTTACCCTGGCAATTGGATGACGTCCACGCCACCCTTTTCTGTTTTGAGCTGGTAGGAGTAGGTCCACGACGCATCGCGAAACTGGGGGCTCTGCACCACCACCTCCGGCCGCTGGCTCTCAGCGCTGCTGCTGGCATCTCTGTCTCGGACAAGGACGTGGATGCGCGCGCTCAGGCCAAAGACGAGGCCAGTGTAGGCACGATCGAGGACGAGGTAGCCACCGGCAAGCAGGACCTTGCCTGGGGCCGATACAGCAGTCATCGCTGGAGGGGCAGCACTGCGGTCACTCTGCGTACGCAGCTACAGTGCTGTATCACTGCACCGAGCAGTCGTAGCTTGCTGCAGTAGTGGTACGGCTAATGTGTGGAAAGCGACTGAAGGAACCGTATGTTTCCGCTAACCCAGCAACTGGAGGATGTGTCCTCAAGAGAAAAGGCCTCAGTGGGATCTGATAAACGATGAATCCGATGCCCGGGCGAATCCTGGGCAGGCGGAGAGTCTCTAACCACCGATCTGATAACCTTCGACCCCGAGCCCGCGCGACGTAGGGGGCGTGGCTATGGAGCCGGTCCACTAAGACGACAGATTGAGGGCGGCTGCACGTCGCATTCTGGGTTGCTGGCGTCTTGGTCAGTCTCTCTCCCGCCCCGTGGGATTTTCGTCCGGCAGCATCGGGATGACAGAAGGCCCCAGGCACCCACGCGACACGAACCCGCTAGACCCAGTAATTCTCGATTTCTTCTCTTTCCGCTTCCTTGCGATTCCTATCTCTCCCTACGCACTCCTTCATTGCCCACTCCAGCGCTCTGTCCTTCTTCTTTCCTAGACTGTGTCCGATCCTTCTTCGTCTTTGCATCCAGCTGACCTCTTTCTCTTTCCTTTTCCTTCCTACGCTACACTTGCCCGCCTGAACGATCCCCTGCCACTATCTGTATAAGCATCCGGGACAGTTAGAAAGACACCCTTCTCGCGCACACGACCCTCCTGTTAATACCTGGGGAAGACCCAAAGCCGCATCCTGAAATACTCGTCCACTCCAGACACACACACCAGCGTGATTGCCACGCCTAATCTAGGCCCTATTGCCACCCCCAAACTCAATCACCACGACTACCCTATCTTTAGAGCGCGTTCTTTTGACGGCCTGGCTGTCAAATGAACCTGCAAGCGTCCTTAACTTGAGATCCCCAGTAAGTCTCTTGTCTCTCGCTGAGTCCTGAGAAACAAGTGTTCAGGGATATGTCCTCAGGATCTCTCTATTTTCTGTCCTGACCCAGACACTGACCAGCCTCGCAGTCTCCTCTCACCCCATTCTGAGAGGCCCCCCATCCCTAAATGCCCATCTACTCCAACCTCTACTCGAATCTTGCACGTCAAGGGTTCACCAAAACCTTCACCCACGGCTACGCCCAGTCTGTCGTCGCCGCTACCCACCCCCAGGTTTACGCCTCCCAGAACCGCCCGGGCTTTGGCCTCAATCGTCGTTCCAGCAAGGCGGGCGCCACCTACCACTTCCAAAATGCTTTCCACAGCAGCGCCCAGTCCTCGAGCACCACGACGGTGCGCGAACTGCGCCCGGAGAAGATCGATGGTGGGCTAGACGCTTACTTCGATGCCTGGAGGAAGCACCAGGCGGCAGGAGAGCCAGAGAAGGAATGGACTCAGTTCCAATTTGCGAAACGAATTGAATGGAAGCCCTCGTCGACCCAGGTCAATGCCGAGACCCAGAACCGTGTTGAGATTGAGGAGGCCACCGCCACTCCCGATGCCCGGCCGACTTTGGAGAGATCCTACAGTGCCAATGCCGTTGATGACATCAAGGCTGGCTTCGATGCCGGGGAGGAGGCAGCCCTTGCCCACATTGATGCAGCCATTGAGAAGGAGATCAAGGTTCGCAATGAGACCGCCATCTTCAAGAGGGAGCTGAGCGTCGCTGCTTCACGCACCCCGACCCCACCAGTTGCACCCGTTCAATCCCCTGCAGTCTCACTTGAATCTGTAGTTGAACAGTCCCCTGCTACTGTAGCGAGTTCAGTCAGCTCTGCTTCCGACCTGCAGTCCCAGAGCTATGCAGAACATCTCACGAAGCTGTCTGAAGCTCAGCGATATGCTGAGATTCCGGCTGTCTTCGAGGCTATGCTGGTTGCTGATATCAAACCGACCGCAAACGCCTATAATGCTCTTCTGGACGCTGCCATCCACTTACCAGCCGAGAAGCTGCAGGTGGTTCCCAAGGCTCTAGATGTCTACTCTGACATGCTTCGTCGCAAGGTACTTCCGAATACCACAACATATAATACTCTCATTGGTTTACTGGCTTCGAGATCACTTGAGGTTTCTTCGCAGAAGCAGTTATTGGAGGAGAGGCGCGTCCGATTTGGTGGAATAGAGGAGCCAGGAAAATTTATGTTCGCCTCTAGCGAGGTCGAGTTCGATATCCTCGCTGAAGATGATCGTCTAGACCTTGCGATACGCCTATTTGACGCCTCAACCTCACATTTCAAGGACCGATCGTATCCTCCTGAGACCTACCATCAATTGATCCGAGCCTGTTCTGAAGCTGGTCGTGTCCCTGACATGGTCCGATTGTACGAACACATGGAGACGAACAACGTCGTTCCGCTCTCTGCCACCTTTGCATCAATGATCCAGGCCTTTAATGGGAAGGGGGACTTAATTAGTGCCGTCGAGTGCTACAACGAGTATAAGGACCTAGCCATTGCCGCTGAGGCTGGCGAGCGCGCGCTACATGATCGTGCGGACGCCTTAGTCTATGCTGCGGTAGTCAGAGCCTACGTTACTTCCGACAAGCTGGCAGGGGCCATCAGCTTCTTTAGGAAGATCACAGATACCTACCCCCAGAGCTCGGCACTTTTCAGAGACTCAATCGTAAATGAAGGATTTGTGGAGGGGCTTGTCGCCCGCGGAATGCTCCCAGAAGCATTGGGCTGGGCCGAGCGAATGGAGGGATCTATGAAAGCCGCCGCCATGGGCAGACTCGCGACGGTTGCTGCCGATCAAGGAGACAAGGCTACTGCGACAACCGCATTCTCCAACATCCCACGTCATTTCACCGAGATCGCTGCGCCAACCATGGCTCTGATGGCCCTCAATATTCGAGACGGCGATGTTGGGGCAGCCCAGAGATATTGGCAGGTTCTCTCAAGCCCGGAGACGGCTGTCTCTTCCTCCTTTATCGACGCGACTGCGATGTATGCAGTGGCTATGATTGGGTCTGGCCAGGTCATGGAAGGTCTTACACAATCTGAGCAGATGTTTGCCCGTCTCACAGCTACTACTGGAGAGTTAGACTCGCATATCACCGACGAGATTGAGGAGGGCGTCGAGTTCATCAACAAATTCATGACTGCTCGTGGTGTTGTTGATCCCCGACAGGCTAGCCCAGAGGCTGCCATATATCAACAGAGCTTTGTTGCCGCCCCGTTTGCGGCAGCACCCACCTTCGAGGATAGCTACGACCCATATGCCGCATCTACGGACTTTCGAGGCTCTACTTTGATTGCCGACGAGCTCGAGAGAGGCAGCAACAGCCGCGCTAGAACATCTCGCCTGACTGAAGCACTTGAGCGATTCAAAAACATCCGCCGAGCTGGACGTCACCCACGCTATATCACCTACGCCAAGTTGATTGCTGCTGCTGCACGTGAGGATCGGGCCAATCTGGTTCACGACATTCTAGGCATGGCTCGGTCTGACGTTCCATATATGCGTGAGTATCCTGTTGTCCAATACGGCTGGGTCTCGATCTTGGATGCCATGGTTGGAGCATGCCTCACTCTTGGCAAACGTAACTTGGCCTCTCAGTACCATCAGGAGCTTCTCGATATGGGAGCTGCACCAACCGCAAATACCTTCGGTCTCTATATCACTACATTGAAGGAGTCAACCAAGACCTTCGATGAAGCTTCTGAAGCTGTGAAGATTTTCCATCGCGCCAAGAGCGAGGGTGTAGAACCGTCCTCATTCCTATACAACGCTCTCATTGGCAAACTTGGGAAGGCTCGTCGCATTGATGACTGTCTGTACTACTTCGGTGAGATGCGCCAGCGCGGTATTCGACCTACTAGCGTAACGTATGGAACAATTGTCAATGCTCTTTGCCGCGTTAGTGATGAGAAGTTTGCCGAGGAGCTGTTCGAGGAGATGGAATCGATGCCCAACTACAAGGCCCGGCCTGCGCCATATAACAGCTTGATGCAGTTCTTCCTCACAACCAAGCGCGACAAAAGCAAGGTCCTGGCATATTACGAGCGTATGAAGAGCAAGGGTATCGAGCCAACCAATCACACCTACAAGCTCCTCGTTGACACTCACGCTACCTTGGAGCCTATCAACATGGCAGCTGCAGAAGCTGTTCTAGACGTCATCCGAAGTACGGGACACAGCCCAGATGCAGTCCACTACTCCTCCCTGATCCACGCGAAGGGCTGTGCCTTGCACGACATTGAAGGTGCTCGTGCTGTCTTTGACTCTGTCATAGCCGACCCCTCTATTCGCCCACAACCTTGCCTCTACCAAGCTTTGTTCGAGGCCATGGTTGCCAACCACCGTGTCGCCGATACCGAGTCTGTGCTCCGCGATATGTCTGCTCGCCGCGTGGAGATGACGCCGTACATTGCCAATACCCTCATCCACGGCTGGGCCAACGAGAGGAACATTGAGAAGAGCAAGGCCATCTTCGATTCCGTCAGCCGCGACAAGAGAGAGCCTAGCACCTATGAGGCTATGACCAGAGCTTACCTCGCCGTCGAGGACAGACTCAGCGCTCAGGGTGTTGCCCAGGAGATGCTCGGTCGAGGGTACCCCAGCGCGGTTTCGAACAAGATCATCGAATTGCTAGGCGGAGGCAATCCCGAAGCTAGCACCTAAATGCACTTGATCAGCCTACTGTCTATTTACATCCTGTCGCCTTGGCGCAAGTCTGTTAATAGACACTTGTGCTACCCGCACACTATTTCCTTTGTCATTGATACCCGTGCCATTGCACACTTCAGAGAGGGCGGTGGGTTGGGTATCAGAGCCGGCGACTGGGCCTGCGCGTTCAGCCTGCTGGTCAGCTGCTTTCTTTTGTCAACACAGAAGAGAAAATTTTGATGTCTTTATCCGCTCTGTTGCCTGTACCAACATTGAGCTATGGCGTTTATCGAGGGCATACTGGGCGTGGGAAGAAAGAATATGGTGTCACGGCCGGGTATAAAGGGAAACGGCCAAAAATCTCAACTCCTCAACTTGCCTGGTAGATGCCTGCATAATGTTCTGCCATATCAGGCGGCATATGCGTGTCGCCAGCTTGCTGAATCTTGTAACAATAGTATAAAATACACACTAATATTACCTACAAATTATACAGCATTCATTAATAATCGTGAAGATTTTTGAAACTTTTTATTTTGTTTCTTGAGTTCTTTTCATCGCGCTACCTAGAACTCCTAGTTGACATGCTATAAAAAGTGGATGTGGGGGTATCGTATTGTCCCTTCGCTCAAATCGCGCAGCTTAAAAGCAACCCAGATCAAAACCGATCTCTGAAGAAGTACCCGATCGGCATGGGCTGAATCCGTATATACAATCAGGTATCCAGACCCTTTAATCCTCCCCCTTCCTAAGCCGAATCACCATCACATCTGACCTTCAATGATTCCCACCATTGAAGCCAATCGTGTCCAGCACCTTACTCAGGCTGCGCGAACGTCTTCGCTGCTTAGCTTCCAGCGCGACAACCTCTTCGTAGTATGGGTACCCGATGCGCAGGGGCACGTGTGCTCGCGAGACGTCGACCGGGGAGGTCGCGGGTTCGCAGGAGATGGAGGTACGCTCGTCGGCGGGGATGGAGTAGGATGTTGTTGGGGAAGGTGCGTTGGAGTGTGAGGGAGTGGTGTAGGTGGATGTGGATGTATATTTTGTGGCCGGGGTGCCGTAGACGGTGGACGAGAAGGTGGTTGCTGGCGTCGACGGCGCGGTGGTGATGCGCGAGGAGCGCCTAGAGCGGTGCCGGGAGATGTGGGAATTGTTTGCGCCCATTGTTGATTGCGCCTTGAGTCTTTGGAGATGGGAATTCTACGGGAGACACGGAAAAGGAGGTGTTATACTCCAGGAGGTGAAATTGGGTTCTAATATCAGCTTTGCTAGAGGAGGGTGGTGGAATATCGGGCAGACGGAATTGCGGAGGCCGATGATGACGGCGTCAGCATCGACATGCCGAGATGGAGAAACCGGGGAAATCGCTTTTTAGAAGAAGAGAAGAGAGTATGTGAGAGAGAAAGAGGCACATATGTAGACGAGAATTCTCACCTTCCTCGCATCCGCCACGCCCGCCGCTCCGGATGATCCATGAAGGCGCATCATGAGGGGGATCCTGCGGTGGATGGCCCTGTGCGAGGATGTGGTGGACGTCGAACAGCCGCGGCCTGGGCAGTGGGCCATGTGTCAAGGCTGAGCTGACAAAAGCCGTCGATCCCGTTTTATTCTCTCGTCTTGTTGGTCGGCCGAAGAGCCAGCCTTGCGGCTAGATGTTGTCATGTGGCGCTGGTTCGGCGCCCGATCCTTCGCATGGGACTGGGTCGGTCGTATTCGCCCTGCTCTGAGGGCGCTGGTCGCACTCTCTAGTCTCTCTCCTTACTCGCACTTTCTGCTGCCCTTATTTAGCAGCTTTGGCGGCCCTTGCTCGCGCGCCGGCTTGCTGCTTGCGGCGATTCAGGATGTTCTCGTTCTGCGATGTGCATATAACAGAGGTCCGGCCCCGAAAAGTGGGACGGCGAGAAAAAGATCCCGTACTTGCGGTCCGTGAAAGTTTTCTTTTCTTCTTTTCTTTCCTTCTTTTTTTGTAAGTTTTCTTTTAGAAATATTCTTTCACGTACAGCACTTGCCAAGTGAGTGTGGTGAGACTGAGAATGTGCCAGGATACCGTGGGGGATTGGGATTGCGGGTGGCTTATATTTGACGAGCGAGGCTTTGTGCTTCGACCTGAATGCTGGCCTCTCCTTCAAACTCCCTCAGCGATCACGATCCTGCGACCAGGCTGCAGGGTGATGCTGTCTCTCAGCCAGACTATGAGTCCTCCGAGATGCCCAGATAGTCGCCATCCTCCATGGTGGTAAACGGCAGTATCCTTACTTCACTAGTTCCGTCGATGTTTTCTAGCTCGTCCATAGCTAGCTCCAGCAGCTTGTTGCTGGTAGGAGCGGATGCCTCGGAGGCTGACTGACAATCTCGGTGGTGCGAATATTACATAAGGTAGTGGTGCAAATGTCATAACTTACGAGCCGTTAATTGCTTGTACAGCTTTGCCGCTTCGTCCTCACTGTTTAAATTTCGGCCGTGGTGGTCGTTGAGGCCGTTCCATAGGTGCTGTCTATGCCGGCTAATTTCGCTATCACCAGACGCCACCGTCACCATTACAACTTCACCTCGCTTCTCTCGGGTATCTGCTTCTATTCAGTCTAGGCCAAAGATTGGACATGGACCTTGTTATTTGCGTCTGTAGATTTAGGTTCCAAAACAGGCCTGTGACTTTGACGCTCTCCGTAAGCCTATGCTAGTCTTTCGCTGTGCCACCGAAGAGATGGATGGAAAATTTAAGCGAGGTGGTACTCGCTTCTCCTATTTTGCTCCCTCAACCTTCTCAGAAGGCCGTGGTTTCTCCTAACTTCCTTTTTTGAAGAGAATATTCGTTTGTTGTAGTTTATAATTCCTACAAGCCGATTGTGTTCCCCTGGTCAAGAACAAAGCTGTAGTAAAGTTCAGGTGGGGAACGAAGCGTGAAACTAGGCCTGCCTATAGAACTATTGACCTAGGTCATTAGATGAGACATAATAATGTAACCTGCCCAGGCGGAAGCATGTAAATACTCGTCTCAGTGGTTATCTATGGTGGCTCTCACTCAACGATGGACTCGCAGATATAGGGGTTTCAATGGTATTGTGCTTCTCTGAAGAGGAAAGATGAGTAGGAAGTATCTAAATACAGGTAGAGCCATATGTGCGTCCTTTGGCCATAATACTATCTCAGAGCTGTAACTCATCCTCCCTAACCGACCTTTCTAGCATCAAAATACGTAAAAAGGCAGTACGTATTGTATATGTTTGCTTGGTTTTGAGATCAACATCATGGAAGGAGGAAGATCTTGGTTTTCCAAGCAATTTAATCTGTGTCCCAAGGATTTAGAGTATCAGCGCCCTTTCGGATTAATACGTTTTACCATGGCTCGAAATTGTTTAAGATGCTTGCCGCCGGTCTTTGCATCAACAAAACGTGCCTTTGATGGAACATCATCGGCTGTTGGAGAAACTTTCCAAATTGATATATTTGTACCATGGCAGCACAGGGCCATAATACTCCTAGTGTTATCATCCTCATTGATCAACTCTAGGCAGTAGTTATGGACCTGATCTCTTGCCAAATCCAGTTGTCCAGCCTCTAACCCACTCCGTTTAAACTCCGCATAGAGAAGATTGCACTGGCTATTATCGATAATTCAATATTAAGGAGCTAGGGGGGTTTCCTGTACGCAGTAAATCTCGTGATTGGCGGGGAACTCACGATTAAAGATCGCCATCCACAGTTTGGCAGTATCAGATTCAAGACTTCCTCCTTCCTTGACCTTGTTGTAGAAGTACTCAAGGCTGTTATTCGTAATAAGGCCAGGCATTCTGGAATATAGAAGAATTAAAGTCAGGGAAAGTGATGGGGTAAGAACAAGATCTTGGAGAGGAAATTTATGGCTAGGTGGTGTTTATGTTTTGTTAAAAACAACTTGCTAGGCATGCTTCACTTCCTAGATACAGGGCATGCTTCACTTCCACATATCAAATAATAATATGCAAACATTAGTTTCGCAGGACTACGAATTAATGCCTTGACCTTCCAGGTGATAATTCCCTTAAAACCTTAGCAAATCCGCTGTTCTAACAACTTAAAGAATATTATTATATTAAGGTTGCGAACCTTTAGTGGAGATCAAGACAAATGAAATGAAATCTGAATCTGATAGGGATACAATTAGACTGAATAGTCTATCTAGCAGAATAACTTAATTACCTTCGAAGATATCAACTGTTGCTCTAGTGGAATTCGGTTGTTGTATACTGAGAATAATGCTAAGAAATAACAAGTCGGTTATATATAAGCTACTATTTGTGCACCTTTAGTACGAAAGTATGTTGCAAAAATGATGAATAATTAATTACTGCATAATACCACGCCACTACCACCTAGCTTTACTACTTTGTAGCTGCTACCTTTATGACTAATAGCCTCCTTTATGCGCTCTAGAAATGAATCAATCCTCTCACTTATATAGTCAAGCGTCATTTTATGCCTCTCAAATTCCTAAAGCCTCGACTAATTGTGGCAAAGTCTAACCCTCATAAGGTTTCCGGCTCCTAAGACGCTGCTTAATAAAATGCAAACAGTCCTCAATTTAATGTAAGTCTAAGGATTCGAGAGGCTAAATAACTAAGTATCGTACATTTGAATCTATAGCGTTGTAGAGTCCCCTATTATTAAGTTGATTTTTCCTCGCACACCTTAGGATTGCCCTTAACCTAGAAGTAATTAGACATCCCTTTGCCTATTTTTTTGGGCTTAACCAATTCCTGCAAGCTCTCTATGTAGGATTTAACCCCCATTAGGCCGTTAAATAGAGCCATTATAATCTAGCTCCTTAGGGATAATAACGAGCTTTGACTTAAAGTTCCAGCAATTATAGCCTATATAGAGACCAACTACTGCCTTTAATAAAACCTGAACTAAATATAGTATAGACATTGTCTCTCTCCTCTTTTTACTTTAGAGTTTCTATCGCTATAGAATACAACTATTGAAAGTTAACCTATCTATATAAATCTCTTCACGCTAATATGCCCTCGTTTTCTTTTGCTAGATAAGCGTAACTTCAAGCCATTTGGCCCTAGCCTTTAGTGGAGTCCACTCTGTTATTATAGGGTATGTTTATAAAAGCCCGCGCTTATTTAGCATGTCGTAATATCGAAGGAGAACAAAGAGTTTAAAGTGCCAAATAATTCCTAAAGGCTTTGAATCCATTGGTATAGTGGCCTATAAATTATCAGGGAATGCACCAAGGCAAAAAGGCACCTGTTGCGGAGAAGCTGGAGATTCTACCAGCGGCCTCAGAGGATTAGGTATCAGCTACCTCTGGAAATCATGTATATGATCTTCGATCTCATAAGCGGCACAAAATCCTGGGCAGCTCTAAAAATGTTGGAAAACATGGGATGGCAGCTCCCAGATTCATACTGGCGGGATCGTATCCCGAGGGACATCATTTCCGAGCTCGACGAAGAAATATCACAACTAGATCCACCAGCCGACATTGACTGGCCATTCCTCTATCTGAAAGCGGAGATGCGCTGTAAGACCCAGTATAGTTTGCGCAATCGGCACAGGATTCTTCGAATTGTGCGATCAGTCAAATCTCTTATCCAGAAGCAGCTTGATGATGAAAATGAGGCTGCGAGAGATGTCTGTAATTTCTCGGACTTAATCTACTACATGCCTTTGTACGTCGAACGTGCAATCTAATATTACTAACTTCCGTCTTGTAGTACGGTGGACTGTCATGGCGTTTTAACTGCCCCTATTAGAGTTAAATATTTTATATAGGTGCCGTGCGAGTTGGATATACCATTAACTATTAACTATACAGTTACTTATAATAAAATTCTACGCAATCATATTATACTTCATTTCTCTGCTTTTTATATTCATCAATATTTCTCGATTCATTGACTTTTCCTGGCTAGCTGTGCAACATACCACTGTGTGATATCGCCCTGTGGTCCACACTTGGTAAAGCGGCGTTATTTTGTACGTAAAGCGACGCTGCTAATCTTTGACTCGATACTGGCCGTAAAGGGATACGTCAGTTATGTCCACTCCACCAAGAGCGTTTGCTTATATTCGCATCACTTCAGCTGAAAAGGGTAGTGGTGCAAATGTAATAGTTATGGCTCAATATAATTCGAGAGACAGGTAACTTACTGTAACTAACAAGTTACCTGCTGCTGGTGCTGGAATCGGTACGCTTACACAATCACTTGCTTTCCCGAGGCTTACATAATATGCTTCCTGATAAGATTTGAAACTTTTCTGCGATAGGCAAAAGTCGACTGACATCTTTCCGCTGGTATTCTGCGACATACCGGCAGCTATGGCCGACGATGGCATGCTCATGAATTTCGAGATTGGAGATGCTCCTCTGACGACAAAGGAAACGTTTCACGGAGGTCCATGGAAGGCACGATTGGCAGCGAAGAAATTTGCCCGGCGTCCTGTTATTAGAAATCCCCACACATCCTCCACGCGAGAGATCTTCCATGAGAGACGACATGATGCAGGGACGGAAGATTATATTGGGCCTGGGCCGATGGAGAGGTCGCCAAAGAGACAACGGGTCGATCAAGGCTCAGGAAGAAGTACAAATGCAGCTACCGTTATTTCGGGAAAACTGCCACTTGGAAGCATTAAAATTGGTGCGGGTCACGATACCTCAACTCAAGACGAGACAAGACCAGCATCTGTCTCAGGAAAGTTATCCACAGCAAGCATAAAGAGAGGTGGATCTCGAGATGCTACCATACAAGATGACTCGAGGCCAGCCTTCGTGTCCGGGAAACTTCCTGCAGGAAGCATCCAAACTGGAGTCGGGGGGCAGAAGTCCAAAAAATTCTTTTCCACTGCCGATGAAAATCACACCCATGGAGTCACCGAACCTCGAAGTCGGAACTTAACTGGAGGTAAACCAACGCAGATTATTTCATCTCTTTTCTCGTTCAATCCCAGTTCAAAGACAAAATTTGATGGACCACAGAAAGAGGCAGAGCCAGCGAAACCCTCAAATGCTCCCCTCACTGAAGAAATGGCCACGTTTACAGCATTGGGACTATCGCCACGATTAGCTGCACATCTGTCGACAAAGCTCGAGATGAAGGCGCCAACAGGTATTCAGAAGGCGGCTATTCCACAATTGATCAGTGACGATAGTGATGTATTTATACAAGCACAAACCGGATCAGGAAAGACACTGGCGTATCTTCTGCCGATAGCGGAGCGAATTATATCTATGAGTGGCAAGGACATGCAGGTCCATAGAGACTCGGGACTTTTTGCTATCATCCTAGCACCTACTCGTGAATTATGCAAGCAAATATCCGCAGTCCTGGAAAAAATCCTGCGATGCGCACCCTGGATTGTTGGAACAACTGTTATAGGAGGAGAAAGTAAGCAATCAGAGAAGGCTAGATTGCGGAAGGGCGTTAATATTCTCATTGCTACACCTGGTCGTTTAGCAGACCACCTAGAAAATACGGAAGTTTTGAAAGTCGATACTGTGCGATGGCTAGTGCTAGACGAAGGAGATCGATTAATGGAGATGGGATTCGAAGAGGAAATCACTTCTATCGTGAAAAAGATCGAGCAGAGAGTCTTAGTGGTGGATAAAGTGAACAAACTAGAGGTCAAGGCACTTCCAAGCCGCCGAGTTACAGTTCTGTGCTCTGCAACCATGAAAATGGATGTCCAGAGACTAGGAGAAATCAGCTTGAAGGATGCAGTCCATATCCGGGCCGAGCCTTCTGAGATTGAGCCTGCAAAAAGAGATGCAGAGCGAAAGGAATCGGAGGGCAAAGTATTCTCCGCACCGGCTCAACTAAAGCAAGCATATGCTATTGTTCCAGCGAAATTGCGCCTTGTTACTCTAACGGCAATCTTAAAACATGCTTTTGCTCGACGAGGGTCTGTTATGAAGGCAATTGTCTTCATATCTTGCGCCGATTCCGTGGATTTTCACTTTGCTCTTCTTGGACAATCTTTTAAATCTACTAAAATTGGGGAGCAAGAAGTGGAATTCCCTGAGATAGGCAAAATTGGGCTTACAAAGGACACAATTTCATACGGGACTGCTTTTTCGAACAGCATCAATCCCGTCATCCTGCATCGGCTTCACGGATCCTTAGCCCAGAACATTCGAACTGCCACCCTCAAGTCATTTGCGGAATCGAAAGACCCATGTGTATTGATATGCACTGATGTCGCCTCTAGAGGTCTAGATCTTCCGAATGTTGACTATGTAATCGAGTATGACCCTCCTTTCAGCGCCGACGATCATTTACATCGGATAGGCCGCACTGCTCGAGCGGGCCGCGATGGGCGAGCCCTTACTTTTCTCCTGCCGGGCGACGAGGAGGAATATGTATCTATCCTTGCGTCCAGCTGTCATGATGGTAAGAAGTCATTGATATATAACTCAGCGGATGATCTGGTGCGAAGGGGATTCGGTGGTGTTGGCCGAGAGTGGGAGGAGCGCGCCACAGAGTGGCAACTCGACGTAGAGCGCTGGGCTTTAGAATCTCCAAAGTATCTTGAGATGGCCCGCCGCGGGTACCAGAGTCACATCAGAGCATATGCCACTCACGTTGCGGAGGAGAGGCACATTTTCAATATGCAAACTCTTCACCTGGGTCATTTAGCGAAGGCTTTTGCCCTGAGAGACAAACCTGGTAGCATAAAGGTCCCGGGGCTGAGGCCCGAGAAAATGACTAAAGCAGATAGAAGCGTTGCTGCACGAAAGGCTAAGAGAGGAGAGACAGAAGATAAAGCGCCAGAGGGCGAGAGAGTGAGGAAGCAACGGAAGATGGATCTCGATCTCCAGAATTTGGATGGAAATGATGCCGCTAAGAGGATGAAAAAGAAAATGCTAGAGCACATGTCTGGGGCTAATGAGTTTAACATTGGGTGAGAAATATATAAATGGCACCATTGAACTATGCCTCATTTGAGCTACCTATGCTTGGGTTCCTGCTCTTAATAGTCCAGTACTATCTTCAAGTTTGTTCTGTCCAGCTGGACATCTCTTGCCTTTGTCTATTTATACTCCATAGTTGATTGAACTAGACATTGCTCTATATAATTGAAGCATTTGATCCTACAAATATTGAAAATAGAGAGCGGTCTCGTCAAGGGACATTCGCTAGCCAGTCATTTTTGTCGTCTCTCGACACCATCACTAGGATTACAAAATCAGACCGGTTTCTACATTTAAGTTAACTATAAGGCATATATTCACTACACATATGACATACCTAAACTCAAATAATGCTGGTTGTGATGTCTGGTCCACCGGAGGAGGATGTCTGAGGATGGATGTGAATACGCGCTAGTATTTATTATGCGGTTCGCTTATAAAGGGGTAGCGAGCTGCCTCCCTTCATACCACCACGCCCTTATCCCGACTGAGCTGATGGCTCTATCCTTTAGTATACATCTATAGTGCTAACAAGTGTGGTGAACCTGCTCTAATAAGCATGACAGATTCTTCCCAAATTTCTCACCTTGTGCACATTCAAAGAAACCTTCGCTTAACAGAGACCGTCTACTCCAGCTGGATTTAGAAGGCAAGTACTTATTCCTTCATGCTTGCTGCGTAGATATTTACTGATGGCTCAGTTCTTTATAACTACTACGGCACAAGAATAATCTTAGTATACCAGCTAACTTAAAAGCCTTCGCACCCCATCCAACATTGTAGTTGAACTCGTCTCACAGTGACCCAAAAGTTTGGAGGCATCTAGCCCTGGTGATGAAAAGAGAGCCAAACTGCCTTCGACACGATGGCTTCCATTCCCACATCCGTGGAAGGTATGAATTTCTGGCATGGGATCCACTAATAGCAAAGGTAATGGCAGGTAGCTGGACTCAGCAGCATCCAAGAAAAAGAAACCCAAGATGTGAGCAAAACTCCAACAACAACCCCGCCAGGTAAGAACAGAAGACCAGCTACAGATAGGATGTTTTGCACAGCTGACATTGAAAGATGGTTTGAGGAAATCTAGTAGACTTATTACTCAACCCCAAAGAGCCCAGGCTGCTTTGCACTCAGCCATCAACTGCTCCAGTAAAGATTGAGCATTTTAAACTCTAGCGAGCAGAAATTAATGGATTACAGGTTTGAATACGACCACCATCCCAAATGTGAAGTGTGCCACGATGAGCGCGGTAAAATATAAATCCGATGGTTCTAGTAGGCCCTCATATGAATCTTAATGTTGTGATTAGAAGCTAATATTGCCGAAGTCATCTCTGAAATCAAGCCCACTGCATCCAAGAAAGATAGAAAAGTTTCCGAAAACCATTTAGCTGCACAAAGTCGATGTATGTCGACGCAACCCATTCCCATCCGGTCAATATACTAACACTATAGACGCAATAGATCGAGGCTAATACGACGCAAATCATCGTATCAATATGGCTGCAAACAATCCGAGCTCCATGGATGTGGACACGGCTGGACAATCCAAGTCTCCCCTCCACGGTCCACAGAAAGCTGAAAATGCCCAGCGAGGTGGACATGGTAGAGTGGGATGCGTTCCAACAACCTCCTACGATCAGTTTTCTTTGAACAGAGTTCATGTTCGCATGACATCTACGCCTATGGTAGCTGAAGATGATGCAACGGAGGGTATGGAGGCCACTGGCGATCAGGATACTCATGTTCAGCAGTTTTCAGATAAGAATGTGTCTTCTACTTCACACAGCTTCATTCCCAGCGGGTCCAATTCACAATATGTGGCTGCTCAGGCTACTTGCCGAGTTACCCCACCTCCAGTCCTCTATGACTACCAGGTCGACTATGTTGCAAAGGTTCTCCTTGCAGCCACAAAATTGAAGGAGGCTATCGAGGAACTAAAGAATAAGAAAGAGGTTGCTGCTATTTCCGCCCTGGCTGCAGATGAATCCCCATATCATGGTTCTCCAGGCTTTGGGAACCCAGACTTCGGCTCATCTCCTCCTCTTAGCACAGCCATGGACCAATCTTTAAGCGTTACATCCGTCCGGTGTTCCATTTCCCAAGGCTCAGCTCAGCATCTCAAGAAGCCAGAGACCCTTGAAGACATTCGTCGCAACATGGCTAAGCTTCTCGACGACAACCCTATCTCTGATATTGACTATGCTAGAATGAACTATGACAGAGATGAAGTCAGAAATCACATGAAGTTGATGGTCGATCCTCTTAAGGATGCAATCTTTTCCATCAAAGAAGGCATAAAAGAACCCGCCAAGGAAAGTTTTCTCAATAAGCGAGCCGAGTCGTTCACATATGCTCAGCGCAAAGGGGATGATCCTCCGAGCTATGCTTACGCTGCACCTGAGGTCACTAAGAACGGCAAGCTGGTTGGAAAGAATTCGGAGAATTCGGAGAATGTTGCTGCCAAAGCTGTTAAAGACTTCAACAAGGCTAACCGCGATTATGATGATGCGTTCGAGCGAAACTTGCGAAATATGTCTAAGTGAAGACTGGCAAACCTATGGAAGCGCAGCTTGTATGTACTACTATATGGGGGTGATCACTTAGTCGCTATGGTGCATTTAGTGGCGTTTATAAACGAATTAATGGCCGCGAATATGAGTAGATAGATTGCATCAATCGTGTAAATACCTAGTCATTATAGCATTTACAAAGAATTCGTGACAAGACCCTTAATCACCTCATTTGTTTGCTCTCTCCTGAGCATATTAGCATGATATGAACGTGCATCCGGATACTATCGGATCATGATGTAAATGCAATAGTAAAACCAAAAGTTAGGAGACAAGATCTAATGTGTGTTCCTATTGTGCAAAGTCTCGAAATATTATTATCAAAGCATTACATTACGTATGCCTCTCAGTAGCACCCTTCTAGGTAGTACTTAATTTGCTCGACATGAAGTGAAAGCTTTTGAAACCAATGAGAGTTATCAATTATACTAGTATACGTAGATATGACGGAGCTCTTCGATGCTAAAGGTTTTTCGTGTGACTGCCATCAATGATCATGATATCGAGCGAAGATCAATTTATCATCAAGTAAATTCAAATAGAATTCTTACATGCGACTATTCAATTACTTCCCATCCTAGACCATGTAAGCAAGTCGACGGCCATTAAAACCTCCCCTGAAATAACACAGTATTAAAAATATATAGATCCTATAACATGTGTATACAGGATATCTAGTGGGGGCATCCTCTGCTCACTCTCCTTTTTTGACCAATTGCCCTGCTATTCAAACTATAGCTCTTGAAGCAGGCGGACCCGGTGTTAATCTCGATATTGGAATTATCGTTAGCAATTGCAGTGGATGCGATCGCCTTTTCTCTCAACAATGAGATGCTGTGTAATTCGTCAGCGTCGCTAAAACAGAAAGGAGAGCAAAGCAGGACACACTCATACTCCGCGAAGCCAGGAATATCCACTGGAGGTCCTTGTTGGAAGTTGAAGGGAGAGCCCTGGATATGAGTCAGCCGAATTTCTTTAAAATATACTTGAGCAATAAACGTACAATGTTAACGGTTTTATAATTCTTTTGCTTCAGACCAAGTGTCTCAAGGCAATTGCGTTTAACTTTTGAAACAAATCCTCGAATTTGTGTACACGACATTATCTTGGATATGGGAGTAGTTTATCGAAATAAGACAGTCTTGCAAATTGAGTAGCAAGGAGAAGAGAGAGAGGAGGCCGGAGGCAGGATGAGTGGTAGGATTGTATAGTTTAATTATCTTGGAATAAATTGTTGGGAGGAAATATGGTGTTGCAATTTTTCTGAAAGCACTGCCACTTGCCGTTGAAATCAGATAAAATTCAATTCGTACAGATAGGAAACAAAGACTATCCACGATTATTAGCAACAGTAACTATAGATTTTGTTGTTGATATATTTACCTTTTACAAACTTGTCGGAGACGAGAGCTAGACGTACAACTAATGAATGAACCCGTGATAAATCTTATCTCATAGAACTCACAGAATATCCCATCTCTCAAATCACGCAGTGGTAGTTGTACAGGTATAAGTACTATTGTAGAGCTGTGCAGGAGCAGATCGCAATCACTCGCTACGCACTTGTGACGATTTCAGCGTTACTTTCTTATGCAACACGGCTTGGAAGCACGATGCACTCCTTGCAGCAATAGAACAATCCTAACTATTCATTAAGCTTCTATGCAAGAAAGCCGAGCAAGGGATATAGAGAATTTCTCCCCTGGGCAGTGGCTAGTTCCCCATATCATTAGCTTGAAGTGGAACTTCCCCGCCTGTGATATTTGTCGATAACACTCGCAGGATCAGTATCATAAGGATCATCACTTCAAGTATACTACGAAACATGGAGAATTCATTATCAATGGTGATAACAGTGTGTAATTGACAATTATCCGTGTGGTAGTCTTCTTTAACATATAGAACTTTAACAGGTGCACACATTCTGTAACCTCCGCAACATACTGTCTCTGACGAGACACTGGAGATGAATGTGTAACCTTTCTGTCATGATGATAAAGGCCAATTTCCTTTGTTAGGGAGAAGTTAGTTACATGCAAAATTCATTTTGTCGCTTCGTGTTCGGTCGAGGGATATATGCAAGCTCCCTTGCATATCATTATTATCGGGATTCAATCCATATCATTGATTATGCTACAGTTCATTCTAGCATATTTTACACACACCTGCCAAATTTGGAAGAAAAGATAACGCTTCCCAATTTCCCTTGGTAGATTACACTGAAAGGCGGGCATGGATTGTCTATCCTGTTGTAATGTAGCCGTCTACTGGATCCCTTAACTTTCCGGGTGTTTTTTGTACAACCTCCAAACCCCGTTTAAGAGACCGATAACATCTATTTCGGATAATTTTTGACATGGAAGCTCTTTAACTTAACGAACTGCTCGAAGCCAAACCTGCTCAATGTCACACCCTTTCCAGAGTTCTTCCAGCCAGTCCACGCCAGGTCCTAGAGTTTGGTCAGCTACTAGTATTCGGAAAGTGTAACAGGGCCACAGCTTACGGGACTTGGGAAATCGCAACGGTTCACAAACACTGTGCCTGCGTCGACGTTCTCGGCAAGCACAGCCCCTCTATCAGTGTCTTTGGTCCATATAGATGCAGTTAAACCAAACTCGCTGTCATTCATCAACTGAATAGCTTCTTCATCACTCTTAACCTTCATCACTGGAATCACAGGACCAAACGTTTCTTCCGTCATGACAGCCATGCTATGATCGACGTTGATAAGAAGTGTCGGCTTCACAAAGTTCCCATCAGGAGGAGGAGATTCAAAGGAGATATTCTGGGGAGTTGCATCCTTGGCGCCTTTTTCCAAAGCGTCCTTAATATGATCTTCGATTGCTGCCTTGGACCGCTTCGAGATGACTGGTCCAACATGCGTCTCCGGGTTAAAGGGATCGCCAAGCTTGTAACTTTTTAAAACAGCTTGAATCTTTTCCACAAAGAGATCGTGGATCTGTTCATGTACATAGACGCGTTCTATGCTGCAGCAGCTCTGCCCGGAGTTGAAAACCGCACCATCAACAATTTCTTCAGCAGCCCATGCCACATCAACATCGGGCCGTATGTATGCTGGGTCCTTGCCGCCGAGTTCGAGGCCAACATTTACCACCCGGTCTGCTGCAGCTTTCTGCACTGCCAGGCCGCCAGCCACAGACCCCGTAAAGCAAACCAATGCTATCTTAGGATCCCTCACGACTGCTTCGATGATAAGTGGCGACCCGCAGTGGAAAAACTGTATAACGTTCTGTGGTAAGCCAGCTGCGAGAAAAATCTCAGAAATATGCTCGACGATCGTAGGAGTTTGCGGAGATGGCTTCAAGATCACTGAGTTGCCAGCCAGCAAAGCGGGAATCAAGGAGTTAACGAGGATCAAGTAAGGATACTATGTACGGTCAATAGAGTGTTACGTCGCATTTTAGAATAAACTCACATTCCAGGCAAATAGTACCAAAACTGGCCCAACTGGAGCCTTTCGGATGAACCTCTTGAACCCTCGCTCAGCTTCGCCATACGTATCTTTCAGCACCTCGTCACAGATCTTGAGGAGATACTCTCCCCTCTTGCATGCTGTTGTTATCTCCTTTGCTGTATAGGCGATTGGTCTTCCCATCTGTTCGGTGAGCTCTTTTGCCAACTCATCTTGCTTATCACTAAGTAGTTTCAGAGCCTTCCTGACTATCTCCTTTCTCTCTGCTAATTTCGTCGTCTTATATTTCTCGAATGCCTCTGTTGCCAGAGTAGGAAGCAAGCCGAGTTCGGAAGGAGAGATGCCATTTCTGACTACAATGGACTTATTGGTGGTAGGAGATATTGTGTTAATTGTTTCGACAGACATTTTGCTTGTATCCAAGATCGATGGAGACTTTAATGGCGAAGTGGGATGACGACTGTGAGTAACCCCGCTAAGTGTGAAATAGGCAATTTGAGGGTGTGCGATTAAAAGATTGCACTTCATACCAAAAAAGTTGTCACAACTGTGAAAAGTCGACCACTTGTATTATGGCGACACGAAAGCACAACGAATTCCTTGACGCGCACGACAGTGAAGACGATGAGAGTCAGGGGTATGATTCAGAGGCTGAAGAGTTAAAGAAGGGCGGGAGAAGCCTGAAGCGGAGGAGAGTCGATAATAAAGGCACCGAAGATGAGGAGACCGATGGCGTTGAACACGATGAACAGGAACAAGATACCGATGTTCAAGACGGCGCAGAGCAGACAAAACCGAAGAATAGGGATGCTAAGAAGATTATAGAGCTCTCTGGAGTCTCAAACCCCCTCAGTAAGAGAAACCTGGTTGCGACTGCCGAAGCCATCAAACGATCTGGAGTAGTCTACTTGTCTCGAGTTCCGCCATTCATGAAGCCCACAAAACTGCGCTCACTACTGGAGCCTTATGGAGTAATCAATCGGATATTTCTCTCTCCAGAAGACCCTGCATCACACACGCGGCGAGTGCGGAATGGTGGAAACAAGAAACGCTTGTACTTAGATGGATGGGTTGAGTGGCAAAATAAGAAGGACGCGAAGCATGTGTGCGAACTTCTGAATGCTAAAATCATCGGTGGAAAGAAGGGCACATACTACCACGATGACGTGTGGAACCTGCTCTATTTGAAAGGCTTCAAATGGCACAATTTGACCGAGCAGATCGCAGCCGAAAACGCGGAGAGGGCCAGTCGAATGAGGGCTGAGATTAGCAAGACTACGAAGGAGAATAAACTGTTTGTGCAGAACGTAGAGAGGGCGAAAATGCTAGAGGGAATTGAATCTAAGAAAGCCGCCAAGAGGACGAAAGAAGGTGAAGATGCAGAAGAAGGTGAAGATGCAGAGGAAGGTGGAAACAAAGCTGTTTTGAAGAATTTGACAAAGGGCGTGGTCCAGCAACGACATTTCAAGCAGACCGCAGTGGCATCAAAAATGAAGCAAGTCGCCCAATCAGATCAGGTGAAAAGGGTTCTGAGCAAGATATTTTAGCTCAAATTCAATGCCCCAATATCATCCGCACAAGAGCAATATATGTAGAGACTGAATAATGATAAGAGATTGATAATGCCTTAAAAGGTGTAAAAGTTTTCTTCTAAAGACGACCTATCAGATATGCTGCATACAATGCCGTTGCCCTTTTTACGTGCCAACGCCTGTCGTTTCATCCGACAGGTTGTAATCTACTCGCCATCATCAACATTGAGCTCTTCGAATTCATCTAGCAATTCATCCATATTGACCTGTGGCGTCTCATCCTCGCCATCTTCTGTTTCCGCAACACTCATAGCATCTGCATCGGCCTTTGCCTTTTGAGCCTTGTACAAAGCCATTGTGCTTCGGAGTTCAGTGTCTTCCTCAACATCCCGCAAGAACATCTCATAGTCACGATCCATCCTCTCCTGGTCTGCCTTCTTCGGCAGAAGCTCGCCTTCATCCTTTGCCATACGTCTGAGACGCCAGTTCCGGTTTTTGGATTTCTTCTTTCTGGCATAGAATTTTTTGACTAGCAAGACATCAGGTATTTGAGACGAGTACGTGTTGGATTCTTCTAGTGCATCAAATTGCGGGTTGTTGAAGTTGGTGCCTGTTAGCATGTAGCCCATGACGGAGTCTCCTGGGTGAAGAACATTTCCCAGATGCGTTCTTGTATAGTAAGTCTTATCGTTTGATCCGAGATCCGAAGCACGCGCAACAGTGGCTTCTGCAAGAAGCCATCGACCCTTTTGAGGCCCAATTGGCTCTATATCCATGATAATAAATTCAACGAGTTCTTGGACATCTGCAAGAGGTGTGAACGGTACTCGCCAATATATGGGTGTGCTAATATCAGCAGTTTGGAGCGTGCTAGGGTTGAGAATATTTATAGACGTGCCGATTCGGTAACAAATTCCCAAAGGTGAGATATTCCCTATTTGTTTCGCCAGTTTTATCGGAATTGCGACTAGATCATCTTTGCAGATCGGAATAAGTTCCACTGAAAATGTGAACTTGTACGATTTGGTAGAAGTGTGGATATCCATCGAGATGAGTTCCTGTGATTTTTTTGTTCGGACTGGAGCCACCGAATTTAAGAAATCGACAAACTTCTCTGCTTGATTCCTTGCAGAAAAGAAGAAATCCAGCCCATCCTTTACTTCTTTAATGTTGATTGTATCCTTGTGTGCGCCATGCTTGAGGATGAGTTGCTCAAGGTAGAGGAAAGTTCTCTTATGTGGCACCTTTTGTCTAACCTGTACACATGCTCGCCATGTGTTTGCCGTATATGATTTCGCACAGTCTGGGCATTGTTGGTATGCCACCACATATTCCACCTCGAATGCCTGTTGTAGTACAACACCTTCAGAAACCGAATCTTGGATAGTGAGCTTCACTTTAACTCTTCGGGAATGGGGTTCTGTCCATATAAAACTCGCATCGATGATGCGGACCTTGTGTAAGCCTCGCAGTTTCTTCAAACATATTGCTAGGAGTTCTCGAGATTCGGGGGCGGCAACAACCCAAGTAGATGGCGGTAGTAACCAGCGATCGCAATCTCTGCAGAAATGAAGAGTGGCTTCACGCGGAATTCCTTGGGAAACATCTACTGTGAGTTTGACACAGTCATAACAGAGGGCGCCCGCGGAGGTCGTTCCATCTATTGCGGCGCCACAGTTGCAGCAGAGGATACTGTGGTTTGTTAGGAAGAAAAATGAGATAGTTGGGAGTTTTTCTTACGTAGCATTTGTCTGCGTTTCTCTTAACCGAGGTTCAATAGACACCGGAGCATCAAGATCCATGGCAGACATGATATTGGCGATCTCGGTGGTCGTTGTGGTATGTGATGTATCCAGAGGATGCTCTGGAGAGTTTTAATCGTCCAGATTTCGATAAGAAAAGTTTAGCCCCGCGTTTTGGTAATGGCCGATTGTTGATCGCTCAGCAACGCCACTTCCACCAACAGCGACATAGAGAGTCTTCATAACTAGATCACATGGTGGCAGAGGAAACCTAATTAACCTTTTAGTACTACGAAGTTAAAGACATTCAGCCAACATCCTAGAATGTGTAAAGAGAATCGAAAATAATTCCTTGTCACGTGCCGATATAGTTGCCTGTCACGTGGTGTACTCTCCACAGAGAACCCAGGTGGGGTATGGAAGCTTTCCTGTCCTGGCTACAGGGGACATTGCGTGGGAATTCACATGGCCCTGGGAGGTATCAAGTAGCCGGAATCCCACTTATGTGTCTCTTAATCCGGTTGACTCTAGCCTCTTCGTAGGCTATCGTGATCCTGAAGATGGATTGCACCATCAACCCCGTTTAGCCAATGAATTACGGTAATATACGTATCTTGTGGAATCTAGCTCTCACGAATCGATCTCTTTCTGCTGATGCAATCATATGGAACCCCTTATATAGATCGCCAATATGTCTACAAGTCTGATTTTCCTCCCGCTCGATAAAGGAATTGCTCCCTCACTCCTTACATCGTAACCCTCTTTTGGACTACACAATGGCTCCCTCTGCGACCGAGACCGCTACGATTCCTAGCCGTCCAGTTGTCACCTTGACAACGAACACTGGTCCCTATAAAGAACTCGCTCCTATTGGGTATGAAAAAGAGGCCGAACTAGAGGGCAAAAACGGCTTCCATGCCGCAAAGGTACGGTAGACATCATTGTATGAGAATACTTACTGACTTTCTCTCAGTATAAAAATTATCTCCCTACCTGGGGCAGTGAGAGATACCCTCCTCTTGAGCCTTTTCAACATCGTGACCATGGTCTGGATGCCGATCCTACCTACCAAGAGCTCCTTGCCCCAGGTGTTATAACAAACGACCTCACACCCACCATTGGCACAGAAGTTACTGGCGTCCAACTCAGCAAGTTAAGCAATGCAGGAAAAGACCAGCTTGCACGATTCGTTGCAGAGCGCAAAGTTGTTGCTTTCCGCGACCAAGATTTTGCCGATTTGCCGATTACAGAGGCAGTGGAGTTTGGCCGATACTTTGGACGACTGCACATTCACCCGACATCTGGCGCACCTGAAGGATATCCGGAAGTTCACCTTGTGCATCGAGGTGCAGGAGACAAAACAGCCGAGGCATTCTTTGAGACTCGAACCAGCTCTGTTGCGTGGCATTCTGATGTCACATATGAGCTGCAGCCGCCTGGGACCACGTTCCTTTACATCCTTGACGTCCCAGAGACCGGCGGAGATACCCTATTCGCTAATCAGGTTGAGGCATATAATCGTCTCAGTCCGGGATTCCAAGAGAGGCTCCATGGGCTGAAAGCAACTCACTCTGGCATTGAACAGGTAATGACTCGCTGATGGTTAGTTGACCTTTCGAAGTAACAAGTGTCTAGGTCGAGGCCTCGAAAGGGAAGAACGGCGCTGTTCGCAGGGAGCCAGTCATCAGCGAACACCCCGTTGTCAGAACACATCCAGTGACAGGAGAGAAAGCATTATATGTCAACCCTCAATGTGCGTGGACATATTAGCCTCGTTTAGGCGCCGCTAATATTCTTACAGTCACCAGAAGTATTGTCGGGTATAAACGAGAAGAGAGCGAAGTGCTCCTGGTAAGCATACCGTCCCCTCTTGCATGGCCATAGGCTGACACTGAAAAGAAATTTCTATATGACCATGTCGCCTATGGTGCGGATTTCCAAGCAAGGGTTAAGTGGGCTCCCAAAACCGTGGTGGTCTGGGACAATCGTGTAACTTCGCACTCTGCTTTGGTTGACTGGAAGAGCGGCCAACGAAGGCATTTAGCGCGGATTACTCCACAGGCCGAGGCACCATATGAGACTCCATTCAAGGCTTAGCGCCATGTAGTACAATTTCTATCGATATTGTCGCAATATATAGGACCAATATAAAATATTCTTGGTACATTGTATAACTGATGTTGGTACCGGTAACTCCTTTCAGCCATTTAGCGATGGATGTTGCTCTTAGACACCTTATCATACTTCCAATGATAGTATGTGTGTTCGAGTCAAAGAAAAGTTGGAATCAAGTCAAGATCCTGGTCGTCTTTGGTTCCCTTTTCAACCATAGATTCGTCTCGTCTCGATTTGAATAACCTACGGCGGACAGTCGAAGCATCGTTATTCGAAGAAGCTTGAGCGGCGTGCAGAGTTGAAGTGCCATTTATAGATTGCCTTAGGTTCTCGCTACGTGGAGGTCTTTGGGCTGCTGTCGGTTTTCGTACGTCTGATGAGTCTTGTTCATCAATCTGGCTGGGTGATGAAGAATGCGAGATGACGGAGGGTAAGAGTCTCTTTTTCACCGTTGCAAATCTGGACGCTGGCACTGGCGCATCCAGGTCATCGTCCAAATCAGACAACTTTTCTAAACTCTCCTGCACTGGGTTAGATGATCGACCTAGTCGAAGAGAACTCTTGGGCTGGGGGGAATCTTGAGCTTGATTCAGATCTTGCCTATGTTGGGATGCTGGCCTCTGGAACCCTGCCGCCGCTCGTGTGGCTACATTACATTGTAATTTTGATAATGATTCTGCTTTACGTCGAGGACTATCCATTAAGCCTCGCAGCGTGGTGTTAAAGTAAGCAAGTTTCTCATCATCAGAGCTATCTTCTTGTTCATCCGCGGGACCTGTCTTACTTCCGAACAGAGTCTGAATAGCTTCTTGCTGTATTTTGGTTCTAGTAATGCCTTCAACTTTGCGTTTAGTATGATCTGGCATTTTCTGAGTAACGGGCCTGGAGATAGAGCTAATGGTTTCGGCGTTTCGAGCCCTGACCATCTTCTCTTGCCTCTTGTATTCAGCAGCGTGAAGGTGGACAGTAAAACGCTGTGCTGTGGCAAGAAATTCGTCTTCTACCATACGGTACTGGTCATCATTGTCCATACCCTCGTGCATGAAGCTAATGGCTGATAAGCCCGTGCTCTTACTTCATCATGTCAACTCACCTTTCCGTTGGACGCTCTGGTGCCGGAGAGCTTGGTGATGTGCCTTTAACTCATGTGTCATTAGCCGCAAAATTAACTAAATGGTGATCAGGTGCCTACCACAATCTTGTTTCCCATGTGTTGTAGACAATGCCTGGACAGACTCGTTGGTGCTATCAGATTCTATCTCTGATAATTTGGCACGTTTTTGAGGCAGCCCGGGTGGTGCCACACGTCTCTTAGAGGGTGTAATAGTGGACTGTCGATCTATCATCCATGGTAATGTTCTAGGCATCTTGAGCGCTAGCTCTGCACCGAGAAAACTTAAGTTCGCTCAAGCCTGGCTCGTAGAGGCGGTGATCCATCTATCATCGATCCACAACAGGCTTGAAATTCATTTTGGGGCACCGTACTATATGCATGTAGTATCTTCCGTCCACGCCTGACTAACGCCTGAGGCACTAAGCCTCAACATTGGATAAGGATTAATGTTTAACCGAGAAGGCGAAGGCAGCCTGAGAAGATAGTTGTAAACGAAGGCTGTAGAAAGTGGAAGACACTGACTTGTACACGCAGAGCCCTTTGCTTGACATGCAACAAGGATTATCGCTGGGCTGCATCAGTTTCAACTACAGAGAGTTTATCTGTTATCTTTTTTAGATGGCTGTTTTATATTTCAGTCAAAATCTACACCAAACTTCCAGATGTCTGACAATGACTCTACATTAATTGTCCTGAGCCTTCTAGCACTTTGTCCATAATATTGTTGCAATTGGAAGTTCAAACGTCCATGGAATCATAGGCATCTCGCCCTTTGACATTTCAACATGTCTTCCGTATTTCCACCTAATGCTCAGTACGGGCCGGGCAACGACTCGTCAGTCGATTCAAGTGTTTCTGAGAGCGCTGACTTATCTGTTGATGAGAGTATCGAGGTCTCTCGGGAAGACTCGATAAATCTGTCTGAAAATGGAAGCTATAGTAAATCAACTGTCGTCCCAGCGACTAAAAGAACTGTGCCTGGAATGGCTGGTCCTCTCACTAGGCTCGCGGTTACTAGTTCACAGTTGCCAAACTTTGAACCACATCAACATTCAACTCTATTCTACCTCTCTTTAATAGAAGGGCGATGCAGGACTCAGGCGGCCAATCTCCTGAATGAAGGACGCCATCCGGCTGATATTTTGGCCGAGGATCACGCAGATGTGCGTGCTCTTGCTCGCCCACTCTTTGCGGAAATGTCCAAAGAGCTTCACAAAGCTGGCATCCTCCCGGACGAATTTGCCGGGCAAAATCTCGAAGATCTAAGAGGAAAATATCTGAACACTTTCGACACTGCACTTCATACTATCGCAACAAAAGCCACACGCATCATCTCAGAAGCTAGCGCTACAGGCTCTAATCCGACTTCTGACGTGCTTGCTATGACCAGAGCTCCACTTTCAGCAATAGAGAAAATAATGAAGCGCAATAGCTCTCCCAATGGCCAACACCCTCTCTTGTCATCGCTCATATTGAAAGGTAGTGGCGGGGAGCAACTGCCAACTTCGATATTCCAAACTCAGTACGGACCCAAGGCTCTACTCGGCAAAGGGGGATTTGGACACGTCTTTAGGGTGAGAAATCTCGTGGACGATCGAGAGTACGCAATCAAAAGGATTGTAATACGCGGCAAGAAAGTCAGCCTAGCAGGAAACAAGAGTCAGCAACATACTCTACTTATGGAGGCTAGGAGTCTTTCTAGGTTGAATCACCAGAATATTGTCCGATATTATGGAGCTTGGGTCGAGACCTGCCCTGCGGGCACAAGGCTGGACGGCGAGCTGCTAACTGAGCTTTCGTAGTACGTGAATTGTTTTATAAGACAGCAGTCCACAGTAGCTAACTCTCTTTTCAGTTCCGGCTTATCAGGAGAGACAACAGAACTATCATCTATGTTTGGGCAGCTTGGCCTCGACGACGGATCTAATATTGGAAGGCATTGCCTCTCAAGAGACACTGCTGTATATCCTCCGGAGGAGTCGGATGTTTTTGAGCGTGGGTTACCTCTAACAACAACCTTTGACCCTTCTCTCAGCCTAAGCCAAGAAGGTAGACCGCCCGGATCGCCAAGTGCTTCCATTAAGGGTACAACATCGGTACGGTCTGGAATCGCAGGTCTAGAGTCTGAGGATAACAAGCTTGTACCACGATCGGCTGACCCAAGTCAAGCATTTATGCCAGACCTAGATGCTATTGTATACATAAAGATGGATCTCTACCCAATGACGCTGGAGGAGTTCCTGTGGACTGGTCAGAAAGTTACGTCGAACGATATTAACATGCAACACTGCTTCCATGCTTCAATTGCTGTGCCCATGCTCTCTGCAATTTTAGACGGAGTAGAGTATATCCACAGCCAAGGAATGGTACATAGAGATCTTAAACCGGGTAATATTCTGCTTTCCATTCGTCGTGGCCCGAAATCGACATCAGCTGGTGCTATTGACATACGCGATTGTTCAGAATGCGGCTGCAGCCCCGAGGACGAACACACATATATTACGCCTCACATCGGTGATTTCGGTCTTGTAGCTGAGATTAGGAAGCCGGTAGGCGATAGCGCTAGAACCCCTCGAGGCGAGCATGTCTTCGAACCAACTGAGCTGGCAAGATTGGCTCCAGCCGGCTCTGTATTCTACTTACCGCAGACACCAGTCAATGTAATCTGCCCAAAACTCGATGTGTATAGCCTTGGAGTAGTGGCTTTTGAACTCGTCTACAAATTTGGTACCAAGACAGAGCGTGCTGTTGTCCTTGACGGGCTCAAACATGGTGCTTTTCCTCTTGATTTCGAGAAGCATGAGATGGCATCTGGAATAAAGGCAATGGCTTGTGGTAACAGAGATGAGCGATGGACTTGTGCTGATGTTAGAGGATGGCTTGAGAATATCAAGGTGCGATATGGACTTGTTTGATCACTTGGAGGGTCGTCTTGTAGATTTCCTTTTTATGATACCCGGAAGGATTCAGTTGGGATCGCAAGCAGAGCTTGCAGCATGGCATAAATAGGGGCGTCATGGAACGAATTTGACACTTGCATGTCATAGAGAAACAAATGACAGAATTTTATATGCAGACACTCGTAAGGCAAAGCTGAATATATATTCTTTTGAAATTAGACATAGAAGGCTCATTGTTATCTTCAGTAAAGATAAAGACTTGGTACGGAAGGGTTTAGAAGCTATGAACCCTCTGCAATCTTAAGATTTGACAGCTCATTTTAATATTCTTCGCCACTATGGATAAGCTTCTGCACTTACGAAAATTTCAAGGAGGCACTATGGGCCAGATGAAGATGATTCCTCATCTGGTGCTCTTGGGCAGCTTCGTGGATATCTGCCGTAAAATTTGAGAATAAGAAAATCGCTTGCAAAAGGTATTGTACAGCCCAAGGCTCCCCTCGCCTTCATCTCCCTTAACTACGTTGCTCTCGAGATTTCAGATTGAAGAGCAGCACATGCAGGTGACAAAGCGTATCCTTTTTGATGCAGAGCTTATGGGATTAGTGATGTTAGGAGTGCTTATGAAAATAATGCGAATTGAAGCAGGAAACATTACTTAACCATGTATTCTAATGTATCAACTTGTTAGTGCGTATTGTCGAGACTACATTAAGGCTCCTACATTAGTACCTGCCTGCTGGAGAAGCGACGGCAGCAAGATGATTTTCGGAATGACGCATTAACTTTAACCGAAGCTACCTCATACGAAGCAGATATATTACCACCATGACCATACGAACATAGTTCAATTTGGATACAGAGACTAATAATCGACGTGCCTGATATGTCTCTTGCACAGCTGGCACGTTTGCTTCCGCTTCCGGAGTCTGATCTGCAGCAAGTCCTCGATTATGCAGCGACTCTTTCGAAGGAAGAGACTGTAGGCCATTTCAAAAACCTACTGGGCACATCGCGAGAAACGCTCGAATTCATATCCTCCTTTAATTCTCGCCGCAAAGATCCGGCGTCGAAACCATTATCAGAACAGACTACTCAATCAGATTCAGGAGTGCCTAGACCTGTACGAGCGCCGAAGAAGAAGAAAGCCTTACTTCACACTCCGGCGCCACGGCAGGTTCAGAACAACTATGCAGCTCAAGGAAAGGCGTATGTCAAGAAAGATGAAGATGATTACATATCTAAACGTCCTACATCATCAGAGGCTTCAACCTCTACCCACGCCTCTGTTCCTCAGCCCAAAGCGGACGTCGTACCCGCAACTATATCCCGAGCCCCTCCATCCGCAGCTGGTTCTCTAATCTCAGATCTCAAACCGAAGAGTGCCCCTACATCCCGAGGCACGTCACGAAAGTCCTCGCCGGCACCATCGAAGACGAAAGTCAATATAACTGGTGGGACATCCATGCAGGGCGGCTCGAATGTACTGAGAGAACTTGATGCTGCAATCCGCAGCTTGGAGATCAGTACCAACAGCACTTTACTTGATAACGAGAAGAGGAAATGCAATTGCATTGGGGCACGTCATCCCCTGCTTACTGCTGCGCCGAATTGCCTTAATTGTGGGAAAGTAATATGTGTGAAGGAGGGACTAGGGCCGTGTACCTTCTGCGGGGTGCCGCTGCTTAGCGCAACGGAGATACAGGGCATGATACGGGAACTGAGAGAGGAAGCTGGGAGAGAGAAGATGGCGCTGGATGCGTCTATTCATCGCAGAGCAGAAGTCTCGAAGACACCAGCCCCATTCACGACGCCGAAGGGAGGGGATGTATCATTCATGAGCCCAGCCGAGGTCAAGGCCAAGGACACAGGGATAAGTTGCTTGGTTTTCAGGCGCAGAATGCGAGAAGAACGACAGTTAGAGACGAGGCTGCGGATTTCGAGACGCCGATGACGGGGGGTTTGAATATGTGGGCGAGTCCGGCTGAGAGGGCTAAGCAATTAAAAAAGCAGCAGAAAGTGCTGGCAGAGCAGGAGTGGAATGCGAGGCCGGAGTATGAAAAAAGGAGACAAGTTGTTAGTATTGATTTGGTGAAGGGTAAGGTCGTCAAAAGGATGGGCGCAGCAGAGAAGCCGCCCCAACCTCAGAGCGACAGCGAGGACGATATAGAGGATCTGCCCATGAGTGATATGAGCGGGAACAAAGGCGGAGGAGCCTTCAGCCGAAATCCATTATTAGGGAGCTTGATAAAACCTGTCTACAATAGTGATAAAGGGAAAGACATAGGAGGGGAATCCGCCGAGAAGAAGAAAAAAACTTGGCGGAGAGTACAGGATGATCTAGAAGACAATGAGGATATCATTCTAGATGGCGGCGTCTACGGTGGAGAGGCCCTTGTTTGATGACGGGAGAATGAATACATCCTCTGACATTTCATTACGCGGAAAAACCTAGCATTGGCGTCGTCTCGAAGCGCACTTTATTTACAGTGGCACACTTGCATTTTGTTTGCCGTAAATCAAACAGCGAGGTTGTGTAGGTGAGAGTGAAGTATCCCTCTGCATTGCCATTTCATTAATCGTAAAACTGCAAAGCTGATGTCCAGGTACCAGAAGACCAAATACCATTACAAAAAGTCCAGCCACCCTTAATATCCCATCCCATAACCGTCCAGAATCCGATGTATTCAGTGCCTTTGCCAAGGCCGATACAGTTCAATCATCGAGAGCTTAATTATTGTGCCCATGGTGATGATGATGCTCATGGTTGTGTCCGTGCTTGTGCTCCTTGTACTTGTGCTCTGCAATGTTTGCTCCGATCGCGCCAACAACTGTTCCTGCGATCGTTCCGAGCACGCCACCGCCAACTTCATGTGCGAGGAATCCACCGCCAGCGCCACCAACCAGTGTCGCGCCCAGTCCACGCTCACCATCCTGACCTGGTCCACCAAAGCCCGCACCTTGCGGTTGGCCGGGAGGGCCAGCGGCGCGGTTGTCGCCGTAGTCAGGTTGCGGCGCACCGTATGCAGGTTGCTGACCGTATGGGGGTTGCTGATTGGGAACCGGGCTGGGATTGCCATAGTTTGGCTGTGGGGGATAGGGGTTTGGAGCACCGTATGGCTGCTGAGGGGGTGCGCCGTAGCCCTGCTGGGGAGGAGTAGCAGCGTAGTTTGGTTGAGGTGGGTAGCCAGTATGATTTCCCTGAGGAGCGTAGTTTGGCTGAGAGGGGTAATTCTGCTGCTGCTGCGGGGCGCCATATGGGGGCTGCTGCTGCCCGCCGCCGTAGTAGTCTCGGCTGGACATGGTGCTCGATTGCAGAGATGGATGGATGGAAGTCAGAGAGGGCGGAGGCGAGTGAGCGAGCGTAGAGGATGAAGGAGGGATGAACCAACGGCAGAGGGGGGAAGGGCTGCTCTTTAAATAATGTCTGTATGGTGCCTGGTCGGAAGGCTATTATTCCCCGTCAGATTCCGCAGCGACATCCATGGTTCCTGTCCCCCATCGGCCTTCTAATTGGCACAGTCCCCGCTCTCCTGTCGAAGCTGAGCTCGTGGCTGGGGCGCAGGAAGCCGTCTTGCAGGGCCGACTCTAATTCGCGTTCGTTGCTTGTTACGGAGAGCTGAATGCTGTAAAGTACCGGGCATATCCGTCAGGCTGTGCTTGATGGTTCTGTGGCGCATGCGTGGCTGACGCGGCTATCGTCGCAGAAAGGCACTTTGTTGCTGGCGCTTGACTTCGCCCTGACGACATTGATGTCGTCGTCATCTCGCCCTGGCGTACAAAGTGATCGGGGGTTCCGGAACTATTTCGAATTGCTTTGTCCCCTTGCAGTCGTCAATAGCCTCTTCAATTGAACTCTGGACATGTCAATCAAACAATCAATGACGGGTCCGCTGGAAACACATCACGTGATATATGAAAATATTCACCTTACTGGGCCTGGGCATAGAGCAACCGCCGAGGAAATTAGCTAGGTAGTACGGGCTAAGTGAAGATCACCATGGGCTCTGAATGTAGTATCCCTACAGCGGTGATTCTATCAACTATTGTTGAAGAGCCAAGTCGCTTCCTTTACTCTGAAACAGTCAAAACAACATTCAGCAGCTCATCGAATCCATGCAAGAATATCTCTGCTAAGGTGTTCATGCTACATCTGTGGGATTCGAAAAGAACTCTGCTGGTGGTGGGAACAAATGGCTGAATCCTGCTGACTTCATTATATAATACGGGAAATCCAGCTCGTCGACCTGACTGGTTCGTCAAGGTGATTCTCCTAATCTTCCATATACAGCGGCTGACAGTTTCATGCTTTGTGTAGGCGATCCAAGTACTGAAGACTGTACTAGATAATAGAGTCAAGAGAATCTAAAGTAGATTCTACATTAAAGTCAAGATCTGCAAGAGCATCGCACATGCACGGCTAGTCGCTATGAAGACCGCTTTCGTACAGAACATCTAGCAGGTAAGATCCTTCTCTGTGAGCATATCATGTCCATATAAGCAATTTTCTAAAAGCATATCCGGTCAACATTGTCGAATGGAAAGGGCGGCCTGCAAGAGGATGGTAGCGCAACGCATCGAGGCCGTTGCTGTCTAAATGCGAAAAGTTGCTCGGAATTCCAGATGCGCTGACGGTGGTGGGCCAAATTGCTGTGATATACACCGCCTATCCTTCCATAGCATCTATTTAGATGCCCCTCCGGGTCGTGAAGCTATAACGAAGGTTCTAATCGAACACGTCCCCGTCTGCTCCAGCCATACTCCACTCCATTGCTGCTTCTAGAGATGCCATGTTGGTCGTTACGACATGAGGCAGATCTATTATATTTCCCACATGAAATATAATTAGTTAGATCATTGTACCGGCTGCGAGAATATTTCTTGGCTAGTGAGAACTTGTCTCCGAGAAGATCAGACAACTGCCTGTGGCGGCAGGAACTATTGGAGGGCATAGTTTTATATTGGAATGAGGGCTTATATGTACAGCACCTATACAAATCACCGATGGTAACTATGAACTGAGAGACCTATGCTAAAAAAAAGTGTGATATTACCGTTTCGGCTTAGGATGAAAACAAGGAATGGTGTACTATAACTATCCGTAACGGAGTGTTGTCTTTGCTGGGAAGCAAACGGTACTAAATGAACATATGACGTGCCGTCGAAATCGACGCTTCGTGAATCTAAACCTGGCATACTTCTCTTACGGTGCTCTTCAAGTGGCGTTTGGTAGCGTTCGCTAGATAGCTGCAAACTGTACAAACAAACTCGCCAAGATTCCGCGACAAATCGCGTGGCATTGCCGCCCATTTCATGTGCAATATGCATGTTTTACTAACCCAGCCAAGGACGTAGTCATCCAAGAACTGGTCTCACCTCTGAGTGAGACCAGCATGGGCAAGGCAACGCTGGTTAACAGCCGGGAGCCTTTGTAGTGGCAAATAACGAAAATGCAGGAATAATTCACACTCTCAGGCGATCATTCAGTTGAATGATTCAGTTTTGGATGATCCTCGAGGTAATATGCGTCTTCTAAGGCATCTTAGCTGGCATCTTTGAGCCGTGCGGAAGCGCCAGTCCTTTGAACTGGGCAGCAAAGAGGCGACCAGTACCAACTTTAGCAGTCTCCTTGCCCGATAAGTAGACTCCCCTCGATGGCCTTGCTAGCTACGTACCGGCTGCACTGCATACACTGGCAAACCCGCTGGACAAATTGGCAGCAGCTACGGCGCCTTCCAACACCACGTGCCTCCCGCACTCGCTAGGAGGGCTATTTTCATGCACATTATCCGAAATTCATGGCGTACAATATTAATAATCTAGATTGAAGGAGCGAAGGTAGATAGAACTCGTAGCAAAGTGCATGGTATCGCTGTTTATACGCGGATGGTGTTGAAGTGAATGCCTCAAAGTTTATTCGTTGCCGGATATTGCGCAAGGCACCAACACTAAGTCATAAACGCTAGCCTGTTAGGGCTTCGGTCTAGAGTGAAGCTCTCTCGAGAAACGCCGACCACTCTTTTTTTGAAAACTCGTCCACACACGACCTCTTCTACAACAACCAAATCGACGTGATCCTTCAGTATCCCACACCTTCGTACGCGTAATCCTGCGAGCGACTCTACTCCTCTTTAAGGCAACCGACGTATCCCCGCCAGTGACATCAACGCTGCATTATTCCTTCGTTTCCAGCGACTTCCGAATTCCATTGAATCGGAACCCCTCTGTTTGCGATATTTAGCAGACTAGCAGTCAATTATGCCTTCACACATGCCATCGAGCTTTGCTTCGGCCGCCGCTGGCCAGAGTTCGAGTCGAGATCCCAGGAGCGGGAGGGGAGATGGACGGGGGAGCGGGGACTGGTAAGTTACCCCGACAAATTTGCCTCATAACAACCATATTGTTTCTGGGCCGTGCATGAGGGCCGCAAAGTCCTAGATGTTGTGGCGGAGATTTGAAGCCTTGCCCTACATACTCTGCTTGGCCATGCACCATCCCATCTGCTCTGTTCTGGGAGCTAACTGATCGAAAAGGGTCCGTAACGCTAGATCGAATGGAACAGCTGTGCTACAGCTTGGCGGAGGACGACGATCATCTACAGCACTACATAATTCAACATCACAACCAGATACTGCCAGTCCTGCACCCACGTCGGAAGCTCACATGTCTCAGGTAGGAGGGCAACCAGTGCTTGACCAGCCCATGGACAATAGGTTTTCCAAGGAACAGCTCCTAGATATCTACCGGTCGCAACACGCCTCTGACTTTCCTACTAAAGATGTTTCGAGTTTGTATGTTAATGGTTGGGACCCTGGGCATTCGAATGGTGCAAACGGTCGTGGCTGGGGCAAGAGTGGCGATGGAAGAGACACGCACGGCCCCCATATCTGCTGGGATGAGAATGGCAGCGTGCCACTCCTGAGTCTGCAGGAGATGACTGACCTAGAGAAAGCTGTTAGTTGTTTCGCCATACCCCCTCCTGTTACTAGTTGCTTACGCTCAGTAGGCGTTCTCTGGAGACGTCAACTCACCACTAAAACCGCCACCACAGAACTCGAACAAAGATTCTAATGCGCAAGGGCTCGGAGTAAATGGCCGTAAGTCATCAGTATCCCATGGACAGAATCCAGGCGCGTTTGGGCTTTCTTCGCCAGCTTCGAGCAGACCCAGTACTCGTCGACAGCAAACTGGAGATTCAATCACAGGTCTCGGGTCTCCAGCTGGCACTGGGAGATTCTCGAGAGATGAGCCTTCTTTCCATGCTCGACGGGTAATGGACTCTAAAGATGGGCTGGATGATCGAACCGAAGATCCGAAATCTGGCATGTCTCTTGGGGGCTTGATGCGTAGCAATACTGGAAACATTCTAAGTACTGGTCCGGCATCTCCTTGGAGTGGAGCACCAAGCAGTGCAACTATGGGGAACTTTGGTAGTTTTGCCATGGTTACACCTGTCAACCCACCAACTCCTAATGAAAAGCGCCCTGTCTTTGGTAGGGGCGAAAGCCGCCTCGCCCACCTAATGCCAAAAGAAAGCTTAGACGAAATACCATCCAAGTCGTCTGAGAGATCGTGGAGATCACGGCCTCGCACGGACACGGATCCATTTGCAGACGAAACTCCAAGTGGGAGTGCTGCCCTAGGAGGTGGACAAGACATCAGTCCTCCATCGAACCAGCCACGGAGGGTGCAAGGACTAGACACACCAGTCCGAGGAGCTTCAGGTGAGGTTGGTATGTCGGATATGCCAGGATTCCGCGATCCTCTTCAACGGGGTCAAAGCTACCAGACGCCTCAAGGGAATCATGGCGAGCATGATCAACTTAGCCCTGCAGAGACTAACCCTTATCGTAGCCCGCCTGAAGACAGGAATGATCAAGACGATGAGAGTTATGATGGCGAGTCACTTCCACAAGGCCGTTTGCAGAATTTAGGAGGCGTTCCTGAACACGGTGCAAACCCATTTGGGAGCCTTCCTAGGGGATTCTCCAATGCTGCGTTCGAGGGAAGTGATCGCAGCCAGACTTCAAGCGTTGGCGCGTCTAAGGGATTCCCACCGCTTGGAGGGCTTCCGTCTTTCAGCAATTTAGGTGGGGTTGGAGGCTGGCCCACGGGTGGAAATCCCCTCGGAACACCCGATCGTGAGAATCGGCCTGGCTACCCAGGAGCTTTCGGTAACTCGATCTTTGGATCCACGGGAGATCTCCAATCGCCAGGTTTTGGCGGCTTGAATAACATGTTCGGTCCGGCGCCGTCTGGTAATATCTCTGGAGCGGGTACTATTGGGAGAGGCAGTAAGCTAGGATCATTATTCCCCGCTGCTATGCAAGCGCAGATGCAAACAAACGAGCCTGATGCTGCGGCCGATGGGGCAGAGGCAAGGCAAGGCAGCGCATTCGGCGCAATTGGAAGAAATACGTTCCCGCCGCGTGATACGGAGAGTCCCATGCGCCCTGGAAAAACATTTGAAGAAGCGTTTTCGCAACCGGAGAGCTCGCGAAATCTTGGCCCATTCTCTTCATCTGAGGCTATTCAGGGACAAACTGCAACATCAATACCTCAGACCACGCAGTCCACATACCAGCAACCTCAAAGTTCGGCAGATGCAACGGCTACTCAACCACCAGCCGCACAGAATCGTCAAATGGTGATGCCGGATAGGATGAGATGGGTATATCTGGATCCCCAAGGCCAAATGCAAGGCCCCTGGTCCGGCCTCGAAATGCACGATTGGTATAAGGCGCAGTTTTTTACTCCGGACCTCTCTGTCAAGAAGCTTGAAGACAGCAAGTTTGAGCCTCTTGGTGAGCTTATTCGTCGGATTGGCAACTCGCGAGAACCATTCCTTGTCCCCCAAATCGGTGTTCTGCATGGTCCGCCAACGTCACAAGCTGGTTCAGGATTTGCGCCGAGTGCTTCCACTGCTGGTGGCGCTTCAGGTCAACCTGGAGCTGTTCAGCCTCCATTTGCTGGTGCATTTCCAAGTTTTGGAACTACCTTGACTGCAGAACAGCAGAACAACCTTGAAAGACGCAAGCAAGAAGAACAATACCTCATGGCGCGTCAACGAGAGTTCCTAGCCCAACAGCAGGTCAACCTGAAACAGCTACAGATGAGCGGATTACCAGCTGCTCTTCACCATCATTCGAGTGCCCATAGCTTACAGAGCCAGCCTAGCTTTGGAAGCATGACTGCCCCTCTTGGGATGCCCCAGCAGGCCCCAATTCCAGGTGTTCCGGCTTTCTTTGATAACCCTCCTAGGCAGCTTCCTCCACAACCTGCGTCAGGAATGTCTTCAGACTTCTTCCCCCAAGAAGAGTTGAGCCGTCTCACCTTGCAAGAACGACAACAACACTTCAGCACTCAAGGTCTTCAACAGGATGCCCACGTTCCTCAAGGGACCCATACTCAACAGATCAATGCGCTATTTCCCCAGAACCCTGACGCTCAGCGTGAAGCAGCCAGAATTGACCAGATGAGACAAAATGACCCACAAGGATTTAAGGCTCGTTTACGCGAGTTTGAGCAGCTCCGAGCGCAGCATGATCTGGAGGAGGCTGCTCAGGCGACTGCTACTGCGACTGCCGATCCTCTTGGCCCGCCACAGCAAGTGCAGGAAGAATTCCAAAAGCTAACAGAGATTCGGCAAGAGGATGACCGTAAACTGGAACCCCGGGAGCCTCTATCTCTGACTCAACAGGTTCAGAAAGCTGCGTCAGCTAAACAATCGCCGATGCCTGCTCCGCAGCCAGAGTCACCATGGGCAAAGGTAACTGCCGGTCTCCCTATGCCATTCCCGGCTCCGCAGTCGACAACTCCTCTCCCGGCCCCCACCGCCCAGCGTGGCAGGTCGGCTCTGCCAGAAGCCCTAAACGTGGAGGTTAGATCGCGATCAGAAACACCAGAGGTTGCTGTGGCTACTCCATCTATTGCACCGTGGGCAAAGGAACCGACGGAGGCTCCCAAAGGCCCATCTCTAAGGGAAATCCAGGAGGCCGAAGCAAAGAAAGTTGCCAAGGCTGAAGAGTTAGCTGCAGCAGCACGTCGTACCCAGCTCGAGCAGGAAATGAAGGTTTTGACCAATCAACCCGTTGCCCAGGCGCCTGGTCTCCCAACCAGCTCAACCTGGGGAAATGCTTCTTCCCCAGCTAATCACACGGCCGCGCCGTCGGCTTGGGCAATTGCCTCCGCCTCAAAAACTCCTGTCTCTAGCACTTCCGCAGCTTCAAAGAAAACCCTCGCAGATATTCAACGCGAAGAGGAGTCGCGCAAGTTGAAACTTGCCGCTGCAGCTGCTGTAACGCAACCACCCCAAGGGGTTTCTGGTGGAAAGCGATATGCCGATCTTGCTAGCAAGCCCTCATCTGCCGGTCCATCAAGTGGAAGTCCCTGGTCTACTGTTGGTGCTGGTGGGAAGGTGAAGATCCCGACTGGGCCGGCAGCTGCTGCTCCCCAATTAATTCGGGCTACTAGCAGCTCTGTGGCAGCACCCTCAACAGCTGCCCGTGCTGCCCGCCCTTCCTCGGCTGTCCGAAGCACCACTACTAGTGCCCAAACTGGTACGACTACCGCAAAGGATGAGTTTAACAAGTGGGCTAAAGGAACCTTGGTTAAAGGCCTAAATTCCAACATTAATGGTATGTTATACGATGGCCCTATTAGATGAATCCTTTGTTAACAAACAAATAGTCGATGAATTCCTATCTATGATATCAGGATTCCCTTCCGAAGCCATCGCAGACAGTGTTTATGCCAATTCTCAGCTGATGGACGGGCGTCGCTTTGCCGAAGAGTTCCTTCGACGTCGTAAGCTCGCCGAGAAAGGCGTTATCGAGCCTTCTAGCACTGGCTCAGGGGCCTCGTTCTCTGCGTCTAGCGAGAAGGCTGGGTGGAGTGAGGTTGCAAAGAAGGGTCCGCCAAAGGAGGAATCGACTGCTGGCTTCAAGGTTGTGCCCAATAAGAAAAAAGGCAAGAAATAAATGACTGTATGAGTATTTGTATGATTAGACACAGCATGCGTTCTGGCACGACATTTTTGCATTCATGGAGCGTAGTCAGTAAGCAATGTACTTGTAGCAAGAATACTGTATAGCTGTACTATAAAATATTCCCATATTGCCTCCATAAACCTGGGCTTTCAATGATGATGCTGTCTGATAGTGCTCTTCGAGGCTGCACTTAATCGCTTACAAAGCGAGGCTGACAGAACCTCTCGCACTACGTCGAAAAATTGAAGATTTCCCTAAACATGCGAGAAGGCAAAGAGCCTGAGCAAGATATATTATCTACACAAAATGTCTAGCCAGACTAATCTTCTAGGCAACCGAACACTTGATGGTATACTGCTTGATCTCGATTCTATGAAACAGCTGCCGGGGGTTTCAGATGCTGTTCTTGCTTTCTTGCAAGGCGACTTCCGGGCAGTTTTACAAAACCCCACATCCCAGGACCTCTTTGAGCGACTTTCACAAACTATCCTTCATTCGCGAGAACAGCAGCAGGCAGCTCTTCAGGAACTCCGTTTTGACAGCGATGAGGGATCCATTCTTGTCCTCATTACTGGCCTCGCCGCTATCAGTGCATTTCTCCAGGCCAATGTGACCGGACCAACCCTTAGCCTTGGCAGTATTTTCTCGGAAAAGTTTAATACTCCCTTGTTTAAGGAAAAATGCCTCAAGAGTTTGGATGTTGATGGCGTTTCTGTATATCAGTTTATGCCCCATGTCGAACTCTTCTGTCTTGCGCGTATGATCTTCACGGTTTACTTTCCTCGTTTCGTCCGTGGCAACTTCAGAGACTGTAAATGGATGCGCGTTCGAGTCAATGCCTTTCATCAAAGACTGTTATCTGGGCTATCTGGTGGGAGCCTGAATGATTCTACGATTCTTCTGGATGCAATTGAAAGAGATTTAAAAGAGCTAGACCATGATATCTTGAGGCCACAAACGACGTTCTCAACTGAGGCACGCGTCCAGTTTTTACTAGAAAAGGCTCAGATTTATATTATGCAAGGATTAGAGTTGAAAGCAAGGGAGAATGTTAACCTGGCAAGCACTGTCTGTGGATTCAATTATGCCTTGGCCGGGGCTTTGGGAAAGAAGACAAAATTCCAACAGACGGACATATCTCAACTGGTGGTTTTTGCAAAGAGCAAAGAAGATGGAAACGGCAATGATGCAATATATCGAACGCTATCTGCCGATATAGACAAGAGCAATGTCTCTAATAATAATCACAAGAGTGAAGTTCCAAGTATGAATGCCCCAGCGGCTCTCAACTTAGATGACGATACTCTTCTCGAATCAATTCAGTTTGCAAAGTCACCACCCGGCAAAGTGGATAATTCGGCACTTCCTCCCCAGCTTGTCGGCTTACTACCAGATGATCAGCCGCAGCTCAATCCCTTGGATCAAATCACGCTACTCACAGAAGCAACCCTAAAAGACACATTATTGCCACTAGATAAATTAAGCAGCGAAGAGATCCTCCCTTATGCAGTCCGTGTCCTTACGGATAAACCATCTAACTGGCAAATATACACGCAAGCGTTGTTAGTTCGAAGTAGGATTGAGTCTCATCGGTCAAGGACTCAGGAGCGAAGCGTGCTCCAACTCCAGGTGATCGTTGATCAAATCATTGTTGATACCCAAGATTCGATAGAACCAAAAGATGGCATTCCAGAAATTAAGGTTACTCAGTTCCTCCCAAGAGTTAAGCCTTCTGAATCTGCCCCTGCCACCGAACGCTTGAAGTATATTTACCCGCTCAATACACCAACAAGATGGGAACTTGAGACAGAACTGGCCTATGCATGGAGCAATGCTGGTAGCCTGATAAGTGCGCTTGAAATCTTCAAACGACTGCATCTATGGGCGGAGGTAGCACTCTGCTTTCATTCTGTAGGTCAAGAAGACAAAGCACGGCAGGTTGTTCGGAGACAGTTGTACCACTCCTCAAAAGGGAAGGAGATGGACAAGTACGATATAGATGCAAATGAGATTATTAGCGAGGAATGGAATGGAGATATACGCTCTCCTTCACCCCCTCACTCTCCCCGGTTATGGTGCATCTTAGGAGATCTGGAACAAGATCCTGCGTGCTGGGAACGGGCTTGGGAGATATCCAACCACCGTTATGCCAGAGCCCAGCGAACATTGGGTGAGTACTATACGAGACAAGGTGATTTGGAAAAAGCGCGCGAAGCATATATGAACGCTACTGCCGTAAATCGACAGAATAACGACACTTGGGCACGGCTAGGGGATATTGATCTCAGAATAGGAAATTGGGATGGGGCTATCATAGCTTTTCAGCAATCCATTATGATTGATGACACCGATGCAAAAACTTACAGCAATCTCGGGTCCGCCCTACTCTCCAAACACACCGAGATGGTCTCTCTTCAAAAATCAGATGTGCATGACAATCAGCCGCATTCTGAAATCAACAATGAAGATGATGTCGATTACTCACCTTCCGCTCCGAAAGGGCCATCTCCGAATGAGATCCTTCAACAAGCACTGAAAGCTTATAAACGTGGTGCAACACTCGCACACGAAAATTGGAAAATATGGGATAATGTGATTACCATTGCAGGCCGCATGTCTCCTCCGGCTTTTCCCGAGATTCTGATGGGTATGCGAGCAGTTTTACGCATCCGCGGACCCAATATCGGTGAGAATGCCGTCGACATAGACATCTTGCGTGCTCTGATCTCCGAAGTCACGTCGAGAGAACGCCCAGCCAATAATAACCCGGAAGAAAACCAACAACCTATATACGTCCCACCGCGAGGCAGTCTTGCTCGCGCTACTCTCGATATGGTGCAGCGTGATGTAATGCCACTCATCACGAAGCGAGCAGAGCTATGGACGCTGGTAGAGAAGCTGGCATTGTATACGCGGGACTACGCGGAAGCCTTGTCGTGTGCAGAGAGGGCGTGGAGGATGGCGAGTCAGGGGGAGAATTGGCTTCAGGAATCCAATGGCTGGAAGGCTGTTGTTGCGGCTACGGATAACCTCGTAAGTGCATATGAAAATTACGGGCCGCAGGAGAAGGTAAATGGGGATGGAGAGGTGGAAAAGGGGTGGAAAATGAAGGCTAAGAATGCGATTAGAGGGACTATGGGCAAAGCGAAGGATATTTGGGATAGCACTCAGGAGTGGGATCTATTGAAGGAGAGGTTGGATGAGCTGAAAAGCTCTTGAGAAATAAATTTTGATGTTAAATATGTGCATAGATTCGGCTGGAAACTTAGACTGGTAGAATGGAGTGTATTATCGATCTATTCAATTCGATTCGATTCTGTGTAGTGTTAAGCCCTGATATATGTCTCTTTGAATAGCCCGGATCATTATGTAGATAGCTACAAGCTGGCAATATTGAAGGAAACCCAAAAACGCCTTCTTTTCTACAGTTCTTTTGCTGGAGAATTCGAAATTGCTAAATCTAAGACCTCTCAGGCTTGCCGAATATACTTCTCACCAACTCACCTCCTCTGACGGCAAGAATCGAAAGAAGAGTATCACTCAACTGCAATCTCATTATTATTAATTCTCAGCGACTGCAGGTGGATACTTACACCGTGCGTCTCTTCATTGCAGCCTTGTAGCCAGATGCCGGCTTGGCTCCCGTCAATTCTGCTCTCGTCATACTGAACTCGGTAATCTCTCAATATAGGAAGTTTTTCGGAGCTGGCCGACGGGTTTGAAAGTAGCGGCAATAGATCAGAAAGCATCTTTTCATGAGCGTTCCGTCGGTATCCCGTCGCAGCAAAGACATAATCAACTTCTAGTTCTTCGGTGGTGAAGTTCCCTTGGGAATGTCCGAGTTTCAGGATTACTTTCGAATCTATGGATTGAGAGGCAGACAACACAGTGCGGTTTGCGAGGATGCGTGCAGGCCAATTCAGCTTGTCCGAGCAGCGCAGATTTTGCATGTACAGCTTCTCGTACAAATGTTCTAGGAGCTCCAGTCGGACAACACCATAATTTGTACCTCGATCGAGAGCGATGGCTGCCGCTCGTTCTGATGGATCCTGATTATAGATTCCATCTACACGATCTGGGTCGAATATCTCGTTCACACTAAAGCCCCCATTAGCCTCTTCGCTCCAGTTGAATCTAAGTTTACATTGGACGACAAAAAGAGAGCAAACTCACAAGGGACTGTCATCGCTTGGTCTCAGACTTGCGGCCTTGATAATCAGTCTGACCTCTGCGTCTGGAAATCTCGACCATATATCATTGAAGATCTCTGCTGCGCTCTGCCCACCACCAATGACTGCAAATTTTAGTGGTTGGCCACCTTCATTTTCTTGAATCCTGCCAATTTCATTCGCAAATTGACTGGAGTGATGAACATGTTTTAACCCTTGAAGAGTAGATGGAATGACCGGCTGGCCGCCAACAGCGATTACAACACGTCTCGCCCTCCTCGTGATCGTATCCCCAACTTTATTCCTCGCTGATATCACAAATCCAGAAACCTTCCCATCTCGACTCTTCTCTCCTATACCTACGCCATCAACTTCCATTCCATACTCAACGCATCCCTCCTTCTCAAAGAAACTCGCGCACCACCTTAGATAATCCTCATACTCCATCCTCGAGGGCAAGAAGGTGCCGAGGTTGATGAAGTTATTCAGTCGGCCATTTTGGAAAAGGTAGTTCAAAAACGTGAACTTCGACGTTGGATCCCGCGGCGTGGCGAGATCTTTGAGGAAGGATATTTGCATCTTGGCTCCGGGAAGCTGCATACCGGCATGCCAGGCAAATCGAGCCTGCTTTTCAAGGAAGAGGACCTTGGGTTGGCGCGCCGGAGATGTCTGGTAAGCATCATGGAGAGCTATAGCAATCGCCAGAGAAGCAGGACCGAATCCGATACAGACGAGATCGAAGAGGTCATCTGCGGAGACGCGAATTGGTTGAAGATTGATGGACGGTGATTCAAGTCGGGTTCCATTCACATGCCCATTTGCATTGGATTTCTCACTAACACCAGTAGCCTGTGGCTTTAAATGTGGTGCATTGATAGTAGCTGATGGAGCCATCTTTACTCGACCCAACGTCAAGTGATGAGAGGCTAAATACCGTAACCAACTCAACCAACGTCTAGATGTTAGGGTAACGAACTCGGCTTTGGCCCTGAAAATTACGGGCCTATAATATAACCTTCAATGTCATGTAATTGGATGAAAACAACCGCTGAGAGGGTGAACAATTAGAGAAAGAACAAGTAATAAAATAGTATGGCGCTGAAAAATTGAAGGCAAATGTTGACCTCGGATGGATATAAGGCTCGGCATATCCTGCGGATTCAGGGATCGGAGAGCCTGCCCGTTTCTATTCCCTTGCTGCAGTCCCTTGGCACTCTGTCTTTGTGCTCTGTGCTTGTGCGTCGTGTTTATATCTGCGTTAGTACTCCTAGTGTCTGGGTCAATTGCGTTGGCTTGCGGCCACGGTGGGCAGTGACGAAAGCACACGATGTCTCGCCTCGGGAATTGTCTCTGGTTTCATTTCTCCTCTCCTAAACTTGTCGTGTCTCTCTTCATTTGCATTATGCATATATCTACACGAGATGGGATCATGTAAGACCGCTTATTGCAAGCGCAGCTGCCGGAATCGGAAGTTGCTCAAATCACTTACCACATCCCACTCCACATGCGTGTCGTCGTCATTCAACTCCAGGCGTTAGTGCTGCCAAGACTTTTTATCTGATCCGCTCTGCATATCCGACCTCGGCGGCCGCGAAGAATGTCACTGTGATGATCTGTAAGAGTCCGCAGATGCCGAGCACTTGGCGTTACATTGGGCATGTTGATGAACAGGGAAGAATTTTATCAGATGGGCCGATTATCAGATGCGCTGATTAGATGACCGTTTATCAGATCCACGTTTTCTCCACCTCCAAGGGTGTTGCTATCCTGAATGTTCCGATGGCATGGGTTAACTTCTAATGAGCGTATTTACCTAAGAAGATCGTCAACTTTTCTATCCGAACTGCTTTTCCCGCTAATTTCCCATTTCTCTTCATGCGCCGTTTCTATCCCATACTCTGCGCCCTGATCATCTGTTCGTAGATGCCCCCACTGCGAACCAGCTTATCATGCCTTCCTTCCTCTACAACCTTGCCCTTATCCAAAACAATTATGCGATCCGCATTCTGCACCGTTGTCAAGCGGTGTGCTACCATAATGGTAGTTCTCTTCCGTGACACTGCAGCTATAGCCTCCTTGATCTGCATTTCCGAGTGGGAGTCTGCGAAAGGAGTCTGTTTAGCTGTGCTGGAAGCCCATTATTTGCTTTACGTACCTAGTGCTGAGGTGGCCTCGTCGAGGAGTAATATCTCCGGATCTCGAATATATGCTCTCGCAATAGCTATCCGCTGCTTCTGCCCTCCGGAAAGCTGCGAACCATTGACTCCACATTGTCTATAGTAAATTAGGACTGAATAATGTGCTATCAGAGGAATTTACTCACGTTTCGTATCCATCTGGTAGCCCACTAACAAACTCATGAATGCCTACTGCTTTGCACGCATCTATAACTTCTTCTCGTGTGACTACGTGACCCGGTCTTGCCCCCAATCCCACGTTGAAGGCAACACTGCCGGAAAACAGATCTGGATCTTGCGAGACAAGACTGATCCTTGCTCTATGCTGAGATACTGTGACTGATTTGATGTCTACTCCATCCAAGAGAATCGCCCCGGATGTCGGGTCATAGAATCGCTCGATTAGAGAGATTACAGATGATTTTCCTGCGCCAGAACGACCTACAAGCGCCACCGTCTCACCGGCATTGATCTTGATGTTGAGATTGGTGAATACTGGCGCCCCAGGCCTGGTTGGGTACGTTAAGCCAACATTTTTGAAAGTTATACTGCCAGAGTAGGTGAGCTTTTCATTAGTTTCTTCACTTGAGGAGATCGTAATTTGAGTATTTGCGTCGATCGTAGGCTTTTGGTCATGTAACGCAAAGACTCGTGAAGCTGCACCCGTTGCTCTACCAATATCCGGTGCCAGACTAAATATTTGGCCTGCCGCCTGGGCGGAGAAGAGAATTGCAGGTAGAACTGTAAAAAACTGCTGAGTCGTATACACACCTTCTCGAACTTGCTTTGCTCCCCACCAGTAAGCCAGGGCGTAAACAAAATAGCTAGATCTTATCAGCGAGATGATGGGCAGAATTAAGTATGCAGCAACCTACGTTATTGCAAGAGCCAGAGCCAGCAGGAGATTTCCTAGTGTCGTATCCTTAAAAGTTTGCTTTCGGTACTTATGAACTGCACGGTGAAACCTTCTCGACGTTTCTCTCTCTGTCCCTAAGACGGCTATCGTACGGATGTTGCAGCACGCCTCAGTAGCAAGTGTTGCGGCTTCGGTATACGCTAGCTGGTTCTTTTCTTCCAGTTTAGAAAGCACTCGAAGTCTGAGAAAACCAGCTAGAATAACAATAGGTGCTGTGGCAAATAGTACGATTGCTATCTTCCATGCTACGATATGCGCCAATATGGCACCTCCGACGACGGATACCAGTGCGGACATAATAGTGCCGATTATGACTCCCGAGAGGCCACTGAGATGGCCAGAATCCATGCTGATGACAGAGATAAGTGCCGCCGTTGAGCGGCCTGGCTGCAGGAACCAGTCAATATCTTGTCGGAGTATGGTCCGCAAAGATATATCACGCGTACGTAATATCAGGTATTCGGATACTATGCCGAAACACGATCCTGAGGTTGCATAACCAACAAAAGCAGCGATGGCCGTTACAAAAAACATAAGGCAGAAGAAATCGACCTTGCCAGAAGCAACTGGTCCATTGAGCAGCTGGACAAGGTGTCCAAAAATGATAGATTCACCAAGGATTAAACTGCCAGTGATTAAAGAACCGCTCAAAGCAAGAATAATGAAGATGAACCGGGCTCTGGAGAGTGTGAGAGAGCGGCGTAAAATGGTGAAAGTGCTGTAGCTACTTTGTGTATTCGAGATACTGATTTCGGGCGACAGAATATTTGCGAACTGATTAACTACTTCGAGAGATCCCTTAATTATTACTTCGCTCTTCTCCAGGGGAATTGACTCGGAGAGAAGCTCAGTGCTAAATTTCTGGGCTTCTATTAATTTTCGATAGGCGCTTCCAACATCCCCCATCAGAGACTCGTGGTTTCCTTGCTCAACGACTCTACCATTCTCCATTACGAGAATAGTATCTGCATCTTTGACAGCGGCAAGGCGATGAGCAATCGTAATTGTCGTTCTATCCCCTGATGACCTTGATTTTGAGAGCGCAGAGAGGATGGATGCTTCACTAATTGTATCCAAGGCACTGGTAGCTTCGTCCAAGACTAAGAGAGATGGATCCCCTATGAGAGCTCTTGCAAGGCAAAGTCGCTGCTTCTGTCCACCTGAGAGCTTTGTGCCGGCAGGCTCTCCCAACCATGTATCCATGCCGTCCGGGAGAGATTCGATAAATCCCCATGCATCAGCAGCTTTAGCTGCTTGTACACATTTTCCTCTCATCTCCTCTTCCGAAATTGCAGGGCCTTTCCAGCCATCTTTGATATTTGAATAAAGAGTACCCGAGAAAATAGCAGGATCTTGATCGACCAGGGCCATTTGTCGACGCAGGCTAACAAGATTGTAGTCGGGAATTGCATGGTTGCCTATGGTAATAGAACCTTGAGATGGGTCATACAGTCTTAGAAGTAAAGCTGCAATTGTGGACTTGCCGCTACCAGACTGGCCAACGATGCCAATGGAGGAACCTGCTCGAATCCTGAAATTCAAAGAGTCCAATACAGTTTCAGTTGGACGAGCTGGATATGCAAAACTCACGTCTCTGAACACAATCTCCTGTCCAGGACGAAATACATCGGCACCGGTTTTGATTCCATTATCAGAAAAAACATCAATTGAGATGTCTGGATAATCTATGAGACTTAATATTCTCCGGCCTGCATCTGCTGCGTGCGTGAATGATTGGATAAATGGGCCGGCTTGACCAATAACAAATGCAGCATCAAGAATAAGAAACACAACCGCATAGACTGTGCCAGCGCGTCCTGAGGTTGATTCTTCCCCAATAATTCGAGCGCCTTCATAGAAAGCCAATGCATTTGCTGAAAACCTATATTTAGATTAGCTGTTGCTCCAATTGTCGAAACTGCCTAGACTGACGCTATAAAAAAGACACTGCTTAGAAGAATTGCGCCCACAATGGATTTTCTCACACCAAAGCTCATTGCTTCTACAAGACTACTCTTGTGTTCTGCCTCTAAAGGCCCAAATGCGTCAAATGCTTGAACCACTTGGACGGCTTTAATCGCACCATTAGCAATAGTCGCAGCCCTAGTGGTACATTCAGAAGCCCTCTTTGAGTACCGGTTTAAGAAAGTAGTGCCCGTAAGGACTACTATTATCATAGAAGGAATGACGGCTGCCATAAGGATACCGGTGAGACGTGCGTTAAGAATGAACCCCACAATGAATGTAGCCACAAAGTAACTAATTGATTGGAGGAATAAGCCTACCTTTTCAGCCGTGCCGGACTGAACGGTTTGGGCATCGATTGTTAATCGGCTGGTAATCTAAATGTCATGAGTGTTGGTCGGATATCTTCTTGATGATTTCATACATCTGGACATATAGTTTCATAGTAAGCCTGATCCAGGCCCAGAGCTCGATCAACCATTTGCGTCCGCAGACCGCGAGATACACGAGCCCCAACAATGCCCCAGCAGAAAGCCCATCCCCACGTAACAACAAAGTATGCAATTGCTAGAAGTATGAGAAAACCTAAAAATTCAAAGCGGGTAGAATATGCGGCACTCACCAACAGCCAATAGTTGAGATATTCTGGTGTGAATTTCTTCTTCTGACGGCGGAAATGAGTCGATGATCCGAGCAAATATGACCCCAATGATAGGAAGGGGAGCTCCTGCCGCAAGGGCAAGGACTACAGCACAGAATAAAATGGCCTGTGATTTGGTGTCTTGGAGTGGCCTGAAAAGAGCGATATATGAGGTGCCTATCCTCCGCACGATGCCATTCTTCAAAAGAGACTGCAGGCTCCTTGACCTGCCATCCAGTGCAACTTCCGAGAGTGTCATTGGGTGTTCTTGCTCAAGAAAAGACAAAAAATAGAGAGGTTAGGAGAAAGATTCGGAGAACAACAGAGATATGGCAAGCAGCCAGATGAGTAGGTTCTCTGCACTGCCCATAGTTCACTACATACAGGGTAGGAATTGGAAATCAGCAGGACGCAGAACAGCTTCCCTCGGCCCCTCCTCACCCTGCATGTGGTGCTCATCTTCTTGGCAAGGGCTATTGCGGGCCGAGCATAAGGCGCCATTACGAGATCTGCTAGAACAATGAGGCCGGCGAACTATCGCTACAAAGATCATCCCAACGCCAAGAGGCTGTTCAGAAGACCCGATCCTCTGCTCTGTGCTGGATTCCCCACGCGGCACTTGCTGCACACCACCCACCGCTCAGACTGCCTATATTGGAGACTGCTCCGTAGCATACGCGGCTTATGTGCAGTTTCTGCGTTGTGCTCCTTGGTACCGGTTGTGGTCGTACAGTAGGGTGGGCCAAGGGACAAGAGGTGTGGAGTTTGTCGGGCTGACGTTGATGGTTGATCATGGATTCTGTACCATTTCTCGCTCCGCCATCGGAATAATCATTCCATCTGATAAGATGGATCTGATTAAAGCACCCCCAAAAATGATGACATTTGAGGTACTTTAAATCGGAGTTTAATTTCGAATAAAACAATGTACCTCCCTTGTACCACCGACCTGCTCCCCTGCAAAACATTAGGTAAAAGCGTTAAAGATGGCTTTCCGCTTTCCCAACAGAAGCTTCCAGCCATCTATGTCTGTTGCATCGTGCATGCGTCATCCACAAGGAGTGGTTATCGACGGCAATTGAATCTGGCTTTGACATTGAGATCGAGATAGATACCCCTCTCACGTGAAATGACGATGGCCCACCCTTCTGCCAGTATCCACCGGTTCTCTTGCTCCTGTCAACCTCGCGGGTTAGGTCGATTGCCGGCTTGCTTCCAGAGCCAGTGCTCTTGATAGTTCAGTACAGCACAAGCATTATGGTAACCATGTCTGACAAAACAACCCCCCTGTCTACCAAAGACCTCGTCCCCCTTCCCGGTTAAGCCATCCTGAACTCTTCCTCGCCTGCTGTCTCTTCATCCCGCAGTGTCCTTTTCTTGCTCAGCCATATTCATCGAGAAGGAGCTCTTCTGTTGAGTCTTTATCTTTGGCCACTTTCCGAGTACTCTCAACTAAATATTACCCATCAATAGGCAATGCCTGTTCACCTGTGAAGATTCCAGACAGCTATGGTCAACAGACTCTCCATTCTCAATGATCCTCCCAAGATCCTCGAGGGTCCTCAGCTATTGCATGATCTGATAGACTTCGACCTGCACGCTGATGCATGTGCCCTCGACTTTTCCGGCAACGGGAAACGCTTCCGCTACAATTATCGGGAGATCCAATCATGCGCACAGTCTCTGGCATATAGGATACGGCAAGCCTTGTGCACTTTCACAGCAACCACAGATCGGGTCTCTCAACGCCAGCAACTCGTTCCTATTCTCTTACCTCAGTCACCAGCTCTCTATGTCGCCCAACTTGCCATCTTGGAATCTGGAGGTGCCTTTTGCCCCATCAATCTTGATGCGCCGAAGGAGAGAATCAAGTTTGTCGTGGGCGATGTTGAGGCAGACTTGATCATCACAACTCCCGAATTTAAAGATGTTGTGTCTTGGGAAAATGGCCCGAAAGTTATATTGATTGATGAGTTTCCAGCCTCTTCAAGAGAAGATGGCCCTCGACACTTGCCGGCAGGCGAGCCACAGCCCGGTGATTTGGCATATGTGATGTACACCTCTGGTTCCAGTGGGACTCCAAAGGGAGTTGCTGTGAGCCATTTTGCTGCATCTCAGTCATTACTTGCGCATGAGAGGCATATACCTCCATTCAAGCGCTTTCTTCAGTTCGCCGCCCCTTCCTTCGACGTATCGGTCTTTGAAATATTCTTTCCGCTTAAGCGCGGATCAACACTTGTGGGATGCAATCGCAGTCAGCTCCTCGATAATCTACCTGGGATGATCAATGAATTGCAAGTGGATGCAGCGGAGCTCACTCCAACTGTGGTTGGGTCTCTTCTGCAAAGGAGAGCGAATGCTCCCGGTCTAAAACTTCTCTTGACCATTGGAGAGATGCTTACCAGGCCCATCGTAGAAGAATTTGGAGGCTCAGAGAAGAAGGAAAGTATGTTGTACGGCATGTATGGGCCTACTGAGGCAGCAATACACTGCACGGTCAATCCAAAAATGAGCGCCGATGGCAGCCCGAGCAACATCGGTGTCCCGTTCGACACAGTATCCACATTTATTGCAGCGCCCATCTCGTCCGTTGGTGATGGGGGTATTGAGGTCTTATCTACGGGAGAGCTTGGGGAGCTGGTCCTAGGCGGCCCGCAGCTTGCAGATGGTTATCTGAATAGACAAGAGCAAAATAAAGCTGCTTTTATACCCACTGGAGGCAAGGTCTACTACAGAACTGGCGATAAGGCCCGATTGCTTGAAAACGGCACGATAGAAATATTGGGCCGCATAAGTGCGGGACAAGTCAAGCTTCGTGGCCAAAGAGTTGAACTTGGAGAAATTGAAGCCGCGGTGTATAGGCATCCGGGGATTAAGACAGCATCTGCAGCTGTGATTAGCACCGTTCTAGTAGTGTTTGCGCTCGTAAACAATCAGTCACTCGTACCGGAGGACATTTTAGCAACCTGTTCGAAGTGGTTACCGAAGTTCATGGTCCCAAGTGAGATCATTTTAAGTCAAAAATTTCCATACCTGCCGTCTGGAAAGGTTGATAAGAGGAAGTTGGAATTGGATTACCAAAGCCAGCGCATAGAAACTGCGGAAGATGATGACTTTTCAGCAACAACGGCAGAGAATGTTGTTAGAGAGACCATTAAAAGTGTCCTCGGAACATTTTCAAAAAATATGCTCCTTGCGGCGACAGGTCTTGACTCTTTGGTGGCTATTCGGGTGGCCACTAAACTTCGACAAGCTGGATTCAATATCACAACGGTGGCGGTCCTTCAGGCTGAGACACCCGTGGTACTTGCAAGGCTCTGCGAGGGGGCGGCATCACCGGTTCCCCAGCGATCAGGATCGACTCCAAAACATAGATCTGAACCGCCGCCTAGGATTGATGGCATTAGTCTAAAGGATATTGAATTCACTATGCCTTGCACCCCACTCCAGTCTGCGATGCTGGCTGAAACCGCTGTCAATGAAAAATCGTATCGGAATTGGATAGAACTTGATTTAAGCTCTATTAACAATGATGATAAACTTCTCCTTGCCCTACAAGGCCTGGCTCAACGTAATCCCATTCTTCGAACTGGATTTGCTGAAAGCGGAAATGCGCATGGTTATGTACAACTTGTGTGGAAGGCCTTTGACATCTCTCGAATTGAGACGGTAAAAGAATTTGTCTACGATTTTGACCCTTCCAAAGATTCGTCACTGCTACGGCCTATCCGAATCCAGATTCGACATATCGAGTCAAGAATCAAGCTCTTAATACATATTCACCACGCTTTGTACGACGCGTGGTCGCTGGAACTCCTCATGGACGATTTAGACACATTGTTGATGCAAAAAGAGCCTATTCAACGTCCTATATTTGCAAACTTGGTAGACACCTTGCTAGAGGGCACAATCGGCTCACATTCATGGGTTTCGTGGGATTACTGGCAAGATCATTTGGCACAACTAGAGTTTCGACGTCTTCCAAATTTCAACACCAGTAAAGTGTCTTCTCAAAGTCTGTCTATGGCAAGGTTAGAGACATCAATCTCCACTTCGGAGGTAGAGGCCACCGCCAGAGGCTTTTCTTCGAGCCCGCAATCTCTGTTTCAAGCAGCATATGCTCTAATCTTAAGTTCATATCTCGGTAGTCAAGATGTTTGCTTTGGGGCTGTCTTTTCAGGAAGAACCCTGCCTCTTGATGGGATCGAAGAAATAGCCGGACCGTGTCTTTCTACGCTACCAGTTCGGATTGATGTCTCCACAGCGTCCACTCTCCAAGACTTGGTTCAAGCACTCAATTCAACTAATCGAAAACACTTGGAACATAGCATTGTTCCTCTCCGAGAAATTAAGTCATCTTGCGGCGTAGACTCTAACAATCCACTCTTCGATACTCTCCTTATATGGCAACAAACATTACACAAGTACGATCAAAAACGAACACACGTTTCGTTAGTAGACTCTACTGACAACCTCGAGTTTAACCTTACCCTGGAGGTCATTCCCGGCGTAGGCAATATTGTGCTGAAAGTTAACTACAGAGAGGCATTGCTCCCCAAGAGTCAAGTTGATATATTCTTGCGGCAAATTGAACAGTTGGTGAAGGTGATACTCGAAAACTGTTCAATTTCGCTGAAAGATGTGTTCGGTCATCTCACCAGTGATCTTCTGTCGCTTGAAAATGAGAATCCTTTGCCAACTATGAGTGTTGAGACATTGTCTTCCCCAGTGGAAAGAATTGCTTTTGAAGATCCTGGCCGGCCCGCGATTGATTTCGCCAAATCTATTGATGGAGTAAATGTCAATCTGGAACGAATTTCTTACATGGAGCTCAACTGCCGCTCCAATCAAATTGGTCAACGCCTCTTGCAGGAGGATGTACTTCCAGATGAGCTTGTCTGTATATGTATGGAGAAGTCCATCGACTTATACGCTACTATCCTAGCAACAGCTAAAGTTGGTGCCGGGTATCTTCCAGTGGCACCAGATACCCCCTCTGAGCGCTTGCAGCATATTCTGCAGGAGGCAAAGGTCAAATTGGTTATAGTACAATCATGTTTAAACCTTCATTTAAACCCTGGCAACGGCCTGAAGGTTATATGTATGGATGATCAAGAATTGTCAGCTCTATCTTCCGAAAACATACCTCCAAGAAGTTCCCCCGAATCCCTCGCTTATTCTGTCTTTACTTCTGGAAGCACTGGAACTCCCAAAGGTGTATTGGTTACGCAATGGAATATCTTAAGCAATTTAGACGTCTTGGAGGAGCTATATCCTGCCAACAAAAATTCGAGGCTCTTGCAATCGTGTTCTCAAGCATTCGATGTATCGGTGTTCGAAATATTTTTTGCTTGGCGAATCGGTGCTTGTCTCTGCTCTGCGACAAAAGATGTTCTCTTCCGAGATATCGAGAAAGCTATACGCCTTCTTCATGTTACGCATCTAAGTTTGACTCCTACTGTGGCGTCGCTAGTGGACCCGAGAAACGTCCCCGAGGTTGAGTTTTTGGTGACGGCGGGGGAAGCCGTAACTCAGAAAGTTTTCAATGCCTGGTCTGGCAGAGGTCTTTACCAAGGATATGGGCCTAGCGAAACGACCAATATATGCACAGTAAATACGCGAGTAGCATCAGATGACTTCGTCAACAATATTGGTCCTCCCCTGAGAAATACATCGGCCTTCGTTCTGTCTTCTGGTTCTAATTTTGAGCTCCTACCAAGGGGCGCAGAAGGCGAGTTCTGCTTTGGTGGCTCGCAGATTTTCCGCGGCTATGTGAATCGAAGCCAAGAAGTCGGAAAGATTATTGAACATCCAACTTTTGGTCGCCTTTATCGCAGCGGCGACTTTGGCCGACTGATGCCCGATGGTTGTCTAGTTTTCACGGGACGTAAAGATGACCAGGTTAAGGTGCGAGGCCAAAGGGTAGAACTCGGAGAGATTAATACTATTCTACTCCGATCACCAGAAGTAGATGATTGTATCACGATGGTGATTGACGCTGGCCCTGACAAACACCCACAACTCATCTCTTTCTGGACTGCTACTAAACAAGTATCGGAAAGCTGTCAAGTTCTGCGGCCAGATCAATTAGCCATCTCTCGTCTCTACCAAACCCTAGAATCCTCAATTCCGGGATATATGTTGCCCTCTGCTCTTATTCCCCTTTCATCCCTCCCTTCTACTTCCCAAGGGAAGATTGATAAGAGAGCGCTGATAAGGCTTTACAAAGCTCTTGATTTACACTACCTCGGCTCTACCGCTCGAATTTGGAATTCACCTTCTGATCACAAGTGGACTAATCTCGAACTCACAATTGCAGAGACTCTATCCAATCTCACGAATGTCCCGTTGAAGGAAATCAACGCTGACACGTCCTTTTTTAACTTGGGAATCGACTCCGTATCTGCCATCTCATTTTCAAGGACTTTGCGGCACATCACAAGAGTTAATATAGAGATATCGGATATTCTGAAATATCCATCTGCATTTAGATTGGCCGACAAAGTTTCAAGAGTGTCCAAGAGCGAGAATAGCGTGCCAAATCTGGCGAAGAATGTTGACTTCGGATTTCAAAAGGAGCTGATGGATATCACAGTTGAACGATTTCGCAGATCTGGAAAAGATATCCAGAAAATTTTACCATGTACACCACTTCAAGAAGCTATGCTTTCGGCTGGGGAGTCATCTTCATCTGCAAAGCTGTACACGAATGAGGTGAGTTTCGACGTCCGTTGCGACGTGGAGAGACTTCAAGCTTGCTGGCAGAAATTAGTAGAGAGGCATGATATGTTGCGTACTTGCTTTATTAGCACAGACATGCCTCGTTACCCTTACGTTCAGGTCGTTCTGCCTAGCTTTGGCCTGAAATTCCAAGCTGTCGAAAGCCTTGATGATACCAAACATACAAGGACTGAATTTGAACCGCCGTATAGCTTTCGATTGAAGAAAATTTCGGGAGCCTCAAAACTAGTGCTATCAATGCATCATGCGCTTTATGATGGCGTTGCACTCTCAATATTGTATGAAGAAGCTGAAAGACTGTACCACGGCGACTCTCTCCCACCGTCTCCGACATTTGTACCATTTCTCAACATGATGACTTCCTTGAATATGGAGAGCTCGGATCAGTTCTGGGAAAAGGTCTTAAAGGATTTCCGACCAAGTAAATTCCCGGTTATCACGCAAGAAGCTTCCATCAAACCAAATCGAATCAGGATTCAGAGCCTTCATGCCAGCTCGTCGTTACATTGGATCGAGGAAAATGTAAGGAGACATAATACAACGCTATTAGCTGTCTGCAACACGATATGGGCCAGCTTGATATCGGAACACCAAAAGATTCATGACGTATGCTTTGGAAATGTTGTCAGTGGCCGGACTGTGCCGATTCAGGGGATAGAACGTCTCGTAGCGCCGTGCTTCAATACTATCCCTTCCCGTGTTCGGGACATCCACAAAACATCGTACCTAGAGGCTTTTCGAAAGTTTCAATCCCTCAACGCAGACTCTTTATCTTTTCAGTTTACATCTTTGCGTCGAATCCAGTCAAAATTCAGCACAAATGGCTCCCGTCTCTTTGATACCCTTTTCATATTACAACAACCCTCTCGAGATCTGGATCAGTCTATTTGGTCGATACTCGAGGATAACGGAACTATGGATTTTCCTCTTGTTTGTGAAGTTGTACCCAAGAGTAGCAAAGATTATCTTGAATTTATTTTACATTCGCACTCCTCCATAATCACTACCGATGACGCATTCAATCTGCTTAAGGCTTTTGATACCAAGCTCCAGGATGCGCTGGAGAACCCACGGCGGCAACTTATTTCATCGAATATCGGGGAACAAATTACTTTCAAGCATTTAGAAGAGGCTTGTTTAGCAGAGGAGAAAATACCGGACGTGATGATGCCAGATATGACATCTGACGAATTGCGGTTACGGGATGTCCTTGTTGATTTCACGAACGTCAGCATCGGGAAGATCGGCCGTGATGTTAGCATATTTAGACTTGGTCTTGATAGCATCAGTGCAATTCAACTTGCTGCCCGTCTACGAAAGTTAGGCCACTGTGTGAATGGGAGCGATATCCTCGAACATTCAACGATCGCCAAGCTGAATGCTTATCTGTCTTCAAACCTAGATACGAGTGACGATGAATCTGAATATGACTTTGTTGCTTTTGACGCCAAAAACCGGCCAGCTATATGTCTGAAGAATAATATACCATCGTACCAGATCGAGGCTATCAGGCCGTGTACCGCCATTCAGCAAGGCATGATTGCCCAGAGCATCCATTCTCAAGGTCAAGAATATGTGAATAGCATGTGGCTTGAATTGGTCCCAAATTCGTCACTATCAGCATTCAAAGAAGCCTGGAAAGTTGCTTCCAAAGAACATGAGATGTTGAGGACGGGATTTTCTACAACAGATGATCCGGCTCATCCTTTTGCAATGATCACATATATCAAAGACGAGTTTAAGCTCCCATGGTTCGAAATGGCGGACGACTCTAATTCAAAATACGCAATCGTCCATCAGCTATCACGACCTCCCTGGCGACTGGTGGTTGACAAGGAAGCCCATCAAACACTGGTGAAGTTTACAGCTCACCACGCTTTGTATGATGCACAATCCGTTCAAATGATACTATCAGATGTTGCAAATACATATGCTTCTCGCCAAGTTTCGAGCCGTCAATCTATAAGTAACCTGCTCGGCCGAATTTTGATTGATAGTGAGAACAACTCTGCAAAGCAAGAGTTTTGGGATAGGGAGGAGAACAAAATAATTGTGAATCGATTTCCTGATCTTACTCCTCTTCGTGTCATGCAAACTAAGGACATCGTGCGAGAGGTAACCTCCCGAGCACCAATTTCTGAATTAGAAGAGTGCTGCAAAGACAACAGTGTCACGATACAAGCAGCTGGCCAGGTGGCTTGGGCTAGACTTCTAAGTGCATATATTGGAGAAAGGTCAACTACATTTGGTATGACACTCTCTGGACGTTCTGTGCATGAGAATGCAGATTCAATATCTTTCCCAAGTATTGTTACTCTACCTGTAAGATGTGACGTGACTGGAACCAACAAAGAGCTTTTATCACGAACAATGAATTCGAATGCTCTTCTTCACAAACATCAGTTCACACCTCTCACCTCTATCCAGAAATGGGCAGGGTACCCCGAGGGAAAGATATTTGATACACTCTTTGCGTATCAGAAAGTGCCAGTTGGCGATTCAGAACACGAGCTTCCTTGGAATATGATTCGAGAAGAAGCTAGCGTGGACTATGTTGTCTCTTTGGAGATGCAGCCTAGAGCATCTGGTCAAATTACTTTGAGAATTACATTCAAAGACAATAAAATTCCATTGGAGCACGCAGACTTGCTTCTGGGACAGTACGATATTCTTCTCCTGGATACTCTTCGTAACCCACATAATCTTTGTGACGTGGCTCCAGATGTGGGAACACGCTTTCTGTCGATTACACCTGCAAAAGAAGCGATACTATCGAGCCCGGTTACTCTTTTACATGAATTCGTAGAAAGAGGGGCCAGAGAGTGGCCAGACCGGAAAGCTTTAGAATTTACATCTCAGCTCGGACTCACTATAGCATCTCGATCATGGACATATAATGAGCTCAATAACGAAGCAAATAAGATTGCGCAACTACTTCAGACGCACAAGGTTCCTCAAGGCCATATTGTCGCCATTTGCTTTGACAAGTGTGCCGAAGCTTCTATTGGAATAATTGGGATTCTCAAAGCTGGGTGTTCCTATGTCGCCCTTGATCCTCAGGCACCACCCGACAGGTTAAGATTTATCATAAAAGATTCAGGAGCAGAGATAATCCTTAGTGCTGGTGAAACCTCAAAGAGGATCCAATCCTGGGTTAGCAACTTGGTCATTGCTCTTGATTCGCCTCATAGTTTTGCTAATTGCTCATCCGATCCGCCTAGCCTGTACCGTTCTATAGAACCAACGGATATCTCATACTGCCTATACACTTCAGGTACCACTGGTGTGCCGAAAGGGTGCTTGATCAGTCATGAGAACGCAGTTCAGGCAATGCTCTCTTTCCAACGACTTTTCTACGGCCACTGGGATATAGACTCTAAATGGTTGCAGTTTGCTTCCTTTCATTTTGACGTCAGTGTCCTAGAACAGTTCTGGAGCTGGAGTGTAGGTATTTGCGTTGCTTCAGCTCCTCGAGATCTTATATTCGAAGATATCCCCAGAGCAATCCGTCAGCTAGGTATTACACACATCGACCTTACCCCCAGTCTAGCGAGACTTCTTCGACCTGAAGACGCACCATCGTTATGCAAGGGAGTCTTTATAACCGGTGGGGAGCAGCTTAAACAGGAAATTCTTGACGCCTGGGGTGATCATTCTTGCATTTATAATGGGTACGGACCAACTGAAGCAACAATTGGAGTGACGATGTATCCCCGGGTCCCAAAAAATGGCAAGCCCGCAAATATTGGCCCTCAGTTTGACAATGTTGGGTCTTTTGTCCTGAAACCAAACACATCCCTACCGGTTCTGCGTGGTGGAATTGGAGAGCTTTGCGTCTCCGGAAAATTGGTTGGGAAAGGTTATCTCAATAGGCCGGTATTAACAAACGAGAGATTCCCTACTATAGAAGCTTTCGGCGAACGATTATATCGAACTGGAGATCTTGTGCGCATCTTAGTTGATGGTAGCTTTTTGTTCCTAGGACGTGCCGATGATCAAGTCAAGCTCAGAGGTCAGCGTCTAGAATTGAGCGAAATCAACGAGGTAGCCAAGAAAAGTAGGGAAGATGTGCAAGAGGTGGTAACATTGGTCCTAAAGCATAATTTGCAGCAAAATGAGCAGTTGGTTACCTTCTTCGTTTTCGAAGTAGAAAAATCAGCAGAGCTTAGCAGCATAATTTCAACAATGAGGTATGCTTGCCAGACTCGTCTTCCGGGATATATGGTGCCGACACATTTCCTGCCGATTAAAGTCCTTCCGCTCAATGCCAATAACAAAGCTGATGCAAAGCAATTGGCTGCTGTTTACAACAACTTCAGTATTGCCCAATTGCAACTACTAAGTCGTTCGGTTGAACAGCAAGAACAATGGACAAATTTCGAGGAGAGGATTCGCGGTATCTTAGCGCGGCTTCTTCATGTGCATATTTCTGCTCTGACTCGAGAATCAACAATATTTCAACTTGGCCTAGATTCAATCTCAGTCATTGGATTCTCTCGTAATCTTCAAGATGCTGGGTTCGGTAATGCGACGCTTGCTCTTGTAAAGAATAATCCAGCTATTGGGTCATTAGTTCAGGCACTCCTTAGTGGTAAGAGTGATAAGCAGCAGGGAGGAAATGACTTGATTGCTTCTATTCAAAACATCTCAGCATTTTCTCAGAAGTACATGATTGGCATTCTGAATGAGTTGGGGATTGATAGATCTGACATTGAAAGCCTTGCGCCATGTACGCCAGTCCAAGAGGGAATGATCTATCGATTTCTCGAAAGGAATCAGCTGCTGTACTTCAACCATTTTGAATTTATCCTGGATCAAAATGTGAATATCAGGAAGCTTTTGTTAGCTTGGCAGAATCTCATTTCTCACCTTCAAATCCTTCGAACCAAGTTTGTCGCGACTGATGACGGATATGCACAAGTGGTCTTAAGAAAGTTGGATATCGACTGCGAAATGCCAGCGCCAGTTTATGAAGCTACAGAAAAAAGCATCGCTCTGAAAACCCCATTTCATCTCCACATCATAAACGGGGCGGAAAAGAGAATGCGAATGAGAATATTCCATGGGCTCTATGATGGCAACAGTCTTGTCATCCTCCTCCACCGTCTTGTTGATGAGTATCGTGGCTCTCAAGAGGTGGAATATGGTCCTTCATTCCACTCTTCCTTGCCAAATGGGCCTCTAGCTAAAGTGAGAGGAGCTCAGGCATTCTGGAAAAATCATCTCTTGAATTGGCAGGACACTAAGCTGCCTTCGAAGTCGCCCGATATCGAGAAGAGTATTGTCGCGACACGTATCATTCCAAAGCTCAATGGCCTTGAGGACTTCCGCAAGAATATTGGTGTCACACACCAAGCCATTATCCAAGCTGCGTGGATATCTGTGCTTCATACAATTTCCTCTCCAAATCTCACAATCGGCATGGTTGTCTCTGGTCGAGCGATAGAATTTGAAGGGGCAGATAAAGTCATCGGCCCTCTTTTCAACACAGTTCCCTTCTGCACGAAGATTGAACCCGGCATGAAACTAGCATCTCTCACATCAATTTGCCACCAATTTAATATGAGTATGCAAGATTTCCAGCATACGGCGCTGAAAGATATTCAAAAATGGGTTTGTGTCAAACCCGGCCAGTCACTTTTTGATACATTGTTTGTTTTTCAACGCACAGAAACAAATATTGACAATTTTGCGAGTAATATCTGGACTCGAGTTGACGGCGAGCCCATAGCCGATGTAAGTTATGAGAGGAGGGCAGTACAATTCCAACTACATCTAATTTGCTCTTTAGTATCCTTTGGCATTCGAGGCAACTCTCAGTAATGACGGCACACTGGCGATGACTGTTGTAGCTCAAGGCTCTGTTATCGATACCCTTGAAGCAGAGACTCTCCTGAATCACACTGAGACATTAATACTAGCCACGTTGAGAGCATATGGTGAAAATACGGTGCCTGAGTCAACGGTGAATGGTCAAATAAATCTGCCATCCCATGTTGAAGGGCTCGAATCGACCACCGTGCCTGGCAACGACTTCAAAGACACTGATTTCGTGTGGACCGAAGCAGCCCATATGATTCGGATGGAAATTGCCTCATTGGCGAATATGGAAGAGATTCAAGTACATGAGAATTCCTCAATCTTCCAACTAGGGCTGGATAGTATTGATGTTATCAAGTTATCCTCCCGGCTGAAGAAACATGGCATCATAATTTCGGTCAGCACCATCATCAACTCCCAGTCTATAGTCAAGATGGCATCCAACATCCATGTAAATGGCACTACAGATAGTAAGGACGATTCTTCACTCAGATACGTTAAAACCTTGAGTCAAGATCTATCTAAGTACCTTGTGCATCGAGGGCTGGTTCTTCATGAAGTCGAGACTGTCCTTCCTGCAACACCACTCCAGCAGACAATGATCAACGAAATGTTAAAATCCAATTTCCGCAGATATTTCACTCTAGAGGTATTTTCGTTAGACAAGAATACAGATCGCTCGAGATTGATAGCAGCAGTAGAAGCGGTTGTCGCCGAATCACCAATTCTACGGACTTCATTCGTTGAAGTAGATGACCCAAAGTTGCCTATCAGCTATGCCCAAGTCATCCTTAAGAATCATAAATTGGTGAGAGAGTCGGTCGAGCCGAATTTGGAAACATTTCTCTCTAGCTTCAGGGCTAAATCGACGGCGAGCGCGGTTTCTGATGGTACAATATTCCATGTTCATGTTATTACAGTTGCAGAAAAGAGCTATTTAATCTGGGCAATATCGCACGCTTTGTACGATGGAGCTTCTATGAAGCTCCTACACCAGGATATTGACAGAGCATATCGAGGCAAATATTCCGCCAGGCCGGATTCTCTGCCCTTTCTTGAATGCATTTTCAAATCCATTACAGACGAAGTCGAGAATTTCTGGAAAACAAACTTGTCTAACCTACCAGAAGCAAATTTTCCAAGAAAAGACGCTTCACAGTCGTCAGATCCGACAACCGTCCATCGGTTAGAGATGCCATCGCGTGTACCTCTAGACAATATCGAAAAGCTATGTAGGTCATCCAAAGTTACACTACAGACTCTGGGGCAGACATGCTGGGCGATTTTACTAGGTCACTTGACTGGGCAACTTGACGTGGTGTTTGGCTCCGTTCTCTCCTGCCGAGATTCAGAAGAATCAAATGAGATAATGTTCCCTTTAATGAACACAGTTATTGTCAGATCGATCCTTCATGGGACATTGGCCGAGATGCTCAATTATGTACAGGATATGGGCGACACAACTCGGCAATACCAGCATTTTCCACTAGGAAGGGCTCAGGCATTGGCCCTCTCTTCAAGAAATGGCAAACTCCCAGAGGATACCACACTCTTCGACACACTGTTCATTTACCAAGGCCGTCGCCGTCATGCTGTGGATCGGTCATTATATAAGTCACTGTATGGCGCTTCAGATGTTGAATTTCCAGTATGTGTTGAAATGGAGATTATGGACAACAGACTTGTATGGACTATAGCTTGCAAGTCGACTGCCGGGGATGCAATTGAAACAAATAACATGATGGAAATGCTTGACACTATTCTTCATCGCCTTATTGCTAACCCAGATGCCCCAACTGTGGTTTCTGATGTGGAGGATATCTCGATCTGTGGTTTGCCCCAATTTAGAATGACGGAAGCGTCATTAGAGAAGGCACCCACATCAGCTTTGACGTTGGATAGCCGTGACTGGACACCCACAGAGCTCATCATCCGCAAGGTACTGCATGATGTCTCCGGTGTGGCTGAAGATCTAATCCACAAGGACTCAACCATCTTCCAACTAGGACTGGATTCAATCATTATTCTTAAAATTCCTTCGTTGCTTAGATCCCAAGGGATCAGCCTTTCGGTCGCTGACATCCTTAGAGGACAGACCATATTCACCATGTCCAAATCAGCCCTTCATCAAAACTCCAATCAGACAGCAGTTACAGATGTCGAGGCGGTCCTATCAGCCGCGGTAACGTCTTTTGAACCTGCGATAGTCCAGAATCTCAGAATACAGTTTGGGGAGATAGAGAACATCATGCCAGCTACAGCAGGACAACTTTACATGATAAGAATGTGGCAATCTTCACGTGGTATATTGTTTTATCCTAGCTTTACTTACTCTGCCCGTGGGGTAGACAAAACCAGATTGCAAACTGCCTGGATATCTCTGTTAAAACACCACGAGATCCTTCGTACAGGCTTCGTCGAAACCGGATCGAATATTTGGCAGATTACTTTCAGAAATTCCCCAAGCCAAACATTTCGCTACCAGACTGCGTCTCAAGATATGAGCCAAGAATCGCATCATGAGATAGTCGGAAACGATCTCAGTCGACCTCCAGTGACATTGATCGTTCAAGAGTCCAGTGATCCATATCTGAAGCTCAAATTGATTATACACCATGCCCTGTATGATGGCATCAGCTTACCAAGTTTGATGCAACAGTTTCGGCTATTATGCGACGGTCAGAGTTTGCCTGCTGCGTTGAGTTTCAGAACTTTCGTCGGACAATCGGTTGAGGCACAGCAGGGAACATCTGGAGACTCATCAGATCCAAATCTGGTCCGGAAGCAGTGGGTATCATATCTCCGGGACATATCTTATCCCACTCAAAGCCTTGGTGATCCTTCGACTGTTGATGGTGACAAGAGAACTGAGGTGTTCCAACCCACAAAGCAAGTCCCATCATTAAGAAAGATCGCTCAGGGAGTTGGAGTTAGCGTTGATGCTCTTCTTCTCGCCTCAATATCTAAAGTTTACGCACGATATCTCGTCGAAGCTAAAGCTGCTTCCGCCGCAGATGTCGTGTTCGGTATCTACCTGGCAAACCGTGCTCCATTCGGCGACGACCTCTCGGCACTAGCGGCACCAACACTTAACATCCTTCCCTTACACGTTCGCGACCCCATCAGGCGGCGAATTGAAGATCTAGCCGTAGATATTCAAGAGGATCTTCGGAAAATCAGTAGCAAGCAGATGTCCTGTGCTTCGCTGAATGACATCTACAAATGGAGTGGTGTGCGAGTCAATTATATTGTAAACATCCTCAAGGATGCTGGCTCAGAAGTTGAGGGGTCGAAAGAGGCCATCTTCAATCCAGCTGTAGAAATAAAACGAAAGGCAGAGGTGGCAGAATACTCCTCAAACAACAACATGCCTCGGACTGATGAGAAGTTTGATGCATATCTTGTAAGCCTTCATGATTTTATGTCACAATTACAGTCCCTAACACTTTCTAGCCTTCCATTGATGTAGAGATTAGAAGTCTGGGGAATACGGTGGATATAGGAGTATTTGCGCCATCGCAGATGCTTTCGATTAAGGAAGCCGAATCCATGATCGAGAGCTTTATAGAGTTGTTGACTTAATGTTATCTGTGGTACGCACTTGTGTAGAAATGGTTTATGGAATGTTATTTAGATGCATGAATGACTGATGATTGATATACATCTCCAATCTTGCACATCTGGACCGATGGCTGCTACAGTGCTCTGTACCTTCTACAATATTTACCTAAATACCCTAGGGCGAGAATCATAGAGCCTTACGGATCTGCTCCGCTCCTAAGTCGCCTTATATATATATAGTCACATTAGGCGCGGTCCTCGATGTATTTATCCCACCACCACTTCATAGCTAGTTACTCTCCACAAAAGAGTCGCAACCGATACAGCCCCATTCAGCAGTATCGAGTATATTGAGCTCACTGACATCGACCGTTATAAATTCCATTCATTCCCTTTCGTCATGTCTCAGTATACTAACAACGATCTGCGAAATGGTGTTCATCGTCGCATCCGAAAGTGGCACTCGTGCAGAGGTGGAAAAGGAAATGAAAATAGTAGTAAAATGATAATAGGAAGTAACGAGAACTACTTGTCTGGCATACCACTAAGGTTGTTTATTATCGGCATTCGCCGCCAATTTGTTGTGGCCGTTGGGTTAATGAGCTCCCGTCCTCGAAGACAAGCTTGGCTATATCGATCAGCGTATTAGCCTCAAACAAATCCATCCGCGCTTCGGATAGCACACTTAGTTGCTCATTAACCTGCTTATTCTATGCAGAGTACTAGTAAACTCCTCCGTGAGGACTTGTTCTGCTTGGAGAGCTGACTGACCGTTCCATAGTTACTAAGAGTAAGGTTGTTGGCACCACGACACTTATGGCCATATGTCTCGCGAGGATGAATTCGCCTGGTTTTACCCAAGACCGGGAGATCTCTTCGATCCCTTCTCATGGTATACAAAGAGCTTTATTTTATTTACTTCTACTTGCTATAATATCGTTCATCCAAAATAGGAATGGTATAGCCCACGAATATGAGATACAATTTGCGAGGCTTTTACTCTCTGTATATGATAATACTGATTACGACTTCTGGAGGGAAGCCTTCCCCCTCTTGTATAATGGAAGTATCAAAGAAGTGGCCATGAGCCATGTTTGGAGGATGTGTAACGATCATTGTCTTCCTTGGCTTTGATCTGGTTAATATTAGCCTTAAATGTACTTGAACTATGCATACTTAACCACTAAATATACCTTTCTACCCTAATCCCTTTCCTCTTCGCCCATAACGGCAAATTGGCCGAGGAGCTCTCCTTCAGTTGCTTCTTTTTGGACCCGAGAAACCCCCTTTGGGAGTTGGTCTAGTTTTAACGGGGTTAACTCGCGCATTACTTGTTATCTCTCTTAAGATATCCAGCTGCCACTGCCTCTTATCCTCCTCTGTCAGGATATCATATCCATCATAAAAACTTGAGCAGGGCTTCGAAATCCATTTTATGCCGAAAGTTTATCCTAGGCATTGGGAGCGGCCCATATCGCCAGCGCCGCTGAGTAAGAGCTTCACTGTGCTGCCTCATCTAGCTCCTGGCGTGTGCAAAAGAGTATGCCCTGCATGATTATAGCAGCAAGTTTAAAGAATCGCTTCTGTGCCTTTTTACCTGTTCGCTCAGTCTCAGTTTATTCTACGGCAAGCAATAGGAGGTGGGGGGTACGGGGCAGAGATCTCCGAGATTTCCCCTGACAAAGGCGGTGAAGGTGGCAAATGGGTGGAAATATTTCAAGATGGGGAGGAGTGAAAATGTCCGGAAATAAAATATCATATGTTTGGGCCCGTCATCAGTAGATAATTATATACAATCTTCTAAATAGAAAAATCAACTGCTCTTGTTTACGGAATTTAACCAATTGCCTTCTTTCCCGTTCAGCGGTAAGCAGATCCAGGTTTCTTATTCTGCCATTCGCATTTCGGACTCGTTCTGTTCTACCGCCCTTCACTTGACATTTTCAGGCTTGAAATTATATATAAAGTATCAGGAATCCCCACTTGTGGCACAACAGTCCATATATCTAAATAACTTCTCTTATATCTCCTCAAATTTCCCGTCACAATCATCTAAAATGGCCTCCATGGGTGCTGTAATCCGCCACGCCACTCGAGAAGGTCTGGTTAAGCCCACCACCGCTCATGAATTTCTTCTTACAAGCTCTTCCAGATGTGCCGGTAATCCTCCAGCTCATACAGGAACTGGCGGACTATGAAAAAGAACCCAACGCTGTCGAGGCTACCCATGAATCTCTTCTAGACACTCTCGCCTTCGCGCCGTCTTCCGCCGGAGCCAAGGAAGAACCCCTCTCTTCCGCACGGCCAGCTCGTGCTCTCGTGCTCTTCACGCCCGAAGGCAAGCCCGCCGGTCTCGCGCTGTATTTCTACAACTACAGCACCTGGCGTTCGAAACCCGGGATCTATCTTGAGGATCTATTTGTGCGCGAGTCGGAGCGGGGTCACGGGTATGGGCAGAAGCTGCTTGGGAGGTTGGCGAAGGAGGTGTTGGATATGAACGGGGGCAGGTTGGAGTGGAGTGTGCTGAAGTGGAATACACCCAGCATTGGGTTCTACGAGAGTATTGGCGCCAAGGCCATGACTGAGTGGCAGACGATGAGGGTTGATGGGGAGGGTCTGAAGGATCTTGCTAAGAGGGCGGAATAGGATGTTGTGTTAGATGAGATCGATCTCTTGAAAAGTTTTAATATTGTGGTACACCGAGGTGCTACATATGTACAAGAGAAGACTATTCCTCGTCTTCTATCTCCGACCTATGGAGGAGAGGCCTGCTCACATTTTGATGTATCTACACCTTCCCAGAACTCCATATCACTAGAAGCCGCACTTGTGAAATTTCCCGTATGTGATGGCGATCGCATTTGACCCCATTTCGTTATCCACTGCTTGGTAACTGGATCCTGTGACATGGTGGGCGTCATATTCCAGATGCTCGCATATAGCCGCCGCATATACCTCGTGGTAATGTTATGCAGGCGGGATCGCGGGATTTTCACTTCTCTAATGGTCATTGGCCAAGACGTTGCACCTTTTACCGCATCGACCCTGACATCGTCGAAAGCTGAAGTGTGCATATTGGCAGGAGTTGTGAAGTATTGCAGTACCTTTGCATCATTCTCCTCTCCAGCCGCAGGTCTTCTGCCGCTATTGCTCCGCCGTGGCCGTAGTGTCTCAACAGGAATGACCCCCGTTGCAAGGTCGCGTAACCGGTTCCACTCGTGCTCTGGCAGAGGAGGCAATATCCTGTCTAGCACAGAAGCCCAGTGCTGCTTCGTAATAGACATTCGTCGCTTCAACGGGAGCGGGCGACCCCATGTATTCACTTCTGGTATTTTCGGACTCAGTCTTTTAATCATTTTCCTTTCTAGTTCCGCTGGTAGATTGGCTTGTTGGCTCTTCACGAGTGATATAATTCTGGACTTTGCGGGGAATCTAGCTGGTCTCTGCCCCGGTGGTAGATGGATGAGCTCTTCCAGCGCATTCTGATCCTGAGGAAACATGCTCTCTTCGACTTTCATAAGATCTACCACCAATACGCGCCTCCTCTTTCCCGTGCGCCCATACGTAAGCATGAGGGCTCTTTTTAGGTCCAGCGAGCTGCCCCGGCCGGCTCGCTCGAGCTGTCCCGCTGCTTTCCTTGTCCTCGCAATGTTTTTGGTGCAATGGTATCTCTTGATCATCTCTTCGCACGGTTCGCCCTTCTTCATCTTGTTCTTAACAGTGTCGGCCACATGGCGGAATCTATGGAGCACATAGCCATGGAAATATTTGCGGGCCGTGGCATCAGGGAGGTAGGTGACGGCACGAAGGAGGGCTCTGTAGGCATGTCGAAGCTCGGCCGGCAGTCGCAGGTCCATGGTAAGACCGAATGCTACCTTATCATCGACATCTAAGCTATGGTGGTAGGTATGTGAGGTATTGATCTTGAGTCCAAGATATTTTCGAATACAGCTAGGCTTCAAAAGAGGCGCGCAGCCCGAAATACAAGGCAACAAATTTTGATGCCTTACCTGTCGCGTGAGCCCGATGGACACCACGCGTTCTGTGGAATCCAAGGAAACAATCCTCGTCTTTAAAACCTAGATGTGCACATGTATCCTCCCCGCGACCATTTGATTGCCGGCCAGTTCACATTGTCCCATTCCACCCAGGCGTGATCCTGGATATCTGCACATCATCGCTGCTTCTGGACCTCGTTACTACGTTTCGTGCAGGCTGGGCGGTCGCGTCTCCTAATTTCACTGCGATTGGCTCTGAGGTGTTCGCAGCCCCCGCCCGCGGCCTCTCTCCAGCCGAAACCACTTTACTCCCTCACGCGCTCAACAACGCGAAAGACACGTCTTCCTACGCCGCGGCCTGTTCCAGCGCGTCTTGGATCTGCATTGACTCTGGGATCCCGCAAAGCCTCCTCTGCTGGACTGCAGCAAGGCCATCTTCCTCTGTTCAGCAGTCTCCCTTTGCGCGAACCGCGGGTAACGCGCCATATCTCCCGTCAACCGCTTCAATCCGAGAGCTTGAGTCTTTCTGTCCATATTGAATGCGTATTTGACCCCTATGGCCTCGGCGACAGTTACGACGAACCCCCAGCCCCTTACCACCACTTCCCACTCCCGTCAGAATCTCAATCGCCCTCCCTTCTCCTCGACAGCAGGTGCGCACGACGATCAGGACTCGCCGCTTGGCCGACCAAATCCGAACATGTCCTTTAGCATGAGCCAGGGTTCCCAAGGGAATGGCTTGATGATGCAGCCGGGAGCGTCGTTTCGACAGTACGAGGGGAGCAATGGGCTGAGCAGGCAGAGCTCTGCACCCCAGATATACTCGGTTAGAGTTTTACGCTTTGTTAACATACCGCGCTAACTATCATGAAGGCTATCTATTCTGGCGTAGATGTGTATGAGATGGAGGTCAATAGCATCGCCGTGATGCGAAGGCGCAAGGATAGTTGGCTCAACGCCACGCAAATCTTGAAGGTTGCCGGTATTGAGAAGGGCAAGCGCACAAAGGTATTGGAGAAAGAAATTCTGATAGGAGAGCATGAGAAGGTGCAGGGAGGGTATGGGAAGTATCAAGGCACCTGGATCAAGTTCGAGCGAGGCCTCGAATTTTGTCGTCAGTATGGCGTCGAGGAGCTTTTGAGGCCACTCTTGACGTACGACATGGGACAAGACGGCGGAGTAGCAGGGAGAGGCGGAATCGATACCCCGACGAAAGAACAGGCCATGGCTGCCCAGCGTAAACGATTGTACAATTCAGGTGCCGACAGCAGAAGTAGCTCACAGTCAGGGACCTTCTTCAAGAACATTTCGAGCACTGCATCTCATGCAGTGGCAGCTATTAGCAAGGCACGCTTCGATTCGCCAGCACCGCGCATCAAAAACGGGGCTTCAACACGACCGGCAAGCTTCAGTCGACAGAACTCTTCGCAACAACATCTTGGTTCTCAGGAGTCGGCCTTTCCTCCCGGTTCGCAACAGAGTGTCCAGAGCCTTGCCTCGGCAGAGAGCTTCAACATGAACGGACAGGACTCTGCCTACGCGACGCAATCCGGGCCTCACTTTGCGCAGGCGTCGCAGGAGACTCGCAACAACGACTTTGAAGAGCCGCCGAGGAAAAGGAGGCGCCCTTCACCAAACATGGCGGACTCCCAGCAGTCACTGAACGACGAGTATTACGGCCTCTCTATTAGAGAGCCATCGCCCACTGAGCCTAACGAGTCCTTCATCTATCAGCCAAACCCCAACATGCCTCAGGGCGAGGAGTTCCCCGTGCCATTACCACCACTGACCGTCCCCCCAGGTCCCAATGGGGACAGAAAGAAAGACATGCTAATGTCCCTCTTCGAAGATCCCTATCGAACTGATTTCAGCAAGCACCCTGCTCTACATGAGCTGTCTCTTCAGGAGCTTGATATGCCAGTTGACAAAAGCTCCAACACCGCCTTGCACTGGGCTGCGACTCTTGCTCGAATCCCGCTTTTGAAAGCGCTCATTGCAAGAGGCGCGAGCATCTTTCGTGTCAACCGCGTTGGTGAGAGTGCATTGATGCGTGCTGCTGTCGTTATCAATAACTTCGACAATGGCACGTTCCCGGATCTACTCGAGATCTTGGGTCCGATTATCGAATTTCGCGACTCACGGGGCCGGACAGTCCTGCACCACATCGCCATCACATCTGCCATTAAGGGCAGGAGCCAAACTACCAAGTACTATTTAGAGTCTCTTCTCGAGTTCGTTGTTCGTCAAGGTAGCGCCCCAAATAGTCAGCAGTCTTTCACGAACGGCCCTCCCGCTCTCAAGTCAATGGGCATTGGCCGATTCATGTCAGAGATTGTGAATGTCCAGGACAACTCGGGCGATACCGCATTGAATATCGCTGCAAGGATTGGTAATCGCAGCATCATATCACAACTCCTCGAGGTTGGAGCAGATACCTCAATCACAAATCGCTCCAATCTGTGTGCTGTCGATTTTGGCATTGGGGATCAGACTGACCCGGATGGCCTCCCAGTTGGAGGACAAGGAGGTGCAGAGCGGGCGTTGGTTAAAGACACAAGAGAGAGTAGTGGCGACATTATCACGTGTAAGTTTTTCCTGAGAGTTGGAGGGTCATGACTAATTTCTATGAAGCCATCTCAGCTCTCCTTTCTGAGACTGAAAGTGAGTTTACGAGAGAGATGGCAGCGAAACAAAGCCAGATTGATGCAATTCATGTCAGCCTTCGAGACTCTTCTGCAGCGTGTGGAAAAGAGAGGAGCCGTCTTGACGCATCCAGACTTCATGCAAAGGCGATTCAAGAACGACAGCACAAGATCTCTAATCTGAAGAGGGCTTCTGACGAAGAGCGAGCTCGGCTCAACCAGATGCAGCAGCAATACGGACTGGTTGCTGAAGGTGACATGCAATTAGGTGATGCCGATCAGGGGCTTGCTATTCCTGCTGGAGCAGTTCCCGCAAACATTTTGTCCAACATCAACCCAAATCACCACCAACCCCAAGTCCTTGACCAAGCACAACGCCAACTACTGGCTTCTCTACCACCTACCCACGTTCTCCGGGCCAGAGTGAACGCGTACAAGTCCCTCAACGAAACACTCTCACAATTTGTGAGAGGTCTTCAGAGCAAGAGCTCGGAGCTTGCAGACAAATACCGAGAAATAATCAGCCTTTGTACAAATGTTGAGGAGAGTAACATAGATGGCTTCCTCAATAATTTATTGCGCGCTGTGGAGAGTGAACAGGAGGATGTTGAGCTCGCTCGTGTCCGAGAGTTTTTGTCGCGCGTTGACGGCGCCTAGTTGGTGATACTGTCAGATATGCATTTGCAAAGGTGTAACAGGAGTTTTAGCATTGAAAGCGAGTGGTCTATACACTCTACATGTATGCAGTGGTTCTATGCTGGTGGAATATGTGTTCCTGAGAGTGGAATGCGTTTACTGATAGATCCATAAATAATGTCTTGCCTATAATTGCTTTGCTCAAAACTCTCATGTGCTTTTTTCTTAGCCGTCGAACCAAATATTTTGTAGATTGCTAGGAACAGAGCAAACACATCCGAAAGTGATATGTCACGTATATCTTTGGCGTTTCCCTGATCCATCACCAACATGAAAAGGCTCGCTTAGTCATCAACTCTAGCGCAAGGCTACCTGAGTCGAGTTTCTCGGTTTTTGACATCAACAGCAACAGAGTATTGGACTCGGGCATTGCATTATCGGCCCCGGCGAGTCTCCCGCCAGTCCATCTCTGCCAGTTAATGACTGCTTGCCGATATTCAGAGTGTACAAGTTGCTCGTGCGCATTCGGCAACGCCTTCCATGCTATGGTCATGATACCTCATCATCAAGCGTAATCTCAACCAAACACTAGAAATGGACGCCAACGGGTACGCCATCCAGCATGGCGCTGCAAACAGATCAAACGGGTCTTCTGCACAGAATAGACCAAGGCGCAATAGGACCAGACCGCCTACCGTGGACGAGGCGCTTCCGTTCTCACCTTTCTCCTCGGTTGTCCCCTTCAATTCAGGTGCATACTCCCACTTTCTCTAACCTCCGTACAACTTCAATTTACTAAATATCCGTTCATCAGATATTATTCCAATCCCATCAATTGGTCTTCGATCTTCTGCTTCGTTATTCTCGACCCCAGCGGAACGCGACGAGGCACGGCAAGGCTTAGAAAGCCTGAATCGCGAGGCTGTAAATACCCACCAGACGTCCCAAAGGCTACAACAGACATTAGAAGACCTCAAGCAGCTTCTCCAACCAGACAATGTAGCACAGTAGTGAGCTTCATCCATAGCCCTCTTAAATAATTGACTAACTTGGTCCAGCAAATTCAAAACTGCACCCAAACGCACTGCGCACCACGAAGCCAATAATAACCTGCCCAAATTATCCCTCACCCCTTTCTCGCAAATGGTATACGATACTACTTCCTTTGATTTTACCTATCCAACACCAGAAATACCGAGTCCTCGCACGGCCAATGGTAAGATGGGCCTACAGAAACAGAAAACCCCGGTCAAGCCCAAGTCGCAAAAGATGCAGTATCCAGTCGCAAGTCAGCCGGCCTATGATGAGGAGACTACAATAATGGTAGAAGTACCATCTTCAATACCGAGTGCTCGTGTACCGTCACATTCTTCTCCATCTCGATCAAAATCAACCATAGCTGTGGTCGTTCCATCTTCCCGGCCTGCCCATCAGACACCCATGGACGATACCAATCAGAAAATTCCACAACAGCGGGCTCGAAATGGCGCTGAACCTTCTCCTCGCACACCTAAGAAGCCACATGTTCAGGGCAATGCGCCGCTGAGCTCAGTCACCCCAAGCCAGCCAACATCTAATTCCAAATTAGCCATAATTTTACCTGAGCTTCCTCCCAACTTTCGCCCGGAAGAATATAACGCCGTCCCTGATTCTCCCGACTCTCCACAACATATCTCTAAAAAGAGACGAACAGATGAATGCTCAGACGATGATATAGCCTTGAGTTTGGATCAACGAGAAAAGGCCGACTTGGCTCTCCAGGCTCTACGAGAGTATCTGCTGGACATTTTTGAGGCCGAAGACCAGCTCCAACCAGATACAGTAGTTTCGAGTAATATCTTCACAACAACGAATGAGGGGGTTAGACTGGCGGGCGTCGCGCAAGCGAAGACAGAGAGTCTTCTACAGAAGACTATATCCATGGGACGGTTCGCTCAGGTTTCCCTTGAAGATTTGCTTCGACTACAAAGATTGTGTGAAACTCCTATCAAGGATGCTGAGCTCCTTGATATAAAGGTGGATGACGCCATGGGCGAGTCGGAAGTTGAATCACTATTGCAGCAAATCGCAGTTATGGATCTGGGCCTCAGGTCTGCGCGTACTTCCCTGCGCCTCATGGCTGGGGGTCGCGAGGACAAACAACTTTACTCCGAAGATGTAATCCAGTCCGCGCTCAATGCATTTAAAAGTGCAATGGAGAATTGCATTGTTCCCATCGTCGAAATGCGTAGCTCTGGCTCTTCAGCTACATTGTTCAAACTGCTCTCGGCACAGAAGAAAACTATTACTAACCTTCTAACACAATCTCGGCGGATTTTGTCGCTTTTAGCAACATTGGTGGCAAAGATCGAGCTTTCAGAAACCGTCATCAATACTTTAGAGTTTACAGCTTCTCGTTTGATATTCGTCGAGAATGCTCCTACTGAGAAGGATTCGATTCTTGGCGTGGCAATCTTTGATCGCCTCCGAGTAGTCGCTATGGATGTTCTATCGCAGATATTCTTGAATAACCCCTTGCAACGACAAGGAATCTTTGATGAGATCCTCACTTCCCTCGAGAAGCTTCCCGTTACGAGACAAAGCGCTCGCCAATTCAAACTTGCAGAAGGTGGAAGCATTCAACTAGTCTCAGCTCTCATCATGCGACTTATTCAAACAAGTGCTTGCAGGGCAGATGATGCCAAAGAGAAGCGTAGAAGAAAGGCTCTCGAAGCCATCAATGGCGCCGAAGATGAAGAAGATTTAGACGACGGAATCCAAGCCAATTCCACATCTAATGGCCAGTCGACAACGACTTCCGAGCTACGGGCCGAGCAACAGCCTGTAACTGCTATTCAAGAGCTTCGAGATGTCGTCTCTCCACTACTTGATACTGCGAAATCAAATGCATCATACGTTGTGGCGTTCATTGTGAATAGAGCTATGAATTCTACGAAGACTGGAGACGCCCCGTATCGTAACCTTCTAGATCTCTTCGTCGAGGATTTTATCGCCTGTCTCAACTCTGCCGAGTGGCCAGCTGCCGAGCTATTACTGCGCCTTTTTCTGTTTAAGATGGTCCATCTGGCCGAAGGGGACAAGACTCCTGCCCCGGCCAAAAATATGGCCCTTGAGCTTCTAGGTTCGATGGGAGCTGCGATTTCAGAGACTGTATCTCATGCTCGAAAACTTGCAACCTCGCTTGAGAATGGGGATACTGATTTGGGCAAATATCTGTCGAGATTAGCAGAGGCATCACTCGAAAAGAAAGCTTCACCCCCTGATCTTGTATCATGGGACTGGGGCCCTTTCCGTGTCAGTTTAGAATCGCTTGAGCAGCATTGTTCTTCAGATCCCCAACTGAGCAGCGCAGTTGCCTTTTATACGGCTGAGTGGGCATCGAAAATCTGTGTCACTTACGATGTACTCGATGAGGATGACTCAGAGTATCACAAAGTGAAGGCAGAGTATGGCCGTATGTCATATAGGTTACGAATGATGATTACAGATAAGAGTCGGCTGGCCGCAGAATACGGCTTTGACTCCGTCCCTGCCTCTCATTCTCGTCTCGCCTATGCAGTCACCTTACTCCATTCGCAATTTTGCGAATCGTTCGGAAGAATTCTAACGATATTACTCGGCTCTATGGCAAGCGAACAGGCGACTGTGCGAAGCAAGAGCCTGAAGAGTGTTAATCAAGTGCTGGAAACCGACCCCTCTATTCTGGATCGGGAGCCCGCTGTAAAGCACTTGCTGTTACGATGCTCGAATGACCCCTCTGTTCTTGTTCGCGATTCAGCACTCGGCCTAATTGGCAAATGCATCAGTCTGCGGCCGTCCCTCGAAGATGAGATGATTCCGAGCATTCTACAACGAGTCAATGACAGCGGCATCGGAGTTCGTAAGCGCGCAATGAAGCTATCGAAGGACATATACCTGAAGAACACAAATGGAGAGATCAGAAGCTCTATCGCTGATTCATTGCTTCATAGAGTTGCAGATCTTGATGAGGGTGTTCAGGAGCTTGCGCGTCAGTCGATAGAGGAAATGTGGATGTCACCATTCTACGAGCCTACTTCGACTGAGAATTCTTCGGCCCAGTTCAAACTGGCGTTGGCCGATCATGTAGCTCTGATGGTCAAGACGGTACAGCGAGGCAGTGGCGTAGCGATCATGCTCGACAAAATTCTACAGAACATGTTATCCAACGATTCTAAGCTTTCTACAGCGAACTTTAGAGTCTGTAAAGCCCTTGTCTCCACCATGTTCGAGACAATTATCGACAACCCGATGAGCGAGGAGACTAACGCACCATCAGCTCGAGATGCCTTGCAAGTCCTCATGATCTTTGCAAAGTCTAACGCGAAGCTCTTCACACCAGAACAGATCCAACTTTTGCAACCGTACGTCGCGAATGTTGGCGGCGGGGATGACTTGGCTATCTACCGGTCGGTTGTAGTTATCTTTCGCCATGTTCTACCACACCTGTCGAAAGTGCATAACAGCTTTCTTGCTTCGGTTAGGAAGGAGCTCATCCCGGCTGTGTCACGCATGGGCAAGGCAATCCTCGACGACGTTGTGGCGTGCCTTTGGATTATCAGTGGTGTACTAGATGATTTCCAGCATCTCACACGGTTGGTCTTGTCAACATTGACCGGCATCCACAAGATGAAGAATATCAATTTGAACGATCCTTCAAAGGGGGATTTGGTGCGCAAGCTCACTAAGCTCTTATTGATTTCTGGAATGTGTGGCAAGCATTGCGACCTTGATCCTCAGTGCGAGAGCTTTAGGGACGGATTCCCAAACTGGAAGGGGAATTCGGTGTCTAAACTTATGAGCGATACATTCGCTCCTTTTGCATCCCCTAACCAGCCTCTTGACGTACGCAAAGCTGCGTTCGATGCGATTGGAATGGTGTGCCAGTCATGGCCGAAGAATTTCACGTCGGCTAATATTAGTACGTCATTCAAAGAAGCCTTTAATGCACAGACTTCTGTTCTCGAGACCATCATCATGAAAGCCTTCAAGGAGTTCTTGCTGTTAGAAGAAAAGCGCTCAGAGACTGGTGCAGAAGGCGTAGTTGGTGCTGCGGCAGACCCGAAAGCAAAGCTGGGAGTTATGGGTGGTGGTCAAGGCGATGGTGTCGCAATCGGCATAGCCCAGCTCTTTCTCAAAGACTTCACTCGAATTGCATTGGCTTCCCAAGATGACCAGGCTCTTCTCGCGACCGAGCTTATCGTTAGCATCACCCGACAGGGACTTGTCCACCCCAAGGAGTGTGGACCACCGTTGATTGCACTGGAGACGTCGCAGAATGCCAAGATTGCAGATCTAGCATTCCGCGGACATCGGACCCTTCATGAAAAACACGAAACAATCATCGAACGAGAGTACATACCTGCCGTCCATATGGCATACGTATATCAACGAGATATCGTGCACGACATCCACGGCGCTACCCTCAATCCATTTGCGCCGAAGCTGCATATGCTGATTGATGTCATGAAAATTAGCAAATCCAAGACCCGCAAGAGATTTTTTGAAAATCTCTGCTCGCGTATTGACTTTGATCCGGCCAAAATGGACATAAAGCAGCTGCCACACCACCTCGAGTTCTCTCAATTTATTATAGAGAATATGGCTTTCTTCGAATATGTTTCCGTTGACGATTTGCTCGCCGCCATTGTTGCGATGGAGAAGGTAGTTGCAGGAACAGGCACTGGCATAGCTCACTCTATCGATACCGAGGTCTTCCACGTCAGCCTGACTGATCCGACATTGGTCGACGAGTCGGGGCAGCCTCGACCTGATCAACGCTCGGTTAATCCTACCCGCCTTCTTCAGTTAACGGCATCTTCGATGATGCTCGCGTGTCTCTGGGAAGCACGCTCATACCTTCGGCGCCTGTACGGTCTGATGACGAACCGACGCGATGGCAAAGGCAAATCTGCAATTAAAGATCTAAACAAGGCGCCTATAAAAGTTCCCTTCGTAACCGGAGATAAATTCTGGGAGCAAGTGACTTCGGTTATGTCTGCACTTGAATCGGAGGAGACAATGCTAAAGCAATGCCGTGACTTCGTGGGACTCTTGAGCTTGGACCCGGACTTCAAGGTAGCTGCAGAAGGTGAGGATGATAATGGAAGGGTCGAGCTCGGCACCCCAAGTGGAGAAGAGGATAATGGAATGCCTCCTGGCAGCGGACGAGGGCGCAAAAGGAAAGCTTCTGGCACCCCAAGTGGACGAAAGAAGCGCGCTCGATCGTCGTCTATCTCCCGACGGGGCAAAGGGAAAGCTCGAAAGAGAGGAAGTGTAGATAGCGATGATGATGACAGCGAGGGATGGGACTAACACGGAGTTGGCGGGTTTTATTACATATATGGTGTCTTTCGGTGGGTAATTTTAGACAGAGCTGGGCATTACTATACATATCCCAGAGATAGTTGCATCTTGCCTAGCATGGCAGTCTCACCAAATATTCTATAATGCACTTACTACTTCAACGTTATAAACTGTAGTTGTATTATGAGACTCTATGGATAAGTATAGGCTCTGGATGCCATAAATAAAATAGAGCACGCACCCAACCTCTATTCCGTTCTTTACACGGTGCTAGACGAGCAAGGGAATATCTAAAAAGAAAGAGAAATGAGAGGTTCCGGGAATATTAGCATCAAGCAAGAGATTGTTTTATTAGTTAAGGCTCTAGGTGTTGTTCTCTATAGTTACAATACGTTTCTTTTTTCACTACTTCAAATACTTCTGGTCACGAGACCTGTGGTGTTCGGTAAGGTAGCACTATATGCTTTAAGTCTCGGTTAATCCAGTCAGAGCGTACGCTCAGTATGAACCAAAAAAAAAAAACTTTCCGCAAAATTCTTGATAGCAAAAATGCCCATTCTCGGAATCGAACCGAGGATCTCTTCATATCGTAGAAGATACGCTGGCTATCGTTAGTTACGATACCTCTACATCGCTTGTTGTTACTTACAGTGAAGCGCTCTACCCCTACTGTAATATTGTTAGTGCAAGCACACCCCACTATTCCCACGTAGCAAACTTACAGCTAAACAGGCGATATAATTTGGCCAAATTTCCTTATTACAATATATACAATAAGATAATTTTAAATTTCAGTACTGTCGCTTTGATCCAGTAAATTCCTGTCTACATGTCTTAGTATTATTATAGCCACCTTTACCAAGCTAATATGATTCTTAAGCAGCAACCCCCTTAGATCTATTATTCAAGGTTACACATGTGATACCTCAGATTTCGACTTCCTTTAACTTCTTTTGACTTAGATGTTGGCTATATGAAATTTGGTTCTATTCTACTTTCTACATTGTCTTTATCTTGATTCTAGAGTATCTGCCGAGTATTGGCCTTACTCACTATCATACACCTCCCCCGCCACGCCATGTCGCGACTGCATCTTACTAAGTGATGTATGTGCCCTTGAAACAACTCAGCTTCATTCTTGATAGGGCAGTATTGCTCCAAGAAGTTAAGCCCAAACAGGCGTATTTGCAACTAGAAAGTCCTTATTATGCATGTTACGTCTATTCTAATTCTTTGCTGACAATAGGCCGAGTTAAGTTGGAAGATTTTATGGGTTCTGTTATTCTAACGGAATAAAAGTACAGAGTAATGGTTTTAGCAAGAATTTATTGCCTGTCATTTTAAAGCCCCGGTTGGTCTTGATGGCGGGAAGTGAGATTGCAATTGTGGCTTCAATGCCTTTTAGGCATTGCCATGGCTCTCTAGCTGCTTTTCTTTCTCAAATACATTCTTTATTCCCTATTTCACAAGCTAAATACATGTCTATCATACAGCAACAGATCATGATCTATTAACGCCACACGATCTAAATGCTCAATCATAGATCCAACACTTTTTTTTTTACATGGCATAGCTTGAATATCACAATGAGTAATATCCTACAGTCCTACACTGCATCACTTGGACTCGCAGGCTTGGGTAGGTACGCGCTGGGAACCCTAGGGACCTTAGGAGACTTGGGTGGCGGCTGCGACAGCCCTCTCCTGTCCACCCGCAGATTATCTCTGAGTCGATCGTTTTCTCTCGATCTCCCACCAGTAAGTCGCCGCACACCTGTTCTCGTCCCTTGTGCTATCGGTTTGATCATGTTTTCCAACATAAATGAACCTTCTCCCGCCAGTGCCCCTCGATCCTCATCGCCATCAGAGAAGACCTCTTCCGTATAATCCTCGTCGGACAGATACGTGGCAGAGTTGCCTTGGAAGGAGGCTGGCGCTGAAGGAGATGTTACTGACCGAGAGTGCATGCTAGGTCGAGATGTCGAGCCCACATTGAATGCGCCAGGATTCATCGCGTTTGAGTTAGGCTCGCGGTTCATGACCGTTGGTCGCATATCCGCGAATCCGTTCTGGAACGACGTCGTGCTTGATGTTTGGGCCAGCGATTGATGAAGGATAGGTAGCGTCTGCTCATCATAAAGTTGTGCGCCAGACTCGAATCCCTCTCCGGGGAAGCCACTTTCTGTGACTGTCCTCGATGATCGACCATCACTTACGGGACTTTGATGATTGTCATCGAAGAAATCATCTAAGCTGTCGAGTTTCATCACTAAATCACCAATATGTCCATCACCGCGCCCTTCATCTGACATCATGGTCTCGGTCCTCTCCGTGGTAGGGAAGTAGCCATATTGAAAATCGTCAACGTGAAAGGCGAGCTCCGCCGTAGGTGCAGCCTCGGTGTCTATGTTCTCTGCACTCTGACACATGTAAAACACTGCGTGCACGTTGGCCCGTGTTGTTTCTGCATGCTTGGCTGGCATAGGTATCGCCCACCCGGACTCTTCTGGGATGCCAAATAAACTCTGGGTACGCTCATATTCCTTCCTGATGGATTTAGAAGACGATGTCGTCATGCTCATTCGAAGGTGGTGTTTGTCCATGGCTGTGCCCGTCATTGTCATAATTTGATCCAAGACCTCCAAAGCTTGCATGCAAAACTCTGTTTGGAGTAATCTCAGGAGCGGTGATATCAAATCTGGACCGTGACATGCGATCTCCTGCTTGCGCATGTCAATATCAGGAATGATTGTACAAAGAATACGCATTGTCTTCGTCTTGAACCACGGGATGCTATTCGTCAAAAGACCCATGAGGAATGTCAGGCTACCAAACTCCCATCGAGGGAAGAAAGATTCGCGGATCGCGGATACAAGTTGGCTAAGGAAATCTTTACTAGATCGGTATCTTGAGGATGCAAAGCCTCCCAAGGCCCTCGATATGATGCTGCAGCCCTCTAATTCAGCTACGTCAGCTAAGATACCAGCGGTTTTAACACACTCGGCGTCAATCGTCTCCTGGTCCATAGCGTGAAGAAACCGTGGGAAGTTTGCCAACACAGCGAAGAGCAAGCGGCTGCCATCACCAATGAGGTCGTCATTAGGAAGCTGCACAAGTGTATTGAGCGTTGTAAGTGTCAAATCAAAGCAGACCGATGACCGAAGTCCCTTATACACCAGTGGTTGGAGACCTTCAAAGACACCATCCCATCGCTGGGGGCGCCCTTCGGCTAGAATCAAACATACTGTTGAGTCTCGCAAGCTTAATTTCTTGAGCAACTCTTCTAGCATGCCCAGCGCTTCTAAAAATTCTCGCTCATTAATCGTGTCCAGACAAGCACAAGTCGTCCAAAATAATTGAGGGAACGTGATAAGATCTGTGGGATCTAGCTTGCAAATCAACGTCTTCAGGGTGGTAAGAATCTCCATCGAGAATGTTTGTACATCAGGGTCCTCATCAGCAATCGTATTCGATAGCCTTACCAGCATGTCTGCCAGCATAGGCTGGTCTAATGAGGTGAGGATGCACCTGAATATTTGGAAAGATCGACATGCGAGGTGGCGCACAGGGCATGAGGTAGCCCAAGTCAGGGAAAGCTTGCTCCACTGATCTTGGATTCCTGGGTAGGTGATCTGAAAATTCTTAACAACATCAGCCGTAAGAAGTTCCATCCCAGCAGGAACTTTGTTGTTGTCTTGGTCATCAACTTTTCCATTATTGTCTTCATATTGCCAAATAACTTTCGTATCGTGGCGACGGATAGATTCAACAAAATCTTCAATGGATTTCTTCGTGGGGACAGTGTGCTCATCGTCAATTTTAGATATGACCAGTTCATGAATAAGATGAATCAACATCTCTCTCGCTTGATCTTGAACCAAGGGGATATAATGGTCCCAGAGAACTGTGACAACTTGGAGGAGCAATGGAACGTTCTCCACGACGGGTTGGACAGGAGATACCATCAAATCGACCAGTAGGATGAGAGATAGCTGTCCAAGCGAGAACCCAGCCTGCTTGGCACCAATAGGGAGAGCCTCAGAGAGCTCGGCAAGGTAGGGCATTTTAACTGCATCCGGGGGAGGGGGGGAGAGCTCGCGTTTCTCGCTGGGTATCATTGTTTTGGGTGAAATTTGCATTAGCAGAAATTCAACGACCTTTACACCAGCCGGGGTGCTCGATAGGAAAACGACAATCTGCTTTGCAAATTCAACGAAATTCTGTTCACGCCTGTCCAGACAGAGTGACATAATAAAGTCCAGGACTAGTTGTACGTTTCCGGCGTGTGGACCTGTAGCGAGGGCTTGCCACAAGGCCTGGACCTCATTGTGTAGAGTGCTACTAGACTTGATCGTAATCTCAAATAGGTTGGCTAGCAACACATACGACTGGGCTGTTGGCCCACCATTGGGATCAACCTGAAGCTCAATAATCTGAATCCATGGAAGGATAACGGCAACCATGTTTCGCTGGGACCCCGGCTGCAGATCTTTGAAATATGCCGTAAACTCTGAGAATATGAGAAATGCTAGCTCCGAATGCTGCTTTGACAGACGCTTTGAAATCTCGAATTGCGCCAGCTTATAAACGGCTTTGGTTTTGTCTGAAATGCTTATATCATAATCTTGGATCTTTGAGTTCTTCTGCTGCCTTTCCTCGAGGGCACGCAGAACATGGGCTGATTTTGACCGTATCTCACTCAGTTCGCTCCCTAGGGTATATAGTCCTACTGATAATAGCTTCCAAAACGGCATGGGGTAGTCCGGGTGCTCGAGCAGAACCTCAGTAACGACTTCGAAATAGCTCTCCAGAACTTTTGACACCTCGGCCACGTAGCACCTCGCGATAGAGTGCTCTAATAAGTAAGTAAATTCCTTGTTGTGGATTATCAAGTTCTTGAGCGCACGTCTGCCGATGGCATGCATGCGGTCGCTCTCAGTACTGAAGATAGTGTCAATCCATGAAAGCATCCGCCGAATGTCAAACTGCAGATTCGCCCGGCTTTCTGTTGTAATGCTGATCGGTCCACCACAAAGTGCAGCCATGGCACTGAGTGCGGCAGTCCGAAGATTTCTCTTCTCAATCTCCATTGCAGCTGTCACTATGCCTCTCTCACCAAGAGCTTGTTGATCAATCATGGACTGCCTCATACTGTCCTCCCTTTGGCGGATCTGGTTTTGATTGGGCGAGTACCCACACCAGTCCTCCATTAGAGCAAAAGAAGACTTCCGAGACTCGAATGTCATCCAGCGAGAGGGATCTTTCGTCCGATTGATGCCTTCGAACATTGCCTCAACCAGCCCGCAATAATGCCGGCGAAGTTTCTGAAATTCCCAATCCATTTGGACTTCTCCGTCCATGAGAAATAGTTTCAGATCCTTCGTATACACAACGAGATTATTCAAAATCCAATCATCTTGGTATACATCTGGTTCGGTAAGGAAGCGTGAAGTCAGCCGGTAGACGTGAGTGATCTCGGTACGCAACAAATCAGTCCTCCTGTTTTTTCTTGGGTTGCTGCCAGTCCGTTGATGAATACGCGCTCTGGCATCATCATTGCACCGGCCCACTGCTCCCTGTAACTCTTCCAGCAAAGTTTTATAGATATTAACATTGATTGATCCTAGAGCAACAACAACGGCTTCACGAATGCTGTTGAGCCCAACAGAAAGCAGAGGTATGATATACTTGAACAATGACCGAGCGGAAGTAATTTTCTCTTGCGTCTGGTTGGGTTTGGATCCTTTCCGGACGTGCTGGGCAGGTGGGAGGACAGTTTGTTGTCCTCCCTTGTCGCTTAGAGTAGTACACGCAACAATGAGGTATAATTTCCATTGCTCGATCAAAATCTCAGGCGGCGTTGTTGAGCTTCTTGTTACAATACGGTTGTTGGTAGCCTCCGTAGCAGATGGTGGGCCTCTTAGGTCCAATAGCTGCAAAATTGTTTTGTACATTTGCAAAATCCGATTGCATATTAACTCGCGGCCAAGCGTGACAGCAAATGGACAACGTTCATAACTGATCCTTATGAGATTTGGAAATATCTTGAACCATAGCGTTGTGTCATAGGAAACCTCACTGTTGCAAAGATCGATAAGCGCGCTCTGCGAGTTGCTCTTGAGAAGTCCTCTGTGCAACCTGCTACGCTCTGCAACAGTTAGATGCTCGTCGTTAAAGTCCATTACTCTTGTGGAGTCCCCTTCAAGAATATGGATCAACCGAGTATTGTCTTTTCCTAACGCTGTATCAAACTCTGTAATGAGGCGTAAGACTGTTATAGCGAAGGTCCGCACTCTCCTGGATTGGGAACACAAGAAGAATAAGCCGTGAGATTCGACTTCGTCAACATGAGCCCATATTCCAGAAAGATCCAACTGCACTCCACGCTTATCCGAATTTGCATCATCCAAGATATCAGTAGCGGCCTCCTTAGTCTTCTGCTTGATTTCCTCAATCCAGATCTGCAAAAGCTCAACATATAATTTAAGTGTACTTTCAATATGTTCTGGCCCAAGCATCCCGCCATCTGACATGGTGGCATATCTGTCATCAAAGTTGAAAATAAATCGCGCAAATCCAATGGTAACCTGCTGAGCATGAGATTGTCTGGCAATCGATTTTAAAGACTGAGCTGAGGAACCAGCTATATTGCCATGCACATGAGCTGTCCCAGTACAGAGCAAGTTGACCAGCGAATTAAAGGGTATATCGGCAGACAAACAGCGAGGCAGGGCTTGCACAGCAACGTGAAGAAGATCATAAAATCCTTGCTTTGGGTCAGAGGGATTGGGATGGTCATCTCGACGTGAAAAGTTAAACGTTTCGGCAATTGGGGTCTTCGGTGCCGGGCTGTTAAATTTCTCATCTAAAGTAGCTTGACCTCCAAAGGTGTTGTCACAGATGATCGTGATCTTGCCGAGTATCTCACAAAACCGCGAGTAGTACTCTTTGGACACCTCATTAAGCGAATTGGTGAGTACCGGCTTGGATAGTCGATCATCGCCCTTCGGCGTGGGTGGGGGTGATATCGCAACGGTTCGTGGGGCAGTCAGTATAGGAGATGCTGGTACTCTGTCGTAATATTGCAGTGCCTTGTAGTGCTCTGGGAATGGAGGACGGCCTTGTTCGCCTTTCTCCAGATCGCCCATAATAGCCAGGAAGGCCCTAATACCGATAACCATCTTCTCCGGCTCAAGTTGCTCTACTCTCAAGTCCCTACCAGAAGCAAATAAATCGGCATTTATAAGTGGGAAGAGTATTGTCCGAAAGCAGAAGTCTTGGTGCTTGAATCCAATAATTCGGATAATTTGCAGAAGGGGTTCGGCAATACTTGGATCTGTAGAAATGTACGTCCTTTTTCCAGGAGGAAAGACGATCTTAGTGACTTCTTCCAACTTCTTTACGGTGTTATTGGGTGTGTCTGAAGTCCGATACAGATACGTCCAGAGTAACCGAGAGATGGCTTGCAGGCACAGGGGCCGGACAAGCCGATCCTTGAATTTTTGCTGTAGTGGAAGCACTAGCTGCAGCCATTGGGAGGAGAAAGTATCCGCAGAGGATGCGCACAGTAAGGTGACCGTTAATGGAAAAGCGACAGGCCAGTGACGAGGCTTGCTAAACATTGACGATAGACGAGAGCTGATTGTCGTGAGTACCTCCGTCCACTTCGGTATATTTAGCTCAGTATTTCCCCTCGCGGCAACTGGAAGTAGGAGAATCTCGAGGGTTTGGCAATAAGCGTACTTGACGCGTTGACCGTGAGACCTAGCGAAGAAACGAGCGAGCGATATCATAAAATCGCACGATTGATCCCACGCATCATCCGGGTACATTTTCAGTTGTAGATGTTTCATGCCTCCCAAGACGAGTTCCATCCTCCCTTCTATTTCACGGTTTGCTGGACTCTTAATCACTAGGCTCTTCTGCGACTTTTCCAGATCAGCAATAAAGCGATCCGTTACGCCCTCAAAATTGATCTCGCTCATTACTCCAAGCAGTTGGCTAAACACTAACCAATTTGCCATTTTCAAAGGAGAGTTACTGAGTTGCTCTGCATCTGCAATTTTCAGCTGCCCAAAAATTATTCCCTCGAGTTTCTCCTCCATTTCGGGAGTAATACGGGCCAAAGTGCTCTGGCCTATGACCTCTATCAACACTCGGCAGAGTATATATATTGAAGCCGTAGAGCGGCGTTCAGTTTGCGCAACGATCTCCTGGCGAGCCGCAAATGAAGGCTGGGGACTTGTAGGTGTCGCAGTTTCGGGAAGCACATTTGGCGGTTCCGTGTTCCTTCGCATTAATTGACCGGGAGGGGCATTCCCACGCGACTGGAGGGCTTATAAGTAATTATTCTAACTACACGGCATCATCGACAACTTACCTGTTGGAGTTGGATACGCGCTTCGTTTGCTGCGTCACTTTTATTCTTGCGCCACAGCATCATCGAGTCGATTAGAGGTTTGGGCTTTTGGCTTGCGATGTGACCAAGTGCTGATATCAATTGATCAAAAGATGGATCTACGCCAGGGCCACATATCTGTTCTATATGCGGTTCACGCTCAAGGGGCAAAGTAATACAGTGAGAGATCTTCTCCTCGGCTTGAGCAATAAACTGACAGAGTCATTAGGATGCCTGCATGAGAGCAGAGAATGAGAACTGACTGATGTGAATAGTACATGGAGGGCATATTCTCCAACGGTTTTCAGCTCTTCCTTGTAGTGGTGCCTCGAATGGGACCGGTGATGCCCATGCCCTCTCTTGCCCTTGCCACTCTGCATTCGCTCGACTCGCGCCTGAGGCGAGGTATTGCTATCTGTGGCAGCAGACAGTCGTTCATTCACGAGCGTTGTGCTCGAACTGAAGGTGCTGGAGCTTGTCATGCTGGGCGATGTCGACGCAAACGCGGACTCGCCCGTTATGGGCGCATCAGGCCTCTCTGCGCCAGCAGATGCAATCATCTGTGGGCTCAGCAGACTAGTTGGGCTAGCGAAGCTCCCATTCCTCGAATGTTGTATGCCATGCACAATGCTGGTCTGTCGATGATGTGTTTTCGACTCTGCCAACCTGGGATCAGGAGATAGGCGGGGGGAGGGGTTGGGCGGCTGTGACACGTCTGATGACGGGGTTCTCGCAGACAACGGCGGCGCGGGAGATGTAGGGTTCGAGGACATCGGCTTCCCTGTGGTATTCCACGCATCGAGATCAATGGGGGAGAGGCGTCGGTTCACGAACCGTTCGGGGGGACGGTCTGGTGAGTGAGCTTCGCAACGAAATTAGCACAAATCGGGCATCAGAGGGACACAAGAAGCCCGGGAAGGCTGGCATCAACCACGGATGAGCGGCACTCTACAAAAAGGCTCGCTTTCGGCAGCTGCAGTCCAGCTTTGAAGATATGCTCGTGCCCGTGGGGAAATGCAGGAAATCTAGGAATCAAGGGAGAACATACCCATCTTGCTCAGTCACGTGCGCTGCCCAGCGCTACGAGATCTCGAGGGGCCAAGGGATGAGCCATGGGCAAATGGCGTATCAGAGACAACAGCTGGCGTTTATCGAATGAAGATTCGCCTCGGCGCTGTGATGTTGTTTCTTGCGACGTCCGGATGTGCTGGGGAAGAGTGGCCAATGGGGTGCCGTGACGCTGATGTATATCGATTTATACGGAATACCGGTAATTCCGTCTAGAATATACAATCCGGGAGAGAGATACGGTAGATCTTGCGCGTAAATCCTTCTCCGAACTCATGCAGATCAATGGATGCCTTCTCGACTCTCTGCTGTAGAATAAAAGTTTTATGACTTGTAGCTTTCCTATACCACCCATCCTCACATCGCCCAGTTCCACTCGCGCCCCAAAACGGGTGATGTATGAGGAAATTCTCCATCACCTCAGGCAAAGAAGACCCTCGCGGTGACCCAGTCGCTATTTCACACGCCCAATTCCGCGCTTCCTCGGGTGCGGCTCCACGCCGCTCGTGGCGCAGGCAACTGGAAGAACCGCAGGGCCGGTCGGAGACCGTTCGAACCCACATGCATTCCGCAGAATTTCGAGCGTCTTCTACATTTCCCCCTTCTCGCCACGGTGCGCGTCCTCCAAGGCATCTATATCTCTCGCATTCCATCCTCCCGCCTGCTGCACCTATCCTCAGATCGAGTTTTCCCTTCAAGGCCAAGTACGCAGTGGCCACACTGCCGGCTGTCAGACCGGTGACTTATTTGTGCCAGATCTTACTAGTGGGCTTAACAAAGGACAAGTTAACCTTTCGCTGCGAGTACCTTCCCCTTCTCCTCCTCCGCCCTGCATATAGCACTCGACTGTGAAGCGGCTACGACTTGGGCATAGTCATCATGGCTCAATTAGACACTCTAGACGTTGTCGTCCTGGCGACCCTGTTATTCGGGACCGTTGCATACCTGACCAAAGGCACATACTGGGGCGTGACCAAAGACCCCTACGCAACCAGCTATGCCAACACCAATGGCAACAAGCAAGCGAAGACGAGGAACATCGTTGAGAAGATGGACGAGTCCAACAAGAATTGCGTGGTCTTCTACGGATCCCAGACAGGCACGGCCGAGGACTACGCCTCCAGACTGGCAAAGGAAGGGAAGAGCCGATTTGGTTTGGAGACCATGGTCGCAGACTTAGAAGATTATGACTTCGACAATCTCGGCTCCCTCGGGGAGGATAGGGTAGCCATCTTTGTTCTGGCCACGTATGGCGAGGGTGAGCCAACCGACAACGCCGTAGACTTCTATGAGTTCATTACGGCCGACGAGCCTGCCTTTTCGGACCCTGCCGACCCCCCCCTCCAGAGCTTGAAGTTTGTTGCGTTCGGCCTCGGAAACAACACCTACGAGCACTACAACTCCATGGTCCGCAACGTCTCAAAAGCTCTAGAGAAGTTTGGCGCCCAGCGCATTGGAATGGCTGGAGAAGGCGATGATGGCGCCGGTACCATGGAAGAAGACTTTCTTGCCTGGAAGGAACCGATGTGGAAGGCCTTGGCTGAGAAGATGGGCCTGGAGGAACGTGAAGCGGTCTATGAGCCAGTGTTTGGCATTGTGGATAGAGAGAACCTGACAAAGGACTCGCCCGAGGTCTATCTTGGTGAGCCGAACAAGATGCACCTCGAAGGTACGGCCAAAGGACCTTTCAATGCCCACAACCCCTACATCGCGCCAATCTCCGAATCCCGGGAGCTCTTTACAGTCAAGGATAGAAACTGCCTGCACATGGAGATCGATATCAGTGGCTCCAATTTGAACTACACAACTGGGGATCATATCGCGGTGTGGCCCACCAATTCCGGAATCGAGGTCGACCGCTTTCTCGACATCACGGGACTTCTCGAGAAGCGAGACAGCGTTATTAGCCTCAAGGCTCTTGAGCCCACTGCCAAGGTGCCTTTCCCTACTCCCACCACTTACGATGCGATCGTGCGCTACCACATGGAGATTTGCGCGCCCGTCTCGCGACAATTCATCGCCACGATTGCTCCCTTTGCCCCCACCGAAGAGGCAAAAGCTGAGATGACCAAGCTTGGAAACGACAAAGACTATTTCCATGAGAAGATCACCAATCGTTATTTCAACATTGCTCAAGCGCTAGCACACGTTGGTGGTTTGGAGAAGTGGACAGCCGTCCCATTTTCAGCCTTTGTTGAAGGGCTGAATAAGGTACAGCCACGATACTACTCCATCTCGTCATCATCGCTGGTCCAGAAGAAGAAGATCGCTATTACCGCTGTGGTTGAATCACTGCAAATTCCAGGCCAGGTTGAGCCTTTAAAAGGTGTCACCACGAACTACCTCTTTTCGTTGATGAAGAAGCAGCACGGTGATCCAAGTCCCGACCCCCTGTCTTACAATATCACTGGCCCACGCAACAAGTATGACGGCATCCATGTTCCGGTGCATGTCCGGAACTCGAACTTCAAGCTTCCCTCGGACCCGTCTAAACCCATCATTATGGTTGGTCCCGGGACTGGTGTCGCCCCTTTCCGCGCTTTCGTTCAGGAGAGAGCAGCACAGGCGAAGGCTGGAGAGAATGTTGGTCGAACTCTCCTCTTCTTCGGATGCCGTAAAAAGGCTGAAGATTTCTTGTACTCGTCTGAATGGAAGGTAAGACGTACTCTTCGGTTCCCGTACTGAATTTGAACACTAATATGTAGCACAGGAGTATGAGAAGGACATGGGCGGCAAATTTTCTTTGATTACTGCCTTTTCTCGCGAGGGGTCGAAGAAGGTGTACGTGCAGCACCGATTAAAGGAGCATGCGAAAGAAGTCAACGAGCTATTGCAACAGAAGGCCTATTTCTACGTTTGCGGTGATGCTGCCAACATGGCACGTGAGGTCAACTCGACTCTAGCGAGGATACTGTCTGAGCAGCGTGACATTCCCGAATCTAAGGCTGAAGAGGTTGTGAAAAGTATGCGCGCAGCAAATCAGTACCAGGTATGTTTAATTCACATGTTTCTGCCTGCGCAAGAGCACAGCTGACAGCCCATCAGGAGGACGTATGGTCGTAAAGAGGTCAGAATGGCCTTTCCGTTATACATAATAGAAGAAGTAGCGCAAAGTAGACTATTCCTTGTTTATTTATATGCGCGGCGGTGGGCACAAACGCCATCTTTCTTCTTCTCCTGGCGCTCGCACAGGTCCAGGGTGGGTGGTTTATATACGCTCGTCCCGTCACAAATTTTATAATGCTGGAGATTTGGTAGGAAACGGCATCCGCAGGCGCCGTTACTTGAAGAGAATGTATGGGTCCAGGATAGAAAGATGTGTTCATGAGGGGTATTTATCAACTGCATGCCCTCGGCTCGCTGTATTGGATTGGATTGGCTCTCAGGAGCAGAATGTATGCATTGTTCAGAGAGAAAGACTCTTATCCTTAACATCTGCGCTTGTTGAACGTGATATGGGTTGTCTAATAGTGACGGGGGTGATAAATGTGATCGAGCCATCTCCATGTTTGTGGCCGACGGTCACCTGCAACCCTAAGGTTCCCGGCCTGGAGTCTGTCCGCCTGTAGTTAGCCCTCACTTCAGGCCCTAGACGATGCAGACTTCTACGTATGGGGAATGGTTACGGCTGGGGAATAGAATCCCGTATCCCGGGCAAAAGTGGCAGGGCGATTTGGGAACACTGTGTATGATATCGAACGAGAACATATTATTCTTTTCTGGTATTCAGATAGCACTTCTAGGTAGGAGCAGCTTAGAGTTTATTGTCGCTCATGGATATGCGATTGGATGATACACGCACCACGGAGTGATGATTCTTACATAATCTGTGCCACAGGCAGACCGCACACGTCGTGTGAACCAGATATCTGAGTCTCCGCAAGTGGGATTGCAAGAGCATCTCTGTAGCACCATGCACAGAATTGAGAGTGAGAGAGGTAGTGCCAAAGAAGGCCACAATGGCCACAATGTCCGCTTCCCCCGACGTCATCCGCTTGAATGCAAACATTGCCTCCTTGCTTTTTCTCTGGCCCAGAGGGGGGTATGCAATCTCACGTTCTGTGTGGACGTTGATCATCGCCCAAGCAAGGGGGCGAATTGCAGGTGGCTTGATGCTTCCGGGCTGAATACTGCTGAGATGGGGAGGTCGAATCACTTGTGTCAGGTAGGACAAGCTCAACAAGAGATCGAGGGCCAGTCCACGGTTCCCCCACAATGCTTCGACACTGCTCCGGAAGTATTGCTGCCGGGTCTGGTTCAAAAGTCGTACGAAGATTGGCTCTTACTGTAGACCAAGCTAGTTAAGAAGCATCTTTCGAGCGAAGGGACGGGCTTCGAGATCTGGTAGTGCCAAAGATAGGTACAAGTCGCCTACCATGTCCTTCTGTCAGTTTTCTCTTGTACGAAAAGGTCAGAAAATTTAGATCCATGGGGTGCTGCGCCTGCAAGCAATCGACGTGGCTCGGTCCGTTTGAGATCTCCAAGGGCAGAGGTAGATGAGTGGCAGCATCTGGGTAGGGTAGCGGCCTCCCACCGCTCAGGACGGCCAGCGACTGCGTGCGATCCAGGCTGCGGGTCAATTATGCAGGAGGGAAAATCGATCGAAATGCGCAGAGCACCCTGTGTGTACCCAGGACAAAGTACCTGTACGTACCGAGCCCATAAAGATGCCGCTGTGCCCCCAGACTCCTCTTCTAGCATATTTATCACGTCTCGTCGCAGTGGCTCTTGTCGATTGTTGGGCCACGATCATGGTACCTGTACGAGTGTATAAGCATCATCATCCCTTCGCAGTTGCTGGCTGATTGCGTGTGCGCTCGTGTGGGTTCTGTCCGGGAGGAGTTCCTGCAGTTCGGGCTGTGTCTTGTGGTTTCTGTCTGCGGTTGCGTTTTGGCTGGGAGGCTTTATTTAACTTCTATAGTGGATGGAGGACTCGACACTTCCCCTTCTGTCCGCTTAAGTCACGACATCTTCCTCACCACCACCCAACTCCAACTTCACGTCGCTTCCTTCCCCGTATTCATTTTCTTTCACGCGTTCTGGCCAACCTTCACTTCCTTCCCCTGCGAAGAACTTTGTTTACGCTCCCACCAGCTGCTGCTAACTGCTTACTGCTACTGCTATTACAACACTCGTTTCTCCTCCGCTGTTCTCCTTTTGTCTCTTGTCTCCTCTACGCATCTCAATCACTTTCTTCCCATCTCTCGATCACCAACAGCTCCATAACAACTCCATCCCAATCACAGTCTCTAAGCTACCGCTCTATCTGGCTGGATAGCTTCCTATCTTCTAGAAAAGCCATTCCCGCTCGCTACTCTGATCCCCTCCTCTCTACAGTGTTTCTCCTGTCCCCTGAGACGATCCATCCGCCAGTCTCAGCTCTCCCTTTTCAGAAACACCGCAATATTGGCCCCCCTCTGCTACGTACTCCTATCAAGGTTTGTGGCTTCTTGAATTCCAATCCATCTACTACTTACTAACTTCGATCTATGCAAAGGCCCCTTTTTGTGGAGCACTTCCAATAAAACTAGAGCTTACTTCCAGTTTACCTCCAAAGAGACTACCAATGTAAGTTATTCTCTCATCTCCTTCAAACTGCTGGTGCCGGTGGGGATCGGATAATCGTATCGTCTATTCACTTCCATGATATCTCACCTCTGTTGGAAATATAAACCCTAGCCCGTCCAGTCTATTCCTTCTTTCCCTCTTTCCTTCCCAGCTCCCTTCATTCATCAGATCTTAGACGAACCAAAGCTTCCGAGCATACCAGTCGTTTCTCTCCAGCTGCCTCACCCTCGTTTTAGTCTCTCTCTTTCCCACAAAAGCTGACAGCCGACTTGGCAGATCACCATGTCCTTCCAACAGGCTAATACCCATGCGGAGACTCTTCTTCCTTCTCGCACGTCCTCAAACGTGTACAACCCGCCACAGGTTCGTGCCCAGAATGATACCAAGTCCCAGCCTCAAGGTGCTACCTTCACCCAGACCGCATCTGCGACCCCTTCCGGCGATGGCCCTTCCATGAATGCCATCATAAATCAGTTTGCCGGTCTGGCACTTCCAGGCGGCAATATGGCTTCTACTGCTGTTGGTATCGGTGCCACCCCACTTGCAGTTGGAGGGAATACTCAGTTCTTCATGACTGCGGATGGCCAGATCTTCTGCAGTCCAGTACCTGGCATGTACCCTACTCAGCCTCTGGCTCCTGGTCAGCTTGCAGATGGCTCATTCACATTTCCTCATGCCCTGCCGTACATCGCCCAGGCTCCTTATGGCTACATTCCTGGCTACCCGATGTTGCCGTATACTCCTGGCCGTGCTGGGTGCTACGCAGATAGGCCGGACCAGCTTCACAGGGACGTTCCTGGCCTTGAAAATCGTCGCGGTTCTTACTCCACGACCGAGTCCGCTCCAGGGACTCCCTATTATGGCACGTCTTCTCTTCGTGATCAGGCGACTCAAATTGCACCCGCTGATCACTCTCCATTTGGGTCCACCCCTTCTCCGCAGCAGCTTGGCGGTCCGCAAGTTCAGCAGCCGGCGAAGCCCATGACATACAAGACCATCCCAGTTGATGTTGACATCAATGCTTTGCTTCTCCAGCATCCCGCCATTCCTCGAGCCGTCCCTGCCGTATTCACCCCTCGTGAGAGTATGAGGACTCTCGACCAGAGTCTATCTAACCCCATCTCGGGAAATCGCAACGTTTATATTCGCGGTCTTCATCCTCATACTGATGATGAAACCCTCGCCGCTTATGCTGCTCGCTTTGGTAAAGTTGAGACCTCCAAGGCTATCATTGACACCTCTACTGGTGCATGCAAGGGGTAAGTGTCTTAATATTATTTCCATTTTCCTTTCCACTAACAAGCTTCAAGCTTTGGATTTGCCAAATACTACAGCATCCGGGACTCTGAGCTTTGCATTCGCGGATTCTACAAGCTAGGCTATGAAGTTGGATTTGCCAGAGTACGGCTTCTCTTATACCCCCCAAGACTGTCTAGCATTGACTTCCTACAGGAGTCTTTCAATTCTCGCCTCAAGGCCGAAGGTGATGAAACTTCAACCAATCTCTACGTCTCGAACTTGCCCAAGAACATGACTGAATCTGTATGTATATGGGTCAGCAAAGCAGTATGCTCGCTACTAATAATTTCTAGGAGCTCGGGGCCATCTTCATGGACTACACCGTTAGCTCCAGCAGGATCCTTCGTGATCATGATAATAATAGCCGTGGCGTCGGTTTTGCACGGTTTTGCAGCCCCACCTTAGTCGTGACTTAGGCTAACTATGACTTCAGTTTCGAGACCCGTGAGATCTGTGAGGAGATAATCAAGAAGTTCCATGGCCAGCCCATTGGTGAAGAGGGTCTCCTTCTTCAAGTTCGCTATGCAGATACACCAGCTCAGAAAGACCTCAAGCGTATTACCTCGGAACGCAGACAATTTCGAACCAATGAATACAACGTTGGCGCATATGGAGGTTCTGCTGCTGATATCCTCGCACTCTCTCCTCCTTTGGCAGTTGCGTCTCCACTCCTCCCTCGAGCTTCTCAGATTGCTCGTCACCTTCCCTCTCGAGTCAGTGGCTCTTGGAAGCGTGAGACCCATGTAAACAGGTAGGATCCCCCTCCACCGATATCAGCTTAGCCTTCCTGATCAACTTCACAGCTCTGTTAGCCATGCTCCGAACTTCAAGGATGGTGATCGTAAGGCTTCGAAGGCATCCATTGCTGATCTTAGTGGCGGGCATAGGAATCTGTAAGTCGCGCCCAGCTACCATCATATTCCCCTCACATACTGACTTTGTCAAAGAAAGGCGTCCGTTACCACCCCGACCACTTCAGAAAACGGCTCTGGCTTGAACGGAGATGGCATTGTCATTCATTCCGACTCACCAGCTATAGTTCACAGTGCTTCTGTGACACCATCTGCTCTCCCGCAGGCCCTCAGGGTTTAGAATAGACTCGCCGTAAAAGGGCTATGTATTTTCCTATGTGGCTACTACTCACTGGCTGTTTATCGGTGGCAGCTCTTCGACATCGGCTTTATGAGGCATCGTCTTATCAGATCCTCTCGTTTCTGACGCGATGCATATGACGACTTAATAATGCCAAATCATACATGCTCAATCGCGAAGCAGTATGCCTACACACATACCTACTGTGTTCAACATCACCTATGTTTCGCATAAACTCGCACCTTTCAATATCTTTCGAGTCTTGCAACCTCGCATCGCATGTCGGCCTGTTACGGGTATCTTAAAATATGGTCTGGCGTATTGACAATGGTGGCGGGCTTTACTTTTATGTTGCGCATGGCGAATATCAAAACTATGGGTTTCACTGTGAACATTTGCTTTCTTTGCTACGGTCTCTGCTAGGTGGACAATTGTAGCATAATTGAACAGAATTCCACCTCAAGCAACCTTCGTGATATCTATTTTTTATTCTCTTGTAACTTCAGGCCATACTCATAGCAAGTAGCAGCTGCCGGTCTTCCATTCCTGGCCCTCTCTTCCACAGCACTTCGCGTCGCCCGAGTAGTCTGGCCGGTGCATGTCAATGTCCAACTTTGGACTGTATGACGTGAGCGGTAAAGTTTTCAGGAGATTTGATTAAACTTGTACCATCAAGGCGTCTGCGAACTCAAGTGCCATCGCCAAGCTTTAGCTGCGACACAGAAACGTCGTTTCCGAAACGATCTACAGCAACATCTTTATCATACGTGGCGATAATTAGTTGCGTTGTAGGCTCAGTAGTCGCCGCATCTTCGAGATCAGAATTTGTAGATTCTTCTCGGTATTCTTCTTCATCTTCATTAGACTCCACATCTCCTGCTGCAGTATCTGAAGGTCTATCACCATCAACACCAACTTCTTTCATATACGCTTCCAGCTCCTTCGCCATTTTTCTCGAGAATCCTGATGCTTCGACAGATATATCTAGTCTCTTGGCCCCATCTTTTCCAAGCAGTTTACGTGCATCGGCAAAGTATGGTCCCTTCTCGTCACTGGTGAAGTGAAAGCGTCTTTCAAAGAACCTTTTAATGCACTCAACATCACGGTCAAAGTAGTATTCTGCGTTGACGTGGTCGACGGAGACCATCTGAGGAAAGTCAATTAGGATCGGCGTTAGGATGACAGGCTCAGAATCTGAGTCGCCCGTTTCATCCGTCTTCATCTCCTCCTTGATTAGAATATTAAACTCGTTAAAATCGCCATGGATTAAACCGTATTGCGCCAGACGGAGAATCATCGATATGAGCTCGGCATATAAAGATGCTGGGTCGGGCACCGAAGAGATTTGGCGCATGGGAAATGCGTCTATGAGAGACATGACAATTGTATGTCTGGACTGTGCTAAAGGCAGTGGAACTGGAAATCCATTTTCTCGGAGCGCTGTCATGAAGGTATACTCTTTCACTGCCGCGAGTCGTGACATGTACATCCAGGAGCCCGAGGATCGATTGCGTAGATAGTCTCGATTTGCCTTGACTGTTCTAAAAGAAATGCGACCCAGTCTGTGGATCTTCAGCACTCTTTGCACGCCATTCTCGTCTGCAACAACAAAGATATCGCTCTCCTTCCCAACTCCAATCTGATTGCCAACGCTGTAGACATCTTTTCGCTTTCGGTAGGTGTTCAGTGCGAGGTAGTCAAGCCCTCCATAAGTAAGTCGATATCCATCGTATTTCGCATTTTTCAGGCGTGCGATCAATCCGACTTTGGCCAGCGCAGATATGCTCTTATGGACCCCGCCTCGCAGGCCAGATATTTGCCCAATGAGGGGTGTGGGGACCACCTCATGGTTTTTAGAACCCGTCTCGACGGCAGTAAGAGTTCTCCAGTCCTCCGCGGTGAGGTACCGCATAGCTTTGGTATCGAGCTTCATGTTGAGTGGTTGGGCAGAGAATTCGGAATTCTACTTGTTTGAGTATATTTTTTGTCGAAAGTAATGATGCAGAGTGATATTATGACACCTGTATCGGCTAAAATATGCCGCTTACCCAGCAAGCGAGCCGCATGCTAGATGGAGCTTTGTTTGTACGCGGAAGCTCACAGTGCCTGCCAGAATATTGATCAACTTATTCATATTTAACTCTCGAAATCTACCACCGTTGCTCTCCGCCCACCATATATACTGGGTCTTTCGAGTTCTCAGTCTCCCTCTCCTTCTCCTGGTCCCCAGCCTCCGCTTGTCGCACTTTGCCAACGACCATATCCCCAGTCACCATGGCCAAGGATGGCGAACCTGCGAAGATTGTTGACAAGGGCAAAGCGAAGTCAGTAGATGCAGATCCTAGCAAGTCTGAGGAACCGAAGAAGGACAAAGATGGCAAGCCTCTCGTTAATGGGACGAAGGAGGAGGGTATCATTGGGGGTAAGTTGCTTGCTCCGACAGAATGGCTGAGATATCATGCTCATATGCCATCTTCTAGCACCCGAAGAGCTGAGTGAGGAGGATCAACAACTTAAGAGCGAGCTAGATATGCTTGTGGAGCGTCTAACGGTATGGCCATCAAGCGCTGTGCTTTTGCTGATGGGTTCTGACGATGTGCGAATCAGGAACCGGACACCAGCCTGTACAAGGCTGCTCTCGAAGCCATCAAAGACTCGATCAAAACCTCAACGTCGTCTATGACAGCAGTTCCCAAGCCTCTCAAATTCCTTCGACCTCATTATGAACCCATGACAAAGCTTTACGAGCAATGGCCTGCGGGAGAAGACAAGACATCCCTCGCAGATGTCCTGTCCGTGATTGGCATGACGTTCTCTGACGAAGACCGGCAAGATACCCTGAAATACAGGCTGCTTGCTCCAACTTCGGATATTGGATCTTGGGGACACGAGTATACGCGGCATCTTGCCTTGGAGATTGGGGAGGTGTATACCAAGAGAGTTACAGAGGATGAGCCATATCAAGATCTCATAGATCTCGCCCTCGTCCTTGTGCCCCTATTCCTGAAGAGCAATGCCGAAGCCGATGCTGTCGACCTCATGAGCGAGCTCGAAATAATCGAAGACATTCCGAAATTCCTCGACGAGAATACCTTCCCTCGAGTTTGCTTGTACATGGTAAGCATGGTAAATCTGTTGACATACCCAGAAGATCAGCAATTCCTCCGAACCGCACACGACATCTACAAACACTACAAACAACTGACGCAAGCAATCGTTCTTGCTATCCGCCTGAATGACCTCGATCTCATAAGGAGCGACTTCGATTCGACAACGGATGTAGCACTGAAGAAGCAAATGGCTTTCCTCATCGCTAGACAACAGATTGTTTTGGATTTGCCAACTGAGACCGAAGAGGAGCAAGAGATTGCAGAGTGTCTGAACAATACAAAGTTGCCGGAACACTTCAAGGCCCTGGCGAAAGAGCTGAACATCTTAGATCCCAAGAGTACCGAAGACATCTACAAGAGCCACCTCGAGAGCAACCGGGTTGCCGGCCTGACAAATTTAGATTCTGCCAGACACAATCTTGCTGCCGCATTTGTGAACGCATTTGTAAACGCTGGGTTTGGCAATGACAAGATGATGATGGTCGAGGAGGAGAAGTCGAGCTGGGTGTGGAAAACAAAGGAGGAAGGAATGATGTCCACAGTAGCCTCTCTGGGCACACTAATGCTCTGGGATGTTGAGACTGGCCTTGACAAGATCGATAAATACACATACGCACCCGAGGACCAGATCCAAGCTGGTGCAATGTTGGCTATCGGCATTATGAATTCTGGTGTGCGCATTGACTCGGATCCTGCACTAGCACTGCTAGGTGACGAAGAAAAGCTGGGGCACAAAAGCCCCTTGGTAAAGGTTGCATCCATAATGGGCCTTGGTCTTGCATATGCTGGGTCGAATCGCGAGGCTCTGTTGGAGCTTTTGTTACCAATTGTCGTTGATACTAGTCTTGATATGGAGATCTCAGCAATGGCCGCACTGTCGTTGGGTATGATCTTTGTTGGGTCATCGAACAGCGACGTCAGCGAGGCAATTGTGCAAACCTTCCTAGATGACGACCGAAAATCCCAGCTTAAGGACAAATGGACTCGATTCATGGCACTTGGTCTCGGTCTCCTCTTCTTTGGACAACAAGAACAAGTAGACGTTATCCTGGAGACCCTGAAGGCTATCGATCATCCGATGTCGAAGCCTACATCGGTACTGGCGGAAATTTGTGCATGGGCTGGCACTGGTACTGTCTTGAAGCTTCAGGAGCTTCTACATATTTGTAATGATCACATTGAAGACACGGACGACAAGAAGGGCGACGAGCTACTTCAAGCTTATGCAGTCATTGGTCTGGGTCTTGTAGCGATGGGAGAAGATGTTGGCCAGGAGATGGTCTTGCGACAATTTGGCCATCTCATGCACTATGGAGAAGCAAACATCCGGAAGGCAGTCCCATTAGCTATGGGTCTGATCAGCCCCAGCAATCCACAGATGAAGGTCTACGACACCCTGTCGCGGTACAGTCACGACAATGATAACGATGTTGCGATCAATGCAATATTCGCCATGGGTCTGCTCGGCGCCGGTACCAACAATGCAAGACTTGCGCAGCTTCTTAGACAACTAGCTAGCTACTACCACAGAGATCAGGAGTCTCTATTTATGGTTCGTATTGCTCAAGGACTGCTGCATATGGGCAAGGGCACACTCTCAATAAGTCCATTCCACACTGATCGGCAGGTACTCTCAAGAGTCTCGGCTGCGGGACTTCTCTCGGTCTTAGTCGCTATGATTGATGCCAAGCAGTTCGTTACAGAGAAATCGCACTACCTCCTGTACTATCTGGTCACCGCCATGCACCCCAGATTCCTCATTACTCTCGATGAAGAATTAAAACCGCTGACAGTAAACGTCCGAGTTGGGCAGGCTGTAGATGTCGTGGGCCAGGCAGGTCGACCAAAGACCATTACTGGATGGCAGACACAGAGTACTCCGGTTCTTTTGGCATATGGCGAACGTGCGGAATTGGAAGATGAACAATACATAAGCCTGAGCAGCAATTTAGAAGGGCTGGTGATCTTGAGAAAGGTAAGCCATATTCGAGAATAGCTCTGTAGAGTTGTACTAATGATCACCTAGAATCCGGAATGGGATGCAGGCAAGAGTTGAACGGCGCATTGGTATGGACTAAATAAACTGTATAATAGCCGTTCGCATGTCCTTGCTGACACCATCAAATACGAATTGATGGCAACCGTTTGATGATCATTACTATAGTCTTGTGATTTGTCCCTATACTACAGCAGCAACTCCCCGATTTCAGTCTTATAAGCACTGAGCGCCCAACACTAGCATTAATGCCTCTTTAACACCTCTCAAATACTCTGTACAGCCCCTTTAGATTCGCCACCTCCAAAATCCCACCTTTCATGAGAGATTTCGTGGCAATAAGCCTCGCTCTGAATGCTGGAAAGAGCACATGTTCTACGGCCCGTCTTATTGTCTCCCTCCTGTTCTTGAGCTCCACATCCAGTCTCTCCTCTAAATCTTCGGGGCCAGGTGAGGGCGGAAGCTGTTCAGGGACGTAGAACGAAGCCAGCTCTCGTAAGAACGTAGCAAAACATTCTTTCTCATCTGTCCAACTCACGTGTGGCCCTAATCGTAGGAGGAAATTTGGAAGTTTGGCGAGGCTCGGGGTGTAGCCTTTCAGGAGGAGGGGAATGCTGATGAGAACCCCGTCTTCAGAAATCTCGAGGGAGAAGTACTCGTGTAGCATCTCGCGCCGCTCGATTAGTTGAGCTAAAACTAATTGCACGACCTCGTTAGGATCGAAATCGCCGACGTCGTTATCGGATGTGGCTTTCCTATGCTCCGCGGCTATGGTGAGAACGTCTTTCAGATTCAGAGGCGGGTCAAAACGGATGGCACCGAAATTTCCAAAATGGGTGAGGCCGACTTGATAAAAGTACTCGTTGCTAACCATGCCGTAGTCAACGAGGAAAAGTTTCACACCCCCCTGGATTGCGACGAGGCGTCGGCGTTCGTCCACAATGCCGACGAAAGTGTGGCCTGCAAATATCTCTGTGAGTTCGTTGTGCATAGCATCACGGACTTCCGCTCGCAACTCTTTGACGCTAAGCAAACGGCATGGCACGAGCTCGCGGTCAGAGGTTTCATATTCGTTATCTTCTTGTCTTACGCTTGTAGTGCTGTCTTTTCCTGGAGCCGTGGTAGCAGGTGAGAGCATGCTCGTAATTGTCCGCAACTTTGCGTCGGTGCGGACAAGGCTATTTTCGTATGGCTTCGATTTAGGCGTTGCAGAAGTCTGGTTGGTGGAGCCAGAAGCTATTTCCGAGTGGGATGTCATCAATGGTGGTCTAGCTCCTGGAAGCAGAGTTTGCGTGGTAAAGGTACGGCTTGTGTCCACATTTGCAAGCTTAATACGAATAGTGTTGCAAATAGCGTCGATGATCTCATCTTCGTTCAGGAAGTTGACTTCTCTCTTCGTAGGGTGGACGTTGACGTCCACTCTCTGAGGGTCGATTTCAAGGGTAAGATATGTGAATGGATGACCGCCTTTTGGCAAGAATGTTGAATATGTCGATTCGATAGCCTTTCGAATGTTTGTAGACTCAACTGAGCGATGGTTGATGAACAGAAGAAGAGTTGTCTTCTTGACATGATAATTGGCATTTGTCGTCCAGCCATTGGCTTTAAAGCCCCATTGCTCATTAGCGGATTTGAACTCTATAACTTCATTTGCGACAGTGCCCCCATATATCTGGCGGATACGGTCGACAGTTGAAGAAGCCGACTGTGTTGAGATAGTAGTGCCAGCCTCGCCATGCTTCTTGCAACTGAATGCAACTCCATCACAATGAACGGCATATCTCCCAACCATGTCGAGAATCTTATTGTACTCTTCAGATGCCGATCTGAAGGCACGCCTACGCGTTGGTACATTATAAAATAGATCTTCGACTGTGATTTGGGTTCCTTGGCGACCTGCCACAGGCTTGGGATCTGCACTCTGGCCCGGTTTTGCAGGAGCAAGCCTCCCACCTTCGTAACGCGCTCTGTAGGCGCACGTAGAATCTTTCGTCTTGGTTGTCACACTCAAGTGTGCAATATGGCTGATACTTGCCAAGGCCTCGCCCCGAAACCCGTACGTAGAAATTGACATCAAGTCTTCGAAAGCCTTCAGCTTTGAAGTTGTAAATCTTTCACATAGAATAGGTAGATCATCTTTCTTCGGAAAATTAGCATTGGACCAGAAGTTTTTAAATGACATCTCACGTTGATTCCATGTCCGTTGTCAGTAATTTGTAGTAACTTCAAGCCTCCTTCCTTAACAAGAACCTCGAGACTTGTAGATCCAGCATCAACCGCATTTTCGATGAGCTCTTTCAAAGCGTGCACTGGCGCCACGATAATTTCACCAGCGGCTATCTTGTTCGTGACATCTTGGTCAAGTGCCTTGCAAGATTATTAAGAGATGATATATAAATGTGGGCGTGAAAATTGCAACGTACTTGGATTCTCCTTGGTGCTGTGACCACAGAGAGATCATTAGCTTTTCGTTTGACGCCTCGAGGGGTCTCGGGATCCACATCCATGGGCTCTGACATCTTAATATTCTTATAGAGCTACTCTCGAAGCTCAAAAATTCGACAATAGATCCGTTGAGCCCGCTAATGTCGTGGTTTCACCAGACCGCCTGTGGTCTCATAAATGACAGTCGGAATCTACTGAGGTCTATTGAGACTACGGCATGAACCAATGCGAACACTGCGCCAGAATTACCTTAAAGATAGATGCATCTCGGACACAGAGAAATGTGACAAACTATCATCAGTAAAAGACGAGCTCATATGCAATTGATGTCCAAATTTAAAGGACAGGCTCGTGGTACAATTTCCGATGACTAAGCACATTGATCAGATCTGGTGGGTATTCCCATTTCACCCTCAACATAATGTTGTGATGCTCTGCTTCAGGGTCTAACCAGGCAACATCTTTCTCCCTATGATGAAATTGATTCTTTTTTTCACAATAGTGTAGGGTAAATAAAGTGGGAGTAATTCTAACACAGCCATATTAGGAAAATCTTTGCTGGCACTAAAGCGGTCTCTGCGTAATACCAAGTATATATTTCGTTTTGTTCAACCATCAAAAATCAAGAACACTCGGAAGGCAATTCAGGGAATTGATCACAATCATATTACTGTAGCGATGGTGTCCTTAGATGTATCAAACCAATTCAGCGCCCTAGTCAGACACGTAGTAATTTCAAAATCACAATGACGCGTCTATTTCGATTGCAGAAACTTGACTAGATTCGACTTAAATAGTCCCTACGAACAGCTCCGGGTATACTCGACCATAAACGCCATCGCTATGCAAAGCAAAGATTATGCAACCTTCCGTGCGTCACGATCTCCGTGTCGTGACGATCCGAGACATAGAGGTCAAGATCTCTTCGAGTTCGTCGCCAGAAAAAGCACGCAAACGCCAACAATCGACAGGGCAATTATTGTGAATACCTATGCCCATGATCAGCAATTAGGTCAGGTTTAGGAATGGCTGAGTCGCGTCGTCCTTCATATGAGAACCACATTCCTTTACAAATCAGCATCAAACTGGAACCCACTCACCGTCTGCGTTTTCCAGCCGGTCTGCACAATAGCAGCTCTCCTACTATACTTCTGCACAGTCTTTATATAATTCCCAAATCCCATGACGAGACAGGACAAGCTTAATAGCCAGAATATTATGCCGAGGGGACGTGCCATTCGCAATTCGAGCTTCGTAGGCTCGGATTTTAAATGGAAAGAGATGACGATGGCGAGGCTGACGACAGCCATATAGATGCTCAGGCGGAGGTACGAGAGGAATGCTGGGGAAGTGGGGGTTAGCCCGAGGTTGTGCAGGAGGCGGGGAGCCGGGAATTTACTTCGTTCATTTGCGCAGTGATCTCTGGCATCGCTGTCGACATTTTCGAAGAGCAGGGGGCCGAGCAGCGGAGGTGTGCAGAAGACGGAATCGCTGAAGTGCCTGCCACCCGTCAGCCTGTCAGTCTGGTACGGGGTCGGATAGTGGCCGGTTCACGAGGGTACCTACTCGCCCAGGTGCTCGTGGTCCAGCGAGCGAGGCATGATGAGTACGCCGAGTTCATGGGGTCCTAGCCATAGGCCGTGTGCTTTATATATTTTCAAAGGGGATGCTATGTTCGCGGCAGGGCGGGGGATGTGGATATTATAGAGACTTTGAAGACATACTCCCAACCTTGATGTCGAGATAGTTGCGTAATTTGGCGGAGTAGCGGTGCAGTGGTGCAATGGTGCAGGTCTCCCTTAGCGGGGTCATGGTTATGGTTATGGTTAATGGCGAGAAAAGTACCGCTTAGGCATTCCCTTCTCGGCCTCTCTTCCTATGACTCCAACCGGCGGGGTCGTGCTTCTCTTTTCCCCGGTCCATATCCTGCTAAGCTGAACCACCATAAAATATATGTGTAGATACCCATTCACGTCTTCTTGTTCTCTTCTGTATAATACCTGGATGGCATTCCGTTATCGAATAACCCCGAGCCTTTATCTTCCCTGCAACCCGACCCTCTTACCCTCCGCAGAAAATGTCGACTCCCCACCAGCCCATCAAGGCCCGGTCGAGTAGGCAATCCTCCGTGGCCAGGTCTCCCTTCAGCTCCTCCTACCTCTCCGCCTCTCCCATAGCTCAAGAGTCCCTTGCTCGGGACCTTGCCGAGTACGACGACCCTGAGGGCAGTGGCGACGGCGGCCCAGATGAGCGCGATGGGCGTTTTCAAAGGGGCGATAACCCCACTTCCGACGACGAGAGCTCCTCGGGAGCTTCAACTGTGCGGCCAGAAGAAACGCAACATTCCATGGCGAATTCCTACCGCCGGCCCAGCTTCGTGGCATTTGGGGGCACAAGGCCAGCCATAACCCCCCAGCAATCGGACCCTGCCTGGCTCACCAAGAAAGAAAAGAAGCAATCGAGGGATGAGGAGCGCAGCCTCCTCAGGGACAATCACCTTGCCCCTCCAAAACACCCCGAGTCGGCCAAGCGAAGTACAATTAGCCAGTTATATCGGTGGATATTCAGCTCTAAGAGACCGAGGCCTGCAGAGGACGTGGAAGCTCCGGTTGCACCACTCTTCACTGCAGAACCCTCAGAAACATCCGCCCTGCTGGGTCATGGCCCCGAGGAATCTACACGCTCACGTCATGAACGACTCAATAGACAATGGGAAGAAGCAGTAGCCACGGGAAAGATCAAGACAACATGGCAGCGAGAGGCAAAGACATTATGGAGATACGCCAGCCCTCTCGTTGTGACCTTTATTTTACAATACTCCCTCACAGTGGCCAGTATCTTCACAGTCGGCCATCTAGGCAAGGTAGAGCTTGGTGCTGTCAGTTTGGCGAGTATGACAGCGAATATCACAGGCTATGCCGTATACCAAGGTTTGGCCACTAGCTTGGATACATTGTGCGCCCAGGCTTATGGGTCGGGCAAGAAAAAGCTCGTCGGTCTCCAGCTACAGCGAATGGTTTACTTCCTTTGGGTGTTGACAATCCCGATCGGCCTTGTTTGGTTCTTCGCCGAAAGAATTTTGCAGAGAATAGTGCCCGAACAGCGATCAGCAGAGCTTGCGGGTCTATATCTTCGCATTCTAGTCCTTGGAGCTCCTGGATATGCATGTTTTGAGAGCGGCAAACGCTTCGTCCAGGCCCAAGGGCTTTTCTCTGCGACAACTTATGTACTTCTCATAGCAGCACCACTCAATGCCTTCATGAACTGGCTATTTGTTTGGCAATTTGGTTGGGGGTTCGTAGGAGCACCAATTGCCGTCGTCGTCACTGACAATCTGTTGCCTATACTTCTATTTGCCTACGTCTACTTCATAGACGGTAAGCAATGTTGGAATGGTCTCACCAAGAAGGCCTTCCATAACTGGGGCAGGTTTTCTCTTTCTCATCCGCCGCGATTACTACTAACAAACCATAGGTCCGATGGTAAAGCTGGCCCTTCCAGGACTTTTGATGGTAGAGGCGGAATTTCTGGCATTCGAGATCCTGACGCTCGCGTCCAGCTATTTCTCGACAACTCATCTCGCCGCTCAGAGTATACTGAGTACCTTAACAGCTCTCACATTCCAGATCCCATTTCCAATATCCGTTGCTGCTTCGACGCGTGTCGCCAATCTCATTGGCGCAACACTTGCAGATGCAGCAAAGACAAGTGCGAAAGTGGTGAGTTCAGATTTCATATATCTCCTTACTATAGACAATACTAATTAAGTATAATTCAGGCCTTCTGCGTCGCGTGCATTGTCGGGCTATTCAACGCGGTCCTCCTTTTCACCCTCCGCAACCATATCCCCCAGCTTTTCACTAATGATCGAGAGGTTGTTGAGCTTGTTGCTCGCGTTCTGCCGTTATGTGTTACCTTCCAGCTATTTGACGCTTTAGCAGCAAATTGCAATGGCCTTCTGAGGGGTCTAGGCAGGCAAGAAATTGGAGGATACGTCAACCTCTTCTGCTACTATGTTGTTGCCATGCCTATCTCCTTCGGTACCGCATTCGGACTCCACTGGAACTTGGAGGGATTATGGACCGGAGTCGCAGTTGCTCTAGGCTTGTGAGTAAAGTTGGATAGCGGAGATTACAAAACTAACATGTGCTAGGGTTGCGAGCATTGAAGGATATTTCTTGTACCAGACGAGTTGGGAGAAGGCAGTCGAGGATGCCCAGCATAGAAATGAGGTTGGTTAAATGGCTTTACATGACAGGTTTGATTTCCCGGAGATGTCCAGATAGACAATAGCCTCAATTAAACGATATCGGATACCCTGCATGCAGGATACACCAAAGACCCTCGTCTACTTTCTTCGTACCCTCGCACATACAAAATACGTAAGAGTGAAACCTCCGTATCCTCACCACAACTCCAGGAACCCGGGGCATTTACAATGCCGATAATGCGCACTCCCTGTACTTTTTCTTGGGCGGGGCGGGGGGGAGATTTAGGGATTTTACACAAAGCAGGTCGCGTCGGTCTCGACCCAGAGTGAATGCGGCGCACAGGTCATCATTTTACGATCAATTTACACCCGAAAGCCAGGATCCTGTCACTAAGCAAGTGCCAGGCACTGTATATACCACCCTCATATAGCCCAAAAAAGACATCATATCCGCAAAGGGGAGGGGATGCAAGCGTCCCACCTGTCATCCAATATATCCGAACACCAGTCCGTGCGACCACGGTAAGACCTTTTATCTTTCTTGTCCTGGGGTACGAAGGGATAGCACACCAATTCCTAGAGGGGAAAGGCGGGGGGGGGGGGGGTGGAAACTCTCTTCCTGTCTTTCCGAAATGAGATGCAGCCAGGGAATTTTAAAATTCGCATGCTGGGGGGGTGGAAGTGGAAGTGGAGGTGGTAATGGTAGTGGGGATTGATTGTCCAAGCACGACAAGGGGAGGCTCGATAGATAGACGGGATTAAGAGATGTGGGGCCGACGGGTAAGTGGCCGAGGGAAGGATGAGAAAGTTGGCGCGGGGGGGTATGAGGAATCAGGAAGAGATGAAAGCGGGATGGATAGAATAGATGGGAGGGGGATGGTTAGAATGTAATATATTGGTATTATAATATTGGTTGGGGTTTGTGCCTGGGAATTATGCGCGAATATCTGCCCGCGCCAGCAAATTGAGGCTTCTCTTCTACGTTGATGATTCTTGGAGATGTTAAAAATTTAAAATAAAAATTAGCAACTTAAAATAAAACCACTCTCCTGTCACTAGCAGTTCGAAATTTATGTCATTCACGTCGATGTAAAAGTGAGACTTATTATCGACTGAGGAGATAATATTGGAGATGTATATACAAAGTAGATGCAAAGCGAGTGTGGGTTCTAGACGAAGAGCCTAGTCCTGAGATCCTGTAGGCCCATTGAACTTCTGATATCCCCTCTCCCAAAAAACTCCCCTCCGAGATGTTCATGTGCCGTTCATCAAACATTTATCAACCTGCCGCCAGCGGTTCTCTACAGGAAGAGCCTTCGCTCCACTAAACCGATCCAAAGACACCTCCAGCGCCATGCGCGCCGGCCATAACTCGCGTCCTGGTACGAGTTGTCTCGCCGGGAAGAGAGTGCGAAAAGCGAGTAGTGTACAGTTGATATCCTGGGACAAAGGAGAGCGGACGACTGTTGGGTGCAACATGATACAAGAACAGGGTATCAGAAATGCTGGTGGGTTGGAAGAGCAGAAAATATGCGAGGTTTTTTGGAAGAATAATCTCATAGGTGATGGTATTTGAAGTAAATGTGGTGCACAAACCAGAGACGCAGAAGATTTTGAAGGGAATCAACATCGAAGCTACTAGAGACTGCAGATAGTCAACGGCCACGTCCTGCATGGTCCCGTCTCTCCAGGAGGCCAACAATATCGACCCTGTTGCTTCGATCATCTCTACGCTGCGTCGGATCTGTGGATTGTCCCTCGCGAGGTTGGCCGAGAATGGGTGGGAGTTGAAGATTATGTCCTTGCCCCTGTGGATTTGCTTGTGGGTGTGTCTGTGGGGGTGGTTGAGACGGTGGTGGCGGCGGCTCAGTCCGCGGCGATTGATGTGGAATCTGGCTCGGAATGTAATCTTGCCGCATGGGTCCTTGGGTGTATGTAGGGATATTCATAGAAGGCGGGATGTTGGAACCTGAGAGACCTGCTGTTCTATATGCTGCCATTTCCCCACGCTGGTCACCGTAAGGGGGACTTGCCATGTATTGAGAAGGGATGGAATTCGAAACTTGCTGAGGTAGGTACCCATATTGTGCATCCCGAGAATAGGACGATGGAAGTGGGTATGCTTGTGAAGTCATGGATAAATCAAGGAGAAGGATAATGAAGTATGTCGATTCCTTCTTCGCAAGGCCGACCCGGACCAGGAAGGCTCGCTGCTGTCCATCTGGGCCTTGGAATGTTATCCTCTCCTGGCGATCCAATTTGAAATGCGCCATATCTTCTGGCCCAAACGAGACTGACTGAATCAACCGATCCTCTTCGACCTTCAGATATATAGGTGGCAGATAATTTGGTTCCCTCTGACGTTTTTCTTCCTCGAGTTGCTCCTGCAGGCGTGTGATCTTGTCCCGTTCGTTGGCGCTGACAATGTCATGTAACCTCCTTGTCACCACAGACTGGACGCCAATCGTCTCACTGAACCCAGAAGTTGATTTAGCAATCTGCATTTCCATATTTAAGTAGGCGCAGATGGGTTCTTGTACAGGAAACATTCGTTGGGTTGGAGGCATCATTGACCCGTACATATGGGCTTCTATAGGCGATAATATAGCCTGCTCCATATGCCTCGGCGACGTGGATTCACTCATTCCACTTTGTGATTTCAGTACCCTATAAGAGCCGGGTACTTGCTGGGACCCTCCAAGAGCGGGATAAGGGGCATCGCTATATGACAATAGCGGCCTTCTCGACATATTGTCTGGAGGTGGGGGATAACTGGGACCAAAAATGTCGTAACGTGGCTCCCTTTCGTCCCGTAACCGAGGTCTTCCCCTTTTCTTGTGCTGAACATCAATACACATCTCTTCCTTACCATTAGAGAGGCAACGAGAACAGGGCCGCTGAGCTAAAGGAGCCAGTTAGCAAATTTAGTCCAATAATATTAACACATATGCTTTAGAGTGCTGAGCAGTGGAGATATTGCTTCCTGAATTTAAGCGGTCTTAAAAGGTGATTGATTATCGGAGGATATCTTGCAGTGATTATGCTCACTTGAGCACAATAGGAAAGATCGCAATGTAGAAAACAACACATCCTCATATATAAACGCTGGGTATTTCGATGCGTCGGCGTTTGAATTCGCTTTGGGAGCGTAATTGCCTTTCATAGTCCCAGGCTCGCAATATGGCCATTTGCCATGTGAAGTATACGCGTTGGTCAATGTGGCAAATACATGTTATATACAAGATATGGTTGTCCGAAGATTGCAGATATAACAGAAGATTATTACACGTACCGTCACATCTGACATCTGTTAGTTAATTCATTACAATCTGGATTTACGAGGCTCACCTGAGATGCGCCTTTTTGCATGGTACGCAAGCTGACGCTACATGACCCTTCGTCTTCCTTTGGGCTCTTGTAGGAGAGAAAATTGGCCGTTGCATTGGCGGTCTCTCTGGTGGGGAGAATTGGGACGGACCCGGTGCCGGATACATGTGCTGTACGGGCTGCTGCACTGGAGCGTGTAGTCGTTGGTGTTGATGTTGTTGTGGCTGCTGATAGTGGAGTTGCGGCGTCACATCTCCTGGTCTATAAGGAGCGTATGAGACTTGAGACCGGTCTTGAAAGGCTTGCACAGGCGGTCCCATGCCTCCCTCCTGGTACTCCTGCTGCGCCGTCGAGGGCCGCGGACCATGGTCCTGCCCAGCCGATACATAGTTTCTGATATCGGGGTTGCTGGATTTAGGATTACTTCTTGGAGGAAGCGGAGGAGATCCTGACATGGGCGGCGAGGGATAGGCCCTTGAATAGACGCAGTCGGACGCCGCTCTGGTCCAGCTCAGATCGAGAGAAGGCGCCAGGTCTAATCTTCCCCGCCGTTCGCCGAGCGAGATGTTCAAATTGCCGCCGGGATAAGTTAAGGATTGCATGGAAATAATCGGGCTGATGATAGTGACCGTGGTCTAACAAGATTACTGGCGATCCCCAAGTAACCCAGCTCTGCAGGGTAAAATGGGTACAGCTTGATGAAGAAATCTTTTGCTATATCAACCTAGCATGCTCTGCAAGCTGTAGAAAGGAACTCGCTATCAAGACGCTTGACTTGAAGCTGTTGCGTTAATGCCAGCGCCGCCTCTAGGATGGCTTTCCGCGTAGTTTTACGGAGCTGAGGCCTTGTACGAGGTGTCACGCGCTGGATGTTAAATAGGCCGGAGTCTAGTCAGACGCATTTAGTAATGAAGCCATATCTGGGGGCGGGCCTTGCTCACGGTTGAACCACAGCACTTGAAGTGAGAGGAAGGGCCTTCAGGGTTGGCAAAGCGCAAGCCTGCGAGCCTTTCTAGATCGAGTGCCTTGACCCGGAGTCAGTCCGAGACATAACAGGGCAAGCCCTCGTACTGAAGGTAATACAACAGATGCGAGACGTGTGGGTGTGTGACTTACGAGGCTTGCTCAGGTGCAGATGCAGAGAAGGTGCAACGTGGAAGTACTGAGCCCTGGCGGATGTTCTGGACTGCCCTTCGCCCAGGGCAAATACGTTCCGGAGGATCTGATGAAGAGGTGTTCAGCCACGCAGAGGGGCAGAGGACGAGATGTGTATGATATGTGATATATCACCGACAGGCGAGAGAGTTAGACGTAGAGAGCAAATCCTAGGTCGACAACGCCAATTCCAGAGGAAAGATATAGGGGCCTCAGTGCCGACTGGATCGAGGAGAGAAGGATAGCCTGTGGAATGTTCTCTTGCGTTTTTTGCAAAAAAAAAAATTGAAGTCCCGCCCGCACCACAACGATACATACAAGTATAAAGTATCTCCTGGTGAAGCGGCGGGTACCTTAAGAGAAGCGGGGAGCGATCCTTCACGCCGCCGGCCGTCATGGAGACTATAATGATGAACAGGACGGCAAGCAAGCCATAAACCCAACCCTCTCTAGGCCCATGTCCTGGCTCTGCCTGCCGGCCTCCCTGTCCTTGATGAACATGCTCAGCACGCATTTGTCTGTCTGGCTGCTGCGGCTAGAACTGGAGGCTTCTTGGGGGCTCCAGCTGCTCCCCTCCACCGACACCCCCGTCCGCCGTCTTGGATCTTCATGTCTTTCGGCGCTTTCTGCTTCGATGCAATTAGCTACTTTAAGACATCTGGGGCTTCTTGGCACGCTGTGACACGCCCTGCCTCCCTTCGTGCATGCAATATGCTGGTGTGCCGCCGGTAGCATCCTGGGATCTCATATCATGGCCGGCTGCCTGGAACTGGATCTGGCGCAAGAGGGCAACCACCATTTCCCCCCTCTTGGCGATCCTCATCTTCCCTGCTCGTCCCAAGTGCCCCTGGCAAGCAGGCTGACCTGATCCCCGGCCCCAGCGCCCAGCGGGCTCGTGCAGAGCTGCTGCAGGTCACTCCAACCGCACTACAGCACGCCGCCAGCCCTCCATCTTCGCCACTGGGAGCTACCGTCGTCCAGCCAGAATCGTGGAACAGGCCAACGGCGTTAGTCCCAACCGCCTGACACCGGCGCTGCCCTGAACTGCTGGCCCTGGTCGTGCGTCGCACAGGGGCCCAGGTGTGCTTAGTTAGGCAAGGCGAGCCCAGGTCGTCCTGAAGGGCTGCTGCCACCCTCAGGGCTCAAGTACTACCGAAGGCGGGCTAGAGGAGGGCCAGCCAGACTTGTGAGCGTTTCCCCCCTACCCCATATTATTACCATTGTGGAGAGGGTACCAGTATTCAGCCAGGTTGCCTGCCACATCCAGCACGCTACGCAAAGCGGCGCCATGACGAGGTCAAGGAAATGGCATTGTGATTTGAATAAGTCTGGCCCGGTCCTGGTCGGCGCCCGTCCCTCGATCCCGTTTAGTAAGTCTCCGGAAGAGCGCCGAAGAACCGAGCACCTTGAGGTCTGCGAGATGTGTCCAAACTGGTTGAGTTTGAGTTGGGGTTACGAAGGAGCGGAGGCATTGTGTCCGCCACGTCTCTGTGGCCGTGCCTCGTCTCACTGCAGGTGACCTGTCCTGTGGCGCTGACGACAATAAATACTCAGCTCTGTACCCAGGTATTCTGGTATAAGAACGGTTCGTGACCCTTCCGCCAGCCTCCGCCACACACGGTAGAGACATGCCCGTGGACACGGCTACAGTGGGCTGAAGTGCCTCATGGACAGACGCAATATCAAACATCGCGATCGACGCCTCTAGAAATCAATAGTTGCCCCGCGGGCTCTCTACCGAACTGACAAGCACTAGTATCCTTCACCCACGATGAACTTGCCAATAACCCCATCCCGGCACGGCCTGCCACTCTTCCTACGCGATGGCTAATGTCAATATCAATAGTTCTACGTCGGAGTCTCCATCTACCATCTACCGCCCATTCAGGCGCCGTTATCTGTGTTCCCTGTCGACCGCCGGGGAAGGAAAAAGAAATGCAACAGAATGGAAAAATTAAAACCGCCGAAACAGCAGGCCGATGAATTTCAAATACGATGGCCCGCATCGTCATCCAGCAAGGTGCCGTCGCCACTCATATCCGACAATGTGGTTCACCATCCACACTGCGCTACATACGCAGGATCCGAGCAGTTCCATCAATCGGAACCAACCGTGCGGCGATCATCCTGACCCTGACAAAAATTTGGTCCCTTGGCAATATTGAATTTTCGGTGGTAATAGCAGACCCCGGTCCGGCGCGATAGGTGGAACAGCCGTTAACGCCATTTCCCTTTGGCGGATGCGGCGCAGGGAGGAGATGAGGTGGTCCGTGGCCGCGAGATTAGGTCTGCCACACAGGCGGAGCCGTCCTCTTTACTACGAACAGAGCTGAGTCCGCGGCCCAGCAGCAGTCCTCTTTCGTATAGATCGCAACTCTCCGGCTCAGGTGTTGGTGCTGCTGGGCGCCTGAAAACCCCAGCCTCCCGAGAGGATTAGCCCGAAAATCGCCGCGTTTGGGCGGGAAATCACCTGGAAAGCAGCCCAGGTTGCCAAAATACGCTATCGATATCACTATCGATATCAGATCTGCTCCCCTACTGCCACCTTAGCAGTGCAACTAGTTGCGGGCGCCAGGGGCTCTTGGCAGGGCTAGGAGTCGGGCGACGGAAATTTTAACGTTTGCTACGATCCGTAGGCCCTCTGCGCGCTTTAGTCGCGGGTAAGATCTACGAGTGGCTGCTGGCCTGCAGCATATACCGCTTAGTATAGGCCAATCTATGATTGTAAGAGCAGGAACCCTCGCCTGGTGTCGGCACTTCCGCCGTACAGTAAGAGATTACAATTTCAAGTCGCACAAATCACGCACGCGCGAACATCCATTCACCCTCGCAATGTCTCTCATTTCTCTTAGATGAGGCCACGGATCGACATCCACTAGGACGGTGAATCGCCAACAAGGAGGGCCATTTGCGGTGCTGTGACGTCCAGTGACCTTCACCAATAGGCGAGGCGATACGAAAGCGACGGCATATCTACCGCCGTACATAGTAGTGTGCTGCCGGCATTACAGCACATGAACTGGAAACACAGATACATTAGAGCACATCGTAGATCGGATTAGAATCTGGTGGTGGCGCGGTGTAACGTAGGAAGGAGGGGGCGCCTAGCTGTGCGGCCAGCAGCGTGCGGCCTTCCGCCGATTCTGGGGACAGTTGCTTAGACGCATCCCACATCGTGCGGCCCCTCTAGTTCGTCCGATGCGCGAGGCTTCAGCCTCTCTCTCACGCACCTTCTCTATGCGGACCCTTCCTGCGCCGCAGCCAGCAGGAAATCGTTGCTGCGCGCCCGGGTGTCGCAGACGGCCTGCCGTAAGCAAGGCCGGAAGCATGTGGCACTGTATCACATACTCTCTTGTGTGACGGAGGTGGTTTGTGGCTTCGATTCTCCCGGTCTTCCTCCCCTCGCGCACGACAGACTGCTGATGAAGGTTCTACACCCGCTTGAGTGCGACCTGGCCGGGAAATGGCCTAACAATGCTAGACGTAGGAGCTAGTGACGTGCATATGTCGTGCCTCATTCTCACTCACAGACAGATAACGGGTGCCTTGAGGCGGAGTCATGCAAACTTGGCATACTGGGAACAACACATAGAGTTTATAGATACAGAAATTGACCCCGCACGACCCAGAAACAAGTGATCTGGGCTGCCATTAAGAAGAGCTCACCTCTATCTCTCTCTGCCTTACCAGGGGATCACAGTCGACTCTCGATGCCCGCGAGATTCTCCTCGCCAGGCCAGTGAGATTCTGGCCACACGTAGCGCATCGCCTCCCAAATATGCCTGTGGGTATGAGCGGTCAGCTTTGGTTCAGAGAGGGGGTTGTCTTGTGCAACACATACTGGACGTGAATGATCTGTAGGCCTTCCTTTACCTCCTGTGGCAGGTCCTTGACACTGCATAAGTTGTTAGCCCCTGATGACAGAAAGGCAAGTTCGAGTAACGACTTACTCTTTTCTATTCTGCGCAGGCAGGAGGACTGTCTTGACTCCCGCTCGGAGGGCCCCAATCAACTTCTCCTTGATACCGCCGACAGCAGTAACACGACCGCGGAGGGAAATTTCGCCCTGCGCTTCGTCAGTTCTGCGTGCTCAAAAATGGAAGGGGCCCAGGAGGGGAAATTACCGTCATGGCCATCGTTGGAGGCACGGTCTTGCCCGAGAAGAGGGAAATCAGGGCGATCGCATGTGCCAGACCGGCGGAGGGGCCGTCCTAATGGACTGTGAGCAATCATAAATCTGCCAGACCGTTTCATGACGCACCTTTGGTATTGCGCCCGACGGGCAGTGAACATGAATGCTACGTTTCTTCATGATATTCTCCGTAGGGTCATGTGTCAAACTCAGCTCGTATGCATGTGCCTTGACCCAGCTCAGTGCGACCTCCACGCTCTCCTTGAGAACGTCGCCAAGTTTCCCAGTGAGTTGCACGCTGCCACTGCCCGGCATGTCCGCAATCTCGATGAAAAGTATGCTGCCGTTCCCGCCAGAGCTGTAGGCCACGAGACCGGTCACGATACCTGGACGGCTATGCAATGTCAGCGGCCACTTCGTGCAGCAATTCCCGGAAATTAGTGTCTGCTGATGCCCTCCTACTAGGAAAGGGACAGCAAAGGAGAAAAGATATGGAAAAAATTAATTCAGCAAACGTACCTGGTCTTCTCTGCGATCTCCTCGTCGTACTTTTCTATTCCTAGGATCTCCTCTATATCCTCTACTGACAGCTGAGGCTTGTATTTCTCTACGTGTCGCGCGTCTTTGGCCTCAGCGTATTCGACAGCCTTTGCCCGACACACAGAGCCAATTTCTCGTTCAAGGTTCCGAACCCCTGCCTCCCGAGTATAGGACTCTATTATCTTGGACACAACTTCTTGGTTGAACTCAACCTGTCCAGGGCCGAGACCATCTGGAGGAATGAGCAATGGAGTCTGTACACATGAGTGGAAAAGACATACTAGTTTGGATCTGCTTTGGGATTAGATGCCGCATGGCTATGTGCCGCTTCTCAAGCGTCGTATAACCTGGCAAGTTTATAGTTTCCATGCGATCGAGGAGTGGCGGAGGAATCGTATCGAGACTATTAGCGGTCGCAATGAAGAGGACCTTGCTCAGGTCGATCGGAATATTAACGTAGTGGTCAGTAAAGGTATGGTTCTGCTCAGGGTCAAGAACTTCAAGCATAGCTGCTGAAGGATCACCATGATAGTTTGAAGTTCTGTTATAGATATCAGTGTTAATAGTGAATTATACAGTTGTCGAGGCAACTCACCCAACTTTGTCAATCTCGTCGAGGAGGAACACTGGGTTTGCAACACCGACCTTCTTAAGGCCATTCACGATAAGACCAGGCATAGCTGCAATGTAAGTTCTGCGGTGGCCTCTAATCTCTGCCTCGTCCCGCACTCCCCCAAGAGAGATGCGATGGAATTTCCGCCCGAGAGCAGTGGCGATTGACTTTGCAAGACTTGTTTTGCCAACTCCGGGGGGTCCGACCAGGAGTAAGATGGGAGATTTGTCAACCACGCGTTTGCTCTTTAAACTTTCCGCCCTCTCTAGTGCTTTTTCCTCCTCTGCCTTTGCAACTTGGGTATTAAGATCATCGTTGATTGATTGCTTAAGCTTGAGAACAGCAAGATACTCGAGCAGGCGCTTTTTAACCTTTTCTAGGCCATAATGGTCGTCATCAAGCTGCTTTCGTGCTCTGCTCAAAGTTTCAACTCCAAGATGGCTTTCAGTAACTGCAGACCATGGAATCTCTGACAGATTTTCTAGATAATTCCTCGTTACCTGATACTCTGCTTGAGCCGGCGACATCTTCTTGAGCCTCTTAAGTTCTCGATCGGCAACTTTAGCTGCTTCTGGCGTTAACCTGGCAGCATCCAATTTCCCTTTGAGCTCGTCCATTTCATTGGGCTCTTGCTCATCGTCCATTGGTGCGCCACCTCTGCCGGCCATTCCAGGAGGGGGTGGCATGCCTGGCATCCCGGGTCGCCTTGTCCGGCGACCATTCAGCTTTGTCATCTGATCCAAGTCGATGTTGGAAGGGACGCCAGGGCCAGTAAAGGAAGCAATGCTAACAGAGTTCTTCAGATCGTCAACTTGGCGCTGAAGTAAGGCTATCACCCTCTCTATCCGATCCTTTACATCAAGGGCAGCCAGAACCTGCAGCTTCTCCTCCAAAGATCCTTCAACAATATTAGCCATAAAGTCAGCCAGCCGCCCGGCATCCTGCACGCCTCGTCTTGCAATGTAAATTTCAAGACGGCGTGCTAGTAGTGGGGATAGCGGCGAGAAACCTGGGCGAGGTAACAGAGTGAAGAAGAGGAGGTGACGAGATAACTGCTTGAGATGCGCAAACAGTCCTTGGATAGCGACATCATCGGATGATATAGCTGGAATTGCATCAATATCCTAAAGACCTACGTGGGGCGTATAACTTACCATCATCATGCATATATGTGACTTCTGCTTCAAAGAATGGAGACTCCTGTGTAAACTTCTCGATCTTGACTCGGGCCACTCCCTCCACCAACAGCGCAAACTCCCCAGTTCCACGTCCCTCAACCCCTGATATCTTCGCAGCTACCCCATATCCAAACAAGTCATTCTTTGACGCATTGGATGGGTTAATATCCGAGCTCTCCTTAGGCTTCGGACTGTGCTCGTTTTCCGATATGGTTTTCTGGCCGTCTCGAGTAAGGAGGAGGGAATTTAACGGAACGCATACCACGTTCACATTGTCGAGCCGCTGGCTGGGAGTCTTGGAAGCCGCTCGGCTGTAGACGTTTGAGAGCAGAGCTGGGATGTCCGGCCGGTCGTTGGGCACAGGTATCCGCAGCACGATTCCCGGCAGGAGGATGGTATCTTTGGCCAAAGGGATAAGTGGTAGCTTCGCCTTCGAGGGAGCCATAGTCGTGGTGCACTTCTATTACTGAGGCTTAGGAACGAAGTACAATACCGTATTATCAGGATCCAGCCAAGAAATCTTAACCCTCACCGCTGGTTAATGAGGGACAAGAGAGTAGTGTCGCGCGTGCAGGTGTATCCGGTGCCGTCATCAACGAGTTGAAGCCGAGGTCAAAGGTTGCCGGTGATCACAGCTATTAGTAATCACGTGCGCCTTGCCCGCAAGGCTGAGAATCAGGATGGCAGCATCGTGGCAGCGTCTCATCCATCGTGCCTCGAATAAACCTCGCACTGATCTCTGGGCACTTCTCTCTGAGCACTTCTCTCTGAGCACAAATTTCAAGATGCCCAGCACTGCGTTGCTTGTAGGGCATTCAAGAAACCGTGCTAAGAATGCAGGTTGCTCCCGATGCCTAGCAACGTTATGGACAGGTATCTGCCGTCCTAAAGTCGGAGAATAGTTAACTGTGCCTAGTCATGTCTCCGGACTGGGCGGCATCAAATCGTGAATTCACCTTGGCTCTCGGAGTTATACATGGGGCTCATGGCGTAAGGAGATGCTGTTGCCAGTGCTGAAGACGATCACCAAGTCATGGTAAAGGTTCAATGCAGTGTAAAACATTATACTATACAAAGACACAAGTCTAATTTTAGTTACGTATCTCATTCTTGTTTGTCCTCAAGACAGAACAAATCGCCGGCTGTTAATCCTATTCTCTTCTTCTCTGCGGCTGCGACTTCACACCCTCCGACTTCTTGTCGGAAGATACGACTATAAGTAGCCGCCTTTTCCTCAATCTCTGCCACCTTGATCCTCTCCCCATCCCAGCCTAGTAGCGGCAAGTCTATCATTCTGGGGAGATCTCCGCTGCTTGGGAGGGCATTGAGCAATGATTTAGAAATAAGTGGTGCTTCTGTATGTTTGAGGGGATGTGCTGGATCAGCGGTGAGGAGAGAGCTGGAATCTGGGATTGCAATTTCCGGGTCATGAGAGTATTCCTCCGGCAGTTGGTAGAGCTCATTGTGGATAGTTGCTATCGCATCTGCGTCCTTAAAGTTGGGATAAAGGGTCCAGTAACCACGTGCACGAGATAGCTTTAGGATGTGCTCCAGCCAAGATGGGTAAGACTTGCTGACAAGTTTCTCATTGAGGGTAGGAGTTGGAAGTGTGTGTTGCGATTTAAGGGTATGCGCGATAAAATCATGTAATTCAACCCATTTATCGCCAAAGTAAAGGGCTGCTTTGCTATTTGGCGCTTGCCAGAGGAATTGGGTCGTATCGGCCTCTTTTGACCCCACCGGTGATGGTGGTTCAAATTCTGTAGTATCATTGATATAAGTTGATGGCAGATCAAGACTGATACTTAAAAGATTTTGATGAGTATCCTTGTTGCTAGCTGAGTATTTGTACTCGAGCATGGTGTACTTGAGGTAGTGATAGAACAGAGGAGAGAGCTCCACTTGTGGTGAGAGGATAAGGACGTGCGACGACTCGGGATCTGCAGGCCAGAAAGCCTCCAGAAATCGAATGGAGTTTTCTTCCGCCGTTAGCCCGTGTTGTGGTATACGATGATGTAGAGTGAGCAGGTTGCCAGCATTATGACCTGAATTTGGTGGCCATCGAAAGCTCTCCAGATAACGACTGGTTGATTCGTCGATGTCATGGGGTAGCTCAATGGTCAGCTTTGGAGGCGCCGAGGAAAAAAAATCTGCATTCTTGAGAGACTCAAGAAGTCTTATCAAAGATCCAGAGGATGATAACGGGGCATGAACAAGCATGTTGATGCTCACTTTATTCCAAGCTGTGAGTGCAGTTAGTATTTGCACTTCCGCTAAGAATGAACAACAAACCATTCAGCGATGCACTATCCAGCAGAGTTGTCCACATTAAACTTTGCTCTGCATTCTCAGGAAGTTCAATGATCGTGCGTCCAAGAGATTTCGCACGGTCTTTCAGGCCCGTTAATAAATACAAGTCTTCCTCTCCTGACACATCAATGAAAGTAGCCTGTGGTGTAATATATGCGTTTATGTGATCGAAAGCCGCGGAGCAACTGACTTCCATGCGAATGTCCGAGCTCTGCACAGAAAAATCGGGCCGCCCATCTACAGAGTGTTAGATATGCCAAGAAGCAGATCTCAATACGGGCATACCATGGTATGTAATCTTGCACTCCTTTGTAATGCCATTGACAGACTTCAAAATATCCATTGAAATATCGTCCCTGCCCAACAATGCAAAATGTACTTGATTCATGCCTCTAATTGACATCTCGCAGGCAATAGGTAGGAGGACGGAAGCGCTTTTGAGACTAGCGGCCGCGAACAACTGGAGAAGGGTTAACTCAAGAAGATATGCTTAATAGGAGTTGGAAGAACGAACCACGTTCTTGCTAGGCATTTCCTGGTCCGGACGCCTCGATGCCAGTTGTAATGATGCGGCAAGCTCGTAGAATTTGATAGGCCCATTGAAATAATGTTGCTCCTGTTCGGTGGGCGATTCGCGTTCACTACTTGATGTAGAGCCTTGATTGACCGGTCGCGCTGCCTTTGGGCTACTGCCCGTTGGACTTTGGATGCCAGAGCGGTCATAATGTGGTCTCAGTCGGGGGTTTTGGAGGTCTGTTGGCATATTCCTGAAGAAATAATAGAGAGCAGTTACGGCGATAATCGCTAGTGCCACCCGTCTCACGGTCCTTCGATGAGGGGCATAGAGCACTTGGTGCATACGCCTGGCTATGCCCAGGGAGCTTTTCCCTCGCGGTCTGTGGTCATCATCCCTCTTTCCAAGCTCCTCGTCCCCTGGAAACAGTCGCGCTGGAGGAGGCATGTTGATGCGCTCCTCCCTTACCGTAGCAATCTTTATACTGCTCGCACAGCCATGCGGATCAAGTTGCCAGCATTGTACAGCAATGTTTCTCTATGGCGCAAGTAGTCTGTTGACGTCCGGCGATTCTCGGGTGATAGATAGTTGTTCATAGCATAGACAGTGGAGAAGCTGTTGTTAGATGCTTGGCTCGAACCGAGACATACCCGCGCGAGTCGCGTCTAATTTCAGACATACCCTCGACACCAGAATGAGGGGAACCTAGGCCGAAATTCAGTAGGAATGCCAATTATTTCCTGGCTCTGGGTGATTGACCATCTTTGAAGCGAAGACATACTCTGCTTTTAGCCACTTAATGCATGCTTTGGTGACACATTGGAGAACAATTCTGGTATCTGTTGTTGAAAGCGGACGCATTCTTTGACCAGTGTTCTATATAGTTCTATGTGACTACTCTCTATTTCTGCTATTTTTCTTGCGTGCCAAACAAAGAAGTTTCGTTTGAGATAAATTTTTCTGCGCACTGATAGCCCTCGGGCTCTGGGAAAGCGACAGAATTCCCATTACGCTTATATATTTCTTACTCTCAGCACCCACAGGAGTAGTGTCTTGCCCTTACAAGTTGGTTGGTATATGACCAAGTGGTAGTGCCTTGGATATTCAATGTACTTTGCAATAATAATTTACCACTAAAACGTTGATTCGATGCCACAGCGAAATCTCCCTACGCAGAAGAGTGCCGACCTAGAGAATGCGTCACTCACGAGCTCAAAAATCCGACGAGATGATCAATATATCGGCACGAGTACTACCTTAAATCGACCCTTCAACTTGGCCCTCAACGACATTCCTATTCAAGAGCCAGCCTTGCATGCTTTCGCCGAGCTTCACGCAGAACGCATGCATCTCCTAAACTGTCTGCAATTTGAGAATAGAAAAGCAACTGATATCCTGAGGAAGACCTTGGCACCGGAAGATATCATATCGTCTAATCCAGCATCTCTTGAACGAGGAGATGCCAAGAAGAAGCTGGGTTGGCTCAGATGTTGTATCGAGGAAACGTACCACCGAGAGCGAGCTATACTAACACGGTTAGGCCAATTGTCTTTTGAGATACAAGCACAAGACAGATGGATGCAGGTAGAAGCCGAGCGGCATTATGAATTACACTATGTGAACTCGTCTCAGAGGCTATCAAATATGCAGAGTTCTACAGCGCGGAATAATGTTCAACTTAGAGTGTGCTGCACCACTTATGGCAATTCAATCCCGGTGGACATCTACAAGCAAGGAAACTGTCCTTGGCCAATATGTACACTGGATAGCAACGTAGGACTACCTACCAAAAACCATATAGAAGTCGGTAGTGTCTTGAGTGCAAATCTGCGTCCTCCAATCGAGATCGCGGGAAATGGGCAGCCGCAGACTTTTCTCAGAATACCTCGCTCGTCATCCATGGACTCTGTGGAGCTTGCAATGATGGGAACTAGCAGCTCATTTCTCTCCGTTCCACGGACTAAACGTCGAAGTTTATGAAACTCCTGGAACCTTGATTAGAAACTTCGGACTTGCTTAAGGAAATGAGTAGGTAGCGATTTAGACTAGTAAAGAGTTCCCGATATTGCTTTCCATTGATATAATGAAAGATCTTGTAGATCGAGCGTAATGCTGCTATCCAACAGGTATATGGAGAGAAAAGGCTCGTAAGAATTATCATTAAGGCTGGCAAGATCATAGCCTGTAGGAAAGCCCTTCAAGTAATTATTGGAACTCCCCAAACTCCCCATCATCAAATCCAAGTTCTTCAGTAGAACTTGGTTTCGGCGGTTCGATATTCTGGCTGAGTCTTTTCCGTGCTTTGACCTGGTTTGCACTTGGGGGAGGTGGTAGAAGGGAACCTCCGGATCCAGAACTTGGAGGAGGTGGTAATGAAAATCCTCCTTGAGTCTGGCCGCTCTGCTCAGTCTTCTCTTGAAGTCTCCTACCTATCCCTTTAGACCCTATATTGACCGTTATTGTCTCCCCCTCTTTCAAGCTGAAGTCTTTCTTCTCCGGCGCATTCTCCTCAGCTTTCTGTGTTCTCTTCCCGCTGCCCTTCGCATTGTCATCAATCCCCAGCGTCTTGCGAACTTCTTGGAGAGAAACACTAAAGTCGAATGCCTCGCTCCTCTCTTCAAATCCTATCCCCAACACCGCCTTCCTACCCCCCTCACCTTCCACTCGGATTGCAAAGAATCGCGATGAGTCCAGAACCTGTTCTACTACACCTATAGTCGTGTACGGCGCGGCAGCAAACAATTGCCCGTTGATTGGGTCCTCGAGCAGGATATCCGTTTTCACGGTCTCGTCATTGTTTGCCGTAGGAATCGCGGTTTCAAGGATTCGAAGCCGAGCGGTGAAAATCTGACGTTTGTTGTTGTCGGCGGTCCAAGATGCCGCAACATAGCCCTTGGTACTCGCGAGCGGCGGGATATTATATACGTGGACTGAAGGTGCAATGAAGAGAATTCGTTGAATTGCATCTGTAGGCAATGGGCGTCCCGTTGCTGGGTCGATTGTTTCCATGACGCTGAGCGGTGAGCAGTAGCAAAGAGAGTATGCTATCGAACGGAAACCTACATTATTTGGATGGCATGGACATAATTGGCTCTCTGGAGTAGATTGAGAACAAAACAATTACCTCGGCCCGCTTCAAAGAGTTGGTCCAAAATCAAAGTCGGGAATACTTCGAATGGTTGAGGGACTCGGTCAACTAGAATACCCGAGAACTCTTCGCGTCGCCTGCCCCTCCATCTGCATATCATATTTTTCCAGCCTTCCACGCTGAAGCTACCAAGTAGCCTGCGCTTCGGCTTGTGCCAGATTTTGTCTGCATACATTCCCTCTTACTGAATAACATTGTCCGCAATCAATATGACTACCGCGACGGAGACTCCGCAAGATGACAAGGCCAAGGACTTCGAGTATGCATTGCAGTCAGTCATGATATAGTTGGTCTGTGACTGACATCTTCCAGCATAGTAGACACCTACCACCGGCTCATTGCCGAAGACCCTGATCTTACTATGCCTGTCGCCGCGATTGAGGCTCTCATTGAACTTCTCGGACAATCTCGCGCCGTCACGATCTACGAAACTCTTGATCTGGTTAAGACGCAATCAGACTATCTGAAATCGCGCGTTCCAAACTCCATCTCGCTGTCCGCAGGAACAGACCTCTTCCAGCGATATATGATCTCATCATTGAAGCCTAGTAGCACAGGGAGCTTTGAAGCTGTCAGACAACATTTGCTAAGTAATGGCCGCCTCTTTGTTACACGTGCGAAGGTTGGAAGAGAGAGGATCGCAGCATATGGGAGACATTTCGTCCGAGATGGAAGCGTCGTGTTGACCCATGGCGGCTCAAGGGTTGTTGGCGCGTTGTTAGGAAAGGCGGCTGAAGCAAGTGCCAGCGGTGGAAATGTGAGATTCAAGGTTATCTATGTTATGAACGAGGCGCGGACCTCAGAAAGCAAGATAGTGGTCTCAGCTTTAAGGGCCAAAGGCGTACCAGTTGCTACTATATCAGAAGGCGCCGTTGGCTACGCCATGGGGAAGGTTGACCTAGTAATAGTGGGTGCGGAGGGCGTGGTTGAAAACGGCGGTGTTATTTCGCGGCTTGGCACATATCAGATTGCTCTGCTAGCCAAGGCTGCTGGCAAACCCTTTTATGTCGCTGCCGAAAGTCACAAATTCGTCCGGCTTTATCCACTTGGACAGTACGATCTTGGCATTGATCAAAAAGTCATTGACTTTCGAACTGAGGACGAGGATATCCTGTCAGAAGAGGCGAAAGCGACTACAGGAGGAATAGCAGGAGATGCATCTGCTGCCCTTCCAGTGCAGCTGCCTAAACCAAATATAGCTGTGGATGCCGTCGACTTCACGGTAAGATATGAGTTCGAGAGAGTAAACAGAAGCTAATTTTGGAGTAGCCGCCAGCTCTCGTTTCGGCATTACTAACAGAGACTGGCGTATTGACTCCCAGCGCAGTCAGTGAGGAACTTATTAGTGTTTGGTACTGACCTGGAGAGCGTACTTCATGGATCGGGCTTGTGATACTAGCCATCGTTCTCATGCACGGAAGGTCACGTCATTGGTGTCATCCAGTTACTTGTAGGATCACTTCACTCCTACTCACGACTATCAACTGTAAAGCTCGATAATTATGCGGACTGGTCGACCTGTCAGTAGATCTGCGCATAACTCACATGTGATAAATCACCTGTATAGCTGGGACAGTGCATAAAGGTCCTCACTCACAAGACGACAATGTAGAGAGGCAACCAATTTGGGTTACATTCCTACCAAAATCAGCTTTTTTGAGCATCTCTGGGAAGAGTGTCCGGGCCTTTCTTCGCACCATGCGAACCTAGCTGGCATTCCTGAGCCAGATCATATATTAAAGCAGAATCCTCTTCCAAAATATCTTGCATGATTCTGTATGGCAAGTTATTTGGTTCAGCGGCTGTTTCGATATTAAATCATTAGGCTAGGTAACAAAAATTAAACCAACTATATGCAAAAGCATATTGCACTGTAAAAACTGTCTGTAATTAAGGAGTGATACTTCTAATCTTGATTTAGAGACCCTTAAATGGAACTCTAACTAATCAGTAATGTTAGAACGGCCTGCCTAATTATAGAATCAAAAATGCATAGAAGGAGAAGCAGAAGAGATACCCAGGACAGTATATAGGAGTTGAATCAAAGGGTTATACACATATTTGTTCATTCACATTCGGTCTTTACAAATATACAAGCTGCTTACTAGGCTGTATAAAGAACCTTATAATTAATACGTTAAATTCCGACGCCCTAGAGATGACTATAAAGGCACAATTATCCCTACCTGATGAAAATCTCCTTCAAAGCTTGGGGATTTCGAAGTGAACAAATAGTACTGATAGCCATCGATATTCCTAACTCCAGTCCCTATATTGCTCAAAGAGAAACGACAATTTTCTTCGCCGACACACCTTGCTTCTGCAGATCAAATGCGGCTTGGACGCTTGCGAGTCCCGTACCTGCCACAAGAGGCTCCGGTGCGGGGACGAATGCGCCCGTTTCGAGAGCCTTTGGCAAGAAATCAACATATACAGCTTTACCGACTGGATTATGGGCAACAGTGGAGGCGTTGACAAAATTCGACTTGACGCCATTGAAAAGTCCCTTGACTTTATAGGAGATTATCCAAGAGATAAAGTGATAAGCTGTCCGTAGAAAAGCTAAATGTTGTGGTTCTTCGCGCAGGAGAGGAAAGGATATAAGTGACACGAATTTGTGACCACGAGTTGCTTTTAGAATGCCCATGCACGCCTCCGCTGCTCCATCACCGATGGCCATTGCCCCAGCAGCCTGCTTGCCATCAAATGCGGAAATGATGTCTTGCATGACCGTGTTGCTGTTGTAATCAAAGACTTGGCTGGCGCCAAGTTTCTTGAGATAGTCAAAATTCTTGGGCGATGAGGTGGTGAAGATTTCATAGCCGGCTGCAACACCGAGCTGTATAGCATTGCAACCAACACTTGTCGAACCGCCCCAAATAAGTAGAGTCCTGCCAGTGGGCTTAGGAGGGAGAGTAGGATAGTGTAGGCCTAACTGGTCTTCTTGGAATAACCCGGCAGCTGCCGTGGCCAATCCTAGAGGAATCACTGATGCGCTCTCGTACGTCACTGAAGTAGGAATGTGCGACGTGAGGTCTGCCTGTAGCACTGTATAGTGTTGGAAAGCACCCTCTGCTGAACTGTTCACCTTCTTATCCACGCCACGGCAGTAGCCCAGTACCCGATCCCCCACCTGGAAGCGCTTCACATTCTTGCCCACCTCGACGACCTCACCGGCAACATCCAGCCCCAGAACGAAGGGGTATTTGAGATGGGTATACATAAGATCCCCTTTTTCTTGAATCAGCCAGTCTATCGGATTGATGGCAATAGCATGGTTTTTGATAACGACACAATTCGCCGGTGGCGAAGTATAAGGCGCCGAGCTGACTTCCAGCGTGACAGCTTTCTTGCCAGGCTGATACGCAGCTTTGTTGACAGGCTCCTTCCCAGACATTGTAGAGGCTAAATGCAAAGAAGGATATTGGATGAGGCTGTTAAGGGATTTATTCGGAAAGGGAAATAGTGAGTTTTAGAGTAGAGTATGCCTGGGAAGTGTTACACCAGACACTGGCGAACAGCGAAATGTTATATACATTTTCCCACTGGGGATAGGAAATTGACAGAATTAAAACATGAATACTTTTTGCGCCATTGCCCGCATGCTGTTAGAGTCACAATGTGAATCGGAGAGTTTTATGTCGATTCCCGAACGTGGAGCTGGAGCTGATTGCCTCTGAGATATCGCTTCAGGAGTAGCGAGCGGGGGGTCGGATGGTTGGAGCTGCAGTGGGAGCTAATCACCGGCTCCCAATTGGGCCACCTATATCGCATTCGCTCCCTGCCTCCTACGTCGCATTCGCTAGGAGCGAAATCGACACAGAAGGCCGTCAAAGGACTCGTCCAATAGACCCAGATTGGTACTCCTCATGCTAACATGCCATGGCGATGATGAGTACGGCGGATGTTCATGCTACCCCCTCGCTCCCGGTCGTTAGACCATATTGGCTTGCCTTCAAATCGATGCCTACAACCCGAATTTTGGTGACATAATATTCAAAGAACCGTCTCTACTCGAACAGGAGCTGATTAAAGGTAGTAGTTTCCATAGAAGATAGAGAGGCAGGCAGAGGCGCCGAGATCTCCTTTGCCAGCACGGCCGACGTTGCCAGACTTACCCAAACCCACCGCGAACTATAGAAGCGAGTGCGATTATTCTCAAGATGCGATATATGTGTACGTTGATCTGGGTAGGGAGCTGGCGAGGCTGAGTTCAGGTCGATGTTGCACTTGGTGCGGAGGGTCGGCGCGGAGGGACGGAGAATGACTGGCATTTCCGCCGCAAGAACACGTGAACGAGACTCTATCCCCCCTTACTCAGTACGCCGAAGAAGACGCAGAGCAATAAGGAGGACGTGTTCTACTTCTCATAGTTTACCTCTCATCACAGTCACAGTATAGACAACTAACTCCCCCGCGTCATCCTCCGTTTTATCATGGACGATCCACCGCAACCCCGAAGAGATCCGGCTACGAAGCCCCCTGTGAGTGCCAACAGGCGACGGGACAAACCCCAGCTTTCCTGTACCATGTGCAGAAGAAGAAAGTAGGTGATTATCTAGCGTATTCTTCCATTAAATGTAAAATAATGTCTGCTTATATCTCTTCCACAGGTTGAGATGTGACAGAGCCCTGCCATGTGAGACATGCATTCGGCGCGGCGTTGCACTGTCCTGCGCATACATTCATTCAAATCCACCAGAAAAAGTGGCAGCCCCAGTGAATCTACCACAGCGTATAACGCAATTGGAGCGTCTGGTTACGTCGTTGATGAGCAGCATCAATAGCCCAAAAGCCGATATTCCACTGCGGCAATTGTCAGAAGAAACGGTACGGGTGCTGCCACCACAGACTCCGTCGCCCCCAGCGCCAGAGAAGGACCAGAATACTAGTTTAAGCTCCAAAGGCTTCCCCCCTCTTGCAGATTCCTTTGGCCGTATTAGTCTGGAGAAGTCAGAAACTACATATGTCGAAAGCACTCACTGGACCGCAATTCTGGATGAGGTGCGAGTCGTTTTATTCTTTTCTATAAAGTAATCAGATATTACGATGTATGGTATTGCTAATATGAGAGAGGCCCATAGATTGCAGAGCTAAAAGATTACTTTCAAGAGAGCCATGATCGTGGTCAACAGCAGACATCCTCTACAACAGTGCTAGAGCCTGATGAGCCCGAACTTATCTTCGGCCACTGCAAATACATGAGCAAACAGGAGATTCTTGCGACTCTGCCACCACGGCCAGCCATAGATCGGCTTGTTGCCGGCTTCTTCAGCTATGAGACAGTTGCGCCTGGTTCGTTTTGATACACATGATTCTATTTCGTACAAAACTGACATGATCAGTTGTGGTACATAGCCCGACGTTTCTAATTGAAGTATGAGAATTTGCTTCCTTCATATAATATGCTATCTTGGAACTCAATATTAACCTAGATAGTACTCAAAATTTTGGGAGTATCCGCTGGATATGCCTCTCCCATGGATTGCTTTGCTCTTTGCTATCATAAGCTTGGCAGTATTATTGCAGCATCAGCAGGATCCTACTTTCTCGGTCGCAGATTCAATGCGCCTCATGAATGGCTATCGGGAGAAAGTCATACAATGTTTGTTGCTCAGCAAGTACACGAAATGCGCACCTTATACACTTGAGACTCTTATTGTCCTTTTACATGTTGAACATATTCGAAGCGACGATTCACAAATTGAGCCATGGGTCCTTCTAGGTATCATCATACGGTTAGCTCTACGAATGGGCTATCATCGAGACCCGTCTCATTTTCCTCATATATCGGCTTTCCAGGGAGAAATGCGTCGTAGAGCATGGTCGCTTATTGTCCAATTTGACGCATTGTCTTCGAGTCAAGTTGGGCTGCCGAGGATGATATCCCGGTACGAAACTGCAGAGCCTGGTAACCTACTTGATGAGGATTTCCATAAGGATATTGCGACTATACCACAATCACGACCAACTACATTCATCACACCAATTCAATATGTTATGTCAAAGAATAAACTTCTTGCGGTATACGGGACGATATCTGACTTGGTTACCTCAACAAAATTAGGGGTATCATCATATCCTGAAATTATGCGTTTAGACGGACTACTCAATGAGACTTATCTCACACTTCCAGGAGGATGGCATACACGAACCATGACGAACTCCATCATGGATACTGCTGACACTATCATTCGCCGAATATATATTGCAGTTATATTCCAAAGAGCGAAGTGCATTCTCCATTACAAATATTTGCTTCCTGCCAGAACGGATGACCGATATAATTATTCCAGATGGACATGTATCGAAGCAGCTCTACAACTTTTAGATTACCAATTGATTCTTCATCAAGAGACACAGGCTGGCGGTCGTCTCTCAAAAGATCGATGGAAGGTTTCATCGATTGTCAATACCAGCTTCTTCCTCGCAAGTACCCTGTTAAGCCTCGAACTGGATTATGACATTACAACCACAGATCCGTCCCAAACCCATCAGAAAGCAGCCACAAGCACTGATACAAGAAGACGCATAATAGAGGCCCTGAATAACTCGTATCTAATTTGGATCCTACTAAGTGACTCATCTAGAGAAGCGCGAAAGGCAGCAGATGTTTTACACTTCGTCCTGGGCAAGGCCAAGAAGACGGAAATCATACGACAGGGAGACATGGATAGGCGAAACAACGGAATTTTATATACTAGTGATAGTTCCAGCAGAATGTTAAGATCAGGTATGCTTAAGTTTGCCTTATAACGCCACGTATTATTTCCGATAGCCAGCTAACATCGAAATATTCCTAGAAATTGCACATCCCATGCCAGATATCCAAAGCCCACCGCCGAAATATATTGCCAACGCGACGGCCGCTGATACGCCGCTGGCCCCGTCGAGTATACCGCAATTACTGTTACTGAATGCTGGTGCCCATATTGACTATTCTGACATCAATATCGAGCCTTCAAATTTCGTAAGTGCAGTTGTTGTTCATTGCAGGACGAATGGACTGTTTCGACTGACAGGAGCTGCGCGTCTGGTATCAGACTCAAAGTCTCGAAGAATTTCTAGAGATGTCCCCCAACTTTCCGGCTCTCTTATAGTGTAGACAATTCTGCTGAACACCTAAAAGTTATGAGCCTCTTCAGTTGAGTTTATTGGGTCATTATGAGAAGAAACGAAATTTGGACAGTGGTGCCCCGTTGACATACCTCTCAGTTCAGGTGAGTGCTCTACCCTAAGAATGGCTGGCCGCTAACTTGACTCTAGACAAGTAAACATTTTGGTATCATGGAAGACCGACCCACCCCTGTTAAGCTTGCCAGATATCACCACTTAGTTTATATGTCGCTAAAGAACTTACATTTTGCCAATGTTAATATTCCTAGTGTGGACTTTTGTAACGTAAATGAGATTCGTCCGTGGCATGATTATAAGAACCGGAAGGTGGCATTGAACTTCGGTGGAGGGTGGGAGCCTTCTAGGGGTCTAAGCTATAGTTTTGTAGTTAGATATTCGCAGATAAGGGTAGTGTTAATCATACCATATGCGTTTAAATATCTCTATGTTTGTACCACTAAAATGACTTTAAAATGCATTAAAGGGCGACTTACTCCTTAGTCTACAGTAGACTAATAAAATAGCGTATGTAATACTAAGGGCTAAAGTTATCTTTTATTAGAGACAGCTTAGACTTAATTACGAGTTCTATCTCTTCTTTCAAAATCCCAGTCTTGCCATCACCAGTCAATTGTATACTATTTTCTCCGAACTAGACCCTGATTGGCTCGCAGCGGATGCCTCTCCGGGTAACGCGCGTGGACACGGGATGAAAGCCGAAACAGGCACAGCACTCGAGCTGAAGTTTATACTTTGTGCACAAAAACGTGCGTACGGTACATGCTCTATAAATCTAGGACCGGGTAGGCCCAACAGTCGGCAAGGCCCACCATGGTATATGCTGGGCCCAGTCGAGGTTGTCATAATTGTCGCCAGAGAAGGATCAAAGTATTTCACGCCCCCCACTTCTATGCCCTGGACCAGACTAATACAGCTCAGTGTGACCAGAAGGTACCGGCCTGCGGGCAATGCACCAAGAAGAAAAAGACATGTCCAGGTTACCGGAGTGAGGCCGATATCATATTTCGTGTTGAGAATGACCATGCTGCTTCATTAGTTGCTGGAAGGAAGAGTCGACGAAGGTCTTCTCCCCCACCTCAAGCCCATAGTTCGGCGCAACCTTCGCCGGGACCTGTAATTCAAGACTCAGCTGAGCTTGCTAAAAGTACTGGGACGAGTGTTATATCATATGAAAAGCTAGAACAGCCACCAAATTTCAGAACTCTGCTCCCCACCGTAGGAGAGCGTGCGTCGTGCTTTTTCATCGCCAACTATATTCTACAGAGCTCGGACATTTCCTACGGCTTCATGGAATATCTGCCGCCCCTTGTGGGCTACCAGTCGGGAGGTATGCTGTCCACCGTTATCGAATGCCTGGGCCTGGCGGCGATATCAAACCTTGCTGGTTCCCAAGCGCAAGCCACGATTGCTGCGAGGCGGAGGTACGGTGAAGCGCTTGCAATGGTGAATAGAGCCCTGCAAACGCCGCACATGATAACAGAGGATCAAACACTCTTGTCTGTTATGCTCCTTGGTGTATATGAGGTATTTCTAACGTGCCAATTTCCCCGACATGTTTCATAGAACATGGCTCCCTTTTGGGTGTTAAACTTTTGATACCTGTTCAACCCCTATAGTACTTCTGCTAATTCGATGCTTAGAGCATAGCATGCACAAAATTTGACACCATGAATGCTTGGTCGAGCCACTTGCGTGGTGCAGCCGAGCTCGTTCGTATTAGAGGAAAGGACCAGTTTCGAGGCTTAGCTGGGCGTAAGATGTTTGCCAGGCTGCGGACGGAAATTGTAAGTGTATTGTGGCCCAGGCTACATTTTTTGTGCGAGATATTTAATATACAGCATATTTCACTGTTGAATTTTTCTAATCGGGATCAGGTATTACATTCCTCTTTGATGGTAACACCTGTACCATCATGGATTCACGAATGGGATCAATACTCACTTCAATTCTACGATTTTTCTCTAAGTCCGGCGTATAGACTCCTCCGTTTGGTATCAAATATCTGTAATTTACGTTGCGAAGCTTCCACTGTATCCCTAGAGGAGCTTCACAACTTTATTTCCCGGGCTATTCTGCTAGATCAAGAATTTGAAGCCTGGCTCACGACACTCCCAGAATCTTGGCGTTATGTTACATACACTGCGCCACCGGGCCATCATAGGGATGCTGCATACGACTCACATTATCATATATACTATGACTTATGGACAGGCAGCATATGGAACACATACAGGGGCGCCAGAATCATGCTTAACTTAGTCATACGTCGTTGGATAAGTGCAATTTCGAAGGCTTCGACAGTGTCAACTATCTACGTCGCGGAGAATGCAAACTGTACTGCTACACTGAATCATCTCTCTATAAATATTTGCGAATCTATTTCATTTCATCTCGGGACCTACCCAGGTTGCAGAGATGTACCTAGGGCTATAGGAGGATATTTTGTCTTATGGCCGCTATGGGCTGCATGCAGTGGGGCAGGTGCAGATTCCATTCTCAGAAATTGGGTAATCGAAAGGTTAGATTATATTGGGCATTATATGGGAATTCGGCAAGCATGTTCAATCGCTCAAAGGCTCCGAGCAATATAGAACTAGATGTCATTAGTTTTTACACAGGGGCGCATATTGGTGTTGGATTATGGATTTTACCTAGGAATGATTATAGCATGACACAATATTACAAGAGACGTATGACATGAAAGATGTTCTGCCTGCAGTTGGAATCATGTCGCGAACAGCTTGATATGAAATTCAAACCAGCTCAAACCAGCCTTACTCCCCTTCAAGCAATAAATGTGACTAACAAGAATACATCGCCCTCGAGCAAGGAAATTTTCTTATGTTTCCTCCCCAATTTTCTCTTGCTGAAGCTGTGTCCAATTTAGCACAATGCTTTGCAACTCCTCATTGCTATACAATTCCATTTCATCTCTTCCTTGTGCTAGACGACTATACGCAATTTGCCTTTCGTAATTTGTCCCAAACACTCTCCGTACCTCCTGTGATATGCCCTGGAGCGTATACGCTGGAAGAGCGAACAGCCCTGGTATCTTGTATTAATATCACTGTCACGTTAAGTCAGACATTGTCACATCGCACTCACCAGCACCAGGTTTCAATACCAAGCCTCCAATACCCTTTCCAATACCCGTGATAAACCCCAAAGCACCATTCTCTTTCGCCCCTTCAAATGGCTGTGTCACCACACCTGAAATACCGTCGTAGAATCCGTATGCAAATTGCTGTCACAAATATTAGCATTCGAACTATTATGAGATTAAACACCAGGAAGCTGAAAGTTATTCTTACCGACACAGCTACTTCAAATCCAGTTTGAATCCCATCTACCTTCTCTGGGCGCCTCACGGTCGTATCATTATATGCTATTGGGATATTCTGGAAACCTCGTGCAATTCCCATAGTGAAATATAGTGGGGTTGTGAGAACTGCTTTACTGAGTTTTCCAATGCCTTTAACTGTTGCAAGAGCTACGTCCTGAGCCTTCTCGAGGGAAGGATCTAACGAATTGCTTGAAGCCTCAGCAGCACCTAAGCTTGTCTTTGAAGTCTCTCTCAGAGTATTCATGGATGCTCTACCCTCGGATCCAATTTCTGAGACTGTGTGTAGCGAAAGATTAGAGGACGAACCGTTATTCCAGGTAGACGGCTTTGTAGCAGCTTTAGTAATCTGTCTTGGTAAATCATATGTCTGATATAAAATATCTCCAAAAGAACTAAGGAACGCGGAGGCACCACCAGATATCGGATCAATAGGCCGGTCCTCTATATGATATACTCTGTGTCGAACACTGTATGAAGAACTAAATGAGTTTTATTCACCACTTCAACCATTCAGTTTTATCACTTACGGTTCAAGGTCCTGCAGCCTCAAAAGTCCATGTTCTAAGAGAGTAGCAGCAGCTACTGCACTTAAACGAGTGAGAGTTCCCCTGGTTTGCCATACTGCTAGTTTGTCATGAAGAATCGAGCATCGTGAATTGTCGTACCTGAGTGACCGATGAAAGGAGTTCATACCATTTTCACATCCTTGTTCATCTTGCAATTTTAGACCAAGATGACGAGCTCTAATCTTCAACTCCGGGTGCAGAGCGTCGATGATTTGTTGGGCCAGTGTCTGAGCGGTTTGATTTGCATATGGAATTGGCTGAGGTCCGGCTCCTGCATTAGCTACCATTTCACCCCAAAATGATTGCTTTCGATTTATGTTAGAACTGAGATGCTAGCTGGAATGGGGCACTAACATCACCAAAGAAGGGAACAATGACCGTCGGTTTACCAGCATATAAACCAGCCGCTGTAGTTCCAGCCCCGCCATGATGAACGACCGCTGAAACATGTTGGAAGAGCCATGAGTGAGGAACGTTATCTAGCAGTCGAACTGTCTCAGGGAGCTCGATATCTCCTTCGCCGAGATCACTCCAACCTTTTGAGAGAAGTGCCCGGACTCCGGCAAGTCTGATAGCCTCCAGCACCATGGAAGTCATTGCTTCCGGGTTGTCCACAACTATTGAACCAAAGCCAACATATATCGGTGGATCCCCATCTTCAATGAATTTAACAAGATCTGGTGTTGGTTTAAACTCGGAGCTGGACTGCAGAAAATAAAACCCCGAGATCGAGATGTGAGCGCCCCAGTCTCTTGGTTTGGGCAAAAGGTATGGAGACCTATTTTGGTTCAGAATTATGATTTTAATGATAATAGAGTATGAATTACCAGCAATAAGTGTATGGGATCTTAAGTCGAGTGAGCAAACCGGCAGCCATCATGATGTTGAGAGGTTCGAGGCCGAGTGTGCTTTCGCGAAACTTATTGATGATATCCCCCAATCCGTGCCAAGTCAACCTCTCGATGAGAGCATACGATAGGCGATTGGTAATATTGCTCCCTAGCTCTGACATTCTGATGCTGACAAGTGGGTGGGGAAATGCCTCTGTTGGTGAATAAGGCATCCTACTGCAGGATTAATTGTAAGCTCATGATAAACAACTATCGGGAAAGAAACCTTACGTGAACATAAGATGAAGTGGTATCCCTAATTTCTCTGCACAATGTATATGAGCAAAGCTGGGAGGGTTGGCAATAATAGCATCAGCTACAAAAGGCTTTGGTTTCGAATTTCCAGGACCGAAGTTGGTATTATTCCCACCGTCGTGTGGGGCGATTCCGTCTCCGATCTCCACACAGGATTTCCAGCACCCATTCAAGATATCAGTCATGTTCTGTCTTTGAATCTTAACATCTCCATTTCGAACTGCGTCGTAGTTCGGAAATAAGCCCGGGTTTCGAACCATAAAAGCCATAAGTTCTTCAGGATTGCCACCTATGTTGAAGAATTCCAACCCATATTCCTCAACAAAACTCTTGAATACGGCATGCGTCGCGATGCGTACCCGGTGACCAAATTCTTTCAAAGTGCATCCGAGTGCCACGAATGGTTGGACATCACCTCTAGATCCAACTATCTGTATGACAATGTTCAGCGGAGGAGGTGGTGGGCCAAATGTCTCCTCGGGTGAGGAGGTCGTGCTTTCAGTTTCATCTAAGAGCGGGATATAGTTGAGAGCATCATCAACTCTAATATCTTGTCGACTCGAGCTAAAGAAGTTTGTGAACCGGTGGCTTCTTTTCCGAACGTCGAGTTGAAATCGCCCATCTTCTAAGGGACATTTTGTCAGCTCCACCGCCAAAAAATTAAGAAAGGTACGAGCTCAAACCATTGATACTTGTGCTCGTGCTCAAAATAGACTGAGAGTCTAAAATATCCTCCGACTTATACTTCGACATATCCGGAAGTTAAAGAGGATGTCGTTCTGGTGAGGAACATTAGGTGAACTCAGTTCCTACAGGCAACAGAGTGCATAGCTCATGGCAGAGATGTCAGCTGTTATGTTGGGCAAATTAAAAAATATCCCTCTGTTATAATGGCGTCTCTTAGATAGAAAGAATGACTTAAGTATAGGTCATATCCCCACTCTCTCTGATGGGATTCGGGTGACCTGAATACCAGACTATGATGTTTCCGGCAGAGAAATACGACAAAGCCAATCAGAGGCACTCTCGATGGTTTACCGAAATCTACTTAAACGAAGATGGTTAGCATTCCCTTCGGTTCGGCAAATCTACTTACTAGCGCCAAATCAGAGCTGGAGCCACCAGCTCTGTCGAATTCAAACACTGTTCTATGCTTGATTTATTTAGGCAACACTTGATACTTGCGTAAGAAAAGCCCCAAAGTAAGACAATTTTATACCCCTTGTGCTATAAGATATCTTACGAGTTAAAACCAGCCCATACCGTGTTTAGAATTTGTTCACGAGTTAGCCAGTTAGAGAGATCGGCTCCTAATACAGCGGATCTTTTGTAGATTCGGTCAAACCGGCAGCAAAAAATCCAGTTGCCTACCACTGCCTACCACATATACTATCCCGGCGACTAATTTAAGTGGGTGTATCGTAAGTCGTATTCATACCGTGTATTGGAGTACGTCTCTCAGACAAGTAGGAAAGGCGGAATGGACCGGAATGAATTCAAAGCTATAATATAAAAGGGAATAGAAAATCGACTGTGTAAGACTACATATCAGTATGCTTAACGGCCACCATGTACATTCTCACACTCATTACAGCTTTCATCACCTTTTTAGCCATTGGCAATTCCGCCATGGCGCCTCCACAAACCCTTCTCATGTCCGCATTTCCGCCGCCGGTAAGGCTGAATTCCAACACAAATTTTCTGTCGGCAACAACAGAGTTATCTTCGTCATTACAAAACGTTCTTAGCCAGGGCGTGAGCGCATTCGGAAACTTCACCCCCAACGGGACTTCGGTTTCCGTGTCAGTCAAGAGCACGGCGCAAGAGAGCTCATTGTTTGACTTTCACTTCACAGGAGCTGGCTTGAACACCAGTGCAGGAAGCACGAATAGAGTAACCGGTGATAGTGTCTTTCGGATTGGCAGTATCTCCAAGCTGTTTACCGTCTATGCTCATCTGCTGCATAATGGCCTTGATCGCTGGGAACAGCCCATTACGAACTACGTACCGGAGTTGCTCGATTATGCACGTAAATTTGGAAACGGCTCGCGAATAGATAATGTGAACTGGGAAGAAGTGACGGTTGGAGCACTTGCAAGTCAGATGTCTGGGATTGGCGCGAATTGTAAGTCATTTAAACCAGATGTGCCGGTTGAAACATGTTTAAATCGTCTTCACAGATGCCTTGGGAGATATATCCGGTTCTTCATTACCTTTTTCTCAGTATGGGTTTCCAAAATTGGACCCTACAGATATTCCAACGTGCGGAGCTGAACCCACTCAGCCGCCATGTAGTCGGGAAGGTAATTTACGAACTCCAGATTATTGATTCTCGGATTTGACTTTGTCATTTGAACAGTGTACCTCCAAGGATTTGTTAAACGGCATCCAGTATTTGCATCTCAATATACTCCAGTATATTCCAACACAGCATTCCACATCTTAGGATATGCGCTAGAAGCAATAGCCGGAGACACTTACGAGAATATCCTTCAAAGAGATGTCTTCCGTCCCTTAGATCTAAATAATTCCGGCACTCACACACCAAGAGCTGGATTGGGGGTAATACCACCTGATGCAATGGAGTGGGACACAAATATTGGGGATGAGACACCGTAAGTCAAGTCTAGTACCTACTATTTATATATTTGCACCGCTGATATACCTGGCTAGGAGCGGAGGTATTTACTCCAGTGCAAATGACCTCGTAAATTTCGGCCGGAATATTCTTTTGAGTACACAGTTGCCACCACTGGTTACCCGTCGATGGCTGAAACCTCTTGCGCACACCTCTGCCTTAACGTTTTCTGTCGGCGCTCCTTGGGAAATATACCGCACAATGAGCAATATCACGACGGGTCGTATCATCGATGTTTATACCAAATCCGGCGGCTATGGTTCTTATGCATGTCTTCTTATCTTGATCCCAGATTATGAGATCAGCATTTCAATCTTAACCGCTGGTCCAAATGGCATTGTCGTTAATTACGTTTCCGAGATGATTATACAGACTCTGATCCCGGCTTTAGAGAAATCTGCCAAAGAGGAAGCTGCGAAGATTCTAACCGGTCTGTACACTTCTGAGACGGGAGGAAACTCTTCGATCTCGCTGACTGTGGACGACGGTCCTGGATTGGTCGTTGAGAGTTGGACCAGCAACAGTTCGAATCTGCTACAGACTGCCGAGGAGTACTTGCAAGCAACTGGCGGCGGACATATAAATTCAATGCGGCTGTATCCCACTGGATTGAAAGATTCTCAGATTTGTCAAAATCAAGCGGCGTATCGAGCAGTTTTCGATCTTTCAACGGAGCCAGGTTCAACGCCGAGAGTCTTCGACCAGAATGTGAATGCCTGGGAGAACATTGACGAAGTAACATACGGGGAGATTAGCATCGATGATTTTGTCTTCGAGTTTGATTCTAGTGGTGCGGTGATGCATATCGAGCCTCGTATCCTGCGCTCCACATTAGTCAAAGTATAGAGTGAAGTGCTTAACAAGCCATCTTACTGTATTGCCTTTTTAACTTCTCAATTTTTTGGGTATAATATTAAAGCATTATAAATTTACATCATTCATGGGTCTATAGTCTTCCCCTCACTACTACCAAGTAACTGTACCACTAATATTTTCAAATTTGCCACTGCCATCACTTCGCCGCATATCACAAAAGTAGCTTGCGGTTCGGCCCTTCTGGTCTATATCTGCACCGACAGAATGTATCCGGCGAAATTCCGGAAGCCTTTCGAAGCCTAATAATTCAAAATCCAAATCACCTTCCTCGATTATCCGAACTTGCTCCGCGATTTTTGCCATTACTCCGCCGTTCCAAATTCCTTCTGGTTGTGGAACAGAACTAAGGAGTTTAATTGCTTCTGCTCGGATATGATGAACTCGACACTTGACAGCGGTGATATACAAGGGCTGTACAATCCCCAGTTCCATTGAAAATGTATCTGACCAAGGAGAATTAAGCCTTTCTCGAAGCAACTGGCTTGAGAGACGAAGAGTAGATAGGAATGTATCATCAAACGTATCGTATACCATCTCATTGGGGCTCAATTCTCCGACTAATGAGACAGTCCCTGTAGAGTGGTGAATATGTAGGAGACTTGCATGTTCAGAATCCCGTTTGGAAAAGCTCGCGCGATTCGCCTCTTCAAATGAGAGGAATGCCCTCTTCCACCGGCTCAGTCGCTCTTTAAGGCTTTCGAATTCGGAAAGCACCAACTCAGGCATTGATTCTGGATCAAGATACCGGCAAGGACAGGCTGACTTATAAAAAAACATCCATACGTCATGAAGATCGTGGAAAAGGGCATCTTCAGCTTCCTTCAAGTCCGAGAATATTGCCGGGTGGTTAGACCCAATGTTCAGGGCAAATGTTACGGGTCTTTTCCCAATATAGGTCCAGGCTTGAACATCAAAGCGGGCAAATGCACGAACAAGCTCCTTATCTAGAATCGCTGTGTAGATAGGTCAGTATTACAATATGGTATACGACAGGGTTCCTTCGTACCTTCGTTGGCTGAGATTACACGTAGGCTATTCTCCAGATGTCCTTGCGCCAGTTCATGGCTACCCTCTAGTATTTCAAAGCACATGCAGATAATTGAGCACATTAACGCCACTTCAATTGAGTGCGGTGTACGGTGGGCCAACAGGCTCTGGAGCTCTTTGATGCTTGCTGAATACTGGCGCAAGGCAAAGACTCTATAATTCGTATCTGTATTTGGTGAAAGTATTGAACCCGAAGGTTGCAGCGCGCTGACAGCTATTGCGGCATGGCATACTGCAGGCTCTTCATGTACCGCCTGCAAAATCAACTTTTCCCATAGCGGTGATGATGCAAAACCAGACATGCCGTGGGCGAAAACATGTCGAAAATGATTTACATGCTGAGCTTCCTTCTGGCTCAGTGAGCTTCGAGTATATGAAAGAGACTTGGAAATTGTATTTGGCGGCACAAAAGTAAGCTCTTTACGTCCAGTCTTCGTATCTCCTGGGTAGCCGTCGCATATTCGCCCAGTGTTCACGCATCCGCCGCACGAGGGACGGACCTCGTCGCATTTTATATGCCGTATTATAAAGGGCAGTTAGAATTCGCACGAATCGGTTGGTATATAAGATGGCATACTTGCATGTCACGCAGCCATTGCGCGACTTGCGGCCTCCCCGCCTGGTTCTTTTTGGTTTCGGCAATAGCATTAGCTGCTCGAGATGACTCGCCAACACTCTTCCCATTTACAAGAGGTTCAGACTTGAGATTTGCAGCAGCACAATATCGTCGCAAGAAATGATCAAAGGATTTTACGATCTCTAGATGGTGCGACATCTAAATCTGCACGCGTAGATGATGTCGGAATTGGGGAAGCGGGCCCTTCGCTTAGATTTTGTCAGGGACTGAAATGGCAGCCTAATGGAGCTTTATCTAGGTGGCGATTTCTTCCTCACCGCGGAAACGATCTTGGATCACGTATCCTCAAATGTCTGGAGGTGTACAAAAGCTTTGAGATTAAGCGCGGGGGTCTAATGCTTCCAGGGGAGGTTGAGGCTTTTTGTCGCATATAGCGTAGGCCATTTATTATTTTTCCTGGCAATGGATTCGTAGCTGCTTTCTTATTTTAAATACAAGCCGTCATTTACTTGAAGCTTTTACATCTCACTGTGAAAATCACTGCCGTGTTAGTCTGTTGGATTGCAACTTTTAAACCCTTTCTCCACGTTTGTATAATTCAACAAAATAGCCCATTCTGGAGTCTTGAGTTATTTCCATCTCTACGGAAAACATGAGAGACTTGGGTAGGTGACAGTTGTGGCTAAGTAATTGTTTAATATTAGACGGACCAGCCATACTTCTATCTCGTCAAGGAATCAGTCTTGTTACAGGGTGTTCTATAACAATGGAGCGATGGGAGCACATAAGGGGGGAGGCATAGAACCATCGCCCGTAATGCGTCGTCTTTTTTGTGTCTCCTTAGTTTTGACTGCATTGACGCCGGCCCGTTTTGGTGACGCTGAATTCTCTATAGAAAGACCAACATCTGTAACATGTACATCTTGCCTTGTCACTAGAGTGTCTATAAATCAAACTGTTAGCCTCATGCATACAAAGATCATGAAAATCAGGAGTGAAGTTAACTAACTATTCATGTGAGATATTGCCTCATCTGGGAGTGGCTTGCATACAGGAGTATCTTGATATTCTTGCATGACTGTCTCGGGTGCCATGCTAGAATCACCTATTTGAATAGCCTACATGAGTGTGGATTAGTGCATGACTTGAACTTCAAAATTTATTAAAGTCACATATTGCATATTGCTTGATTCACCGGCGTTCTTCAGACCCGTTGCAGAACTTCGGCTGCTAGAGACATTGCACTGCAGTAAATGAGACTGCATATTTAAGTCCAAGATGGCAGACTGGCTTGTCGAAGGTGAATAAGTTTCAGAAATGTTCAGAAGACCTAACACCATGGATGGAGAGATCCGGATCAAGTCCCGCTCTGGTACAATACCAATGTGTCCAATATCAATAGTTCTCTGTTCAGTCATCAGGTCAAATTGTGACGGATGTATGGGTTGATGACTGGAAGGGACATTTAAGGCAACAGGATGTTACCAGAGATGGCTGTCCAGATGAAACTGAGTATCAACTCTGGGCCCGAGAAGCGTGGTTTCAAGCGCGGCTGTGGATCTACTAGTTATGGGATTCGTTGTAATCTTTACGGTAGTGCTATAGAGACGAATTCGAAAGTTCTCCAAGTAGGTTGGTCCGCATTCTATGTCGAAGAAATGTGGCTGAACATACCTACGCGGCCACGATCAATTTGCATAGGCATTTCGAAGGTTGCGTTCCAGTAAGCTCGGTGTTTTGCCGTAGAGAGAGAAATAGAATGGCTATATTCCAAGGTTAGATTTGTTCCCTCTGCCTTGAGCTGGCTAAGAGAGAGTACGGACGGGAATTCGGCGTCTAACGCCCTGTCTTCTTGTAAAGGTAGTAGATGGAAACGTGACCAGGGCCGCTGGGTTGCCAAGAGAGTCTTTGTTTGCAGACTGTATATTAGTCAGTAGAAGAAGCGACCAAGGTATCCTGTGAAAGGAGCGCTGGATGAAGTAGATATAGTGAGTAGAGAAAACAAGTACATACAATGTGATTCTCACTGGGCGGTATCCATTACATCATCGCCGTAGACAAAATAAGGCAAACACATGGCAAAAATAGCTTTCCTGCACTGATATAAGTATCAAGGGAACTATTAGAGGAGCGAGAGCATGATAAACCGGCTTGTCACATCGGTTTACCATGTGTTGGAAAGGTGATGCGGTCGGTGGCTTTGCGGTGGGAAAAGTCCTCAGTATGTGCTCTGTGACATATCGCACGGACCATCAACCACTGGGTAACTGCTTCAGCCATCCACCTTCCTGCGGCTTCACAGCAATGAGAGGCTGCCTTTGGTTCTCAGCCTTGCCATACGACGGTCCTTCCAGTTTTTCCCCTTCCGGCTAAGCGCTTATCCATGTGGCCGCCTTGCAGACCGGGCGTTCAGGCGTGGAGGCGGCAGGCGATTTTGGTCTGAGATGCAGGATGGCAAAACACGCAGCTTTCTCTCCCAATTTTGCCAGTTTTGGATATTCTGGGTCCCGCTTGCTGCGACTGCCTTCCAGTTTCTCCCAGAATGGGCATTCTAGATCCAACTTCAACCTCTAGGTGCTGACATGGGGATGTATGCTCTGGGAATTTCATGGCGGCTCTCGAGTCAGACCAAATCTATATAAGATGCTGTTGGAGAAACTCGTCTTTAGATCACTCATTTCTCTATAACCAAGTGAGGTCGAGCATTCTCCTATTGCGTCCCGCACATCTTCAGTCCACCGCCGTCTACGATGGACGCCCATTCGACGCGAACTGAGCACGGCTCTAATTGGTTAGTATCTCTGTAAATTACTTTTATTGGCTCGACTAATATCGCCAATAGCACTAGCTCGGGTTCCGAACCCTCCATGTCCCTCCGAGAACCAAGTCATCCATCGAAGTGCTGTGCCGATAAGTACATTCCCGACAATATCCTCGCCGGCATCCCCTATTGCACCGCCAACTCCGAGCAGAGCGTACGCAAGCACCAGGAGCCAGCGCTGGCTACCTTGAACAATTTGATGCCAGCCGTCAACAACGGGGAAAAGTCGAGGGACTGAGAAGGTATTTGGCATATTTGGTCCGAAGTACACAGGCACAAGGTGTAGACACTTGTTTGGCATTTATATACTAAGACACTCATCTTGACTATCTCTCCATCTCCCGTATCTTTGCAATCTCCCTATTATACCTCAATTTCACAACCTGCTAAGTAGTGATTCGCAAGTTGGCAGCCTAGGAGCCTGGCTTACACTCAAGAGGAGAGTCTCTTGCAGCCATAGGGAGCAGTGTTTGTTCTGAACTCCCAGCTTGAAACTCCCCTTAAGAATGAGCTACTGTCCCATAAAGTCCGCGTAACTAGCTATACTTCCTGCCATTTTGCTCTTCCACACTTACAAAGGATATCGAAAGGTCTCAAATTGCGGCCGGGAAGTAAAAGGATGTGCTTCGCATTGTATTGCTACAGAATATGAAGTTGAAAAAGAGGTACATTATTATACACACGCCATTTAATCCGAACTGATAAGCAAGCTAAATACTTCGCAGCCATAGAGAACAAGAATAATGAAACCTTGGCCTTTTATCTCAAAGTACCAAGAGCCTTGTTTCTTTCCCAAATTGCTCCTCCAGTACATCACCTCTCGATAAAGCTACATACGCTCACCCTTGCCATTTCACACGTCCCGATCGGTATAGAGAAATCATCGAAGTGGGTAGAAGAGCTCGGTTTACAATATTCAGACTACCGAATTTCTCAACCATCTCGTCCCTGTATAATATCGTTACCCACAACCAGTAATCGTCTTCCGTTCCATGTAGGACCATTTCTTCATCATCATTCTCATTGAGCCTCACGTTTTGCTTTGCTGGCTGGGAAAGAAGTTCCTCAAATACAAAGCATAGGTTACGTCTATGCGACGAGCTGAATTCCTCTCGATATTGTGTGAATTCTTCAAATGACATGAATTTGTCGTGATCTTTAGGAACAAAGTCGGGGGCCCCATTCCACCGACGATCGATTGTCCCGCTCTCAAAAGCCTTCTTAGCCTCGCGATAGGCATCCATCTCATTGGACGTAACAACAGAGAGTGCATCATTGGGGTCTTCATATACTGCATCTCGTAGCTGTACCAGACCGATGAAGGGATTGTTGAGCTCAAGGCCGCCCACATCCGTGGGAAAGTAGAAGTATCCATCCGGAATATCCTGGACGCCGAATCGTTCCTCAATAGTATTTTTAAGGTATTGCACAACACTTGTGTCTGAGAATACACGACGTTGTATACTCTCTAACGCTTTCAGCATTGAATCAATATGCTCTCTTCCGAAGCAATTAGCTGGTTTTCCAAAGTTACCTAGAGACAGGCAATCAGCTTTTCGAACTCTAAACCTAGCGAAACGAAGCGGGCAAGTTTGACATTTGAAATAGGAAGCTATATGAACAGTATTGTGGGGGGCAGAATCGCTTACTTGTGAAAAATCTCCCAGCAAATGCATTCCATGTTTGAATCCAATCAAAGATACTTTTTCTATCTTGAAGTTGGCGTTCAAGGCTATCGATATGGCTATCTACCATTTCTCGATCAATTACAAAACGGCCGGAGGTTGGATGGAGGCGGAGAAACCCCCATCTAATATCACCATTTGGAAGCGAAGGATCGATATCTGAAGGCTCCGTTTTGCCCCTGACAATCCGTACTGTACCGCTTTTCCCTTTGTTCAATGTGACTCCCATCACGTCAGAAAACTTGGTTATAGCTTTCCAAGCCTTAACAACTGTGTCGTGGGATGAAGACCAGATCCAGAAATCATCGTGCATACGATAGAGCTGAGCTCCATCAGTGCTCTGGTTCACAGCATAGTCCAAACAAAAGAGGATGACTTCCCCGATCACTGTAGAGAGAACATGGGCGCCAAGTGCACCCCTCTTCCTGGTTCTTGGCTGTGTTGTATGATCGTCATCCAAGAACTTGAGGGGACATTCCAGAAAATTGCGAAAAAGTCCACGCCATTTGGCCGACACACCAAAGAAGGAGAGGACAGAGAATACAGTTGAATGAGGTAGAGAAGTGTTCCATGACTCAAATTCAGACCGAGCACATGTAAATTCTCCGTGAAATCGAGTGTTGAGTAGTAGTTCTGCAGATAAAAGGTGCAGCAGAGCTTGTTTGGTGGCCATTGGCGAACCGGGCTTCTCGTGGTCTGGAAGAAGGTCATATTCGGGGCAGGTATCAGGTGATGGGGCCGCTCTCGATTTCTTCTTCATAACAGACTCCTGCCTGAAAAAACTCGCCATTGGTGCCGGCGCCGCCTGTTGCATTTGCATTGGCATTTGTGGCCTTTGCTGTTGTGCTCGCTGTTGTGCTTGCTGTTGTGCTTGCTGTTGTGCTTGCTGTTGTGCTTGCTGTTGTGCTTGCATGGGTTGTCCCCCAAACGCTGAGTTCTGAATATAATCCACTTCAACTTCTCCATCAAGAGAATTACTATCTCTAAATTCCGAGTCCTGCAACTGTGACATGAAGTAAATGGATTTGTAAATCCCTTGTCGCTTGCTTTGCACGCTGGGCTTCAAGGCTTGTAGTCCGAGAAAGTACTCTCTTCTTTTCTTGGCCAAAGGCGGAATCTTTCGCAATGATGCCCATGCTCCCTCAAAATTTGAGAACTCTGTGAAGGCTTTTTTGAAAAACACCGAAAATTTTACTCCAATAAATTGAAGGAAGATGGCCTGGAGGAGATCTTCTTCGATGTACATATGATACTTTCCATTTACATTTCTCCTCATCTCAACTAACAGGCCATCAGTATCCCAAGTCCAGGTTTTGATTGATGCCAACCGCAAATTCAGGACATCAGATATTTCAGTTAGGATGACAGAATTGGTCAAAAAGTCCTTTAGCACTGCACGTTTCTCGGCAGAAGGAAGGTCAGAAGCGAGAAGGCCCTGGATAGTCCACCTCAAAACACTTTCATCAAATTGGCCGGGGTCAAACTCATCAATACGCTTGCGGAGGGCCTGCAGTGCTTTAGTTGCTTGTTTGTTAGTGCTGCCGCCTCCGAAAAGATTCTGCAGGTAGTCGAAAATTGCGGCCTTGTCTGTCTCTAAAGGTTCAAAGATAAGCTTCTCCCAATTAGCTCGACCTTCGTCTCTTGCTAGATTTTCCTGTTGATGGATGTCCCCAAGATTCTCCAGTCCAATTCCAGTGGGTGTTTGAGCTTCTGAAGAGAGCCACTCCATGACTAGTTGCCCATAAAGAGTAGCATAACGATATTTCTGAGACTGAACGTCTAATTGCCTGGCGAGAGATTTTTCCCAGTCATCTAGGAGCTTGGGGGATATAGAAGGGTCATAGGTCGCCTGCTTCAGAAAATGCCCTAGATTTTGCAGCAGGGTCTCAAGTTGGTCATCCCGATGCATGACGACGGGTTCATATTCGTTATCTCCGTCTCCCCGCTTTCGTTTTCCTGTCTTGATGGCAAATATCTCACTTATGCCATCCAACAGCACATTGAGCTTTGCCGTCTGAACTATTTCGCGGTTGGCAGCAGCCAGGAGGGAAGCTTTCTGGTCCTCATACAGGCGCTGTTTCTTGGCAAGTTCCTGAAGCTTGGTTGTCGTTATCGACTGGAGTGTGGTGGAGAATACTCCACCGGAGGCAGACATGATGAACGTTATTTTTCTTGATGAGATCTTGTGTTATGAGAAGAGATAAGGAGGAAAGTTGATGGGTTGAAGATGGGTGTAGGTGGAGTTTAAATATGTGGCTGTGAAATCCTAGGCAGTAGCCGACACAAGGCAAACGGTCACAACTATTTGGCCGAGGCCAGAATAACAGAGAGGCTACGGGCACCGCTACTACTTTGATTCAAAAAAATTGCTATTTCTTCCATTTGCACCTTTGGATCCATAAGCTAGGGTCGCCTTCGGATGTTTATGGCTGATTTCAAAGTTCAACCAATATTCGGTCACGTGGTCGCTGAGCAGATATTGTCCCTTTTTATTGACGCCGGCTTCATAACAATAAAATCTAGTTACTGAGATGCATAGATAATTTAAATATACTATCAAGGGATTATACTAGTAGATGAGTTTGTCTTGCGACATAAGATTGTCAGTTGACGATTGGAGTCTGCTAGATAACTATCTGCTGCACAGGGAAATGTAATGACATTGCAGTATGCGCTAGGCCCCTGAGCTCAATACAGTATATTAAATTATTCATGAAGCGAAGGATTTTTTGTTTAAAGAATTATATTGTTTTCAAGATAAATTTAAGTGATATTCAAAAACTTTATGCCAGGCTTCCAGAAAAGTAGTAAAATTACCGTTTATAGCCAAGGGATTAAAATATAGAGTTGATGGCTCTGCTCTTAACGTGAGGCACCGCAAAATAGATTTTGACTTAGTATCATTACAGTCCAAACATAAGTAGGCTATCTCCAGTCCGAATATAACCTTCTTTAATTGTAATACTCGGCTTAGATGTAGCATGCCGAGATATCGAAAGTACTAACACAGTCGCATACCTTACAGACTTCCTATGTAGGGAGCAAATGCATTCAAATACGCCGCAACCACCAGTTCCCTACAGTGAAAGCAATGTACCAAATATCTAACAGGAAAATTTCCAGGTATTCTTATTCTACAAGAAGAAATTCTACACTTTTCATCCCACTTCGTCTTAAATAGGCGAGCCGTTTTGGGAAGCCCATGCATTTTAAGAAAGAAGCCCCAGGAAGCTCATGCGCCACCATAGTCTGGCATGCGAAAAAATCGAAATAAAGTTGATTTGAAGGCCGTTGGTTCGAAACTGAATATTCACTTTGAATTGATAGCGCAGGTCAAGGCTGGTTACCGCGGCGTCGTCGAGCTTGAACACAAGTAAGAATGCTGACAGGTAGAATACCGCGTTGTCATAATGCTCCAGAACACTGTGATGTCGATGTAGTAAAGCAAATTATATAGACTGCCTCAGATTGCCGCGGAGGATTGTTAAAATCGTTAATGAGATCTTGCAGGTGTTTTATAACCCATCTTGCATGATTGCCGGCTGTCGTGCAGCTAAGGAGATCTACTAGCACGAATGTTTAGCCAGCTGCTAAAACCAGCGCCAGACATTATACTGCAGATAGAACGTTCATACCTCTCAGACTATCAAATTGGTATCTTTGGTTCTCCTCCCTTCTGCGTCGCGATGTTGATAAGTGAGCCGAGACCAATGAGGAAGACGACGAGGGCAAGTGACCCTAACACAATTAACTCTACAGCCATAGGAAAAGCTTAATTGCAATTATGACGATAGTGAAGACTGGAGATAGCTCGTAACGACTTTGTACAGTATTCTGAGACACTGAAGAAATGAGATTACAATCTAGACGGAGAGAGGTTATTAGGATGCTATGTCTCGCAAGGCGATGTTCTTATAAATGATATCGCGTTAAGGTAAGAGGAACCCGCACTGTAGCTACAGCCCTGGAATGTTACGTACTGCTTGCAGGACTCAAGCGTATATGCCCGGAGTAAATTAACAAGGCGCAGTCAGGAGAGCCCCTGTAGTATAAACGGACAGACCAATGAGAAAAGCCAATGTCCGAGTTCAACGTCCAAGTAGATACGATCTATCTCTTCCGCTAATATGAAGACGTTGCTGATTACTACCTCCCAGAGTTACACGATGCTAAATGCGATAATGAGGCACTTAAATTGGATGATAGCAAATAAGACAGAGCTAAGGAACGAGAGAGTGAAAGGGATAGAGAGGGAGATATGCTGAGCACACCCCAAAATAACATATAGATATGAACAGCAGGGGGAGGTAGATTGGACTCAGGAGGTTCGTATAGATACGCGGATTGGGAGCTTGATACGTGTAGCTGAAAGGTTGGCGAAGCCAGAATCGGGTCCATGCTGTGCCGCGACTATTCTCCCTTATCAAGCCAGTTACAGTACTTCCCCAACTTTGAGGAGAGTCCGCTTGAGTCACAATAAAGAAAAGTTGAAATAATTAGGATGGAGTAGCGATGTCGTCGCGTCACGTCGCTACTGTCAGAGTTGAAGATGGACGGGCCGAGGGAGTCGGTAAGACTCCAGATAATGCGGGGTTCGGGCAGCTTAAACCTTTCTTTAACTCATCTCGCCCATAGGGAGTGCATTTTCTGTTTGTAGCTATACAACCGACGTACAAATATACTCTATACTGGTAAAATTCATCAAGGCTTGACTTCCCATAATCTGACGAGGAACGACTCTCACCATGGCCGACCAGCTCTCGAAACAACCCCCGTCAACAACCTCCTTCATCTTGAGCTACCCAGCTCAATATGTCGTTCTGGTCACCATTAATCGCCCCGATGCCATGAACTCCATCCCATCATATGCCCATTGGGAAGCTGAATCCATCTTTTCCTGGTTTGATCAGGAGCCCAGCCTTCGCGTCGCAATTATCTCCGGTGCCGGACCCAAGGCCTTCTGTGCTGGTCAGGATTTGATCGAGCAGGCAAAGTTCAAAGTTCAGCCACCTTCGGCGGCGACGGCCAGACATCCGCCGTCAGGCTTCTGCGGCATCAGCAGGCGGACGGGGAAGAAACCCATTATCGCTGCTGTCAATGGATTTGCGCTTGGCGGCGGGTTTGAAATCTGCTTAAATTGGTATTTCCCTTCTCAGATCCAGACGCATGTCAGTAGCTGATATGGTCCAGTGATATGGTTGTAGCTTCACCAAAAGCCTCCTTTGGACTACCAGAAGCTACAGTGGGGCTCTATGCTGCCGCTGGCGGCTTGCCCCGGATTGTGCGAAACTGTGGTCTCCAAATCGCTTCAGAGGTCGCAATGACGGGGCGTCGGCTCACCCCTCAGGAGGTACAGACATTCGGGAAGAATTTATCCTTCTCAGTTCAGGCGGCTAATCATCTAATGATATAGGCATTGAACTTCCATCTAATCAATAAAATCTCAAAGACTCCAGAATCTGTCATTGCGGAGAGCGTTGAAATGGCCCAGAAGATCGCCAGCTTGTCACCAGACGCCATCATTATTACTAGACATGGGTAAATATACCCCATTTTGAGTCACCGTGACTAAAGTGCTAACTCGGGACCAAGTCTTCGGGAGGCATGGGAAACGGGCAGCGTTGAAAGAGCGACTCAGCGGACGTCAGATAGGTTTGATCTGCTACTAAGGGATGCACCCAATATGAAGATTGGATTGGACGCATTTGCAGCCAAGAAGAAGCCCCAATGGGTCCCCAGCAAAATTTAAAAGATATTTAAATTGTACAATAAGCCGTTTTAACCTCCCTAACAGTCAGGGGGTGAAACCCGCAGTGAACTTACCCAAGGTTCGAATTCATAACGCAAATCGTAAACGCGATTTAGACATCACCTTTATCAGATGAATTCAATTCTGGTAACAAATTCGGATACGCCTTCCAATCTCTTATTCTATTATGAGCAACTGAGATCTATGGCCAATTTGGCAATTGAGGTCATAAGTGGACCAGCTCAGCAAGGGTGATATAACAATTGTTTCAGGCACCCTTATAATCTCGAAATAGACGAACAAAATGACCTGCCCCTGGGTATAGTATCAGCCTAGTATTCCATTGCGGCTATTTTTTGAAATAGCTGTGACTGTCAGATGTTAGCTAAAGATCGTCTCGAGAATGCACGAGTAAGATTACATGACGGCCATACGGATGTCTGCATTGTAGGTGCCTTTATCTGCTGACAAGGTACCGTCGTTTCTAATCTCATTTGGTTTTTTGAGACTATCTATACAGAGGTATCCAATATGCCATTATAGATATCCTCTGTTCCAGGATGAGAATGTGCAGATTATGGGCGTGATTTTATGCCTCCGAATTCCTTTGCAACCCTAACCTCTACTTCACCATTTTCCATACCGAAATAAGCTGCAACAGGCTTCTGTCCGCCGCCCTCCTCGCCGGCATTGGCCACTTGGCCGCCATTTCTTCCATAGAAAAGGCCAACTTCCAAAACACCAACTATCCTCTTTATTCTTCGCCCGAGCTGATGCACTTCCCAAATACCGTCCGTCCCATCTCCCTTTACTCCATCTTTAATGTCATCGGATATTAGGAGAGGGCTAAACGGGGCGTCCATAATCCACATGCCGTTGTCGGTAACAACAGGTCCTGCTTTGGCGCTACCGCCTTGCCGGATCCTTGGATCTGGGGAGCCAAGAGTTATGAGGATACGTTTGATGGTCGGTGCAGCTAGAGGTGCAATTTCGATTGGGATTGTCTTCCACGAGGTAAGGAGGCGTGGCTGGAGTTTTCTGGAATCTATTTCAGGTTAAAATTTCGATTTCCAGCCTGGATGATCGCCGCCTCTTACCTGCAACACAAATAAATTTCTTCGCCGACGTCGCTACAAGCTTCTCCTGGAAGAGACATGCGCCACCACCCTTTATGCAATTCAGATCCTCGTCAATCTCATCAGCACCGTCAAATGCGACATCCAAGCTCTCCCGCTTTCCTTTTAGACCTAAATCCTGCTGTCCAGTTGCCACATGTAAGGCATTCTCCCTTCCCATCTCAGAGGGAACATCCTCCACTGGAGGTAGAGAGTCAATGCTTCCTAGAGGAAGACCAGCTTCGATGATAAGCTGTTTGGACTGATCTCCGGTAGGTATAAATGCCATCTTGGACGTGACATCTCGGCCTTTGGCCACAATGGCCTCAACCACGTAGACGACGGTGCTCCCGGAACCGATGCCAATGTATCTGTAACTGGTGTCGAAGTGGTCCTCTACTGCCTTGTATGCCGCTCTGCGTTTTGCAGCCTCAATTGGAGACAAAGACTTGTACGCGGCTCCTGTAGGGACGGCAATTCCAGCTGCGGCTGGTGGGACTGGAGGGTTAGAAGACATGTGGCGACGATATCGGCGATTGAGAACTCTTGACGAAATGGACGGCAAGGAGGAAATCGTCTTAATCGGCTGCGGCCGCCAGATGCGGTGACTCTGAACGGAGACAAGTGTTATATACCTGCTTTGACGTGGAATACTCGTTTGATCTTGGGTGCGGGGAAGTGCGCACCGAGTCAGGGCAGGATTGCGGCTCAGAAGGCTGTGTATAGTTGTAGGTCGTAATAGTATTCGGAGAATCTGGTTGGGCATACGAGAAAGAAATAATGGCAGATGAGAACAGAGACGAAAGAAGCTGAATTGAAGATTTGGGAGCCGTGGGTAGTTATATTTCCCGTGCTTCCCTTCCTCTCCAGACATCCTAATCAGCTAATGCGACAGCAGCACTATGTTGCACCACTGGTGCAGTGTGCTGACACTACACCTGCCTCAGCCAATCATCCTCGCCCATCGGTGACTCGCACACTTCTGCAAATTGTCCGTATCCGCGGGGTGTTCGTGGAATGGCAATAATTATTATTAAGGCCTTCACTTTGCTTAAGCTGTTTTCTATATGCTCCAAAACAGCATGTCAGGCGAGCGATGGGAGAGCTATCCACACATTTTGGTTCTCTGATGCTGCCTTTTTTGTGGCGACGCTAAGATAAACAGTAAATATCACCGATAAGGAGCCCACCTTACAGAAGGCAACTCACACCCTTTCTCTACCGCCATCCGTGTTCGCAGGAAAGCTCTCTGAACTCGACAGCTCAACTCTACGTCATTTGAGAGGAATGCAGGTCCCTTGAGCCACAAGATGACCGAAGTAGTCACCAATCCAACTCCACCGATCCTCCACGGCCCCTCTGACAAGGAGAAGAAATACGATCGTCAATTACGGCTTTGGGCTGCAAACGGGCAGCAAGCTCTAGAAGACGCACATATCCTACTCCTCAATTCCGGGTCGGGTACGGTTGGGGTTGAAACCTTGAAGAACCTTGTGCTTCCCGGCATTGGGAAGTTCACTATCGCAGACGATGCAGTCGTCGCGGAGGCTGACCTGGGTGTCAACTTCTTCCTGGACGAGGAAAGCCTGGGACAGTCCAGATCGGAACGCTGTGTAAACTTCCTGCAAGAGTTGAATCCAGATGTTAAGGGGGAACACTTTCCGAAACAAGAGGTTGGTGGGAGTGGGAGTGGAAGTGTTTGAAATCACGGCTAATGGCTGCGCGCAGGGCGACAATATCGAAAAATTATTAGGATATGGCCGACAATACACTCTAATCATGTACTCCCTCCCGATTGAACCTTATACTCTTGCTCTTATCCAGCAGTACGGTCAGCAATATAAGGTTCCCCTTGTCTCAATCCACTCAGCTGGCTTCTACTCATATTTCCAAATACATCTGCCTGGCTGTTTTCCCATAATCGATACACACCCCGACTCCACGGCTACAACTGATCTCAGACTCCTCAACCCATGGCCTGCATTGTCAGAATTTACTAGAAATCTCACAAAGGATATTGACAATCTCAGTGCTCATGAACATGGGCACATACCATATCTCGTGCTGCTTTTGTACTACCTAGAGAAATGGAAGGAGTCTCATGGAGGATTTCCATCTACATATGGAGACAAGAAAGCATTCAGAGAGTTTGTTTCCGAAGGAGCACGAACTGATAACCCAGAAGGGGGGGAGGAGAATTATGATGAGGCAGTTGCTGCTGTGCTAAAGACTGTGTCTGAGCCCAGTCTCTCTTCCTCAGTAAAGGACGTCTTTGAATACCAGCCTACTGCAGTAAGTTTTGGGCAGCTTAAGGTGAATGTACAGCTTGCTAAGTTTGCCAAATTAGGAAGAATCCGACTCGAGTTTTTGGATAATAACTGATGCTATCAAGAAGTTTTATGGGAAGCACGGGGAACTCCCGCTTCCTGGCTCCGTACCTGACATGAAAGCACAATCGAGTGTTTATGTAGAACTTCAGAATATCTACAAGGTGAAAGCCCGTCAAGATGTTGCCGAAGTCCTTGAGACAGTTAGACAACATCCCCGAGGCAAAGAAATCGATGTTAATGAAGTCGAGACATTTTGTAAAAATGCTGCTTTTGTGAAGCTCATTCACAGCCCAGATTCGTCTGCAGATACCCTGAAAGAAATTACAGGCATGTTGTTGATACTTCCCTTAATTCTACCTTCTAACATATCAAAGCCCGAGAGTTTGAGAGCGATGAACAGGCTCTTTTGACCATGATGCCACTTTCTCTCCTCCCCATATATCTCGCCTTGAATGCGACTTCGCACGTTCCTTCTGCAAGCACATCCGAGATCATTGCCACCATCAGCAAGACAGTCCCCGAGGCTTGCTCTGACCCCCGCGTCGTCCAGGCCGCGGAAGAAGTTGCCCGCGCCAATGGTGGGGAGCTACATAATATTTCTGCTATGATCGGGGGTATGGTGTCACAAGAAGTGATCAAGATTATCACAAAACAGTACATTCCCATTGACAACACCTGCATCCTTGACGGCATCACCAGTAGGACACAAGTTCTCCGCATATGAGCCCATATGCTAGACTGGCAATCACGAGGAGGCAAACCAACAGAAGTCCTTTAGCTCGGGACAACTCCCTCAAGTATGATCAGCAACCTACCTCGCCCTTGACTTGGGTCATCTGCGAATTTAGGCAGCCTAGTATATCTTCGCGCTCCTTGAAAACAATATGCACCATATTATGAAAGAATACACCCCAGAATCTACATGTGCCAGCCCTTCTTGCCACATTGCAACTCATGCAAGACTAATCCTGTCCTTCTCAAGCACTTCCTACATCTCGTCATCTCCCATCCTCTAAAGCCGAGGTATCACATTCACCCTGCATTGCCGTTACTAAATATATCAGATTTGTTTCGTATTACTCTGCTAGTTACTCAGCCTACGGCTCAGTACTTTCAATCTCGAGTTCATAATACTATTCTCAAGGCTGTATAGGACGAACCGAAGGACTGGAAGTGCTACGTTTACGGATCCAGTGCTGTTCTATCATCTCCCTTCCCCATCTCTTTCCAGATAATTCGTCCTCAAGCACGAATCCAGTACTCTCATACAAATGTCTTGCTGCATCTAGTCCTTTGAAAGTCCATAGTTGAGTCTCAGAGAACTCCCAACGATCCACAAAATCCATTGCCTTCTGGAGGAGCTTTCGCCCGGTTCCACAGCCACGAAGGCTATCATCGACAATAAAGGCTCGTAAATGAGCTTTATTATCTCCAAGATGCTGCCCGTCGATAAATATCGTCCCATATATCTTATCCCCATCTGTTGCGACCCAGACTTCGTTTTTTGGCGAGTCGAGTCGCGCAACTAGTTCCCCTAGGCTCGTGGCAAGTGTTGATTCAAAATAGGATCCAAATCCCACAGAGTGTGCATAATATTGCATGTGAATTCGTAGAGTGTCTCCTAGGAGTCCGGGGCGATAACCGCTTACAACGACGATATTGGGTGTTGTTTGTCTTGTTTCTGTTTCGCCAAGTCGTTGTGTCCGCAGGGATGATGCATATATCTGTAATCCCTCAAGAATTTTCATAGCAGAAGAGCTCGGAAGCGTAGAAATAGTCTTGAAGACTTGTTCTTCTGCAAAGATGTTTATCTTGGCTAGCGTTTCTAACCCTTTGGGAGTCAGGGAGAGGGTTTTCTCTCTCGCATCCGACGGGCTTTGCTTCTCTACGACTTCACCGGTCTGGATAAGCTTCCGGAGCATGCGGCTAACGCTGGACTTTTCGAGGTTAAGGGTATTGCAAAGGGCCGAAGCTGTACTTCCATCATTGCTTCCGATCTCAATTAAGGCGTGGACAGCGGAGGCATGCAAATCCGTCCCCGCCAGCGTACTGCTCATGAATCCGAGCTCGCGGACGAGCTTACGGGATGCATCTCGAATTGACGAAACTAGAGACAGGATGGTAGAGGAAGCCATTCGGGATCATCAGTCGTAGGGGAAGATGAAAGGACAATAGTTGTATCCTACAACAAAATAGTTGAACTATACAACTTTCCGCTGTTTAGGAGTTAGAGCTGCTTTGTGGCCCCCGGCGCATTAGCCCTGTGCCGAAGATAGCCGATGTCAATTAAATCCTTAGGCAGGATTCTAATGCGTGCTGGAAAGCAGAGCCTGCCAAGACTCCTCACAATCAAACGACTAAGTGAAGCCGAACATAAAATATTTTATCCATCTTTTATTGACTATATATTCTCCACTGTAAAATTTGCTGCCCGTGTTAATTCTAAGCACGCCAAAATAGTCTTCAAAGTGAGTAAATGATAAATATAAGCTGTGCTCGAGTTTGAAGGTACCAGAGCACCTGGCAGAAACAAGGGCGAGTCTAATAGCAGAATGCTTATATGCAAGCATTGCATCTTACCTAGGTATTAAAGACAGGATATAGATAGGAAGGCCTAGCTATAAGATTAGCTTATTGAAAATGGTAATTTCTCTTTTATGTTGGCCCTTTCATAATTTGGTGACGGTGTTCAACCAGTTCCTACTACCGGTGTTTTCGCCTCAATGGCAACATCGGCTCCGCTCACATCCACAACCTCAGGGCGGCCCGAAGGCCCATATTAACAACCCAACGTGCGGACCACGGAAGATCGGATTATCATCCCTACGCCCTGACCGCTCCCTTCCGGTTGCTGATCCGGATCTGGGTAGATAATCCGATTTTTGATGGACGACAGGGGAGCGGACGCAGGTTTGCTGCCCGTGCCTGGATGGCAGACGAGACGCATGGCTAGTCATTATGCAGATCTATATTGCAATTCTCCACTAGGTAATAAGACCCGTATGTGCACGACTTCGGTACGGATGAAAGCTATGGTCGTCATCGTGCAAGCGAGGTTCTTGATTCATAGTAGAGTAGAAGATATTAGGGAAAGTTTAATACAGTGGTCGAGTTCATAATCCTGACTTTGACGCTGGATAATGAAGCTAAACTACAGCAGTTTGCCCCCATCTTAGGATTCGTCTTAGTACATAATACAAATGGTTTTCATATCAGCCTGACTCCAGTCCCCTGTCCAAATATTGCCGCCGTAGTCCTAACATCGATCTCGTAGCTCGTAGTCTTCGTTATTGATGCATCATGTAGGGTCCGTCAAAGGGTACATCTGGTCCGTCCTCAAACTCCATATTGGTCATTCCATCAAATGGCATCTCCAACCCTTCTGTCAGTCTGCCCCACAGCATACCATCGAAATCCCAGATTTCCTGCGAATTGACGGGATCTAGCCCGTCTTCCATCATTCCTAGTTGCGGTATCTCTGGTCCGTCTATGTGCTGATACTGGCTGCTTCCGTTCATAGGTACCATACCATTCATGCCATTCAACCCACTTAAGCCGCTCACGCCAGGCGTGCCAGGCTTGGGACTCACTGGACGTGTTAGCGGTCTCTTACTCGCCTCATACAGCTTGCTCAGAACTTCTCTGCTCCGTCTCGCTGCTAACGACCAATCGGCCATGCCTTCAAAAGCTTCCAGCACAGTCTCAATCTGGGCCTGACAGTCCCGGACCAGCGGAGTATTCCAGCTCTCCCAAAAGAGGCTAACAAGTGGAATGGTTGATGCCTGGTACATCAGCCAGACTCCATTCCAGCCTAGCATCTGATTCGGGGTCCATTCCCTGGCAATATCTTCGATATTCTGCTTGGCTATAGCCCGACAGGTGCTAACGGCAGCGAGATCCTCTTGTGATGCGGTCCCTTCGGTTCCGCAGTATGCGAGATTCAGGAGGACAGGCCGGTAGAGGACAGCACGCAGGTTTTGATAGCGCCATTTCATAACGCATCGGGCGGTATACACTGATTCCGGGCATGGCTCAGTAGAGCGGAGAATCCAAGGGAGGTTGTCATGCCATGCAACAAGCTGACTATCCAAGTTCGCCCGGTCTTCGGTGCACAGAAGAGGTGTCTGAGCGAGGAGGTCCTGGATTTGCGTGGAAATCTTACAAAACTTGATGTTTTCAATTAATGGAAGAATTCCAGTATGTTCACCAATAATGTTCTATGAGAGTAAGTATCGTGATAAAGAGAACACTTTGGATACATACTTGATCTTGAGTTACTTCAGGTGGACGAACAGTAATAGCTGGTCCCCATCGTCCCATTGAGGGTCTCCCTGTAGTCGTGAATGCCCATGTATCAAGACAGAATAAGCTCCACCATGTCCTCCTCCTCTGCTCGATAGCAAGCTGGTTTGCGCCATTCTCAATCGTAGCACTCTCTCGGTGTAGGCCCATGGCACAGGCCATCCGGAGAGCAGCGCCTGAAACAGCATTTGCCATATTAGGTCGATTGATGTAGTGAAGATAATATCCCCCCATTAAAGCCAGTGCTTGCAAAGTCTCCAAATGTCCGCTTCCAAAACTATCGATCGGGAGTTGGTCCTTAGCTCGATTATAGAAAGCTATGTGACTGTGGTCATCGGACTTCCTTGCCACTATGCTGCCCATCGCAAACACCATGTTAAGCAATGCCAGCCAGGGCGCGTCGCTCCGGCGTCCGCTCAAGAAGTCCGCTCTAAAAGACGGCTCATCTAACATAGGAACTAATATCTGGACGCGATTAAAATAAGCGTCTATCAAGGTCTGGCCATCTGAGGACCACAGGATGGCTTGAAGACCTCTAATAGAACTCGCTGTTTGAGGCGTTGGATAACTGCTACCAGGGTTGAATGGTTTATTGTTTGTGCTATTAATCGCTGCGAGATATGAACGTAATCCCGGCGCAACTTTTAGCATTACTATAAAAGCAGCTTTAACGGAAGTCGCACTGAGATAGGAAGATTGGCGGTCCACTGATAAAGATAAAGCATTTACATCGTCGGCCTCTGCGGGTATTGGTTCTCGATTTCGTCGATCCTCGTCCCATTCAGTGTCCTGGCTTGGCAATTGCTCAAGATTTGCCAAGCTACGATCGTCATTCTGCGCAGTTCCGTTTGGCGAGTGCGTGCTCTGCGAGAGGGGAGTTGTGTTAGTGCCCGTTGGGGATGCCTGTGACGGGACGCTGAAAGAATGAGGGTGGTCAAGCAGTAAAATTAGTTGCGGACGAGATAGAGGAAGCAGTGCCTGGATATCTCGAGTCGGATACAATCGCTTCAAAATGGTGCGGCACTCTTCTAGGGATTGGGAAAGGGCGTCTAGCGTCCTGGGACATAATGTTAGAGAGCAACCAATGACATATCGACTCCCTGTGTTGAACGTACTTCCTTGATGGAATAACTCTTTGCCTGTGCTTGTCATAGTAACACGGCTTGGGGGACCGGCAACCAAGGCATTGCCCACAGGGTTGACGGCCGTCGCACCTGATCTTCCGGCGTTTGCACTCGGCACACGCATGAGGGGTTGTTACTCTTTTGGTCACCGCATTTGGTTTTGAGGCCGTGTGGGCCTGTTCAGAAGGGATCGGCCGTGGTGCTGCACCTTGGACTACGTGAAGCCGACATCAGCGCTGCTTGCTAATATAATTTGGACGCTCTATCTGCACGCTTGAATGCTTCTTAAGCTTACATGTATGGAACATCTCGTCCACGTCAGAAAAACAGTCATCAGCAAATCCTTGGGGTATCTGTGGCGAGAAGTCCTGCGGCCATGAAATTCGTCGAGTCGACAGAGGAGGATTTTGCGCGAGACTGCGGGAGACAATGAGATTTGATGGAGGCGGAGAGGAGGTGGCACCGGTCGAAGGGAGGGTCAAGGAGGATATATATTGAGGAACGAATGCGGCGGGACGTTGGAGACAGATGCTGCCGGCAGTACTTGAATGGACAGAGCTGGACGGGGGCGGCAGTGGACTCACTGGAGGTACGCTATGGGGAAGAGGTTGTACAGTAGCATCATATGTCCCTGGTTCCCCGCCAAAGCCTCGACCCCCATCTAGCAGCTGACAGGGCGGGAAGAATTGTCGGCGCATCGGAGCAGGGCCGATCAGAAATGATTTCGGTGCTGGGGATATATTTCATGGTATATGTAATTTGGGGATAGCAAATCCTGCTCCTTCATAGATATTTAGCATCATAGGGAGTTACAAATAACACAAGGGCATTGTTGGCGAGGTTCTGTGAGATTTTCATGCTGCCCCGCCATATCCGATCTGCCCTGGGCCGTACGGGCCAAGGGAGTGGATTGTGGCGCCTTCCATTACACTGTGCGAGATTCAGCTGGCGAGCTAATGAAAGGATGGGACGAATGTCTGAGGCGAATAAGCTGCACACTATGCACCTTCAAATCCAGGGATATGTGCGCAAGAACCAGGTGCCTTTCATTTGGCCAACTTCCTCGATTTCTTGCCACAAGTGACTGTGAAATCGCACTGCCGATACGTTGTCACTTCAATCGATTCTCTGTAGGAATTCTGGTGCGCCGAAAAGGATTCCACGAGGCGCCTGTCCCGAACGAGGTTGACGAGCAGTCCTGGGGTCTCCCTTGCCCGACGTGCGTAGCACTCGGTGAAATGTCGAACGCACGCACCAATCGGGGCCAGAATTACCGCTTTGGTCCTTACGAGCGCCAATCCGCCCATGTGTCGAAGTTTTCTTCCAGCTTCAGTGCCTGCACGCACAATAGGGCCAACCTGAAACGTGGGGTGAACTGGGCCATAGCATGTGTCTTGGTGTCTAGAGGAGCATCAAAGCTATGGGCAGGTCGGAAGCATGTAAAATGCATATATAGAGAGAAATTCTGTGCTATCTCTGTCCCATCTCACTTGCTGCTCTGGCAGTTCTGATTCGAAACCTGAAATGTAAGGATTAGCGACCACTGATGGCATCAGACGGCAAGTCCAGAGACATAGCGTGTATTAAGCAGTGGAGCGTGGCCCAACCAGTGTCAAAATACCAGTCTTGGTGTTGACAAAAGGACCAGTAATCTGACCTCGTACTTCATGTCTACTGTAGCCGAGCGTGTTCCTGGCCGCACTCCTGGTCATTTCAGCAGATCAAGGCTTCCCTGCTATGCCTTCCACAGTAGATAAGGCGTATCAAGTGTCCAAGCAGGCCAGAATGCCACTAGCGTAGCTCGTACTGGCATTGTTTTTTCTACCTCTTTTTGTTCCTTTCCAATGCTATTGAAAGAAATTAAATCGCATTCAAGCAGGGCTATGATGGCCTAGCTGCGGTGGCGCCATGTGTTGTAGAGGTAGCGCAAATCTTGCGACCAAAAAAGAGCCCGGCCATACCATTGCATGTAGATCAGCATCCCGTCTTCTCAGTTGGTGGCCGCAATAGTGCTGGGAGTCGGGATTCGTCACCCGCTTCCCGCCCTCTACGGGCAAGATTCTAATATAGGACTTGGGCAAAGAGACAACCTCGATCGTGCCATGCGCATGGAAATCTCCTGATGATTAACTTTCCCGCTTTTCTATCCTGTGACTTAGATAAGTCTGTAAAGATATCATTGCATATCAATGCCGCAGAACCTGGGAATTACCTTCGGCATCAAATGTTCATCTCCGTGGATCGATCCTTGGAGAGGGAACTTGTGGAAAAGGAATGCTGTTCAAATAGGATGGCTGGAGCAGTCACGAACATTTAAGACGGAAAGGAAGTAGGTTCACATTTTGAAGCAGGAATGGTGGCTGCAGAGGAGGTGGCCAACGCGAGCGACGGGCTGGCCGCTTACAATAAATAATCGAAGCAGCAGCGGATACCCCTGGATAATAACATCGATAAGTTCAACAGCGAGGTCCGGGTGTACCTTCTTCGTAGCATTCTAGTGACCCCAGGTAGGTGGAATTGAGCTGCGTGCGACGTGAAGGGGATGGACAGTCGAAGTACAGGAGGCAGGAGGTACCCTAAACCTCGACACTCAACCTCACGTCTGGTTCTGGCAAAGATGTTTGCACACGTATCAGCCGTATCAGCCGTATCAGCCATGGAACACACTCTGCGATGCAATGATCTGAAGTGCCGCAAAGAACTAGATGACCATGCTGTTGTTACAACTTGCAGGTATGACCACCCTTAGCCCCTTCTCTCTACGTTCATCTTGAATCTCTACTGGTCATCTTTGCCTCAGCTCATGATCTTAGTCATGTGTTCTGCATTGAATGCTCCGACCGCTGCCAGCTCTCTGGTAGACATGATGGCCAGCGCCCCATCTGCCCCGCCTGTAGCATGCATCTTCCCAAACCTGACGATGTCGTCGTCACAAATCTTAACCCTACCGACGACTACAAGACAAGCGTGCTAAGCGGCCTCAGTCCGAACATTATAATGGAGTGTGCTGCAAAAGCATTGGGATTCTGGGCATATCAGACTACTCAAGAAATGTCAGTCACGGTAAGTTCAAGAACTATGCGTCCTCTGCTGAATATTGTGTAGTGTCTACCAGGAGTACCTTGCTAAGAACTTGGCGGACAAATATGCCTCTTTGAACGCCCAATTGGACAAAATCGTTCATGACGCCAATGGGGAGATCTCGAATCTACGCAATAAGCTTTCGAGTAAGTTCTGTTGAGCGATTCATGTGCTTTAAAATCTTACGGCGGGTGTAGACATGCAACTTGGCCAAGAAAATCTCAAACGGAAGAACGAAGAACTTATCCAAGCATTCCGAGATAAGAGCCGCAAGCAGCTGCAAACGCAAGAGCTATATGACAAGCTCAAGCAGCGCGCAATGCTTGGCCAAGTGCAAAATGCTGCTTCTGATGCCGTCGATCACAGCATCCAAACGCCAGTAGCTGCCAGCCAGATCGCTGACAGCATCTATGGCCAAAATCAGCATCCTTCTCAACCACCTCTCTTTTCTGGCATTCGGGATGCTAGGATCCTGCGTCATCATCCGAGCCCGCCGAGTGTGATTGACATGGCCAATATAGTGGGTAGAAGGGGAACAGGAGACTGGGTAGGATTCCGTAGTAATCAAGAGAATATAGCACGTTAGTATGCGTTCAGGTTTCTGGAGGATAGGCTGACTTACGGCTAGAGAATCCACATGTTCAGACTCCTTCAACACATAGACAACGACTTTTATCAGGAACTAATATTATGCCGCATCTCGGGATACCCCGTGTTCAAGCAAATAGTGTCACAGGTACTCCAATACCTTGGAGAAGTCCTGGTCGGCCACCTCTCGCAAATGTCAATGGCAACACCTCTATCGGGGCCGGCTTCTCTGGATACGGTATGAGCGCTGGACTCAAAGTTAGTAATCCGCCGACAACTACTGGCGGTGGGTATGCAGAAGGCATTTCAAGATCTAGAGGTATTTTCAAGGCGAATTATTCAGACGTCAAGTACTGACGTCTTCATAGTTGCAGAACGACCAGCCCCTAGATTGCACGCGAATGACCAATCATCATATGAAGCATCTCAAACCGGTAACTTGTTCTCAAATAGAGCCAGCCTGTGCTGAGTAGTAGGCTTTGTTATGCACGGCCTGGTTCGACGGTAATTATACCACAGGTAAATTAACAATCCAGGGCTTTCCATTGTTCCATTATTCTATTACTAGAATTATTTTGTAAAAGGTTGTTAGTTGGGATGTTCTTCGCAATGTTCTATAGATCCCACTAAATGACTATATTATTCTATACAGTCGAACTTTCTTTCATTCTTTGTTATTCCCTTATGAAGACCGTTGGTGAACAATATTTATAGTCGTCTATAAATCATTCCCTAGTCATCGACCACTTCCGCTTGAATGGTCAGCCTGCCCTATCTAGTCAAGTTCTTACGCCTTATTGTTATCTCTCATATTATCCAACATCTCTATTCAGCATGTCCCATTGCAGACCCGAGGCTGGCGACCCCTGCATCGACGTTTCCAATCCAGTTTCTTCTGGCCAAATTCCAGAACAGCAACCTCTATTCCAACGTATCTCAACGAGCTTCAGCTGCCCAAATATCAAACTACATTCTATTTGCCAGCAAATTGATAGTACGCCCTCTACTTCTGCACTCAGTCATGCATTTGGACAAAACACGCTTCCAGAGACGAAGCATACACCGGCCTGGCGTCGATTTTCTGGAAAAGTGAAATCTGGCAAACTGACGAAGCTGCCATACCGGTTCCGGACAGCGCAACGAACTCAGTGCACTAGTCCGGGCCCAAATTGTTCATCCATGCCCATGGGACCGTTGCATAATGCACAACTAGGCTCAACGTCCTGGCTTACTTCTCTGCCTCCGCATCTAGCCTATCTTGTCCCTCTCGGCTCCAATGGTACTCCAAGATTGGGCGAACAATTGGCCCCCTTTACTGGAGAGCTCAATAGATACAATCCGATGTGGCAGAACCTCGAACTCAAAGAAAAGCTCGCGGATCATCGCGAGGCAAGGCGGAAACCCAATGATTTTTCGAACGGATACGAGGCACTTCTAGAAGAATTCGAAAGTCTACGCAGGAGCTCAGACTCAAAGCTGACTCTGCAGGAATCAAGGCTCAATGAGTCTTACACGAAGCTCGAAAGCGATTATCTCAAGACGGTCGAAGAACTTGTCTGGTGCAAGGCCCAAGAGAATTGTCAACGCAAATTCACGGAACACTGGGCATGGCTGTACGAGTTGGAAGCAGCAAAGCTTACATCCGTACAACGACAACTTGAGAGCGCAATCTGCAAGCATGCACCTGATCTAGTTACAACAGGTCCGCAATGTCCTCTTAACGGGCTCACGAGCGATGCTAGCACTCAAACATCTATAGAGCATGATAGCTCACGAACGACGCCAAAGGATGCCAACACACAAACGGTAGTGGAGGATGTCATATCCGACATCGCCAGTAACAAGGCCACCGCGCCGGTGCCTCGAGATGATTTTGAGACTCTAACTTTGACACTTGAGGATTTGGAAGCGAATCTAGCCGAGCAAGGAAAACCAAACGACATAGATGAAGATTCCCTCTCCATTGTTGCTGGGAGCGTGGAGAACATAGACTCTGAGCCAGGAATCAACGGCCTCCCTCCCAGTTCCCAAGAGCTAGAATTGCTTCAGATGCGCTACAGCTTCTGTAGCATTCTCAAGGATATACTCGCGGGACTGAACAGAGTGGCAAGATACCATCCGGAAAATCCGGACGAAGATGTTCAGAAGGGTGGATGAAGCGGGAAGAGCGAAAGAGTGAACAGAGAAAGGGAATGGAGAAAGGGAATGAGTAGATGTTGTACAGGAACTAAGTAGCTATATAATAGATACGTCTTTGTTAATCCTTGCCTGTTAAGTCTCTTTGTGTGCCAAGAGGGCGGTGCCTATCATTGGTGTGTGGCGATCCTGGCTTGTGGCGCAAGGGGGGTCAGCCGCCATAAATTTGTGTCTACTCCGTAAAATGCCTCAATCCAAATGTGGATACCTAATTCATACCAAGAACTATCTGCCAACATAAAATAGTAAATTCTTGTCACGTCTCTTGTATCAATTTGGGTTTTGGGTTCCCTCCTAATGTTTGCTCGACTGGTGATGCAATTGTTCGAGTGGAAAGAGGGGCTGCAATGATTTCTCGAAACGACATGGCGCTGAGAAGGTCAGGCGCTATCAAGGCGCCCCCACCACCATACGAGACGACTGTATATCGACGGCTCTGGGCAATCGTCGCCCCATATGTGGATTCCAGTGACCTCTATGCAGCGTGCTTGTCTTGCCGGCAGTGGCACCAAGTCTTCAGTCCCTATTTGTGGGGAAATCCCGCAGCCAAGTTTGGCAGCGACAATGACACTGTCTATTGTAAGCACACACACTTTTCATAATTTTGAGGAGAAGAACATTTGATTTATGTCCGTATTTCTTCCATGACAAAAGGGGGTTCTTTGATTCACCTCGTCATTCAGATCACTAGAGTGCCTTCACTCCCTCAGCAAACTTGCTCACTAATATCCCTTTTGAATTTCAAATTCATAGTTATTCCCGTAATGGCTCCTTAAGACGACATTACTTACGTGTCCAGTGTCAATCACCAGGTTCAAGCGGCTTCTCCCATACGTCCGGCCTGATATTCGTCGTCTCGCACATACGTTGCAACTTCCCCCGGCGCAGCCTGAGTTCTATGGTGGACCACAGGCAGGGTGGCTTCGAAATATCCTGGACTACCTCCCCTGCTTACAAGCTTTAATTGTATCTAGACTGTCTTTTTTTGACCACCAAGCTCTTCAAACTTATCGCCTAGGAAGCGGACCTCATCTGCATCCCACAAAATACGACCTACGACTTCTTATTGCTTCGCGCTGTGAGAATACAACGGCCGGAAGCTTAGCAACCTCTCTTTCCTACTTCCCAGACTTAATGTACTTGGATCTCTCTTCGACGCAAGGCTCAAGGAGTCTCCTCGTGCTTCACGAGATCAGTAAATTTACCCAGCTAATCGTTCTGAGGATGCAAAACTGCGGGCTGAGAGACGGAGATATCAAAATGCTTAAGTTCTCGACAAAGCTTCGAAGTTTAGATATGAGCAACAACTACTTGACGGGAATTGGCGTGTCAGATCTTATCGAGCGCTTGCCAGATATCCGCCAACGAGTTGCCAAATTTGGTCAAGCTGCTACAGACCGGTCATTTGCAAGGTCTACACTACAAACCTTCGTTGGCGCTAAACTCATGAGCGGACTGGATGGGCATATCCATGTTGAGGATCATTATCCACCATGCTTTACAGAACTCTTCTTAGCGGGGAATCCCGTTACATTGGATGAATTAACTGCGATGCTCGCCAATCCAAGTCTACACTTTTTGGATGTTGGGTCGATATATTGCAGTCGACAGCCATCCGAGCTTGCGTCTCCAGGCTCTCCAGGGCCAGACCGTCGACGATTCTCTAACACAATAGTCGATGAGCTAAGTCCTGCGCTATTCACAAACGCATTTCGCAATATTTGCTCGCTGCGCTTACACCATTCTGTTATTACAAGTCAACCTTTCAGCGGAAAGGTTCTACCAGTTATCGAGCAATGTTTTGAGTAAGGATCCCAATCAGGAGGCAATTTATTCCATGCTTAATTTTTGCGGGCATCCAATACATGTAACTTATCTACTGCCTTTTCTGAGAAGGTCGAGGCACATTATAAGATATATCAGAGGCCTATGCTTTCTCTTTATTGATAAGCTTACTAACTCATTCATCAATCAGGTTACATGATGAAGATCTTCGTATTGAGCTAGATTCAGCAGAAATCGCTCCCATATTTGAGCTTGACGATACGAGCGTGAGATTTAATACACCTTCTACGCAATCTCACAACGAAACAGCCATTGTGCAACCTGAATCTCCGACAGCTGCCGTGGTGGAAGAGTATCCTGTCTTTGAGAGTCCAGACGATGTAGGAGCCGGAATATCACCTTCACCATCTGTTAAAACTCGTAATAGCAAGACAGGTCAAGCAGATGGCCATTCAGAAACTGGCGGTACGACAACTGAGAGAAATATTCCTCCGGAAATATTAATACCTCATTCTAATCACAGGATGTCTATTCGCGTGGATACGGACCATGGGCATCATATTTCTATAAACAGCCAACATCCACCGAGTTACGCTCCTCCTGACATCTCTTCTCAGCACATATCTCAACCACATCGTGCCTCACTTGTGATGAATGAAGAGAGGCCTGGAGCTGGAACTGCTTCAAGCGCAAATACGATAACAAGTACAAAACGGGTTATCGAAGACATAACTCAGCGCCGAATGCGTACCGCCAGTCGCGAGAGGTATCCCGGCCGTCTTCGGCCATCTATGCTACCAAACCTGGAGATTTTGACGTTGACCGATGTTCCCTCGACCACCCAGAGGCAAAACCTCGTCGATTCCTTAACAACATTTATACACGAGTGTGCAGAGGAAGAAGAATTGGCGGCGTTAGAAGATATGGAGCTTCACGAGAAAAATAGTCCCCATCCAAGGCAGTCAATCCCTAATGGGCAGTTCAAGCTCCGATGTCTTGTCTTAGAGATGTCTCCTGCTCCTGATCCCATAATGCCTGTTCACTCTCCAAAAGGCAAAAGATATAGTTTCACAAAATCCACTACTGAAGACCGTGATAGCGAAATGTTCATGGAGGCAAGCGAGAGCGATTTCTCTTTTTTTCGGGAAGACGATGGTGGACTGCTCGTCAGTGAAGGGAAGATCGATACACCTACAATGACAGATGGTGGGATGATATATATGGGAAGCCCTACAGCCAATGGGCACCCTGTAGATGTGATCTCGGAATTGGCTAGCTTTCGAAGAGCAAGGAGAATGATCTATGAAACTGCCATTCGAGTGGGGAGGCCAAAGCTTGATACTGCATTGTTGGGGCATTGGAAAGGCGAAATTAAGGTTGTGAAGGATCTCTCTGCTGCATAACCTGTCACGGAGTTTGGCTCCATGGGAAATTTTTTTTTTTGTAAACACCAGAGAAGCCCTCTGTCTGTCATTAGCTTTTGATCTGTATAAAGCGGACTCGTTTTCCAAATTATGGCATACTATTATACCCAATCTATTTAAGGTATATTTGAACATACGCGACAACATAAATATAGTGCAGCTATAGGCATCTGAAGTTAAAGCAAATCACTACAGACCTTTTTTTTCAACTGCGCAGACCAGCCGTCTGCTTCCATTTTCGTAATAGACATTTACATTGGCATCTAACCCGGCCCTTGACAAAACCAGGAAATATTTACATCACGTCGCAGGAAGCGGGGACTAAGACAGAACTGTATTCGTGCTAGCACAGTATCCCAGGAATCGGGGTTCGGAGGAACGATTACTGCAAATCTACGGAAGTGTTATAATTCGAAGTCCCGGACTGGCGGCCGATAAATCTTAGAAGCGCTTGTAAATCAAATCTGGGAAGGGTCGTTCTATAAATTTAGGGACGCGGAAGACTATTCCAAGCATTTTCAATACTAACGAAAGGGCAGGACGTCTCAATCCGGCCACAGAAGCCCATTACATACATCATGGCTGCATCGATACCCATCATCCTCTGCGGCAGAGCCGCCACCGTTGGGATACCAGTTATAAAAGGCCTGCTTCCCAAGTATGATGGTAGTTCAATGACACGAGCTTGAAGAATTAAAACAGTCTCGCTCACCGTTCACAGTCATCCATATGGCTCTCAGCGCAGAAGCCGGAGCGACTGATATCCCCATGATCCTCGACGGCAAGGTCCTACCTGCAACAGACCCTCCCAACCTCGGTTCTGGGGACTACTCGAAGTCTCCGGTGGCGGTGGTGATGGGTCGTGGGTATGACGAGGCTCAGATCAAACTGATGCGGGATGCTTGTAAGGACAAGCGGGGGATCAATTGGTTGCGTGCCGATCTGAGCGTGTCTGTTCCGGAGGCAGGTCCGGCATATTCGAATCACATCGTGGGCAGGATGAAAGCGTGTCTGGATGGGCTAGCTGAAAAGGGAGAGCTTTACGGAGAGGGAATGCATTTATTTTGATTTTATCTTCTTACGTCCTCATGAGTTGTGTGAGGGCCGTGATCATCCCGGTATTAGGCGACAGGCCTTATCAGGACGGAAACCCCGCGCTATCACCAAATTGACTAAACATCGCATGCGCCTCGACTTCTGTGAATATTCTGCGTCCACGGCCAGAGCATCTCCGGCCATGATATCTGAAGGAACGGAAACCCCGGCCATGGCCACACTCGGGCACGAAGAAGAGGAACGTCTTCTAGACGATGAAACCCCTCAATCCCCCGCCTCGGCCTATCCTAGCCCTCCCTCGTCCCTAACTGCCCAGATCGTATATTTCATGTCTATTCATTTCCTGCTTGCATTCTGCGAAATGATACTTGTGGCCCCTCTGATCAGGCTCTTCGAAGAATCACTATGTCTGTCGCATTTTGGGTTTCCCAGCGCCGGCGTGCCGGAGATCAGGTGCAAGATTCCGGAAATCCAGCAACCGCTCGCCACGATCAGAGGATGGAAGTCGATGTTCGATACCATTCCAGGTAGGTCTTCCTCCAGTATTATTGGAATTTTTGTCTAATATTTATTCAAGTATTGCTAGTTGCAATTCCGATCGGAAAATTGGGGGATCATCATGGTCGAAGGAAAATCATGGCTCTGTCCTTGATCGGCGTTGCTGCATCCTTAGTCGAAATCTTCGTTGTTTGTATGTGATTGCAATTATCCGTATCTTCTTTATTTAGCTCATTACCGCTCAGGCGCTTTCCCTCAAACCTTTCCCCTGCAGCTGGTTTGGCTGTCTTCTATCTTCCTCCTATGTGGCGGGGGTTTGAACTCAGCCTCGGCGTTCATGTGGGCCATGGCCTCAGAGTCCATTCCATCAAGTAGAAGGCAAGTCTATTCATGCCTTTATATGCTTTACTAACCATGGCCACCAGGAGTCATGCATTTTATTACATATTTTCAGCGTTCTATATTGCGGAGCTGCTCGCCTCGTTTCTCGCAGCCATTACAATCGAAATTTCGCCTTGGATTCCGTCAGGCATGGCTATGGGATCTGTCATCTTTTGTCTACTCCTACTTTGGCTCCTGCCAAGCCCAGTCTTGAATACGGACATCGGAAGCACGCGTCCATCGGAAGCTCCTGCTGTCGATGCTGCCTCTAGGTCGGGCGCCGAGAAATCCAGTGCCATTTCTACATTGTTCACTGCGCTCTCAAATACCAATGTTCTCCTAACTATTCCAGCCTTCCTCGTGGGCATTTTTAGATACACGACACTAAACGTTCTTATACAATATGCTTCGGTCCGGTTTGGCATCAGCATTGCGACTGGAGCTATGTTCTACACCGAGACGGCTCTGGTCAATATATTTCTCTTCCTCTTTGCGGTCCCTACGTTAACGATATACGTCCGCAAGAGGTATGGAGTGCAACCGCAAAGGATTGACCTTTTCCTTGTCAGAAGCAGTGTCCTTCTCATGTGCTGTGGATCTTTAGGTATTGGACTTGCTTGGTCAGGCATTCTCCTCCCACCAGGTAAGCTTCGACCATGCAAGCGTGACTCAAAGCATGGCGTGTTCTAACCCCGTGAAAGCTGTGTTAGTCTTTGCAGCTGGATTCGGGAGTCGGGTTTCAGCGCTCTCACTCGTGTCTTACTGGATATCAGACGACTCCAAAGCTACAATATATGCAGCAATCATCGTGCTGGAGAGTTTAGGCCACTCGATTGGTGATCCATCAATGCAACAGATATTGGCGGCATCCCTACGACTTTCTCCATTCTGGCAGGCTTTACCATTCTTTGTCGCTTCTGTGAGTACTTTGGCTGCAATAGTATTGAAGTAGTACTAATTGCATAGGGTCTTTACTTCCTTGCCGTAATATCTACGACTTTTGTACGGATAAACAGCTCGTGACTTACTCAATTTACACTGCGCATAAATCTCAAGCATGCTACTCATTCGGACGACATTCTTGTTCAAGGGATTGCTCTATTCATACAGGATTGGCCCATTAACACAGAACAAACAAGGCTGCAACGCCAGAGGACATATTGTCAATGGAGGTGCTCAACGAACTTAACAACATCATTGAAAACAATTCCCAGTTTATTGCACTCCACCAGCAGCATTGCAAGCGTCTTCTTGAGTCTGGCATTGGGCGACAGACACTCCAGCCAGAGTTCCAGCGTTCGATGCGTCAGCGCAGGCATTGTTTTGGATCTGCGACTAATTAGAATAGAGTTATAGTCATCTTCGCAAATCTACTTACAGAACAAGACCGTTGTATAGCGGCACCGATGTTAACAAAGGTGTTGCCATTTACGGTAAATGGACGATCACCGGCAGAGCTGGTGACTGGTGGAGGTGGGCCACCAAGATCACCAGTGAAAGTTTGGACGTTGTCTATTAAACGTCAATATCTGTTCTTTAAGCGTTTCATTTGAAGAGCGTTGGATAACTTACCACCGGTAGGAGTGGCAGCTTCAGTGGCAGCCGGAGTACTGGCAGGTGCAGACACTGTAACTGTGACTGGAGCTGGGCAGGAATCTTCAGATGCAGTATCAGTGGTTGTGGGCGCGGCTGCTGCGGTGGGAGCTGCACTAGATGCAGACGCTGCGCTTCCCGATGAGATTCCAGCGACTGCAGCAGTGATTTCATCCGCTGTGGCATCATCAACCAAGAGGTTCTGCGTGAAAATACAGCCCTCGACATCGTCTGCAACATCGCAGGTGTTTCCTGCGCCAGTGGTGTCGTCGACCTGATGCTTGTAAGTAGATACTTTCCCAAGAGTTAGTACAAAACTCACCGATCCGGGTGCAAAGGTGCCTGATAAGAGAGCCTCTTGAGGATCAGCACCTATAGATGCAAGTTGCTGGGCCAGTGCGAGAACAATTGCTTTGTTGATTGATGCTGCATTGGCCGAAGCGGGGTCTTGATGTTGCTGTACGGCTTGTATTTCCGGGTTCACTGCTGTCTCGTTGCAACTAACGCTTGCAAGACCAACCTTTCCTGTGTTTCTCTCCAGGGCGGCGTACATCAGTGCATCGGCTTGACCAGTGATATTCCCAGCAGCCTTGGCGTTGGTAAAGGCTTGATCAGCAGTTGCCTGATGGAGGCATTCGAGATTTGTGATAGTTCCGGCCCCGGCAGCTGCTGCTGCATCTCCTAGGAGACCGAAGACAGGATCGACAATGCCAGCTGGGTTGTTGAGTGCAAGATTTGCGCGGACGCCGTCAAGGAATCGATTGTGTGAGTGTTCTTGAGGGACTTCACGGCCGCGAAGCATGGCACGCGGAATGGAGAATACGTTCTTTGCTTTTGGTGCAGGTGCTGCCGCCACCAGGCCAAAGGCGATAAGAATCGTCACGGTTTCGTACTTCATGATTTCGTGAAGAGAATATGTATAGCAACTAAAAGGACCGGCCTAGGTTGAGAATAAAGCAGTAAAGAGTGTAGAGAAGCAAAAGTTCACAGAACTGGTAAAGAATGAGCTGATACTTGAAAAGAGAGTGAGGATGGAATGAAAAAAAAAGTCTGCAATCTGCTGGCTAGAGAGTCCTTATATCTCTGATCAGGCCAGCGGCTACCTGCCACATCAATTTGGATCAACCCATGCTCGGGTACGACAGCCCCTCCTACCATACCTAGTCTCGATCAATACATCAGACAAACCGTAGATCATACAGCACTTGTGTTTCCGGAGGATATTGCTCCATTGGAAGCACTCTACTGGGTGCCTCGGCTTTCATACTATCCTAAGTACCACGATTCCGCTAGGGCAGTTCGTGCCGGTTGTGGATATAGAAATGAGTTGAGATGGCTCGTCCTACTCGTAACATGGAACAGTGGCTGCGGTTTGACACTGCCAAAGGCCACGGAGACCCTGTATCAGACCCTGTCCTGGTAGGAAGTGAGGTCCTGATGGGCTCGAGCGACAGGACTGGTCAGTGCCTCATGACGGTGATCGGAAGTGACCGAGCCCACCCGGAGACCCGAGTGGGCGTATTTACGCGCGTCTTGACAGCGTGAGGATTTATTAGAGCAAGAGGTGCCGTGTGACGTTCGCCGTCTCATGTCGTGCTATCTCTAGGCGAGGACGTTCCTGAGACTTGTTTTGAGACATCCACGTAAATGAGCCGCTCGGATAGAACATACTATTGCCGCAAATGAGCGTCACAACACCAATTTCGCATCGTGTCTCCAGGACTTTTTCCGGGGGGCTCATTGACATTATAATCCAACCGATCCTCTCATAGTATACCAAGCCATACTTCTCATCGCGAGAATAACGTGCTAAGTCAAGCGATGCCAGGATACTAGCTAGGGTTTCGCGCACATTTCGATGCTTCTGTGCATCCTGATATCCAGAGTTGACGGAGTCGCACGTTTTCATGAAAAGCCCATGGAATTTCCCTGCAGTTTTAGATGCGCTGAATGCAATTATGGTGTGGGCGGATGTTTCTTGGAGATTGCTGGCGCGTATGCTTTGCATAACGCTGAGATCCGCATGGATAGACATCAGACGATTCTAATATAACAGTGCTCTTAAGTTAATGCATTGCCTACCAATTTAAAGCTTGTCCAGGAATATAATGGGCTGTAGCCTCAGCATACAATGGGCTCAGTGTGGGAACAGCAGACCTCCGGAGGATATTCAAAACGGGGTATATTTAGATCGACAATCAACTATGGCCAGTGGGCTGCGTGCGAAGGAACTACTGAGGCTTGATGCCTGAAAATTCTGGCTTAAATAAATCACGTCTCAGCACGTTCACATAGATCGGACAAGGACAGAGAGACAGAAACAATACCTATTGCATCTAGCCAAACAATGGGAGCCGCATGCCACACCAAGAGAGCCCTTGCTGCAGCCTTCAGCCCTTGCAGGTCTCCTACTGTCAGCTCTTCTCCCGAAACTCTTTAAATCACAACATACCAGTCAGTAGCTCCAGAACTTCTGCTTGACACCACAGTCAAGCTGTCCTCATTCACCTAAGACTTTAACGATTTATTCTCCTGCCAAATTCCTTAAATAACAGCATTTACCGCGAGGATGGACCAGCTCTTCAAACTCAAGAACACATTTATCGAATATCTCTCGCCAAAGCGTCGCCGCACAGTCGGCCCTGCTACCCCTCCTCATACTGGCGGTGCAGCTGAACCGTCATTTGTACCTACGTCAGAACCGGGAGATAAGAAAACCAAGGCTGCTCTAGGTAGCAGAATCAACCAAAAGTACCTCTCACCTTCCGATACAAGATTCGCCCAGGGGTCTCGTAAAAGGCCTCGTGAAGAGGATGATTTGGATGAATTAGCGGACGATTATGATGTTGAGGTTTCTCCGGACGAGTCGATCTCACAGATTACACCAGTTCAAGGGAGCAGGGATGATTCTGTCACAAACCCCAATTCTGATGAAGTTGAGGATAGTGAGGTGAGCGTAGATCGACCAGAAGATGAGGAGATCACAGCCGAAGAAAAGGTCAAGGAATACCTAGACAGACAGGCCGAACTTGCGCTACGAAAGGAGGCTATTGATGAAGTCAAGGCACAAGGAACTTGGCATCCTGACGAAGTCTTCCTTTTTGAAAGGCTCTCCATGCGCAGTTTCGAGGAGCTTTTACCAGCATCATGGCAGATCGACTTCCCTACACTTCCGGAGACTCTCTTTACGACGAGTCCAGAAAAAACTTTCATTAATTACAACTGCGGGTCAAGTTCGAGAGGTATGGAGCCTTATTCATCGTGAATGTAAATGGGGCTAACGAAATTATTAGGTGTCAAAGCCCTTCAGTCCCTGTTGAGTCTTGGTGACCGTGTCAAAGACAAGATCGAGGCTCATAGACCTTCTGAGCGACTTATGTCGAAAGAGATTGAGAGTTATATCAAATGGTCCCAAATGGATGGCGGCTTCAACAAACTACGATTTGTTCCAGTTTTGACTGTCGTTGCTGCCGCTCACAGGGAAGCCATTGACTCCATCAGCGCATCCATTACAGAAAAGATGGAAAACTTGGCCCAGAAGCACCGCGATGAACTCATACTTGAGGAGCCAAGAACCAATGAAGTTGGCGAGGTTGAAATATATTCAAGACAACCCCCTCTTCTTTACGGGATAATCGTCGCGCAATCTATGACTATCTTTGTTACTCTAGATTCTGCGAATTCTGAGGCTAAAATTCGGCATCTTGCGCATTTCGACTTTAAAGTTAAGGATATGAATGTTTGGAATGGAATCGCCCTAGCTATTATTGCCATTATGGCAAGGAACTACCTTATGTCAATAAAGGACGAGCTCGAGGTGGATGATCAAGAAAGCAGTGATCCAGACGCCTGAGTGCATGACGGCGGTGCCGCATGCCTTTGAGTGAAAGAGATATGACACAGTTTGGGAGACGAAGCTTCTTACGAAGGCGGAGTTGGCTCGGCTTAGATGATTTATGACGGAGTGGTTGTCTTGTTTACGGCCTCTTATTTGCTTTAAAAATACCCTTCTGCGCCTTCGAGCCCGGCTTAGCGCGCATTGAAAATAGTATGACATGAGTGCAGATATGTTCATGACTTACGTTTTATCTTTTTCTTAGACTGCTCATATCTATAACCCGTTGCCTCCAACTTGTGGTATAATTTCAGTGGGTGCCAGAGGACAAGATTCCCCGCAGCACTTCAAGTTTTGCTATAATACACGCCAGAGCTATTGTAATATATAATTGGACTTGCAGGCCCATCACTCATGTACGAAGCGGTCCAATTTTAATCCTCTAGAGCTTTCTTCTCTAGAGCCTGAACCGCACTATCCAACTCCCTGATCCGCTGTCCCACGCGAGTCTTCACCTCTTCTGCATCACTACCTTGTAGAGCCTTGTCATACAGCGCCTTCAGTGCGTCTAGTTCTTCCCGCGCCGCCGCCCTATCGTCCGCTCCGTACACGGATTTCTTCTCTGTCTCCTCAGCAGCGATCTCGAACTCGTCGCGTGCCGTAGCATACTGCTCTTGGATCTGCTCAATTATTTCATCTGCGCTGCTCTTGGTTGCGTATGTGCGAGATTGGCGGGTATAGGGGAGTATTGAAGGGGGCAGTGGTCTGGTGGGTTGGATCGAGTGGGGTTGGTTTGTAGAACTAGTGGAGAGTAATCTAGGGAGGGCATTGCATTTGCATCTTGCGCCGATAGATGTACGTGCCACTCGAGCCGGTAGACTTCTGAATGAATTCATGATGTTTGTTTGTGGTATGATGGGTGGGGAGAGGTGGAACGTTTAATTTCGAGGGCAAGCTTCATTGATGACGAAGAGGAAGCTTCAGCCACAGTTCCAACATGCCGACACCCCCTAGATCCCGCCACAACATGATATCTTCCATGCCGCAATGTCTTGCGTCGCAAATAACAGAACCACACCACTCCGATCAAATTCAACATGGCGAAGAAAGACGGAGATTCGCGCGCCAGTAAACCGGTGATACCGGTATCTCCATGGAATAAGGACCTGCTTGGGCAAGCAAAACGTCTTGCACACGGCGATCATCCGTTGGCGAAGTTTATACCTCCTGCTCTCCTGTTGTGTGATGCGCTGCTCTGCTCCCTGATAATATCAAAGGTCGCATGTAAGTTTCTCGTCCAGTCTACCCTCTGCATGTGCCGAGACTAAGGCCTGGTGTTTAAATAGACACGGAAATCGACTGGAAAGCGTATATGGAGCAAATCGAGCAATATATTGCTGGAGAAAGAGATTATACCAAGATCAAGGGAGCAACCGGACCTCTAGTCTACCCTGCTGCCCACGTCTACATCTACTGGGCGTTATATCGCATTACGAGTAATGGGACAAATATATTATTAGCCCAATACATATTTGGATTGCTATATCTAGGCACACTTGCCATTGTCATGGCATGCTACAGACGAGCAAAGGTACGTTGCTCCTCGGCCTTTCTACAGTACTGACTGACCGCTGCGTTTGCATTTCGCAGGCCCCTTTATACATCTTTCCAATGCTCATCCTTTCAAAACGGCTTCATAGCATCTTCGTTCTCCGCCTCTTCAATGATTGCTTCGCAGTCTTATTCTTTTGGACCGCAATCTACGCCTTCCAACGTCGGATGTGGACACTCGGAAGCCTAGCCTACAGCTTTGGGTTGGGAATCAAGATGTCATTACTCCTAGCCCTCCCTGCAGTCGGCGTTATACTATTCCTCGCAAGAGGGGTCCAGGCCAGTCTCACCCAACTGTGGCTCATGACCCAACTTCAATTTATTCTGGCCATCCCGTTCCTGCCGACCAACCCAATGGGGTATCTGGGCAGAGCTTTCGAGTTATCGAGGCAGTTTTTGTTCAAATGGACAGTTAATTGGCGGTTTGTTGGAGAAGACACCTTTTTGAGCAGAGAATTTTCCATCGCCTTGGTGGTGGGGCATGTGAGTGCTCTGGCACTTTTTGTAACTACCAGATGGTTAAGGCCTGCGGCAAAACCAATCGTTGAAATGATTCATAATGCGCTGAACCTGGAGGAACCACTAAAGAAGTCACAACACGCTGTTTCAACTCGAGTGTCGCCGAACTATATTCTCACGACATTTCTGACGGCCAACGCCATTGGCGTGCTCTTTGCAAGGTCTCTCCACTACCAATTCTATTCCTATATTGCGTGGGCAACCCCGTTTCTTCTGTGGCGGAGCGGCCTGCATCCAATCCTTCAGTATGGTATATGGGCGGCTCAAGAGTGGGCCTGGAACGTCTATCCTAGCACCAATACTAGTTCCGTGATTGTTGTCGGAATCTTGTTTGCAACCGTTGTGAGTATCTGGTGGGGCACGAGGAAGGACTTCCTGAACCACAAGGGTGACGGCGGTGCAAGCAAAAAGGCTGCATGATTAAACACCGAGGTATGGCTTCGAGGCATCTTTCATTCTTCTTCAGAGTCGGATGGAGGCATCATGCCAGCTCTTGACTTTTCGTCATCAGATTCTTCGAGGTATGCAGAGGATTTTGGAAATTCCTTCGGCCTATAGCCAGTAAGTCAGCAAACACATTTAAGCAATCAATTTGCACCAATTTTACCAGTATGACTCTTTCCTCCATACACGCTCATCGCGGACGACATTCACGATCTCCCCATCTATTTTATTCTCTCTTGCACTGGCCTCCTTGGTATCAATTACAACATAGCCTCCACGCTTGATCCAGATCGTGTTTCGAAATCGTGGGAGCAATTCGACAAGAACAGTGTTCTTTTCTGGAAGAGAGCAGGAATACAGGCTATTTCCTTCGGCCTTAATGACCCGAGCAATTGATTGGGTAGCAGTTAGGGCCGATGGAGGGGTCGAGGTTTCTTCAGCTGCGGCAAAAAGGTTGCGCTTTGGTCTGCCCATGATTGTGATGAGAAGGAGAATTCGAAGAACAGTATCAGGTGGCCGTTATCGCTGTGGGTCTGTAATGAAGGCTCTAGATGCTTACCTCTTGATCAGTTGATCAGTTAACTTTGCTCCTCATATGGTTGGTCGGTCAAACAAAATACGAGATTCGGAATTTTCATCCAGATAGCTCGGATCGGATAAACGTTCGCTACCCGACAATTTGCCGCCTCTTAACCCTCCGTCGCCGCGCCGAGATCTTTTGGCTTTCTCAGCAGATATCCCATTTTTACAACTCAAGATATGACTCTGATATGCAGGCGAGGTCATGTGGAGGGTACGACGCCACAAGCGATGGCGTTGACGAGAGATTATCAAATAAGCTCCTCAATCCAGAGGGTGGGATGCTAGCAACTACCCTGCTCCGGGCGGTTTACTTCTGACGTTTATCAGTTCAGGCGCTGCTTAAAAGATACTTAAATCAACTATTCGTCCAAATCCAAAGTGATTCGCACAGGCCCCTTATTCCCTTTATTTCCATACTATTTCATGGTGACATTCACACGCAATGGCTACAGCTCTTGGTTCTCTTGTTGAAGTGGAAACAGCAGCTAGAGCAGAAGAATACACTGTTCCTGCCGCTCCCAGCAGAGCATTTCCCAAATATTACCATGCAATCCCTCTCCCTCGATCTCAAGATGACATCGAGTTGGAAAATATACAGTGGGATAGGAGAAGGCCAGGTCATCCAGCGTCTGGTACGCAGACTCCTGGAACTCCAAATGATATCGAGATGAACAGCCCAGCGAGCCCTATGTTGGGTGAACTGGATGGGGTGGATGCTATGCAGAGCTTCTCAGACCCACCAATGAACAGATACCGGATGGCTACCGTCTGTCTGATCAACCTTGGTAATGGCATGTCCGACTCAGCGCCTGGTGCGTTGATTCCGTACATAGAGAGGTATTCTGTCTAGAACTTCCCGTAAGGATGATGATTTTGACTTGTAGCAGATATTATAACATTGGCTATGCCATCGTCTCTCTTGTCTTCATCACCAATGCAGTGGGATTCATCCTTGCTGCGTTCTTTGTAGACGCTCTAAGAGCAAGATTTGGGAGAGGTGGGATCCTTAGTATGCTGAAAAAGATTTGTCTTGAACTAACATCTAAATTAGCTAAAACACTCATGTTTGGTCAGGCTATCCTGACATGCGGATATATCACCATCGTCTGTACTCCACCATTTCCAATTGTCGTAATGGCATTCTTCTTCATGGGTTACGGCATAGCTACAAATCTAGCTTTGGGAAATGTCTTCGCCGCAAACCTCCAGAATAGTACAAAGATGCTAGGAATAATGCACGGTTCTTACGGCATAGGTGGTACCGTGGGACCCATAAGTAAGCATATGTTCAGAACATCTCGGACGGCCTCCCCTAATCATGCTGACTCTCCTATCACGTAGTTGCAACTGCAATGGTTACAAAAAGTGCTCTTGTTTGGAGCCGCTATTACTTATTGACGATGTCCTTAGCTTTGTTCAACCTTGGTTTTGCCGGCTGGTCATTCTGGAACTACGAGAGAGAATCCACTCCGTCATTGTTGACGGCATTAGAACAAACTGCTTCCCGGCAAAACGCACCATCTGGGGCAGTTAAGGAGCCAAATCATTTTTCTAGTATGCTACAAGCTTTAAAGTCGAAAATCGTGGTGTTGGGCTCGATCTTTATCTTCGCCTACCAAGGGGCCGAAGTTTCCATTTCCGGATGGGTTATATCTTTCCTCATTGCAACTCGACACGGGAATCCGTCTGCAGTGGGCTATGTCACGGCTGGCTTCTGGGGTGGAATTACCCTTGGACGCTTCCTGCTCTCTCAACCAGCGCACAGGATTGGCGAGAAAGTCTTCGTGTACGGCACGGTCATCGGAGCTGCAGTCTTTGAGCTCCTCGCCTGGCAGGTTCCAAATATCGTTGGGGATGCTGTGGCAGTTGCTCTTGTTGGACTTATGTTAGGACCGGTATATCCCTGTGCTACTGTGGTGTTCTCCAAGGCCATTGGGCGAAAGCACCAAGTTAGCAGTTTAGGTGTCATCAGCGCTTTTGGAAGTTCGGGAGGCGCTGTTGCACCCTTTGCGACTGGTATCTTAGCACAAGCAGTAGGCACATTCGTCTTGCATCCTATTGCCATAGCCTTATTTGCGGTTATGCTAATCTGCTGGTACGGCCTTCCGAACACCAGAAAGAGGACGGAATAAATAAGTGAGGTAGTGAAACCGGAGGTATTGGGGGGGGGGTGTTATCTTTATCGTGTTAAAACAAACTTTCTGGGAAGCGGAGCGCGGGAAGTTCGAAAAGTCGGCGAGTGATTTTCATAATGGTTTTGCGTACGATAACTGTTCCTATGGTGTGAGAATGTCGGTCAGATAATATTTAATATCTACTTCCCCTGTGGAATTTATATCATGTTCCTATAAATTCCGACGTGTAGTTTTAGTAATTCACATGTGAAGACATATTCTGAGGATGACGACAACAAAGCACGGATCGAATACTCAATATACGATATCTACCTCAGAGATTAGGGCCTCGATCAAGACATTTTATCATAGAATATTTCAATATAAACCCTTGTAGGGGGTCCGATATGCGGAGAAGAAAAGCTGAACCTCTGCAGGTGGGACACTTCATGTATGCCGGCTGTAACCGCGCCGACCAGCCGCGGCAACCAAGCTTTCTGGCCAAACATCCCGGTGCACATTGCGTCTCTCTGTATATGTGAAACCTAATCTCGCTCGACTTTACACCGGTGAGCACTGTTCAATTCGAAAAATCCTCAAATATAGAAAGATGGCCACGATTATGAAGGCTCTGCGGCCGGCGGCACAGAGGGCAACGATCTTGACATCACGACCTGCTGTGCGAGTGGTGGGGTGTTCGAGGATACATCAACAGTAAAGACAGCTCACCCCCGCATGCTATCATCTTCAATCTAACGAGTCCAATAGAGTAAGACCGTTATCGGCCACTGCCCGAAGATACAACGAAGCAATCGATATCAGCGATGTTCCCCCAACGCCCATCACGCACCTGTCAGAGATAGAGACGGCCATGGCAGATTCAGTGTCCAAATTTGCGAATGAGGTGATCGCGCCAAAGGTCCGGGAGATGGACGAGAACGAGACGATGGACCCCTCGGTGGTGGAGCAGCTCTTCGAGCAGGGCTTGATGGGTGTCGAGATTCCTGAGGAGTTTGGCGGTGCGGGCATGAATTTCACGTCTGCGATTATTGGTATTGAGGAGCTAGCTAGGGTTGATCCGAGCGTCAGTGTGATGTGCGATGTACATAATACGTTGGTGAACACCGCTGTGCTGAACTGGGCAAGCCCAGAGCTGAAGAAGAAGTGGCTGCCTCGATTGGCTACGAACACCGTTGGTAAGGATGTTATGCGGGAGTTTGAGAGTTGTTCGCTGACTATTTAAGGTTCTTTCTGTCTTTCTGAGCCAGTCTCTGGATCAGATGCCTTCGCTCTTGCTACCAAGGCTACCCGGACTGATTCCGGGTATAAGATCTCGGGAAGCAAGATGTGGATCACGAACTCAATGGAGGCAGAATTCTTCATTGTCTTTGCTAATCTGGACCCGAGCAAAGGCTACAAGGGAATTACGGCATTCGTTGTCGAGAAGGGAATGAAAGGGTTCTCTATTGCCAAGAAGGAGAAGAAGCTTGGCATCCGAGCAAGCAGCACATGCGTGCTTAACTTCGATGACGTTGAGGTTCCCAAGGGGAACCTGCTCGGCGAAGAGGGACAGGGATACAAATATGCCATCGGCCTTCTAAATGAGGGGCGTATTGGAATTGCAGCCCAGATGACAGGTCTCGCTCTTGGGGCTTTTGACAATGCTGTCAAGTAAGATTGAAAGTCAAAACTGATTTACTTATTGCTAACAAAGACTATAGGTACGTGTGGAATGACCGAAGACAGTTCGGCCAGCTGGTTGGTGATTTCCAGGGCGTGCAACATCAAATTGCGCAGGCATACACAGAGCTTGCTGCTGCCAGAGCGCTGGTCTACAACGCGGCGCGGAAGAAGGAGGCTGGGGAGGACTTTGTTCAGGATGCGGCTATGGCTAAGCTGTTCGCATCGCAAGTGGCCCAGAAGGTTAGTGGTCTGGGCATCGAGTTGATGGGAGGCATGGGATTTGTGCGTGAGGGCATCGCCGAGAAGATGTGGCGGGATAGCAAAATTGGGGCTATATATGAAGGTACCAGCAATATCCAGCTGACGACGATTGCCAAGCTGCTCAAGGCTAAATACACATCCTGAGCGGTAAGTGGGGATCAGTGGCGTCAGCTGTAAGGATGCATATTCAACTGCCCTAGGTAAGGGAATAGAGTCGCTTCAGGAGCACAGTCAATATCTGGGAGTTCTGGCAGGCAGTCGAGAGTAGAAAATGTTAGGGTAGTGGTGATTCCAAATGCCGAATTGCTGAGCCACAGGCACCATAAGATTCCATCAGTGCCCAAGGTCTCTAGAATGCTTATTGGAGACAGCTCCAGGGGTGCGAGAGCCCAAGATGTTGTTTGTTTATGCCTGCCGTGGACGGATTTGAAGGATCCGATGCTGCAAGAAAGCCGCTCGTAAAAGCTAAACAAACTGAAGAGCAGAGCGTGACAAAGAGTGAGAATACGAGGCGGCGGGATTTTTTGCCTCTCTCTCTCTCTCTCTCTCTTTTTCTCTCCTTCTCTGACCTTGGGTGATTACTGTAAGACATCGATCACTCGCATGGCTTCTTCGCACAGTTTCTAGGACTCTTACATCTAGCCCTTGGTTGGTGGGCCCCTCACTCAGCGCGCCCAAATAGATGACGGCGGAGGCGGAGAGCAGCCGAGCGAGCGAGACAGCCCCTCACTCCCCAAAACACACTCCACCACCAGCAAAGGATTATTGTTTGGGAGTCGCGCGTCTGCAGAGCCCAACCAGTAAAACCGCGGAAGAGAGCCGTCCAGGACTTCCCTCCTCCCAGGTTACCTCGCCCGTCTCTTGCGCAGCTCCGCATAGACCGGGAGACCCGTCTCCGAGCGACCACCAACAACAGCTAGCCAGCCAGAGAGACCACACAGACAGAAAAGGATCTAGCATTTGCTGCCTGGGGGGTATTTGCCCTTGGCCCTGAACCTTATTTACTGTGGCGGAGTCCTACGCTTATTGTCTCGCGGGCGGCGACGAAAAGGAACCCGTTCTCACGTGCGACAGTACCATATCCCTTTCCCTTGATTATTATTTCCAGCTTTGCGAGTCCAGCAACAGCCGGTGACCAAACCTGGTCGAATCCCTCTCCTTCTCTCCTTCTCATCTTCTCATCCACCTGAGACCCCGACCACCATAGAGAGAGACATATACCAGCGCAGGACGAGGTCGTCACAGAAGACGGAGTACTTAACGGGCACTGTTGAGCCCCGTAGTAAGGACAACCTCGCGGCTGCTCCTACCCCACTCCACGAAACCTCGACCCAGGGAGCACCAAGTGTCCCTGCAGTCCCGTCCTGTGTTCGCGGCGCCCTGACACGCGCCCATAGGATCAAGATGAATAACGACGACGATGCCCTCAACTCGGTCTACAAGAAGATCGAGCGGGAGCGCGCCCTGCTGAATGCCGCCTCCCAGATGCGGCAGCAGACCCAGAATGAAGCGGTCAGGAGCAGGATAGATACCCAAATGCGCGAGGGCCGGAGGAACATCCAGTATCTCGAGGAGCGCATGCAAGAGCTGCAGATGCGGAGGATGGGCCAGGGCCTGGATAACATGACACTCGGGTCTGGGAACAATGGCGCCCCTCCGTCTGGTCCTCGCAACGACAGAGATGGCCCGCCAACCCCACCTCCAAAAGACTCGCGAGGAGGATTTCCTGATACTGCCACAAGCGGGGGATATGGCACACTAGACTACAGCCATATTGGGGGTCACGGCGATATGATGCCTCCACGACACCCCTACGCGCCACCTGGGCCAAATTCTGCCATACCCAAGTCGCGGCCGAACTATACAAAGCTTGGTGAGTACGGCTCATTGTCCTGTGATCTCCTCTCTGCTAACTGCTGCTCAGATCTCATCAAGTACGATACGCCACACCTGGGCCCCCGAATCCAGCTTATGTTATCACAACTAGAATTCAAGCTCAACGTTGAGAAGCAATATCTGAAGGGCATCGAGAAGATGGTCCAGTTATACCAGATGGAGGGTGACAGAAAGAGCCGGGCTGATGCTGCGGGGCGCCGCATCGAGAGTACACAAAAGATCCAGATACTCAAGCAAGCCCTCAAACGTTACGAAGACCTACACATAGATATGGAAAGCGCTGCAGATGCACCTGATGGTAAGATTCTCTCCCCTCTGTGAGGTGGTACTCGTCCGTTAACATTGGAGAAGACGATAGTATCAACACGCCAAATATGCGGAAGCCCCTCACCGGGCAGCTCTCCATACGGATACTTGCTGTTAAGGACGTCGATCACGCAAGCACGAGTCGATTCGCACGTGGCCCCGAAACTTTTGTGGCTGTGAAGGTCGAGGACAATGTTGTGGCTCGTACAAAGACGTCCCGGGTGGACAAATGGGAGGCAGAATCCCACAGCATCAATGTCGACAAGGCGAACGAGATCGAACTCACTGTGTATGATAAGCCTAGTGACCACCCCTTGCCCATTGGCCTACTGTGGATCCGCATATCAGACATCGTGGAAGAGATGCGGAGGAAGAGAATCGAGGCTGAGATTAATAACTCCGGGTGGGTGTCTGCAGATAGGATGGGCGATGGTGGAATGTCACCACCCCAGCAGTTTGCTATCCCCTCCCAGCCAACACAATTCGGTGTACCCCCTCAAGCTGTAGGCCTCGGCCCTGCTAGCACTGGGCTTGGCGCACCGGCGCCCGTTGCCCAGGCTCCAGCACCTATTGACGCATGGTTTGCTCTGGAGCCGACTGGAGCGGTGCATCTTGGCCTTAGTTTCACGAAACAGACAAAAGACCGACGACCGTTCGATGTTGGACTCAACCGAAAGGGTGCTATCCGCCAGCGGAAGGAGGAGGTCCATGAGATGTATGGTCACAAGTTCGTGCAGCAACAATTCTACAACATCATGCGTTGTGCACTGTGTGGCGATTTCCTCAAGTACTCTGCGGGTATGCAGTGCGAAGACTGCAAATACACTTGCCACACGAAGTGCTATACAAGCGTGGTTACAAAATGTATCAGCAAGTCCAATGCAGAGACAGATCCAGATGAAGAGAAGATCAACCATCGCATTCCTCATCGTTTCGAGAAGTTTGCCAATATGAGTGCAAATTGGTGCTGCCATTGCGGTTATATCCTACCTTTTGGCAAGAAGAATTGCCGTAAATGTTCAGGTATGTAATGTCAAAGAGAAGATATCGAGCGTCTGAACTAACAGTATGTAGAATGCGGTCTCACCTGCCACGCCCAATGTGTACATCTAGTGCCCGATTTCTGTGGAATGTCTATGGCCGTAGCTAATGTAATTTTGGACGGCATTCGAAATCAGAAGCGGCGGCAGACGACGCAGTCGACCCTGAGCGGTCGGACCTTACGACCCCAATCTGCTAAACCTACCCCAAGCCTTGAACAAGGTCAGTTTACTGATACGCGGCCTGGCTTTGGTTCGCCTGATCCTTCTGTTGCGCCTCGAACAGGGTCTTTTGGGATGGCCCCCACATCATCCATGGAGGCTACCGAGGCTGCGAAGGCGATGTACTCTCAAGGTCAAGGCTCACCCGGGAGACCTGCTGGCCCCGAACGAACGCCTTCTGCGAATGCAGCAGCAGCGGCGGCGGCGGCAATGTCTGGCATTCGACCTCCGCAGAACCAGTATCCACTGTCACCAGCAGACTATGGAGCCCAGGTTGGCCCAGGCCGCACTCCTAATGCCTACGCTGGTCGACTCGACACCCAAGTTCAAGATGCCACCTACGGAATGCCTCCCAAGCAGGTCATGCCTTCAACACCGAGCTACAACCCTGCTGCGTATGCCGAAGTTAGTGGATTCCCAACCCAACCATATGGCCAGCCACAGCCTCAAGTTACTCAGCAGATGTCGCCAACCCAGGCATTATATGGCTCCCCCCAGCCGGCGACAGATCCTGGCATGCCTTCTTCACCAACTGCCATTGTACGTAAACCGACTGCAGCTTCTGAAACTCAAGATACTGGCCGACGTATTGGCTTGGACCACTTCAACTTCCTTGCTGTTCTTGGTAAGGGTAACTTCGGTAAAGTCATGCTCGCAGAAACGAAACAGACCAAAAAGTTATATGCTATTAAGGTGTTGAAAAAGGAATTTATCATTGAGAACGATGAAGTTGAAAGCATTCGTTCTGAGAAGAGAGTCCTTTTAATTGCAAATAAAGAGCGACACCCGTTCCTGATTAACCTTCATGCCTGTTTCCAGACGGAGACAAGAGTTTATTTCGTCATGGAGTATATTAGCGGTGGTGATCTTATGCTGCATATTCAACGTGGTCAATTCGGGACAAAACGAGCTCAGTAAGTCGATCGTGCTAAAATGATACACAACTCATGTACTAATGATGTAGATTTTACGCTGCAGAAGTCTGCTTGGCGCTGAAATACTTCCATGAAAATGGTGTCATATACCGAGATTTGAAATTAGACAATATTATGTTGACACTTGATGGTCACATCAAGGTTGCCGATTATGGTCTTTGCAAGGAGGATATGTGGTATGGTTCAACCACGAGTACCTTCTGCGGTACTCCCGAGTTCATGGCTCCTGAGGTAAGCTTCAGAACTAACGTACCTATTGATCGAAACTGACAAAAATAGATCTTGCTGGACAAGAAATACGGACGAGCTGTCGACTGGTGGGCTTTTGGTGTGCTAATTTACCAGATGCTTCTGCAGCAGTCGCCGTTCCGAGGAGAGGACGAGGATGAAATTTACGATGCCATTTTGGCCGATGAACCTCTATACCCAATCCATATGCCACGCGACTCTGTCTCAATCTTACAGAAGCTGCTCACCAGAGAACCTGACCAGCGGCTGGGCAGCGGACCAACAGACGCACAAGAGATTATGAGCCAGCCATTCTTCAGGAATATAAATTGGGATGACATCTATCACAAGCGCGTACAGCCGCCATTCCAACCTACGATCTCAAGCGCCACAGATACGAGCAATTTCGATTCCGAGTTCACGAGTGTTACACCAGTTTTGACTCCTGTGCAGTCTGGTAAGTTTTCATCCTATCATTTACTTCATTAGCTAATATCATGAAAGTGTTGTCGCAAGCCATGCAAGAAGAATTCAGAGGCTTTTCTTACTCCGCAGACTTTATATGAAGAACCTGTCCCGGGTGAAGACTTTTGTCCGCCATACGATACCCCTCGGTGCCTTCGCATTCCCGGTGATATGTGCTTTAGTGAAGCACAGATGCCCAAATCTTATCACTCATCAAGTGATGGGCTAGAGAGACCCCTGGGCTTATACCGGGACGGTAATAAAAATGAGAGCAACGGATATTGCCTCGCTGGAAATAGGTTAGAATCAATGGTTCTCTTGCATTCTTGGAGAGGACGGTATCTTAATGGAGGGAGGGGCCTTCTGCTCTTCGTAATGGTAGTCCAACTCTCATGACAATGAAACACAGTACTTCTAATTTTGCCCTTTTGTGCTTGTATACTTTTAACATTGACACACTCGTGATACTTAGCTACGGTATATCCCTCTTGCTTGCCATCCATCTGAGAAATTAGGACCATTTAACTTTGCGCTTGGCGAACGAATGCTCTAACATCACAGTGTAATGCAACACGTGAGATCATATCCGATGCTTGTAGCCATCACTACTGTATCATAGCAATCCACCCATCGCTTTCCCATTCCCATGCAACGGTAACATCTTTCGCACAGTAGCTAACTAAACTCCAACTCCCCACATCACCCCATTTTCTCTCTAATAACTCCTTCCAAACATGCACCACTTCTCCGCCAGTGCCCCACACTGAGGATTCAAACACTTCGTCTCCCCTTTGACAATCCCCTCCGGCTGCTCAAAGGGAATACACAAACTCTTCATACCCATGCTCGGGGCTCTTAGCTCTGCAGGACCCTCCATCTCGTCTGGTGCGCCCTTCGTGCTCTCCTTAATCTGGTCCTCGCACTTCTCTTGCAGACAATGCGGGATGACGACCACGTTCTTCGAGTCCAGCGCAGGCACCACCTTGTCCCACTCCGTCAGCACCAGGCGGTGCGAGCGGAACGACGCGTCAGCTTTAGCGTACATGTCGGCCTGGATCTTCTCGAGCAGCGCAGGGATCTCGGTGGCGAGCGCGGAAAGTGCAATGGTGCCCTTCTCGCCGGTGTCACGGCGCGCGAAGGAGACGACACTCTGTGCCGCGTCTTTAGGCCCGTATTCGAGACGGAGGGGAACGCCTTTGAGTTCCCAGTCGTTGAACTTCCACGCTGGGGTATATCCATCGCGGAGGTCGTAGTCGTTGCGCACACCGGCCTTCTTAAGCGTGCCCTTGAGTTCTTGGAGTTGATCATAGTGCTTGGTGCGGTCCTCGGCGGAGGTGTTCTTGTTGATTCCAACGGGGATGATGATCACCTGGAGCTTGGCGATACGTGGAGGGAGGACGAGACCTTTATCATCGCCGTGGATCATGACCATGACGCCAATGACACGGGTTGAAAGTCCCCAGGAGTTCTGCCAGACATGGATGTGCTTGGCGCCCTCGCCGGCCTTGGGAGCAGGGTCCTCAACCGTGATATCGAACATCTTGCTGAAGTTCTGTCCAAGACAGTGGGATGTCGCTCCTTGAATTCCTCGCCCATTCGAAGGGATATAGCCTTCGACAGTTGTAGTGTAGTATCCTCCAGCGAACTTCTCCTTGTCTGTCTTTCTGCCTCGCACCACGGGAACAGCGAGCAATTGCTCGTAGACTCCCGCATACAACTCTAGGATTTGCAGAACTTCCTCGCCTGCTAGATCCTCAGTGAGATGTGCAGTGTGTCCTTCCTGCCACAGGAACTCTCTCGCGCGGAGGAAGGGGGTTGTCTGCTTGGCCTCCCACCGTACCACACTGTTCCATTGGTTGAGTCGTAGAGGAAGGTCTCGGTGGCTGCGAATCCACTTCGAGTAGTATGGGTACATAACGGCTTCAGAGGTCGGGCGGACAGCGATGGGAACTTCGAGGTCCTTGTCTCCGCTGGGTACAATTATTAGCATTGGCCCGAAAGAAAATGGTCACACCAAATGAACGTACGCTTTGGTGACCCAAGCAAGCTCGGGAGCAAATCCCTCGACATGTTCCTTCTCCTTCTCAAATGACTTCGAGGACAGGAACATCGGGAAACTGGCCTCTTCGACGTCCATGGCTTCAATGCGCTCTTGGAACCACTTTCGAATTGTGGCCCAGATATACATGGAGGCGGGGCGCAAGATGAAGAACCCCGAGATCTCATTGTAGTACTCGATCATCTCGGCCTTGAGCACCACCTCCTGGTACCAAGCAGAGAAGTTCTCAGTTTTCTTTACGGTAATGCCAATGATATCGTCAGTCTTCTTGCCGCCCACCACGGCCACGCTCTGTTTTGCTGCTTTGGCGGCCTTCTCAGCAGCCATCTTGGCCTGCTTCTCAGCCTTTTTCTGGGCGCTCTTGGACATTTCTCCTGCTGCGGTGTCCGCCATGATTGCCGCTTGCCAAATGGGTTGGATTTATTTTTGGTGGAGGGCAGAGACTCGAGTTTTATATTTTTGCTCCTGATATTTGTGACTCGTTTTGGGCCTCTTCACCCACTTGTCTGACTCCCCGCCATTTAGTGTCTCTTCGCTTAAGAGATCTCAGCCTCGTTCCCCTGAATTGACGGCTGCCCAAAACGGAAGTTTGTTGTGTCCCGGGATTCAGCCACAATTAGATGATAAATATGAATTACTCTTCTAGCAGCCCTATCCTGAACTTATAAGAGTGACATCACTCCATACAAATTACTCATTGTCGGGGTTAGAGGCAAGGCGTTATGGCGCTCTCTAGTTAGGTACCATGCCCGAAAATGTGCATTTACGCTTGCAATAAGGCCCTACAGCAGCCAATTTGAGTCTCATAGCACCTGACTCACGGCTGCTATCTCGGGCCATTCCACTCCTTTGTATACTCTTCTTCTATAGTAAAAGAAGGTAAATTATATTGGCCTTGTAATTAAGGCCAACAAAGCTCTCAACATGCTTGCGTGGGATTCGAATTTGGCGCTAACTGTACACGGCTAGCGTACAAAGCTCGCTGCATCGCGTCTCCAGAACTGCGCGGAAGAAATTGTGAAGCTGGAGCGACAAACTTGCCCAGGAGAGAGCAACACCGTCGAAGCAATCCAACCAAGATGGGATCTCTTTTTGAACAACCACGGAATGCCGGGACTCTGTGTATGATTGTCCTATAACGACCAGGAATTTTATGTGCTAATTTCCCACAGTCCTAGGCGGCCAGAAGATCAGTGGTTCAGATATTCGAGATCAGAATGGTATGACAGCTTATTTCTGTGGAAGAACGAAAAGTAATTTCTTGAACAGTCTTGGCTACACAAGCTATCGCAAATGTAGTGAAGAGCTCTTTTGGCCCTAGCGGCCTCGATAAGATGATGGTGGACGACATTGGGGTAAGCCAAACCGGGCCTTAAAAATCTCCTAAATATTAATATCAGTCAGGATGTTACTGTCACGAACGATGGCGCCACTATCCTCAGTCTACTGGATATTGAGCACCCGGCGGGTAAGATTCTGGTTGACCTGGCGCAACAGCAAGATAAAGAGGTTGGCGATGGAACGACGTCCGTTGTTATAATTGCCGCAGAACTTCTCCGGAGAGCAAACGAACTTATGAAGAACCGCATACACCCTACCACCATCATCACTGGCTACCGTCTAGCTCTCCGCGAGGCTGTGAAGTACATGCACGAGAACATCAGCGTGAAGGTAGATCAGCTGGGCCGGGAGTCTCTGATCAATATTGCAAAAACTTCTATGTCGAGCAAGATTATCGGGTCGGACTCCGACTTCTTCTCAAATATGGTCGTCGATGCTATGCAGGCTGTCAAATCAACGAATAACAGGCAAGAGGTCAAGTACCCTGTGAAAGCAGTCAATATTCTTAAGGCACACGGAAAGGGAGCATTGGAGTCGATATTGGTAAAAGGCTATGCGTTAAATTGCACTGTCGCCTCGCAAGCTATGAAGACAAGGATCACAGATGCAAAAATTGCTATTCTTGATATGAATTTACAGAAGGAGCGGATGAAGCTTGGCGTCCATATCACAATTGACGATCCCCAACAGTTGGAACAAATCAGACAGCGTGAGTCTGGAATGGTGATGGAACGGGTGGAGATGATTCTTAAAGCTGGAGCAAATGTTGTGTTGACCACAAAAGGGATCGATGATTTGGTCCTGAAGCTCTTCATTGAGAAGGGAGCCATGGCTGTACGAAGATGCAAGAAGGAGGACCTCCGAAGGATAGCCAAGGCGACTGGCGCAACTATGGTCAGCTCCCTGTCTGACCTTAATGGCGATGAGAAGTTCGAGGCATCATCATTAGGTCACGCTGAGGAGGTAGTCCAGGAGCGGATTTCTGATGATGAGTGTATTCTGGTCAAAGGCACAAAGGCGCTCTCCTCCGCATCCATCATTCTTCGTGGACCCAATGACTACCAGCTGGATGAGATGGAGAGGTCTGTTCACGACTCTCTGTGTGCCGTCAAGCGAACACTGGAGAGCGGAAGCATCGTTCCAGGAGGTGGTGCGGTGGAGACTGCACTGCATATCTACCTCGAAGAGTTCGCCGGCACCGTCGGCTCTCGAGAGCAACTAGCCATTGGCGAGTTCGCCCAGTCGCTGCTAGTCATTCCTAAAACCCTTGCTGTCAACGCCGCTAAGGACTCATCTGAACTGGTCGCCCAACTTCGATCTAGGCATGCCTTATCGCAGCGGATTCAGGACGGCGATGCCAACGAGGATGAGAAGACCATTGCCAAGAAAAAGAACTATAAGAACTATGGACTTGACCTTACCAAGGGTAAGGTGGTGGATGAGATCAAGGCTGGTGTGTTGGAGCCGAGCATGAGCAAGATTCGCCAACTGAAGTCTGCTGTGGAGGCTTGCATATCTATCATGAGAATAGATACGTTCATAGTGCTAGATAATGAGACTCGGGGCGAGGATGATGGACATGGTCATTAAGAGTAGTCATTTACAAGTAAGGAATGAGGTCTAAACAAATTGTGAAGGATATTCAGATATTCGGGTCCGAACGGATGATCTGAATATCTGTAACGAGCGAGCGCACAATTCAAATAGTGTAGTTATATAAATCTTAGAACCTTAGACTATACAGTCAATTCCACATACAACACCAGTATTGAACTTCCCGTGATGAACCACTCGATCTTGTAACCTCTAACACAAATGCAAATGCTTTTTCTGGTGCTAAATTTTGGTTTGCTATCGGAGTAAATTGTAAGCTCAAGCTAGGTAACAATGGGGTTTGTAACTTTATCCTCCGAATGGACAGCGTCCGTGTAAACTCACTCCTGTCGCTAGTACAGTTCACCTCATCCTTGGTTAATGTCCATCTCTCGCAGTGGTTGTTGTACAATCTCTCTCGTGGCTTTTTCTTGGGTCTTACATTCTCCTTTGCGATACTCTGTCCACCATCCTCGCCCTCCTCGACCTCCTGGACCTTCTCGTGGTCATCCTCGTCTCCGGCCATATCAGCTCGCTTCGGTTTCTTCAAGGAGAACATCATGTTATGGTCTTTCACAAGATGCTCTTTTAGCTGCCTTTTGGTCATAAGAGTTGTCACTCCGCAAGTGGCCTGTACTCTATTACCTGATTCCATAGAAGCAGGGCATGCACGAAGCACGCTGTCCTTCTGCGTTGTTAGGTATATTTCGACGTGGGCCATATTCTTTAACTTGACATCGTGGCTATGCATTCTCACCGATATAGGAACATCCTTGTCGAAGAGACAGAACGGACAAAACGCAGGATGTAACCACAGATGACTGAACTCCAAACCAGCTAACCCAAACGGTTGCATTACATCATTGGCCTCGAGTAGGTGAGGGCCGAAATGATCATCCTCGGTAGACTCTGTGCGCGGAATGTAAACTTGGCAGATTTTGCACCAGAAATTCATCGACCCAGGAAGTATATCTTCGCCATTCGATAGAAGAACAGTGGCCACAGGAGCACGATGATGTTGTATCATATGTATGCGGTAGTCGCTAAGCTCTGAGAACATTAAGGAGTGAGGCTTGCAAACGTACTTGGATGTCGTCCGATCAAAGTGGTAACTCTTTGAGTGGGCTCTGAAACGCTGAGCAACAGACTTGGTTAAATTGCTTTCTGGTGGCAGGTAGTTATAGTTGCAATGTGTTGCGGGTTTATCGCAACCCTCCTGGGTACAAGCTTCTGCTGCTAGTGTGGTGGCTTGACCTTGCTGAAGTCTCTCGAAGGTATAACTATTCAGAGCGTTCCCCTCGCACAAATAGGCATGCCGAGCACTCGCAGACTCTGGTATAAGAGCTTTTCCACAAAATCGACAGTCCATGGTCCCAAGTAGGGTTCTTGGTTTGGGTAGAAGCGATCAGCGATGTGGTTATGGTTGAACATAATGACAAATGCATGGGATAGTGCCTCATCTGTGAGGTCTGGTGCGGTTGTAAAGGAGATCAGTTACTCCGTCAAAAAGCGAATGTCTTCCAATCGGGCGGAGACCAAATCCATACTTGTTTTTCCTCGACTTGCGACCTTGTATCTTGTTAATATCGTCAAGGTCAAGAACATCTTCAGCTAAGTATTCAAGTTGGACGTCGTCCATCGAAATAGTGTCGTTGGAAGAGGCCTCCCCAAGGTCGTCAAGGAGATGACTTGCGCCACTTTCACCCAGAAAATCTTCTGTATATTCTGCAAGCAGAGTTGGATCAATGGTTTGGATGTTCTCGTGCCGCTGTTCATCAATTTTCTCTATTTCAAGAACAAGCCTGTCCAACTGAGATGTCCACGGAAACATCTGGTCAGTCGATACTTCAGGAACTTCTTGAACTTCTTGTGGGATAGAGTCACGATCGTGATATTCGAAGCGACCTAACCATTCAGCTTGGAACTTTTTCCTCGTAAGGTATGCTTCTTGGGTAGTGTACCACAACTTGAGCTGCAGCAGTTTCGATAGTAGAGGATCATCGATAGTATGGACAGCGTCGAAAGATCCATACTTGGTAATTATATGGTCCGTCAAATCGCACTGTTCTTGCAGATTGGCCACAAGTTCTGGGTCTTGTGATATTGCTAGTTGTCAATAAAGCCATTACGTATAATATGAGCATCAAGAAGCATATATTTGCTATATATATAAACAGCGCGGCCTTATGAGATTGTTCTTGCAAGTCGAGCTAGATCGTTGATGACTGATTGTATAGAATCGACTCCACGGATATAAGAAGGCCTAGCGGGGGAGAGGGTGTAGCGGTAGTGGGAGCATGTGCAGTAAGGCTAAGAGCCAGTAGATTGGACGGCGTTATATCTACCAATCCAAGTCCGATCTATAGTAAGTTCGGTTGCAGCCAATAAGGTAATTGACCTGCTCTTCAGCCTTTAGAATCTCGGGATTTGCCTAGTATATCAAGGATCTTGAAGGTTACAAAGACACTGTTTAAAGCAGGGTCTTCCCGGACAGGAGATGCAGCGATACAAGATACTAGTGAATTAGATATCAGTCCTACCTGAGGTGTAGTTGAAGGTGAAGCAGAGTCTTAGGACAGTGGATGGTGGCATAGCATCAAATTCTGATAGGTTAGACAGCATCGATTCTACCAATCCTGTTTCTAGCATGGTTAAAACTATAGGCTAGGCTGGAGAGTATAGCTTCTATATCTAGGAATCTGAGATAGGTGATGCTATAGCAAGTGTTAGGAGGAATGGTATTTGCTTACTTGCTTGTTCCCTACAATAAGTATAGTTAAAAGGTAAACTTTCAATAAAGGAAAGTGAAGTGGAAAAGGTATGATTTACCGATAAATAGAGTGTCTTGATCCACCATTATAGCTAAAGAAATTGCCTTCGTTTACTTGCCTCTTAACTTCTTAAGTTATAAAGCAACAATACTAAGAACTTGCATATCTAGTAACTTCTACCAACCACCTTTATCAACTACAGCCAAACACAAAACACGCAAATCATTAACAGCAAAGATAGCGGATAATCTAAATCCTCAAACTGCTTCCAAGAAAGTTGCTACAACCCACATCGACTCATCCTTGGCTTCTGGTTTAGCTGTTATATCTGCACCCTCGGACGGCGTCCAAAAGCTAGCAACACCAGCTACCAAGCTACCAAAGACTGCGAAGGAATAGGATGTGCCCTGATATTTTCATGCTGTAATCAGATAGCATGCACAGAGGGATAGATAGACTACGAAGCATCAATATCCTTCCGCTCGCTTGTTCATGTGTAGTCACCTAGACACAGCCTCAAGAAATTATCAATTGTTTTGGATAGATATCGATGATCTTTTGTACAACGGCATCATTCCCTTCTACATGTTGCAAAATGCCATCACGTCTACCATATTCCCCTATTCTTGACAAATGAAAAACGTCCTGGGTGTATACAATCTAACCGATCACCAATGCGTTCTCCTCGGGAAATTCATATTCTGGGATGTCGAGGTTCAACGGTGCGGGGCCTTTTCTTATACGGCCGGAAATATCGTAGTGGGAGCCATGGCAAGGGCAGAACCACCCTCCGTAGTCACCTGCCTCACCGATAGGCACGCATCCCAAGTGTGTGCAGACACCTAATTACATCAATCAGAAACGTTTTCAGACAGAGCAACCGGGGGTGTATATTTTGGCATACCAATCATGATCAACCATTCGGGCTTCTTGACACGATCCGCGTCCTTTTGGGGGTCTCTTAGGGCTGTGATATCTACGCCTTCGGCCTCTTGAATCTCTTCAGCTGTGCGGTGGCGGATGAAGACGGGCTTGCCTCGCCATTTGATGATCACCTGTATCCATCAGTATCCAATTCCCTCTCTCCTATCAAGCTGGCGCTACGTACGTTCTTGCCTTCGGGAATGGTCGACAGGTCGACCTCGACCTTAGCCATGGCCAAAACGTCTGCGGAAGCGGACATGTTCACTAGGAAATCTATGCAAGCAAAGAATTATCAGCAATGCATCCCAATTGATCTTCTCTACCCATCCTCTACCCCATTTACACCCCATCTCATCCATCTGCAGCTTCTAGATGGCGCACTTCAACCATTCTCGTCACGTACCTTGCACAGTGGCTTTGGCCCCAGCGGCCGTCAGAGCTCCCATAGTGCCGACCATGAAGTACTGGAAGACGAGGTTGCTATTGGCGCCCTTGCGACTCCGGTACTTGCTGAAATCCGGGATCTTAGTCGTTGGGCTGTTGCCCATTCCCTTGAAGGGCGAGTCGAAAGACGACGTCTCGCTCCGACCTGTCGAGAGCAGCGCGCGCGCCGGCAGCGACATCGACGTGCGTGGCACGGCACGCAGCAGGGTGCGAGAGGCGGACGAGAGGGCGGCCATTGCTGCGAGCGCGGGGTACGTTGCGGGACAATTGGAGGTTGTGGTCGATGCCGGAGGAGAAGAAGTTGAGGTGGTGTCGGTCGCTTGGGTGAAGCTTCGAGGATTTTGAGAGGACGTCGGCAAGGAACGGGGCGATTGGATTTGCCTGTGTGTCGGTTGGTCAGAAGCGCGTTGGCGCCGTCGAGAGCTGCACAAAATACAAAGATAATTGTACAAAATACAACAACTCGGAATTTGGGTGCAGTGAAGTGTCGAGGGCACTTTTGGTATGTGGAAATACTATTAAACTTGTTGAAATATATGTATACCTCCCTGTTGTCGATACTGGGCTCATCTCATGGGTTTGAAAACTTGCAAACACCACCACGATATATCACAATACAAAATAACCTAAATTTTTGGAGGTCCCTTGTGCTTTATTCCGTTCTATATTCCCTAACTAAAGCCGTTGTCCGTTTGCCCCATTCCTAAAGACCTCGCCACAGTTGCCGCTGCAGATCACCATGCCGTCTATAGGTCTATTCGATGCTGCAATACCTTTTAAATCCAGGAACCAAAATCTACGAAGTAAGGAAATCTTTTAAGAATCCCCTATAGCCTTTCCAATATATATCTGCATAGAGGAATACTTAACCCTTTTTACCCATTATCTAGTCTTTAGCGCTCTCGGCCGAGACCTTCTCGATAGTAGTGTTACCAGACACAATGTCCTTGACCGTTGCCAGGATAGACGACCAGTTTTCGAAGACAGTGAAGGGGACTTTCTCCCTTATACAATAAGTAATAAGATCTACTCAGCGTTAAAATTGTCTCTCAACAGTGAGCTATACTCTTACCATGCCCTTTCTTTGCGAAGAGTAGATCAGTCTCCTTGGCCGCCGAGAGGTCAGATACACCATCTCCAGCGTAGAACATTGTGGGTCTTTCACTGTCAGGAAGACTGGAGTACTGGCGCAGCTCAATGGACTTGTCGTGACCGAAATGGCTGTCAAAGGGATTAGCATCTACAGGTTCAGGAACATAACATGGCAATTGAGACAGCGCTCACCTGTCGTCATGGAAAACGATCTGCCAGCCACCTTCATCGTTGATGCTCTTCCCATCTCTGGGCGCAACATCATTGCTGACAATCTGGATATCGTCTGCGTCCTGTCCCAACAGGTGCACCAGCAGCGCTCGGATAATGGGTACCATCCCGCTGCTGATGACCACCACAGGCACATTGTTCTCTCTGGCCCATTGGTAGAACTGCTTGAAGTAGGGATCCAGACTGATATTCTCGCACAGGGTCTTGATGCACTGGTCGTAGGGCGTCTTCACCGAGTCCATCATGCCTCGGAAGGAATCTCGGAATGAGATCTTGTCATCCAGCACGTCCCGATTGCCCTGCTTGCGCAATTTCTCACCGTACCCGAGATTATCGGTGAGGAAGTCATTGGAGTCTCGCTCGGTGATGGTGCCGTCAAAATCAGAGAAGAAAATGAACTTGGGGTTGGTCTTCATGGCCGGGAGAGTCGAGGGAGACATGATGGGCGGTCTACGAGAAGCGGGATTTCCGGACAGAACGGGGAATTGAAGTTGAAATCTAAAGATAGAGATACAGGAGGAAGAGAGAGGAGGAGAAGGAGAAAGAGAATAAGAAACCCAGGGAACTCCCAAGTGTGCTTTAATCCCTCGTCAGGACATTCAATCCCTCGCGCCGTGAGTCCAATTCCATCCGTCCTTCATGGTGGAGTAAAAGTCAAGTTGCCCCACCAAAACGAAAGCGGTGAAGAAGTTCGGGAGGTGACGCCGAAATGCCAGGGGCCGACGATGATCCGAAATGCCTCATGGGATTACTTTCCCCCAGATAAACAATTCCAGCGACCACAACCACGTCACCACCTCGTCGCCCTCACCGCCCTCCTTAATCTCCCTTGGCCATGAAGCCCTTGGCCAGAGTCGCCCCACGACTCCTCTTCGAGCCCATTGTCTCCTCCACCGCGTCTCGCTCCTTCGGCTTGTCCAACCATCCCTCCATCCGCGCATCACCATGCCGCCAGTGTAGAATCCGCTGTCAGATCAGGCGGTACGCTGATGATTCCAAATCTGCTCCCGCCACCGCCTCTTCAAAACCCGCAGAGCCTACGCCCATCTCACCCATCCCGGAAAATGTTGCCAAGGAACTGCCTTCCGCCGCAGCGGACCGGCGCAGCGCACTGGGGAAACGCTTCTCCAACGTCATGGATCAGCTGCAAGGCAACATCTTCAAAGCCTCGCAACGTCTTAATGATCTGACAGGTTACTCCGGCATCGAGGCCCTCAAAGTGCGCATCGTGTCGCTCGAATCACGCGTACAGGCTGCACAGGAGGGAGTGCGGAGCTCGCGCCAGACGTATAAGAGTACCGTTGCTGATCGCGCCGCTACGCAGAAGGAGGTAACTGCATTACTCGCGCGGAAGGACAGCTGGACGCCGTCAGATCTCGAACGGTTCACGAGTTTATACAGAATGGATCACACGAATGAGCAAGCAGTGCAGGAGGCGGGGACGCGGCTTGTGGATGCGGAGAGGGAGGCTGAACATGCAGCGAGCGAGTTGAGCAGGAGTATACTCAGCCGCTACCATGAGGAGCAGATCTGGAGCGATAAGATTAGGAGGATGAGCACGTGGGGCACTTGGGGGTTGATGGGGGTGAATATATTGCTATTCTTGGTGTTCCAGCTTGGCCTCGAGCCGTGGAGACGGCGCAGGCTCGTTCGTGGGTTTGAGGACAAGGTTAGAGAAGCGCTGGAGAAGGATAAATTGAGCCAGGCTGCTGGACATAGTGGAAAAGTGGAAGAGATACCCCTGGATGATATTGTGGAGGCAGAAGGTCAGGATCTAGAGACTAGAGCCGACAACCCACAGACCTCTGATTCGGCCATGGATGCAGTGGTTGCTACTTTACGCCAAGATTTGGGTCAATTGGAGGAGGAGGCTACCCTGGACAGGGCAGAGATGCATCTACCTAGAGCTCTTCTATTGGGGAGACCGGAAAGTTGGAAAGCTACAGTGCAGGACTTATTCAGTGATAGAGTTATATCCAAGCGAAAGCAAGATATAACATTCATAGCACTAGAAGGCGCTGCAACAGGAGCAGCGATAGCAACGATTATCGCAACCCTGATCCTTCGCCACTCATAATGGATTGTATAATTGCCTGTAGATATATAGAAAAAATATTATACCGACATTTTTAGCCTATCTTTAATAGGCTCCTGGTCTCTTGCTATAACTTGGCGCGGGAGCTAATTCTGGAGCCTCCATGGCAGTTAATACGGGTGTGCTCGCCTCCAGGGTGAAGTCTGTCAGATGTGCACCGTCGGCCTGCTGCGCCCAGAGCTCAACAGCAACCCAGTTCTCGCCATAGTAATTCAAGATGCCTTTTCAGTAGTCAGATTTGATATATATTTCTAACCCGTAAGAGTGCATTACATACCTTGCGGAACGGGGTATGAAGATTGTGGCCCAATATTATTAGTATACTTCCCGAACTGATACCCATTCACCCATAGTTGGGCTCGATAATCTGCCACAGCCCCATTGATTGTGGTATTTCCAAAGTTGAACGTCAACGGGATGTCATAACCTTTCGGAAGATTCAAGTTGAAGCTAGCTTGATAGAATGCAATACCGGCTCCAGTAATGCCAGTTTCTGGATTTCCAGAAGCCCACTTCTGATTCGGCGGGTTTGGTTGCGTGAAGCCTTGACGCTCCGCATACAGACCACCCTCATTCAGTGGACCACGGACCTTATCGACGTACGATTCTCCGCCAAGGTTCCCAGTTAGCTTCCAAGTGATGTCGGACTTGCTTCTACCGCTGAGCTCGTAGTTGAGGATACCTCGCGGGTCCTTCATTTCATCAGTTCCCAACACCCAATTCTCGTCCAGGCCATTATTGTCCACAATGATGGTGAACACATAGGATTTGCCAGCAACCAAGTTGGGAAGAGTGTACGTAGAATTATTGGCCGATGAAGCATCAATTCCAGGCCATGAACCAATGTATGTGGAATTCAAGAATACACTGGAACCAAATGCCGATCCTCCTTGAGTGGTGAGGAAGAGGCTTGATTCGCCTCCTTGGGCTGTAAACCAACCTCGGAAAATTAAAACACCCCCATTGTACCCATAATCAGAGCCAAAGAGTGATGTTGGGGTCAGTAAAGAAAATACTGTGTTGTTAGATGTGGTGTGGTCAGCTGCGGTCCATGCAGAATCGTCGTATGTGGATTGAATTTCTGGCAGATTATCCACGTATTTCCAAGACAGTGATGATAAGTCGGGCAAGTTCAATTTAGGAGAATTATAGTTAAGAGTGGATGACCATTCCCCAGTAACGGGATTGGTTTTGAAATTAACGTTCCGGCCGTTGAAGAGCAAGGTTCTTACGCCTGCAGGCGCCCCGAGAACATTAAACGGTACTGTTGCATTGAGATCACCCACGATGTTCAATGATTGACCCTCGATGGAGACCGATCGCACAAGGTATCCTGCTTGAACAATCACGGATTGGGTATTTTTAACGCTCGAAGTATAAGCACCCCAGTGGTCGGCCCGCACAAAATCGGGGACCCAGTAGTTATAAGCTGTATTTCGGTCAAGAACATAGACCAATAGGTCGCCAATCTTGACAACGCGGCGCGTGGGAGAAGTTTGCCAGTTAATAATGGTCGCCTTGCCAGTACTCTTGGTAGTAACGCCGCTTCCTTCAATTACTTGTGCCGGGCTCGATCCAACAACTGCCAATTCGTGTTGTTCGTCTGGCCCACCATAGACCACTAAGACTGTGTTCCTCTCAAATTTCTTCCACGTAAATATCTCCGCTGTTGAGTATAGGAGAGTGGTACCACCGAGATCGTAATCAGTTACGTGCCATTTCGAATCTCTGCCACTAAGGGTTAGGCTTCCACCTAATTGTGGGATGCCATAAGCTCCTTGGCTTGTTGCGAGGTTTAGAGTGTAGGACACCGATTCTGTCTGTTGGAAATCTGAGTGTCTAGCAACGTAGAAGTTTGTGGCTGATCCATTGCCAAAGAGAGGAGTGATAAAGATTTCGGCGGAATCAGCATAAGTGGAAGTGGACGCAGTGCCAACAGATGCCGTCAGATACGCTGGACTATTCAATATTAACCGATATTCTCCCTTGTACTGTAACAGCCAGCTAGAGAGCTTTAGAAGGAACCCTACCTAACTTTGAGGAAATTTGCTTCAAGCTTCAACTCGCTATACTTCTCACGAATAATTTCGCGATTCTCGGTAATTGCGGATCCGTAATCGTATGAAGTGTAGCCACCTATACATGTTAACTTATACGTCGATGCGTGGTTTTTGGCAATGCTTACCAGCATGACCTAGGTTGCCCCAGTTCGTCCCTCCGTCTGTTCAGATTTATCAGTCAAGTCCATATAAATATTGCCTTAGATGCTACCATACATATCATGTATATATTCAGCAATTCCACACCTGACGCGAAGTTGTTCTTATAGAATACACGCTCGAACTCCATGTTTAGAAGGATAGAGCATTGGTCGAAGCCCTAACTATAGTCAACTTTTAAGGTAGCTACGGAGATATTAGGTGAGAAGACCAACCAGTCCGCCCCAAGGATCGAAAGATCCACCTTGGAATTCATCGATGGAATAAAATGTCGACGGACTCTGCTCTTCGTGCAGAGTATGAAAGTTTGTTGGAATGGATCCAGCAGGCCAGGCGTAAGGATGTGCGCAATCAAAGCCAAGGGGATAAGAGTCATGCCCGTATATATCGACATCTCCCTCCGTAGTCCCGTCAACAACATATCCAGGAGCGAATATTCCTTGTGGAACTGGATGATATTAGCCAGGCTTATGATATGGTTAGGTGCACTTACAAGCATCATTGCTAATCAGTGGTACCACAATTCCCGCATCTCTCAATTGCTTCTTGACATAGGCAAAGTAAACTGGGTCAGGATAACCTCCCGTAACATGCCCATTACCTCCCGAGTATTCATTTTCGGGCTGAACTAGAATGACAGGACCTCCATTTGTAATCTGTGCTTTCGCAATCGTTGCACCGATGTTCGCCACATAGTTATCAGTGGCAGCCAAATAATCCGGTGCTCGAGAACGAAGTTGCCCTCTAATCCTTTGCAGCCAACCCGGAAATCCGCCACCACTTGACTCCGCATTGATATATGGGCCGGGACGAGCAATTAGAAAGATGCCAGCTTTCTGAGCAGCCTCGAAGAAGGGCTCAAAAGCAAACACGCCGTTTGCAAGATAAGTCCCTGGCTCTCCCTCTAAGAGTGCCCAATGGACGTAGAAAGACACGGCATTGAATCCCAGGGACTTGATTTTCTGAAAGACATCAAGCCACAAATCAGGTACGGGCAATCGGTATGGATGAAACTCGCCGCTGAACACGAAGATGCGTTCACCATAAACCATTAAAGAATGTTCATCATACGTGACCTAATTGAGCGAGGATAGTCAGTAAATCTTATGTACAGAATTCTATCTCCTAGATTCAACAACAAGGATCGGCCCATATGATGTTTGATGAAGAGTTAATACGAACAATATCTTGAAGCCCGTCGGAATCCCTTTCGACGGTAATCCTCTGTCCGCCAATTGCTAGAGCAACAGCTTGAGCTGCAAATGCAGCAATCGTTAAGGCACGTAGGAGCTTCATTTCGAAAAATTTACAGCACTAGCAACCCTGATTCTAAGGTCATTGGGGAGAGGGTCTGAATTTATACTATAAGTAGCGTAACAGCTTAAACTTACCAATAACAAATACTACAAAGAAATTATTGCACATTTTTACTCGGCCGGACAAACTATTATCACAAATACCAACAGTAAAGATGCCGAGCAATAGAAAGTGCCAAGGGTGTGAAGCGGGGTACGCGATGAAAGCTCATCGGAGCTTTTCCTTCGGTATAATGTTGGTGTTGTTAAGATGATGCTTACAGTTAGCCAAACCTTAGCTACATGCATGATCCCATAATTAATCGAGGGGAACCTGCCCACGGTATTTGCGCGCGAATCGGCAGATCCCAGCGGTGGCACAATTATCCCTCCATTGATTAACCGCATGCTAATTAAAAATGGCAGGACCTGGTCTTGGGCTGGGCCCGCGCAATATTCTCCCTTTTCAGGCTTGATGGACGGAAAACAAACATCTGCAGAGAAGAAAAATGGGCCGAATTACATAGCATGAGCTCATACGCTGTGGAAAGCAAGACAGCGGAAGAGAAGGAAAGTGCAAGACGCAGACAAAAATGGGGTAAAACCAAGGCAATCTATTTCCTGGTTTAGAATCGTACGGCGCAGCATGGGAACATTTGAGTCTCGACTTCGAGAACCCGAAGGATCGAAGGCAATCATAATTAGACGTGTAGCACTTAATCTCGCAGAACAGCATGAGGCTGAAAAAGATGTCGAAACACGAAACTGGCAGTCAGATCTTAAATTGATGTCCAGCAGAGACGGAACCCCCTGTTGACGGGACCTGGACGGGACGGGAGTTCGTAGCTACAGCCACGTGACTTGCAACTCTGCCGAAATCCCAGCCAGAACAACTTTTAGTAGTCAACCTTAATATCAAGCATGGCGGGCACAACAATGACAGCGCCAATGCTGCGGAGATTCCTCATGCCTTCTGTCGGGATGCCCTTCCGTATCGCAAGCAAGGCTTCGGCACCGGCACTTCAATTGGGGCGCCAGTTTTCGTCCACGCCAACGCCATCCACAACTCTGAACCAAGTCCGAAAGGTATGCTTCCCCTTGGAGTAATCTGCTTGTCTCCGTCAGCTGGGAACATACTCTAACGTACTATGCAGGGATGCCGATCTGAGCAGCGTGCGCGGAAGCCCATCAGTCCTGCGCTCCGAGACGTTATGGCGCCGGAACTCAAAGGGGTATGTCTGAAAGTCGGGATCACGAAGCCCAAGAAGCCCAATTCAGCAGAGCGGAAGACTGCGAGGGTGAGATTGTCAACAGGGAGAGTCATCACCGCGTATATTTCCGGAGAGGGACATAATGTGCAGCAGCATAGTGTGGTCCTTGTCAGAGGAGGAAGGAGTCAGGATTGTCCTGGTGTGAGATATCATTTGGTGAGAGGGGCCCTTGATTTGGTAAGTGCAAGATTTCTCTTTGAATTGGTAAAGAGCGGCGTGTGCGACTCATAAAGAGGGCTGGCTCTAAGTGAGAAGGCATGGCTAACGCAGATTTATTCAGGGTGGCGTAGGAAATAGAGCGACCAGTCGATCGAAATATGGCACAAAACGACCCAAGAAAGCTGCTACTGCTTAGAGAATACTGCTTCACGCAGTTAGATTCATAGCTTCAAATATTGGCGTTAAGGCTTGTATAGGTGGAGATGTTCAACTACATCTTATGTGTCAATAGCTATACCATAGCATATCAATTACAGAACATTCAATATGAAATACCAAGATAATCACTGGTGACGAATGGATATTTTGTGCATAGCAACATTGGAGTGCGCTATGGCTGACCTCTATTTTACATACCCCCTGGTCAAAGATATGACCAGTGTTGACCTTGTCACCCAACGCCCCCTAACTATGCCCGTGAAATATAGCAGCCCTTTCGTTCCTAAAATATAGCCCCCCCCCCCCCTCCCTCACGTAAATGCTTTAGTCATAGTTTTATTAATTCTGACTTTCCCATCCTGCTGGCTTTGTCATGCTATTGATATCGAAGTAACGAGAAGTGCCTATCGATCGTTAGCAGCGATTTACTTGAGAAGTTATCTCATATTCTTACAGGAATATGACTTCCAGTCAAAGTTATCCTTGGGATTGCAATGGCACTTGTTCTCGAGCCTTGTCTTCTCACTGGTCGGGCAGTGTGTGAAGGGAATATGGTAGTAGGCGATATCATCGAAGAAGTGGATTTCTTCCTTCTTGAGAAGGAGGCTAGCCGCAATGGAATGGACTGGCGCATCTCCCCAACGTTCATAAAAGAATCCACCATCTTGGTCGAGCGATTCGAAGTAGTCCATGTACGCCTTGGATCGAAGCCAGTTCAGGTTGCCAATTTCAAAATTGGACCACTATTCGACCAGGTCAGTACTACTCTATACAGCATTGACATGAAGACCTACGAAGTGGCAGTTATTGTAGGTGTCTCCTCCATCGTCACTCAAAAACCCCATCGAGTTACCCTCGGCAATGTGCTCAGGATGAGCTTTCATGAACTTCTTTGTGGAGTCCCACAGGGTAGGGATCGTCTCCAGGTACTCGTATAGACTCAAGACAAAACTATACTTTTTGTTGTTGTCGGCCATGAGCTTGAAAGGATCATAATCAATGTCGCAGAACAGTTCGATGCTGGGCTCAACTCGCCAGTACCATTCGTAGTTTAGCATTGGCTTCTGTCGGAAGAAGAATCCAGATTCGAATCGACACATGTGACGATAGCTAATCGAATCTCCGTATATTATCTTTTTCTCTGCCATATCTTCACGAACCTTACGCGCCTTGTCTTGGTCAATATGGTCGGGGAATGACCAATGCTCAACAGGGATTTGGTCATAATGGGTTGTGCCGGATACGAGGGACGTCGTAACTCGCTTGAAATCTTCATCGAAGGGCTTATCATTCAGAAAAACCCAGTCGTAGTGATATTTCTTATTGAATCGATCCTCGACCTGGCGAATGGATCGGGCAATGTCCCACAGATCCGAGTTCCGTGCCAGCGTAACGAAGGTAGCATTCATCCTTGGGCCACCTGCTGTGGCGGGCGGGAGGCCAGCTGGAGTATTAGAGGTCGTGTCTACCGGGACCTTTGTCTCGCCGACCTTCTTGTCACTGTCATCTGAATGCTGCTTCCCAGCATTGGGAAGGCCGACACCCTTGGTAAGGTTATTCAGGTTTTCTAGTCGTGGAGTTGGGGAGGAAGAGATGAAATAAATCACGACGAGACCCTACACATATCAGTAAATTTCAGTTCACCTTTGACAAGCGGCGGTGCGTAGACATACGAAGAATGCAAAGAGAAGATATCTCATGTATCGAACGGTGCCGTTCGCCATTCTGGGCAATTCAATTGGTCGCGAAGGTATATCTCTTGAGGGTCTACCCATGTATCCGGAAGGGCCAGCTATCAGGTGGAGGAAGGCGGCACAGCCAACAAGCTCTAAACCACTGATATAAGCATGCGGCGTGTCTGGATAGGTGAGAAGGAAAAGAGGAAGGCGGGAAGAAGAGGAGGAAAAGAGGGCAATGTAGAAGGAGATGCAAGGAAACGGAGGAGGGCCAAGTGGGAAGTGGGAAAGTTCAGAATCGTCGAAAGGAGAAACCACGCGTAATCGGGAGTACGAGGCTGATGGATATATTAATTCGTGCCCTAACCCGAAAGAGGAAATGTTATCAGGCCTCATAATCCGCCACTAATTTTACTTGCTACTACTGTACGAAGGCGAGAGCGAGAGCCGCAATCTACACTACGCACACTAACTTTACCACCGCTACTACCTCTTACAGGAAGCTTTCTACTACGGGCGTTTTCAACAACCCGTTGAGCCCTGTCGCCAAAGCTCAATTTCTAATTGAACGTCAAACCCGCAACCACCGTCACTACTGTTCCACTACTTGGCCAGCAGCTCCCATCTCATCCCATCCCTCCCTACTCCTCATGCCGTTGGTCTTCACCTGAACGCTGATTCCACCAACAAAGCGTCGCCCGCCATGTCGTTCTTCAGCTTTGACACGACGCTGGCCCGGGATCACGGCCACAACCCCTCGGCTCCTGGGTTCTCGCAAGCTGCGGACCCTTTTGCTGGCCTCTCCCGACCTGGAGATGAAGATGAGGATGACGCGTGAGTCCAGACTGTGTTCCAACTTCTGCTTAGACTAATTTGATGCCTCTAGCCTCGATTTCGAGGATACCTATGACGGTCTAGGCGACCAGCTGGATGAGACGGACGATGTCTTCAACGAGGATACCTTCGGAGTTGGTGAATCTGGTGCTGTGAGCAACAAGCCTGTAGGCAAGGACTTTGACTTCTTTGGCCAGACGGCCAAAGTCTCTGATGCCATCAACGAAGAACAAATGCGCTTTTCTCGCCAGCAGCCCATCCCCAGGGCTCCTCCGACTATGACTGCATATTCACAGCCTGCGCCAAAGCCTGCAAGAACTGGCTATGAGAAATACAAAGAACCACAGACTATCCCGGACATGCAGGTTGACCCTACCTTATGGGGTGTTGCTCCAAAACGGTCTGCTCCAGCCGCGGAAAAGCCTGCTGCACCTGCTACGCAGGCTAGTAGCCGAAAGATGATGAGCTTGGAGGAGGTTGAGGCCGCCATGCGAGCCCAGGCTAAGAAACCAGCTCAGGCGCAGCCGCAAGTTGCCCCCCCACCTCACCAGCAATATTCTGGCCCGCCACAACAACAATATGCTCAGCCGCCTCCTCAGCAGTATCAGCCGAGCTATCCCCGAACCTCACAACAGCATCCCGGGCAAATAACTGAACCGCAGAGAGAAGATGTCCAGCCTGCTTATTCAGGACCACCAGGCCAACCCGTGCAAATCTTGCAGCGATCACAGCATATGCCCAGCCAGCCCATGCCGCCACCTACTCTACCGCATCCTACCCAAATCTTGCAGAATCCCAACCGCGTTTCGGCTGATCAACAAAGACCTGCTCCGGCTCTGCATGGCCACCAGTCGCGCCCTTCTGGATCTCGACATATTATCACTCACCCACAGCAGCTTGCCAATCTTTCCGAAGAAGAGAGAGCTGCCTTCCTCTTGGAAGATGCAAAACGTGCCAAGCGAAATCACAAGATATTCTTGCTATCAAAGGATAATGGCCTTATGACGCCCCAAGATAAGAACTTTATCACTCGCATCCAGTTACAACAACTTGTTACCGCCACTGGGAACCCTAATGAGCATGGAACTGACTCGGCTCTGTCTGAAGACTTCTATTATCAGGTTCATAACCAGATTCGCGGAGGTCCTCGTCAGCATCCAGGCCAACCCTTGAGTAACTTTGCGCAGACTTACTTGTTCCAGACTGGCGGTCGCCATGGCATGCGGAGACAGGCTCGCGGAGGCGATAATCATATGCAGCGTATGGAGCAGCAGGTCCAGCGTGCTGTTGAAGCAGCTAAAAACAAGCCAAAGAACAAGCAGCTAGTTATTGAGGGCAGTTTGGGCAAGATCTCCTTCAGCAACGCCAAGACTCCAAAGCCATTGCTCAATATAAAGCGTGATAGCGGAACTGACGTGCAGCAACCTAGCAGTGCTACTCGCGACCGAAGAGCTCACCAAGCCGGCGTTAGCGGTGGCGACAGGAAGACTGTACTCGCAGATATCGAGAGCGTATACAACACTCTGATGGAGATGGAAGACCATGATCGTCAACTTCCACCACCATTACATGATGATGTTGATCCGGAGCTTGTAGGACGACATATGGATTGGCGAGAAAAAGCACAAAAGCTTAACCAGAAGCTCTGGCGTCAACTTAAGGTCCATGAACCCATCGGCGCCACCGCTGTGCACCCGTTCATTGCTTTCCTCTCCTTCAACAAGGGCAAGAAAGCGATTGCTCGTGTGTTCCGTCACATTACCCACGAGCAACGAACCACAATTCTGACTATGATTATCGTCCACCTTGACCAGCTTGATGTTGTGCGTAATGCACAGCTTCTTTCTGGCGAAACCCTTTTGACAGCTGGAATTCGGGAGAACGTAGAGCTATTTTCGCTTGCCGTGATGCCAAGTCTCTTTGCCTACCTCAGCGAGGCTGACTTAGATATCGTCACTGGTGTTCTAGGCCTCATTCTTAATATCAACATCGATGTTATTGCCCGAACCAGGGTTGGTGTTAGTATGCTAACCATGATTCTCAGCCGGGCTGAGCTTATCAAGCAGGCCGGAAGTGCCAAGGAGACCGAGTGGGAGCAATGGTAAGTGTTCTCGCAGGAATAGACGAAATGTGCTAATCATTATAGGGTCTCCGTGTACAATAAATTCTTCGATGGCCTTGAGCCAACTCTTCCTACCATATTTCCTGGCACGGTCAACACTGGTGAAGATGTCTACGTCTGGCAGTTCCTTGCCGCAATTGGTATTGGTGCAAGCCCTGAACAGCAGCAAAGACTCGTTGTGGCGGTCAAAGATCGCGTCATGGAGACCGTAGCTCTTGCGAAAACTCTTCCTCTTGATATGTCTAGTCAGCGGCTTGGAAACGTTAACCTCTTCATGCGTTCCATTGGATTGGATGTTGACTTACTCGTCTGAGAGCTTGATATGACCATGCTTTACTCTGTCTCCACGAAATGGTGACATGGCTTATTTATGATATGATTATAACTCAGAGAGCCTTTCAGAAACTTCACCTTGCGCTGTTTTGAAGCATAGCGACGCGCCATCCCTCTGTAAGGATGGCTTGTGCTTGTGAGTGGGTGAGAATAGGCATCGGCATTTTTATAACCCATATTCCGGGCGTGGGTGCTTGAAACTGGGTTAGAGCCATTGTCTTTCAACAACACTTATCGCTGAACCCTGCGTTTTACTACGAAAAAATATCTAGATGAGAGGAATCGGAATTAGCATAAAAATTTCACAGCACCTGTATGTGACGTAAACTGGGGCGTTTCCGTTACGAATATAGCGCTATGGAATATAATAAAATTATTTCTCGCAAATATCATTCCACCTATTATGATCCCTGGTGTGGCACAGATATATGAGACCACCATCGATAGTTTCCATGCTGAAACGGTTGAGTAACTGTCAAAATCCTTTGCATGAGCCATTATGGTACTCAAATTGGTTACTACTCCGGTACTATTTCCAATACACTCTCGACATGTTCTAACGTGACAGGGCTGTTCTCTTCGCGGGGTAGAGATACTTCACAAGATACTGCGTTTTTAATCTAATTTTAATACTCAGTAAGAGTAGATTATAGTTGTTGCTCAGATAGGGATAATCGTGTATCTTACTTGGGGACCATTCACGGCTCTCTTGGCAAGCTTAGCAATATCATACCAGCCTATAGTGGACTTCTCTTTTGCTGAACGTTCTCTATGAAATTCTTCTATACGGCTCCTCGATATTCTTTATCAAGGTCTTTGTAGTTGAGTTTGAAGTGCATGCGACCTAATATAGTGTCAGAAGTAAACATTTATAGGTAGGGGCGGTATACCTTGAAACGCAGGTCTATCTCCAGGGGATGGTTCGTGATTAAGATGAGGACACCTCGAAAGTACCTGTGCAAACTACATGAGTGATGGTTGGTTGAGGAGGAATGATATACTGACTCCAACCGACGAAGAAAGATACTGACAAGTGCAGTACGTTGTAGGTCAGAACCTCGTACGGCCAAGAATGCATCTGCTTCATCCATTAGGAGAACGCAACCCCATCGCCGAGTGGTATCTAATATCACGTCAAAAGTAGATTTATCTTGGCGGCGCGCTCTGACGAGTATGTAGATTAGTCGTCGGCGTCGCTCATCAATAACCACCTTTTGAAAGGCCTCCTCATTCTATGCAATGTCTCTAACAGCGGACACTGCGACCATGTCTTTCGTTTAAAACTGAATCCAGTGATCCATTGAGTACATATCATTAGTTGATCTTCAGCCAAATCTTTAGGGTGTAAAGACGCTCCTGAGCTGATAAGGTTGCATGCGCCATTATAAATTCAAACTGCCTCAGGATCAAGCATGATTTTCCCTTGGCATTATATCATAGAATTTGTTAGAGACGGCCCATTTGAATCATCTGACGATAGCCATTTCGTACATTGTAAGTTTCACTCTTCCACCAAACCTCTGACAGTAACGTCAGCAGTATCTGTTATGGCCAGAAAGAAATCTTTCTCCCAAGAACGGTTGCGCCACGGAATGTCCCTTCCCTCCAGAACGGAGGGCTATGCGAGGGAGAGAAGATCAAGCGACGGTGATCATTGGCTCCAATTCCTCAATCCCTTCCCGAGGGCCTGTGGTACCAAAACATCAGGTCTCGCTACCCACCGGCTTTTATCTCAGTAAGAGCAACGACCTTGGATGCTGGGGATGTAAAGCAGCCCCTGTAGAACTAAGGCATCGCATAGGGAAGGAAAATCAAAACGGGAGGATGGCTGCTGGGGAAGTTTGAAGCTTTTGACCTCAATGAGGATTGTGATATCATGCCATATCTGTTTTAATTGTGCTGATTAAGGATGCAAGGTCTGATAGAAGCTCCTCGGCCTATCTCTCAGAAGAAATGAGAATATGTCCCTTACTTCGTCGGCAAGGCATTTCAATACCAGTTTATAATGTTAGACTGCCCAGACCGGAAACCTTTCCCCCTTGTCATGCCGTGGCATTTTGACTTATCATGCTGTGACAACGGCCCCTGATAGTTGATGTGGTAACACAAAAATGCAAGACTGGAATGCCCATGCCTTCAAAAGTAAGCCCCTTAGCCTCCAATAAGTTAACGTACTTCATAAGCGAGCTGCGCATATTTGCGAGCTGCGCACCTGATTTTACACCAAAATTATCAAAAATTGTACATTTATATATCAACAACAGTAGAACCTATTACTTATATAATATACCTATATATTAATCTATAATATAAAAATATGTGGTTTAATTTATAGGCAATAAAAATAGATTAATTGCCTACAAAGCTAGAAAATCTCTAAAAATGCTGCTTTTTAACCCCTAATTTTAATATATAAGCATTTCTAGCTACTTAAGATCTTAAAACTTAGCTTATGATTATTATAGTAGATAAAAAGCTTCAAATCTCAGTTTTGAAGCCTATATATATTGTTGTTGTTAATAATATAGAAGTCAATTTTCGATGATTTTGGTGTAAAATCGGGGTGCGCAGCTCGCATATATGCGCAGCTCGCTTATGAAGTACGTTACCAATGCAGATGACGCTTAGTCATCCATTTCTATGACACGGTGACACGTGAACTTCCCCCTTGCCCTCACCCGCAAAGGTTTAGAGCCTCCACCAACTTTTAGATCCCACTTTCACAGGAGGTATTTTACCGTCGCCGCCCCCATTTTTCTGTTTGGTCTTTTTATTTTTTTCCTTTCCTTATTTCCTTCATGCATACTTAAACTCATATCTGCATAATTATATACAAGCGTATATAACAGCGTCTGCCAGGAATTCTCTCATTGCTATTTCATCGCATTCTTTCTGCAAGTGTCTTTCGCTATATTCGCATATGCCGCTACGGTGTAGCGAATGCAAGGAGTCGAGTCTCATGCCATAGCAGAGGACAGCTGCTTTATAAAACACCACCTTCAAGATGGCGATGGCGGCCCTGAGAATGCACCGGCTGCGCCTCGGGATGTCGAGAAAGCCTCGGTGAATATCGAGATTCTCAAGACTGTAGATGAAAAGAATCAAGATCGAGACCCCGCTGGCGAGATGAAGGTCTCCAAGACACCCCAAGGGACAGAATACAAGCAACTCGGCATGACTTCCCTCGACTACAAAGATGACTTCCCCGAAGGTGGTCTCAGAGCCTGGTCTGTTGTCATTGGAGGCTTCTGTGGCTCCTTCTCAGTCTTCGCTCTCATCAATAGCACTGGCGTCCTCTTGGAATACCTCCAGGCGAACCAGCTGAAAGACTATACAACGAGCCAGATCGGTTGGATCTTTGGACTCGAGCTCTTTTTGACCTTCTTCTGTGGAGCTCCGGTCGGCCCCATCTTCGACGCCTACGGACCAAGAGTCATGATCTTCATCGGAAGTATCCTCCTTTGCGCCTCACTTCTCCTCTTAGGCCTCTGCACTAGTACGTTGTAACGATATCTATTTCTTTTGACGAGGCTAAAGGGTCTAGAATACTGGCACTTCTTCATTGTCTACAGCATTCTTAACGGTCTGGGCGGCGCCCTCTTGTACACTCCGTGCATGGCTGCTATCAGTCACTTCTTCCTCGTGAGGCGCGGCTATGCCACAGGAGTAGCCATGACAGCTGGATCAGTGGGAGGCATCATCTTCCCACTGATGCTTCAAAGACTCTTTCCCTTGGTGGGATTCGCATGGGCGACCCGCATTGTTGGCCTCATCCTTGTCATCCTGCTTGCCCTGACCAACCTCCTCGTACGGAGTCGCCTTCCCCGGAAACCCGTGGCCAACATACTCGTCCTGTCCCCTGACCTGACCGTCTTCAAGGATCTCCCCTTTACCTTCGTCACGCTCGGGATCTTTCTAATGGAGTGGGGTCTCTTTATACCCTTGACGTACATCACCACATACGCCGTGTCACACGGACACAGCTCTTCCTTCAGCTTCAAGATCGTCTCCATCCTCAACGCAGGCTCCTTCTTTGGACGCTTCTCTGCAGGTCTCGTCGCGGACATGATCGGCAGATTGAACACACTTATCCTTAGCCTTCTCTGCTGCGTCATCGCCTGCTTCGCGCTATGGCTACCAGCAGGCAGCAACACCGCTATGATCATTGTCTTCGCTATTATCTTTGGCGTCGTCAGCGGAAGCAACCTGAGTCTCAGCCCCGTGTGCATAGGACAGCTCTGCAAGACGGAGAACTATGGACGATACTTCGCCAGTTGCTGGATGCTCGTCGCCTTTGGGACGCTGACAAGTCTTCCCATTGCCGGTGGCATTCTTTCGGCAAATGATGGACAGTACTGGGGGGTGATCATCTTTGCTGGTCTATCTTACGTCGCGGCGATGCTATTTCTAATCGCTGCTCGGGTACTAGCTGCTGGATGGGGACTCTTCACCGTTTTCTAAGCGAATGTGAATATCAGATTGATGATATATACATAGGATGGATTTTCCCTGAAAGGGACCAAATTGGAAACAAAATTGGATATTCTGAGGCATGAACAAGAAACATACATATTTTCCATTCGAACCGGTCTTTACCTTAGAAAATGAAATTACAAGTTTTATGCCCAACCCGGCAACATACTTAATGCATCAGCGTTTAATAGTACTGTAATAATAGTTGGCACACAATGTATATATACGGGAATATCCTAATTTATACAGTATTCCTACATAAGTCATCCCGCTCCCCAGGGCTACTCGAGGATTTGAGTGAAGAATATATCATAGCCACTTCAACCTAATGCCGTGGCCCATGACGAAATGCGGTCGAATTCTCACACCTACTCTAACAAGTCCAGATTCCTACAACACCGTCCCGACGGCCTTCGGTCAGGTACCCATCCTTGATGCGAACCTTTTCAATAATCGCGGGGGAATTTTTTTCCTCGGCGGCCGTGATACCGGCCCCGCAGTCCCAGTGTCTACCGTCCGTCTTATCATAAACTTTGGCGACATCCTCGCCGGCAGCCGCCACGATTCGACGGCTATCGAACATCATGCTTGTGATTGGGGAATCATATGCATAGGCATCATGAATGGCACCTGTCCTGAGGTCCCAGATCTTTATGGGTTAGCGGTATATTGCTAGAAAAGTGCAGTAATAATGATCAGACTTACTCGAATGCTTCGATCCAAACTGCCAGTTACCAGATGCACATCATCAAATTGCAAACATGTCACTGGTCCAGTATGTCCAACTAGACTTCGATGGACCTGTCCACTTCTCAAATCCCACAGACGAACCATTCCGTCTGCAGTGCCACAAGCCAGGGCCGCGTCGAAGACTTGCACAGCACCGACGAAATCCGCCGATGAATCTGGCAATCGACTGGCCTGTCGCCACCCGCCTTCACTAGAGCCCATGGTGGCAGACGCCTGAGCAGCTGCCCACATGACATCCAGAGTCTGCACGCATCGACCTTTCTCAAGATCCCATTGCCGGAGCGTCTTGTCAGCCGACCCGGAAATGAGGGTGTCTCCCGTGAAATGCAATGCTGTTACTTCATCCATATGGGCTTCTAAAGTGAAGAGAGGGCAGTCCGCCATAGCCCCAGGTGGTGGTTCCATAAGTTCATCGTCCGGATTCTCGAACGCCAAGTGCTCATCATCCTCTTCATCGATTCCTTTGTTTATCCGGTTACTCTGAGGTTCGTAGTGCGCTTTAGAGAGATCCCATAACCGAACAGTGGCATCCATGGAGCCAGTTGCAACAATATTATCTTCCACCTGAATAGCTCGTACAGAGGCTGTATGGCCTTCTAGATATCCAATGCATTGTCCTGCGTTCATGTCCCATACTCGAACACTGTCATCTAGAGCAGATGTAACCATAGTCCCGAAGGGAACATCAAAATCAATTGCTGTAATCGTATCGCTGTGAGCTTGCAGCTCACGAATCATAGATCCGGGCTCAAAATGCTCATGCAAGATGGGCATAGATTTCCTGCGAATAGTCTTGTGCCGCTTCGGCCGTGTAGGTGCGGAATTTGCTGAGGGAAGTTTCTCATAGATTGACTCGGACATAAATGAAGCCCCCATTGCACTGTCCTCTGTCCCGTCTAGTTCCGCTTCTGCTTTTGCCGCCTGTGCCAGTGCTTCGCTCTCCTCGAGTAGTTCCTGTGCATCTTCAAGTCTTGTTTCAACGTCGAGTACTTCTCAAAGTTAGTCTACAACTTCTTTGCTAATGGTCTAGATATACGAACTTTCATGCTCTAACAAAGCCTCTTCTTGCTCCAGCTCGGCTAATCGATCCAATACAATTTTGCGCATACGGTTTAGGTTCGCAATCTTGTTGTCTATCTCATGGATCTCGCTGCTTGCCATATTCTTGCGAATACTCATCATTTCCAGTTGGTGATTCAAGGAGCTCTGGTCCTTTTTAAGCTTCGCGAGTGTGGGCGGCGTTCCTGGCTCCAACTTCTCCTCTTCTAACAGCTTTCTCCCCCTCGATGAACGCTTCCGGTGTCGTTTGCTTTCCGGGCTGGCTTCCGGCACGGTGGCCTGAAAGCCCTGAAATAAAGAGTAAGTATTTTCATCCTCCGGAATGTTTGTCAAGAGATCGTCAGGTAGGTATGCGAGGGCGCGGTATTGGATCTCCGACGTAGAGAGTTTTGATCGCATAAGGTCTGTAGGACTCGTCTTCGCGAGGGAAAACACGCTCCTTTGCAGACTCGGTCGCCGCAGTTGCTTTTGTATGTCGCTCATTGCATTTTGGTAGTGGGTGCTGGCAGCCGGATCCGTGAGAGGGCCCATCAAATGTCCTGCAGTGGTCGTGACTTTCCGTCCGAATGCCTCAAGTCCCCGACTCTGAGCCAGCGTCAGTATATCTCCGAGTAGAGAGGTATCTATTACCTACAGAGATTATGGGCGAATCATCGTCCGCAAATCCTCGAATGGGAGAGGCATTGCGGCTGTTCGACCTAGCCATACAGGGTCGTGTATGCCTTACCGCACACTAAACATACAAAGTTTGAATTCACCGCCTTCACTCTCCGCTACCGGTGGTGGTTGTGGAGGAAAGCGATCACCGAAAAGATGTTTTGCCTTGCTTTCCTCGCGACGTCTCTGTGAAGCCGATGATGCTCGCGTGAACCCCAGCAATCGCAGCCACATGTGGCGGTGGAGATGTGGCGCCAGGTAGGAGTCAGGGACCGTGCAAGGGGAGCTCCGGTGAATGTCCGATGCTAACGAAACTCTTCAGATATTGCTTTCTCATGAAAAGGCACAACCACAACATCTTAAAGTAAAATAATACATTTTGCTAACCGCCTGTTTCAGTAGCCAATCATGGATGCGGCCATTGATCTCTCCGATGCCAAAAAGGCCCTGGACCTCTCCAATATTAGATTCCAGCTCATGTATTTCCCCCACCACTGTCAGCTTGTCATTGTTGTGCTGACCAGAAGCGTTTGTACAGCCGATTAGAAGACACAATAACCTTCCACCTGATCGAGCGGGTACAGTTCCCTCTCAATGGTACGATTTACATATCCGGGGCTGTACAGATCCCCAACAGCGATCTCAGCTTCCTGGATTGGACGCTGCGCGAACGCGAGAAGCTCGACTCACTGATCCGCCGCTTCCAGTCTCCGGACGAGTACCCTTTCTTCCCAGACGCCGTGCAAGAGCCTATCTTAAAGCCACTGCACTACCCGGCCATCCTGCATCCGAACGACGTCAATGTGAATCAGAAGATCAAGAAGATCTACATCGAGAAGTTCCTGCCCTCGGCGTGCCGCGACTTCGGGCGCAAGGACCGTGGCGAGACGGAGGAGAACTATGGTTCCAGCGCCACAGCGGATATTGCATGCCTGCAAGCGCTCTCAAGACGGATTCATTTTGGCAAGTTTGTAGCCGAGTCGAAGTTCCAGACTGAGACAGAGCGTTACACAAAATTGATCCAGGCGGGGGATAGGGAGGGCATTGGCGCTGCGATCACGAACGAGGCAGTGGAGAAGAAAGTCCTGGAGCGGCTACGGCTGAAGGCCAGGACCTACGGAACAGATCCTTCTGAGGGGCAGGAGAGTCCTGGGAAGATAAATGTCGAGGCCGTGGTGGCCATGTACCGGGACTATGTGATTCCTATCACGAAAGAAGTAGAGGTTGAATATTTGATGCAGCGGTTGCTTTAAAAGTTAAAACGAAAAGGACAAGCCTGGTAGATGGAGTACGGTGCTTTTCATTGCTGAGGGCTTATATACTCGCTAATAGCTTTTACTGCGCCCTCGAACTTGTCTGCTTCTATCAAGATCATTGATCCTTGTGGCTTTATGCCCATTTCCTGGAACGCCCTCTTGCTGTCTGCCATCCCCTCGCCCTCGTCTTTCGTATACTCATATGTTCCATATGCCAGCGCATATCGTTGCAGGACTTCGTCCTCAGGGTGGAAGTAAAATATTTCTGAGCTCCCCTTTGCCGCTTTAGTTTTCTTCGACCTTGGGGTATCCTCTTGATCTAGCACTGACGCAATTTCTCGGTAAGTCTTAGAGAGGATCAAATAGTGCGTGAACTCATAAGGCTCTTTATCTTCCACAGCGGCTTCCAATTCATCAATTAGCATGCTGTACATTGGAGGTGAAATCTCCGATGGCGCATTGATGAGACGCTCAGTTAGGACTAAGCCAACTTGCGCCGAAGACGAGAGTACATTGCCCACAGCAGCGAGCGATTGATTCCCCTTGCTCTTTTCTAGAACATACTGTATCATGCCCTTAATTGTGCCTTTTTCACGATGCTCATGCATATTGAGGACCGTGAGGAATGCATAAGCGTCTGTATCTTCCCCATCAACTTTGACAGTAGATCCCACCGTGGGTTGCGACAGGATGAGATCAGTGAGGGCCGAGAGGTCGAACAGCTGCGAATCCACGTCAAGTAGCTGTCTCAATAGGGCCTTAAGGCCATGAAAGTCGATATCAGGCTTGAAATTGAACCACTCAAACTCCACATCCACCACGTCCATGTTCTATAACAAGTCAAAATTTAAGTATCGGGAGGCGCAGGCAGAGACCTACGGTGTCGCTACCACTATCCTCATCCTGAACTTGGGGCGCCTCAGCAAGAACCTCGGGGTCTCGTACTCTCTTCTTGACCATATTGAGATCTCGTTCTTCAATTGGGTTGTGAGGGCCAAAAATTATTGTGGCTGGCCAAGCCCGCACGCAAGGAGAAATTCTTATCGTCACGTGCGATAAGATCACTGATTTCAAGAATTACCCCTGAAAGATCACACTCCCTTAGTAAAGGATCGGACGGCAATCCCTCTCATTACTCACTCCGTATAAAACGGAAAGAGTTGTCTTCAAGTATTGTGTAATATCTGTATTTACTCCATGCCATTCTTCTCTATAAAATCTCAACTGCCATCCTATCTTCACCTCTCACTCCGCTTCATCTGAATATCCTGCTTGCTACTGCAGCCTCTATAAATGTAGTAATCCTTCTCGTGTAGACATTTACAGCGCTGCACAAATGCTATCACAGAAGCCTCCCCTCTCCATCCAACAAAAGCGATATCATAATATGGGTATATAGAAGCGAAGAAGAAAAAGGTATGCCATGTACCAAAATGTTTAGATAAATTAGCGAAGCGTATGCGTTCGTAATAGCATTGGCCAACGTCCAAAACGGTCAATAACTCGATGGTGCAATTCTCATCGATATGTACCGGGAAGGAGTTCTGCAATGCACATATGTGCAAGAGGCGAGAGATTAAAGCAGCATGAATCTGAAGTTTTGAGGGAGTGGTTTCTGCATTCCAAGGAGAGAAGAATATTGGTTACAGAGTAGGTGTGGAAGAAGTCGAAGTCGAAGTCGAAGTCTGTCGAGGAGGATAAATCCATAGCCTAAAACGCCAATACCAGAGGAACACCATCATGAAGCCGTTGAACGGAGGAAAGGACTTTTAGTATCTGGGGATCATGCATGCACCGTGGACTGGCCAGGCTGCGTAGAACCCGTCTCTGTTGACCCATCCCCTTCAATCGTCTTCCTCCAATGGTCAGGCAAACAGACGCATACAAGTGGGAAAGCTTTGATTTCGCCACTGCGAGCTGGTGAATCGCCCCTAAGTCCTGAGGTATGTGAAACGCCGCTATCACGGTGCGCGTCTCGCTTCGCCTCCCAATCCTCTGCTTTCTCATCGGTCAGTACTCCTGTTGCCCAGCCATCGTCCCAGATGCCCACGACCTTAAGCATGTCGCCTCGCTCCAAGGCAAACTCATCCCCAGCGCGCGGTTGGTACGCCCAAAGCGTGGCAACCTTGTCTCCTGGATGGATATCGTCCTGAGAATAGTAATCTTTAAAGAATGCTAGCTGTTCAGATTGTTGGCTTGTCACGCCTGGCGGAGAAGATAACTCGCCACCACTTCCTGAAATTGGAGATTGTGGATCCTCGCCACCAAGAGCTGAATTGCTCGAGAGAGATCCTTGGCGTCGCCCAGCAGGTGGAGGACGCAAGACTCCGCGTGGGTTTGAAATTGGACTATCTCCGTATTCGGAGGATGAGGAGTTGTCATGGCGTCTTCTCCGTCCTACTGCATAGCCGGCTGCTGCCCCGGCAGCGGCACCACCTGGAAGATTGCCACGAGGTGGCGAGTCACCAGAGTGACCCTCTAATGCCGACATGCGTGCAATCCGGCCACCTGGAAGGACTTCGTATCCTTCTGGTGTGATCGTCGTCGCTGCGGGGTTGTATGCCATGTCATTCTTGGTGGCTTTCCGAGCAGGTGATGGTTGGTTGAATATAGAGCCATTCTGGCTCCCGCGTCTGCGGCGCAAGCAGAGCACCAGAAGGAACACTACGCCGCAGATTATTGCAAACAGGGCAACGGAGCCAATGACAATACCGGCGATTGCGCCTCCAGATAGCCCCTTCTTGGAGCCACCAGTAACCGAAGATGGCGAGGATGTGACGGTTGTTGTTGCAGTTGGAACGCTGGTGGAAAAGGTCATAAACGCAGTAATGGTTGGAAGCTTGATTCCAGCACATCGAGTCTGTGCATTGGAATTATAGCAACAGGTATCTGTGCTGTTCTGTCCCCCGGATCCGCAGTATTCGCAGAAACCAATCGTGCTGTTGCCATATCCACAATTGTCGGGCTCATTCTGGGAGCCTTCCACACAGGATCCGGTCAAAGAGTCGGCCGGCAGAGCACAGTTCGTGAAATCGGCCCGGATTTGATCATCAGCATCACTTCCAGGATTAGAACACAGAGAGCTATCAGACTTAATGAACGATTCGCTTTCGGCGAATTGAACCTATTTGAGTCAGAGAGGAAAGAGGGGATCTGAATGAGGAACATACACAAGTATCCGCACAAGCAGGCGTGGGATCTGCGCCGTTCGGCTCGCACAAGTCCTTCGAATTTTGTATTATTGAATTACATATTACGGTGGTCGTGTAGCGGGCGTAAAGATTTGACGTATCCGTAAGGTTGATGTTTTGGCACCCAAGAATGTTTTGATACCTGCAGATCCGTTAGCAAAATGCTTGCTTAAAGGATACTCGAGCGCGTACTTCTCCAGGGCGTAGCTGGTGGAGACATATGTGCTCAATTGATCATCAAAACTGGCCGTATCCGAGACAAATTGCAAGAAGGGACTACGAGGATCATGTTAGCAAGTGATACGAGGGATCCGTCGCGCGACGAGATGCTTACAAAAAGCCGAAAAGAGAGCTGTTCGTGGAAATCGACGATGAACTGAACGCTGAGCATTGGGTCGAAGTCTTGAGCGATACGCATCCTTCAGCCATGGCGATGGGAGCGGTCGCTAAGAGAGAGAGGAGGGTTGTTCGCGTGTTTATACGAGGCCCTCGCGGAGTGCCAGCCCGACGAGCGCTTCTCGATGGCATCGCTGGGTCTTGGAGGGCTGCTTCTAGCACAGCGTAGATGCCGGAGGCGCGATGGGGGTCCAGAAGCATGATGCCGTCGCCGCCAACATGTCGACGATCCCCAGTCATGTTTCGCAGCGAAACGTCCTGTCTCAAGTTCACATACAGCCGCCCTGCGTCGCTTCACTGCCCCCAAACAGCTCTCCCAAGCTCTCCCTGCGTGACTGGTCCGGGTCCGACGACAAGGAAAGAGAAAGAGAGAGGAATTCGAATCCCCAAGTCGGTGCGCAAGGACGACGACGAGATGGGGAAGACGAGATGGAAAGGACAAACGAGTGACTTTGGCTGTGTGTTTCGGACGAGAGCGAACGAGAGGAGATGGAAAGGGCGGGTCTCTGGGAAATTGGAGAGCTGCCAAACACGGCCCAAAGCGGAATGGTCGCACTGCAGGGCCGGCGGGGAGGTGGCTCTTCCCGCTTGGGCTTAGCGCGCGCCGGCTGGGAAATGAGGTTGCAACAGGTGTTGTTTGATTTGTGCAGGGTTTATCCGTGATTTATGCGATCGGGATTAGATAATATGCATAAGTATGGTCCGCGTGTCGCCAAGGGGGATGTTACCCTGAAAACACCAGATGAGGGACTGCATGGAGATGGGGGATGAAGATGAGACGATCAATGTGACGGCTCATCTATCATTCCGGGCATCTGCCATCGACCCCATATCTGCGTATCCCGATAACATAATCATCGTCAGCACCTCTTCATTGCGTGAGATCTCCTACCACTCCTGAGGATGAAGCATGAAACCCCCAGAGGATATATGAAAGAGCAGCGAGATGCATGTCAGCTGTATCACATCTATCTCGCTTGTAGAAACATAGACTTAGTAACTTCTCCTCTCTACATGTCACTTGTAGACATTTTCGGTCTGGAGGGGAGGGGTATCGCAGCACATTAGTCAGCAGTGCTACAATGGTATCTCCACTGCGCCGTAGTAATTGCATGTGTAGAGGTAACAACTATAGGCGGTTGTTGATATTGCACTATCAACGGACCTTCATATCTTTCCTTCAACAACTTAAATAGCGCTTGGCCAGCTCATCTCTGGACTTGCCAGCTTACCCTACAGCTCGGCAATCCATTTCTCATAGCAGAACGCACTCCCGACGTTTGATGGATCCGGCCAGATGACACTCCATCAACGGCGACAATGGGACAAGGCTTCTCCCTCACCACGCTCTCCGCAGGTTCTGCGGGCATCGATGTCCCAGAGCTCGCAGATCTGGTGTACGAAAAATCGGTGGGAACTGCACGTTTCATGAAAAGCATTCGCGCTCGCCACCAAGATGGCGTTGTCCTGGTCAAAGTGGTCGTCAAACCATACCCCATAAAACTGGAGAAATACAAGCGCAAAATTATACGTATGTCTATCTGCAAAATTACCCTCCGATGAATACTAATCCTGCTTTTCAGGGGAACGGAAAGCTCTGGCTGATGTCCCGAATGCACTGGCCTACCAGCGCATCGTGGAAACAGAGATGAATGGATACCTCGTCCGACAGTATCTCTACAGCTCGCTATACGATCGGATGAGCACCCGCCCATTTTTGGAAGATATTGAAAAAAAGTGGCTTGCATATCAACTTCTGTGTGGCCTGCGCGATTGCCACGCTCGAGATATCTTCCACGGAGACATCAAGACCGAGAATACCCTAGTTACATCGTGGAACTGGCTCTATCTGTCCGACTTCTCGTCTTCATTTAAACCGACCACCTTACCAGAAGACAACCCGGCAGATTTCTCATACTTCTTCGATACCGCCGGGAGACGTACATGCTATCTTGCACCAGAGCGATTCTTAGCAGCGGGGGAGATGCCAGATCCTAAAGCCCAAATCACGTGGGCTATGGATGTATTCAGTGCCGGATGTGTTATTGCCGAGCTGTTCTTGGAATCCCCCATATTCAATCTGAGTCAGCTTTTTAAGTATCGGAGAGGAGAATACGACCCCGTTATTACTCACCTAAATCGCATAGCCGATAGAGACGTACGAGAGATGATTGCACACATGATCAATGTCGATCCTGAGTCTAGATACTCAGCAGATGAGTATCTCAACTTCTGGAGAACGAAGGTTTTTCCAGATTATTTCTATAACTTTCTTCACCAGTATATGGGATTAATTACAGATCCCTCTTCTGGTAGGACACCAGTCTCTGGAGCTACGGCCAATCTCGGTGAGCCCGATGAACGAATTGATAGAATCTACTATGATTTTGACAAAATTTCCTACTTCTTGGGGTATGAAAACAAGAAACAGTCCTCGGCGAGACCTGTATACAGTGGATCCAGCCTAAAGCTTTTTCCGGTGCATCTCAATATACCAAACCATGAACACCCAGTCGAGGCCACTGGACCTAGATCAAAAGATGATGGGACGCTAATATTTCTCTCCCTGGTTGTTTCCTCACTCCGGAACACTGCTCGCTCCACGGCCAGGGTCCGAGCTTGCGATATTCTTTTGGCCTTCTCTCTGCGATTGACGGACGAGGCAAAGCTTGACCGGGTTTTACCATACCTTGTTTCAATGCTTAATGATAAGTCTGACATTGTTAAAGTCGCAGCGATCCGAACCATAACTCAACTCATGGCACTTGTCACTGTGGTATCACCTGTGAATGCCCATGTCTTTCCCGAGTATATTCTCCCTCGCATGCAGACATTTCTGCCTGGATCTTCGTTGGACCCGACACCTCTCGTTCGAGCAACATATGCTAGTTGCTTGGGCAGTCTTGCAACATCCGCCTCCAAGTTTCTTGACATGGTAGCAACGTTAAGAGCAGACGGGTCCCTTCCAACTGCCGACCCAGAGACCGAGGATGGGGGCGATGCTACTGCGGCGTTTCAAGGACTATTCGATACCGCTCGAGATGAGCTAGTTGAGCTATTTGAAGGCCACACTAAGGCCTTGATTACCGATGGCGATTCTTCTGTTAAACGGGCCTTCCTTGGCTCTGTACCTGAGCTGTGCCTGTTCTTCGGCACTGCTGAATCGAATGATATTATCCTAAGCCATTTAAATACGTACCTTAACGACCGAAACTGGATGCTAAAATGCGCCTTCTTTGAAACTATTGTTGGTGTTGCCACGTTTCTTGGTGGTATCAGTCTAGAAGAATTCATCTTACCATTGATGGTTCAAGCGCTTACTGATCCAGAGGAATTTGTGGTACAAAGTGTCCTTCATTCACTCGCCAGTATGTCAGAACTTGGTCTGTTCCAGAGAAGTAAAACTTGGGAGCTTATCGATGTTGTTGGCCGTTTCACCATGCACCCTAATATCTGGATCCGTGAGGCAGCTGCAATGTTTCTGTCATCTGCAACCCCTTTTTTGTCAAGTGCAGATAACCAGTGCATCATCCTCCCTCTCATTAGACCATTCTTGAAGACAACTATTTCGGAGTTCTCCGAGTTGGACATTCTCGAGAACTTAAAAAGGCCATTGACCAGGTCTGTCCTAGACTTGTCAACAACGTGGGCGGCAAAGGTTAATAGAGGTCTGTTTTGGAAACCTTCAAACCAGTCTCGGACTTTCTCCTTCGATTCAAATGCATGGCTCCCTGCCACAGCGGCAAAAGAACTTAGTCGTAATGCGTTGCAGAAAGTGCCTAAGAATGAAGAAGATGAACAATGGCTAGCAAAGCTAAAGAATATTGGTCTCACGTCTGAAGATGATTTTAAATTGCTAGCGCTGAGAGAGTACATCTGGCGACTGGCACGCTCGAAGGCAAGGGTATATGAACAACAACCTTCGTATCTCAACGATATCGTTAACTTACGCAATATTAACATCACGCCCCAAACTGTTATGTTTGATGATCAGCAAATCATGGATCAGCCTCCTCGCCGTGCGTATCCAGACGTTAATGATGGGGCGCCTCACAGCATCGCCGACGCACTCCTTGAAGCCTCCATGGCTGCTGATGATTCAGTCCTGAAGGGACATGGCCCCATTGTGCCCGAAAGTAATGGTAACACCATGCCTAACGATGATGATAGAGTCTCTATCTCGAATACTGAATCGAATCTCGCGGCGAGAGAAGTAAACCACAAGATTCATCGCCAGTCTAGCGCCATCAATCTTCTGAGTCGCAAAGATCAAACGAAATCTTTCCCTGAAACTAGTATGACTCCTACTAGTGCATTCGGCAAGGTTGAAGGCCCATTTAGTCGCAACACATTAGATCGGTCCGCTATTGCCCGAAAGAAGGAGACTACTGATATCGTTCAACAAAAGGTCCGATACAGAGCTGCCCACACTTACACAGGCAATGATCCAAGCATATTGAAAATGCTAGATGCAATGTATATGGACAATTACCACAATGATACAGCCGAATTTGGTCCTATGATAGCTCCCTCTAGTCGTCGGAAGGCCATAAGCAGGAGTAGCAATCATCCCAACGATAGACCATGGAAACCAGAGGGAATTCTGGTCGCCACGTTTGCTGAACATATCGGCCCTGTCAAGCACATTGCTGTCGCCCCGGATCATATCTTTTTCCTCACAGGTGGCGACGATGGCTGCATCAAAGTTTGGGATACTGGCAGACTTGAGCGAAACATCACCCATAGATCTCGTCAAACGCACAAACATGCAGATGGCGCACAGATCACTACGTTGTGCTTCGTTGACCACACGCATTCTTTTATAAGCTGTGCAAATGATGGCAGCGTTAACGTGGTTCGCGTTGAGTGCGTCCAGAGTGGGGGTTCGGTCAGATATGGAAAGCTACGGTTATTGCGTGAATATCAGCTTCCAAAAGGCGAGATCGCCATATGGTCGACTCATTATAATATCGACTCCACCTCAGTATTATTCCTCGCTACCAATCGCTCCCGGGTACTCGCAGTGGACCTGCGTCAGATGAAGGTGCTATATACTCTAGATAATCCTGTCCACCACGGCACGCCGACTTGCTTCTGTATCGACAAGAAACGAAGCTGGTTACTACTAGGAACATCACATGGTGTGTTAGATCTTTGGGACCTTCGGTTCAAGGTTCGCTTAAAGGCATGGGGTGTGCCTGGCACTCCCTCTATCTATCACATCTGCATCCACCCAACGAAGGGACGTGGAAGATGGGCATGTGTTGCCGGTGGCAGCACACATGGCGAGGTCACCGTATGGGATGTGGAAAAGACTCAGTGCAGGGAAGTCTACAGAGCAGGAGGAAGTCGCGATGGGCCGAAAACGTATGAGCCGTGGCCAGTAGATGAAGATATACCAGAAGGTATGCTTGGTCGATTTGCAACAGCCTTGGAACCTACCGGCTCCGGCAGTACCGATCGTGGTGTTCGTGCCATGGTGGTTGGCACTGATTCTTACGATGATGGGCGAGAATCAAAATATGGCTTTATTATTACTGGTGGCTCCGATAAGAAGATCCGGTTCTGGGATCTTGCTCGAGTGGAGAATTCGATGGTTGTCAGTGGTCTTGTTACAGACGAGCCGAAGCCGACATTTACCTCTACGCATCCCACGGCGGCATTGACGCTCAACACTGAAAGAATTCCACGCTCAGACCCATCGGCTCCCAATGCCGGTGCGGGTGCCAAAGCCTCGCCATCTGCGAGGCACGGAAGGCCGCCAAGGTCCACAGTAATTTCTCTCCAGCAGCAACAGTTACTCAAGTCCCATCTAGATTCCATTCTCGACATGGCTTTATTAGAATCACCTTACGGTATGATGGTATCGGTGGACAGGTCAGGCGTTGTTTTTGTTTTTCAATGAGGGACTGGATGCATTTCGTAAGGCGTTACATAGCCAGAGAGGTCATAGGATTTGGGGCGCTGGGCGAGGCTTCACTCACCCATGCTGGGAGATAATGTCAAGAGCTGAATATAATAATATTATTACCATCTTGCTATTAGGAACTATTATATATCAACTGAACATTACTAATTTCTAAAGTCTTCGGTATAATCTGAACAGGTTTCTATCCCATCGTGATTCTCATGTGCACCTTATCCTATTTAAGACTAGCGTTTAACTCTCCACTCACTAAGAAATATCGACTTCCAAAATGCTATGGAGGGGAACAAAACATCTTCAGCCTTGTCACCTTCCAACAACTTTCATAATACCCACAGACTCTAATCCGAATCTATGTCGTGTTGTCTACTCCCTTCAATACTCTAGTGTAAATCACGATAAGTAAACCGCGACGATGAGACTCACAGCTGAGCTCATCCAATCTTCCCTCTCCTACCTGAACCCGCTCAAAGAGCGTGAGTTGGATCTCCGAGGTGCGTCCCGCTGAAAAGAGCATGATACTACACTTTGAGGCGAGCAGCGTTGATATCGAATTTGTGGATCTACAGGACATAAAATCCCGGCCATTGAGAACCTCGGTGTAGCAGGCGTAAGTGACACTCCACCACGTTGGCATTATCTTCATTTCAGAACGGACTCTGCTAATCTAGACACATTTGAACAGCCGCATGATGCGATTGATTTTACAGACAATGATATACAGATCTTAGGGAACTTCCCTTTGTCACAGCGATTACGAACGCTTCTCCTTGCGCGCAATAGAATCTCAGGGATCCAGCCCACGCTTGCAAACTCGATACCGAATCTTACAACGCTGGTCCTTACATCGAATAATTTTGCAGAGCTGGCAGATCTAGATACATTAGGGAACTTCCGCAATCTTACGCATCTAATCTTGCTGGATAACCCTGTGACGAGAAAAGAGGTATGTTATTCCGCGGCTCAAAGATTATTCTACTCGGAGTTGACTGGCTTCTACAATGAACCAGTTCTAATTTGCATCTTCTAGCATTACCGGTATTGGGTCCTGTGGAGGTGTGCCCATGTTCGATTTCTAGACTTCAAGAAGGTTAAGGATGCCGAGCGCACAAAGGCAAAAGAGCTATTTGGTACTGCAGCAGAACCCACAGCCCTCGCATCAAAGGTAGGCGGCGAGCTATCTTCGTGAAAATTTATATTGACGTCCTGATAGATCATGGGCGTGAAGTCCCGAACATTTGATGTCTCATCCACAAACGGCACATCAGCACCATCGGCTGCAAAGAACTACAGGGTCAAGCTGACAAACAAGGAACGCAAGAAGGTGGAGGATATGATCAAGAATGCGAAGAGCTTACAAGACATCATTCGTTTAGAGAAGGAACTGAATGAGGGGCGAGTGCCAACTGGCGCGCAAGATACAGATATGATGGAGGAGTAATACAGATTTGCATTATAGTCGGGGGCTTCGACATCTGCGGCGTTTTTAAGGTTTGGGAATGAAAAGTTTCGGCGTTAAGACAATAACGTGCGGATATAGAGAATCTGATCACGTTGCAGGGACCTATAATATATGTTCTTTGGAAGTGATATTAAAAGCATGTGCTAATGTGACGCCGTGTTGTTTGATTTCCTAGATGCTACAACTAATGATATACTTGCTAACTCATTTCCACATCCCTAGAATCCGACCACCCATTTTGGCCTTGTGAAGCCGTCGCTCGCCTCGTCTCCATCTCCAGTTGAGCATTTGGATCTGCTGCCGATCCGTCATCTACATCATCCACAATACCAGTATGCGAAGCCCCGTTCGTGCCATTAACCAACAGTGTCCTCCCATCAAGGGTCGTTTGGCCAGGTCCGGCACTGCTCTCACCATTCGCTGCCTTGGAGTTGGTTGGTGCTTTCTTTTCCTTTACTTGTTTGAATGGTATAGTGCGTGGAACAACGTCAACTAGAAATTCCAGATTGTCCTGATGTGCAACGGCATTTGCTAATGCAGGGGTCAGCTCGCACATGGATATAAAAATAAAGGGGTTATACAGAGATCACGATACTGGATATTCCGGCGTGGTTTCCGTTCTGATTTTACGACGCGGTGGCCTTGTTCAGCAAGGTACTGGATAAATAACTCCTACATATTGTTAGAATAATTTAATGTAATGGGCTATCTTGCTTGTACAGTTGCTAGCGTAATGACAAAAGCTGCATTGTTTGAGCACATGTTCACATCACTGTCGAGAGCGATGATCTTTTTCACTCGAGACACTATTCTTGTGAGAACTTCAATCACTTAGTGGGTTGACGTGGCTCACATGGCAATTGGGCCTGGCCTAATGGTTCTCTCCGTGGAGGCAAGGGATTTGTATTATAAGGCATCTCACAAACAGGTGTGAAGTCTACACAGCAACTAGGAGGATAGAGAACCTTGCCTCACGGTGACGATGTACCCACTAGTTAATGATCTCAGTTAGCCTCTGGACAGACAATATAGAAGTGTCGGAGGAAATTGACAGGGGAATTTAGGCCGATCCTGGCACAGTACAATCGATGCGGCGGCCAACCCTTCTTCACTGGAAGAGGGGTAAAGACTGGAAGCAAAAGCAATAAGTGTCACGTGGATCGCGAATAGGGGGGATAATCAAGAGAAATTGGAGTTAAGCACGTTATAAGAGTCAAACAAGAAAGACATGCTTGCCTTGGTTTGTGTTTCAAAACTCAGTGGTGGTTCCTTTTTAAACTATCTATCCTTCACGTCACGAGAATAGGCGCCGTTAAGACTGGCAATATATGGGGATCGATCAGGCCGTCCGGAAAGGGTCCCGTGAACGTCAGCCAGCAGGTGAGTTCGAGCTCTCTGGATTCCGTATAGAGTCAAATGACAAGTAGCAAGATCCCAGCTATGGTGTTGAGAAGGGCGCGAGTATTTGGGTCAGGTAGAAGATTTGCAGTCTGAGGAATGGACTGGAGGGAGGAGACGCGATTCTTCGCGCTTGTCTCGTTTGGTAAGATCAGGTGACCTGATTGGAGGGCCATCCCCTTCACCATGCTTTTAATGTTTAGATGCTAGAAGTCTGGCAATAATATGCAAATGTATCATTTCTGATCTGCTGTCTCAATTTGCTATATTATTATCATTTATACTGCCCAGTTGTTGCTATTCGTACCCCATGCTACTTCGAGTTGGATCGAGAATGGTTGAAGTCAAACTGATTCCAGGCAAATTCACAGCAAAAGGTAAAATTATTTTCGCAAAATATCCACGAAGTGCCTGGAGTAAAAGTATACAATAAATTTTGTTTAGTTGATCCATGCCAATCTTCTGTGGTTTTCTCGTATCTAACTTGCAGCCTAGGGACGTGTAGGTACTGTGCACGGCAGACCGCTGGAGGTTGCAGCTAGGACTCCGAATTTTTGAAGACGTGCAAAAGTTAAATGCTGCAATATATAGAGTCTTGTATGATTCTGAATCCTAGGTATTTCTGCATAAAGAAAAATTACGATAACTCAAACAAATGTAGAAATATTGAAGTTGGAAAAAGCGTATGGCGCTAGCGGAATCAAAGCCGCCTATCGTTCATAATGTAGTGACAGCAACGATAACACCTATATTACATTTGCAGTATCACCGAACCACCACACCACTAAACTGGCACAAGTCCAGAAATATGAGCGGCCACTCATAGGCCATGAACTCCCGATCATCCTCCGTCTCCGTACTCCCCTCGTCCCGAATTTTCCAGCGGCCGACGTTCTCCTCCCGCCTCTCCGCGATCTCGAGCGCCGAAGATGGCGAAGTCGATCACACGTCGAATGCAGCAGACCGTCAAATAAACGAGGAAATTGACGAAATAAAGAGATATGAGGTATATTATATCATTAAGCTATTGTTCCTATGTGCTCCAAGCTAATTAAATATTGTAATAGGACTTTACAACTATAGGTGCGCGCCATTGGTATGATTACGAAGCTCCGTTAATTCGTGATTAGACTGGGTTCAAGATGCTGCGAGGGAGCAACTACGGCGGAAGATCAGACGAAAAGAGACTGCGGGTTTCTTTGAACGGGGTGGGCGAGCTGGCTGGAGATACAAACTGAAGGAATCCTATGAAGCTGGCCAGGGCTGGATCGTGGTTACACTCATTGGTTAGTAGCGCAGCATGACTGCCTGGGACACATGTTTACTGGAGATTAGGTGCTGCCATTGGGCTGAATGCGGCTTTCCTGAATATCACTACAGAATGGCTCTCAGACGTGAAGCTAGGATACTGTGAGACTGCGTTCTACTTGAACGAGCAATTCTGCTGCTGGGGAGAGGATAATGGTATGCAAGGAGCCTGAGTTATGGATCCATTTGCTGACAGTAATAAGGCTGCGATGACTGGCATAGCTGGACCTCGCTGACGCCTGTCAACTATCTCATCTACATTACTACTGCGGTATAACTTACAACGTCCCTCGCTGCACTTTTGCTGACCAATTTATAGACTCTCTTTGCCCTGATCTCTGCAAGCCTTGTTCGATCATTTGCACCTTATGCGGCTGGATCCGGAATCTCCGAGATTAAGTGCATCATTGCTGGTTTCGTCATGAAGGGCTTCCTCGGCTTCTGGACCCTGATTATCAAATCGATAGCTATGCCTTTTTCAATTGCATCCGGCTTGTCAGTGGGAAAAGAGGGCCCAAGTGTACACTATGCGGTGTGTACCGGGAATGTTATATCAAGATTATTTGACAAGTACAGAAGAAATGCCTCGAAAACTCGAGAGATCTTAAGTGCTTGTGCCGCTGCAGGTGTCGCAGTTGCATTTGGCAGCCCCATTGGCGGCGTCTTGTTTTCTTTAGAGGAGATGTCATCTTATTTCCCATTGAAAACGATGTGGCGAAGCTACTTCTGTGCTCTCGTCGCAACGGCTGTCCTTGCAGCAATGAACCCCTTCCGAACTGGCCAGCTAGTCATGTTCCAGGTCCACTACGATCGGTCATGGCATTTCTTCGAAGTTCTATTCTTCATCATCATCGGCGTCTTTGGAGGGCTCTATGGAGCCTTTGTTATTAAATGGAATCTGCGGGCTCAAGCGTTTCGAAAGAAGTACCTCACCAACTACGCTCTCCTCGAGGCGACACTGCTTGCCGCAGTAACAGCAATTATATGTTACCCGAACATGTTCTTAAGAATAGATATGACAGAGAGCATGGAAATTCTTTTCTTAGAATGTGAGGGAACAGAGGACTATAATGGACTATGCGACAAAGAGAATCGGTGGCGCATGATCCTCTCGCTAACGCTTGCAACGATCATTCGAATGTTCCTAGTGATCATCTCATATGGTTGCAAGGTACCTGCAGGTATCTTCGTGCCATCTATGGCCATTGGAGCGTCTTTTGGACGAACCGTTGGCATTCTCGTACAAGCACTCCACGAAGCTTATCCCGGATCTGTGTTCTTCAGCCAATGCAAACCAGATGTGCCTTGCATCACCCCCGGCACCTATGCCTTCCTCGGAGCTGCCGCAGCTCTAAGCGGGATCATGCATATCACAGTATCAGTCGTCGTCATTATGTTCGAACTCACGGGAGCTCTCACATATATTTTGCCAACAATGCTTGTCGTTGGGGTCACTAAAGCTGTCAGCGAGATGTTTGGCAAAGGTGGAATCGCGGATAGGATGATCTGGTTCAACGGCTTTCCCTTCTTGGACAACAAGGAGGAGCATACTTTTGGTGTACCCGTCTCTCAAGTGATGACTAGCGAAGTTGTCGCCATCCCGACAAGTGGTCTCACGATGAGGGACGTAGAGCAATTGCTTAAGGGTGATAGATACCAGGGATTCCCTATTGTCGAGGATCTCAACTCTAAGACTCTCGTCGGATACATCGGTCACACCGAATTGAGCTATGCCGTAAGCCGAGTCAAGAAAGAACGTGCCATCGGCGCCAATGCCAGATGTTTTTTCAGTCCTCCGTCATCGCATAATCCTCTCACGCCAACCACACCAGCTGTAGCCTCCTTTGGTGCCACATCGTCCACGTCCGTGGACTTCAACCGCTATATTGACCCCACGCCCGTTACCGTGCATCCGCGTCTCCCTCTCGAAACCGTCATGGAACTCTTCCGCAAGATCGGCCCACGCGTGATCTTGATAGAATATCACGGAAAACTCTCGGGCCTCGTAACAGTCAAAGACTGCCTAAAATATCAGTTCAAAGTCGAGGCGAGCGAAAATCCTAGGGACGATCGGCACCTCGTCGAGAGCCAGGAGAGATTATGGGACGTGATAAAGAAATCCGCATTCTGGGTGTCGGACAGGATAAACCTCGTGTCTAGGGGAAGGATACGTATCGGCACACCGACGCCGGACTCAAGAGGGCTTGGATCCGTCGGACACACGAGCGCGAGTAACGAGATGTTGGATGGAACGGAGGATCTTCAGGATGACGGGGTGGAGTTAGAGGACCGCTGAATTTTTAGGAAACTTCTAGACTTGTATTGGGTATTTTCAGGTGCTAGTTATGCTGCATGTAGTTATAGGTAACGCAATGGTCATGGCATAAAAAGTAATGATCTCCGATTTTGTGTTATCTTAGGCTTTTATCTAAATCTTTTCAACACAAAGGCGTTCTTCCTGTAATCGCAATACGAGTCTTAGGTATACGTACTTAGAACATAACACCCACCGCAACATAAACCACCGCTAATCGTCAAAAATAACACTAGTAATCTGCCCCGGAATATCAATCTCCGCAACAAACTTCCCAAACGTGCCGTCCTTCACATCCCTCTCAATAAGCACAACTCTCGAATCATACTGCAGTCCCACGGCCGCCAGTGTCCCATCCTTATTCACGGAAAACTGACGTGGAAAGAAGCCCCCTGCTGGAGCATTCTGCTTGAAGTTGAGGTGACCAGTGCAGGAGTCGATGGCCCAGGACTGCACCGTATCGGAGGGGATGAGGGTGCTGTTTGTGGGGTCGAAATTTGGGATCTGGAAGACGGTGACGTTGCGTGTGGATGTGAGGATGAATTTCTTATCGGGCTAGAAGGGGAAGAATGGTCAGTTTAGGTAGTTCGAGGGAAAGAATGGGGCAGTTGCTGGGAGACACTCACACTCAGTAAGCATTCGGCGGCTGCAGCGCCTTCGGGAGTGGGTTTGGTGCCGAAGATACCGCTAGTGAAGACCTCATTGAAGGTCAGCGTTCCCTTGCCGTATGTTACGGTGTACGAGGTAAGGGTATTCCCCAGCTCGGTGACGAGGAAGAAGTATGTCGTGTCCCCTGAAACCAGGAACGTGCCGTGCCGGGGACCAGAGCCAGGGACGGCGTTAAAGGGGGTGGATTCCGTGAGCTTGCTAGTGGCGTGATCGATGCTGAAGACGCGGACGAGATCAGCTCCAAGATCTGGGACGACAATGAAGGAGTCTGTTGGATCCACAAGGGCTTCGTGGGGATGGGGAGCGTCTTGGCGGTCAGGATCCGTACCCGGTTTTGAAAGAGTAAATGTGAATTCTTGGAGCAGCTTGGTCCCGCCTGAAGGGAGAATAGACCAGGACGAGACAGAAGAGCCGGAGCTATAGTTCTTGTCAGTTTGATATGTCCATATTTTAGTTTGCCGGGGTAACAATTTGAACTTACTAATGAGCCAGAGCCAGGCCCTTTCCCCCATTGTACACCACCGAGCTCACGGGACCACTAATCACGGTGTGGCGGTCGATTTTAGTGAGCTCTCCAGATGGGGACGTCTTGTAAGATGCCAGGGATCCGTTTGGTACGGTGAGGCCCTCATCAACGCAGTAGATGATATCGTTATACTCGTCCTTGGTCAGCCACGAGGGATTGGGCGCCGAGTCCTCGTTGACAGCCACCTGGCTGAGGGAATAGGAGCCATTAGTATCCTGGGTTAATTGCAGGGACGTGATGGTCCCCGCGTAGGAGCTGACATAGAGGTTGACTGCGGCGACAGAGGTCACGAGACCACTCAGGGGTAGCGAGGGACGCATGATGGACTGGTAGAGGGAGAGCGAGAAAGAGGAGAGCTGAGACCGCAGAGACTCCATGGCCACCTTGGCGCACCGCGGCTTTAATATAAGTTTCCTGACGCTGTTCCTACAGTAGTCTGTCAGTGAGGGGGGGGCAGGAGAATTGCCGGGCAAGCGGGGATAATAAGCCAGGAGATCTGCAAACAAATCCTGCCATACCTCGTCAACCGGCGCACAAAGGCCGGGCCAGAACAGCACGACCAATGAGACACGCAAGGCCTGGCACTTTGTGGCACTTCGTCGGCGGTTTTTAAAGAGCAACGATCCCGGGAGTAAGCAGACGCGGAAGATTTAAAGGGAAGGGGGCGATCCACAGCGTGGGGGTGGGGTAAGTGGAATAGGAGAGTCCGGAATCATACAAGGAGACAGAGCGCAGGTAACGTTAACTACTGTAGATGTCTAGTGCGTCCGTCTACGGTTCTACGAAGTAGAGCGACCAACGGCGGGCAACGGCCTATTCGCGCGTCCAGGCGCATTTCAGGCGACTTCGCACCAATTGAGTCTTACACTTCACCCATCGTCATCCATGACATGTCGTGCTGAGCCATCATGCCCGTTTGGCTTGGCAAGGAAGCAGGATAATAGTATAACCGTTGTCCTACAGCCATGGATCATGCGCCTCTATATCCGGGCATTCCATTATTCGTCTGTACTGAGTCTCTACCTACAGCAGAGGCATTATTGATATGATATGCCCCACATCCATATAAATCCTGTGCAGCACCTAGAAATTAGCCGAATGCTTCAAAAATCATTAATTATTATACATTTACTTTACATAGCCACTACTACATCGCACTTTTAATGGCCTTTCCACCTGTTTTTACTAGGTCCTGGCATCGCCTAGGCATGTCTGAAATGCGCGCTTTAACCTCTTCCATAGTAATTTTGCTTCATTCATCCTATAAACCCTCCTTTAGCTCCTCTATTAAATGAAAGACTCTCTTGCGCGCACGTTACTTTAAGATACACTACATGCCCTCCATTATAATAAGATCAGGCGATTAAGGAGGGTGTGTAAGGTTAATAATTTAATTTTCTTCCTTAAGGTGCTATGCTAGACCCTGTTTCTACATTCCATAAGAGCGGTCCCCATCCTTTAGAGCAGCTAGTTTTAAGGGTCTTTAAGACGTGCTGTATAAATTGCCTTAGTATACATAGGTAAGAGCCTTTCACAATAGTCCTTCTATATCATTGCATTACCCTTTGGTTTGGCTTCTTTCTCATGAGATAGGTCTACTTCCCATGTCTCTGGTCAAGCCTAGTACACTTCCTTAGACTAGTATTTTGACTTCCTACGCTTTAGAGGCATTATAGGTCTAATAGTAGAGTCATCCTCGTCATGACCGAATTCCAATTTCTTGGCTTTTCTATGCCAATTAATCCAAGCAGCAATATAGAGCTTTACTCCTTTCTTTTTGCCCCTCTCCTATATATTGCCATTATCATATCGAGTCCCTCGTTCTTATAGAACATGATCTTAGATATAAAAGGAAGGGAAGTTAATATATGCTTCGTTTGAAAAGAAGATACTGTATATTGCTAAAAATCGTCAATTGCCTTATTCCAATGGTCTTAGCTATATTTGTATCATTTCTGGTGATTTGCTAGTGAGATCTTTTTCTGAACATAAGCATACTTATACCCCTAAGATTAAGTTGCATGTCTTTAGAGCATTCTTTGCAATTAACATAGTTACACCTTAATATTATAATACTTAATTTAGGCTTTATATGCTTGATTCTAGACTAGGTTTCAAGATAGCAATATTGGCATTAGCAGATCTCTTTTGGGATTTTTGACTAGCTGCTAACCTTTGTAGATAATTGCATGTCCTCCTCTAGCTAGAGAGTCAAATCAAGTACGTTATTGTAGCTATCTAGAGGCTATTGATCTATTGATTCCTATTGATGATATAGAATCTTAAGAGGATCGTGAGTCATAGGCTTTGAAGAATCGAATGCGCTTTCGAATAGAGTGTTCGCAGAGGTCAATAGGTCGATCTGGAGTTGTATTACGTACTGTAGAGCGTGTTGATGGCGCCATTTTAAAGTGTTCTAGTGTTGTTTACTCATGATGTGAAGCGATTCGCCTATGGAAATTAGAAATCCTTGCGTCACTCGGAACGTTGCAGCTGCCAGAACTTCTCAAGTATATCACTACCCCTCCCGCTCCGGTTAGGATCAACAGCGACAGCTAGGTTTTTCTAGAATACCCACACCTCAATTAAATAACTTTAGAAAAGTTGAAACTATGGTGACCAAGGTATTCATGTAAGGAGATCTTTCGAACAAATAAATTATCTCGTTTGGATCCAGGCTCTAATCATTTTTCCAGCACTGGCGTGACTGGCTATATTGGAGGAGACATCCTGTACGCACTTACCAAAGCACACCCAGAATACGAGTATGCAGCCCTCGTTCGAGGTGCAAAGGGCAGCGTGGTAGCTACTGCGTACCCCAATATCCGCATTGTCAAGGGCGACCTAGATGATGCTACCATTATTGAGGAAGAGAGCGCGAAGGCAAATATTGTCATTGGTAAGCAATTCTACTCATAACCCATCAAAATCTTAAGTGGGAAATTGACTTTTCTCTTTAAAGACACAGCGGACTCCGCCGATCACGTAGGAGCCACGACAGCCATTGCCAAAGGACTGGCTGCCGGGCATTCCAAAGAGAACCCCGCCTACTGGCTCCATCTGTCTGGGACTGGAATCTTGACCTGGAAAGATGCACAGTCGAAAACGTTTGGCGAGCCAAACTCCCAGGCCCCGTATAACGACCTGGAAGGCGTCTCCAGTCTTACCTCTCTACCCGACTTCGCTCTCCACCGGAATGTTGACAAGATCGTTCTCGCAGCGAGCTCTGAAGCTGTGAAGACAGCAATTATCACACCCCCGACAATCTATGGCAAGGGCCGCGGGCCAGGAAATCAAAGAAGTATGCAAGTATACGACCTCGTTGCCCGGATGCTACAGGATGGTGAAGCTCCTGTCGTTGGTAGAGGACTGTCCGAGTGGGACAATGTTCACGTCCACGACCTCAGCGATTTATATGTATTGTTTGTCGGCGCCATCGAAACAAATAATAAAGCTCTTGATAGAGAGCTGTGGGGTGAGAATGGGTACTACCTCGCCGAGAACGGCCATCACGTCTGGGGCGACGTTGCGAGGCAGGCCGCGGAGGTCGCCTTTTCTCAGGGATATATCAAATCCAAGGAATTGAAGTCGGTCGATATTAGTACGCTCACGGGCGCGGCCATCAGCTGGGGCCAGAACTCCAGGGGTGACGCGAAGAGGGCAAGGAAGTATCTTGGATGGAAGCCGACCAAGGTCTTGAAGGACGAGATTGCAAATGTTGTAGCGAGCGAAGCCGCGCTACTCGAACTGAAACCTGGGAATGCGGTTTGAGGGTACGAAGTTGGGATGTAAGATGTGGAGATGGTGTATAGTACAGTACACGGAAGGGGGGGGTTGTCCTATACAGAGCAGAACGAATGATGAACTCATGAGTGATATATAAGGCTCGGTTTTACTTGTGATATGGGATGAATCAACTACCATAATATCCAATTTAAGGCTATTGCCCGGCCGCCGTTTCAATAATATATTATCACAGAATAATTTTACACCCCTCGATAATAATATCCAATAAACGCTTCCCTGCGGGATATTACTTCTACCATTTCTCGCTCCTCGAACAGGTAACTAATCCGAAAAGTCACCTGCACATCAAAAGACCTATTTTAGCGACATATCATCATTTATCCCACGACTATGGACCTATTTCCTCACCTTAAATCACAGAGCGTATATCCCCTTTTCTCTTACATCTCGCTTAAATTAGGGAGGCGCGAGATATATCCATTATCCTAATTTACATGCTGATTCGATCTCGAGACCATAAATAAAATAATAAATAGACACTACGGAAATAGAACATAGTGAAAAGTAGATAAATCGGGAGAGAGCTTTAACCCCCCGCCGAGCTCAGTCCAGTAAAGGTCCTACTCTACCAATTTCTCTACCAATTTGAGGAATCTACTACCCGAGAGGTATTGGTATCTCGACCATAGCAGGTTACCACTCGACCGGCATGGACTGAGTGTTTTATCTGTTCATTGAAAGTGAATTGCTTAAATTTGATTATCGATTTGGTCTCACGAGTGAGTGGCATAGTGTCAGGGGATGTCTATTATGTTTGCCGCACACTGTGGATATTATTATGGATATCATGGCATATCATATCGGTCATAAATCATAATATTATCAGGTCTACCCTATCACATCAGTCGTCACTCGTGGCATTATTTGCTTCCTCCCGCGCCGTCTTCTTCTCTTCAGCGCGCCTCTCCATCCTCACGAGTCTCTCCTCGCGCCATTTGGGGCCCCATTTCAGAGAGAGCAGAAGCATGGGAGATGTGACTGCGCACACCAGCGCTATAAAGGTAAAACACCATCCCCGCCCCATACTACCGATCATGATATCGATAATCGCCGTCCCGCCAGCACCCATCATGCACCGACAGAGATTATTCGCCGCCGTTGCCGTAGACGGGCTCTGCGGATACAAATCCACGATGAGCGTGCTTAGGATATTAAACGAACCATTTACTAAGAGTCCGATTAGGAAAAGCAGAACTAATGTAGCTGGTAGAGGGGCGTTCTTATCCAGAGCCCAGCCATAGGAGATATAGCAGGCCAGGCCGGATACCAGCAGCGGCCATATGAGCTGTAAACGCGCTTTCTCGATAGGGAAATGCCTCAGGTCATCGCCGCGCTTGCGATCTATCGTGAAGCCGATCTGTTGTGCGATTTTCCTGTAGTTCCGGTCAAGCATGTGGCCGTTGGTGAAGCTCGCGATGCCGCAGCCTATACCGAAGGGAAGGTAGCACAGGCCGATTTGCAAGTCATTGAAGCCGTAGATTTGCTGAAAGAGTGATGGCAGCGAAGCAGTGACGTCGTAGAAGGCTGTGTATAGTAGCGAATTGTACAATAGGATCACGGCCATGTCCTTCTCCATCACGATGTGGATCGTCTTGAGCGGGTTAGGCCAGCGAAACTTGCGCCCTCTGGCCATTTCTGCCTGCTCGGCGCGCTGGCTCTCCGCGGTTGTGGACCGTGCGAGAGAATTACCAGAACGAGACTGCTTGCGCAGGCGGTACCACTCTAACACGGTGAGGTTCCAACCCTGAGGAGGGATCGAGCCGTTGCCGACGACCTTCCGGGCAGTTTCTGGCACAGTGAGGATAAAGGGAGCGAGGAAGCAGCCAGTGAAGATGGTAAGGAACCAAAAGATGGCACGCCAGCCGAGGAACTGTGCGAGGAGGCCCCCTATCACAGGAGCGAAGGCAGGGCCCATCGTGATCCCGGCACCCACGACGCCCATGTATTTCCCGCGCTCAGAACTTGTAGAGATATCTGACACCACGCCGTATCCCAGGGCAATGGCACCGCTGCTACCGGTGCTCTGCAAGCAACGCAAGAGGAACAGCGCGACATAGCTGGTCTGCAATGCCAGGCCGATGTTGGCACCGATGTAGACGATGAAGGCTATGATATAGGCCGGTCTCCGTCCAGCCATATCAGCCAGGTCCCCTACGAAAGTTGGGGCCAGACCTTGGAAGATCATGAACGATGTCAGAGTTAGATTGATGATCGAGGAAGACACATGAAGATCCGCCTTCAGGGAGTTGAGGGCAGGGAAGTAGATGTTGGCGGACATAGGGGAGATGAAAGTTCCCCACGTAATCATGGCTATGATATATCGTTTCTTCCAAGTTGGGAAGACAGAGTATGCCGGCCCGCTGCTGGCAGGAGCCAGGGCCTCGAGCTGTTCAGCCGCATCTTGAATGTTTTGCGGAGGGGGAGGCTGCTCTTGGAGTAATCCAGTCCTTGGAGGGTCTTGGCATGCGGCCACTTGGACGCTTGCATTGGTCGCCTCTGCAGTTTCGGGATCTGGGATAGATTTTCCTTGAGACATGGGAAGAGCTGGATGGCATTGCAAAGAGTGGAGAGGAAACGAGCAAAAGAGAGAGGAAGAAGAAGACGAAGAAGAAGGAGAAGAAGAAAAAGTAGAAGAGGAGGAGGAGACTGCATGAGAGAAAAAACTGATCCCGAAAATATGAGAAAATGCACCGAATCAATACAAGGCAAGAATGGGGGACGTCAGTCAAGGGCCATCAAATGCGTAAAACCCGGACGAGGGTTATTCCCACTCTTTTTCGTTGCGCAGGTCCCAGAGTTAAAGATTGCCAGCTATTGCCGACTTCCGTGCCGCCACACCAGAGAGTGGGTGTGTGCCTAGATAGGGATGCCAGCATCTTATACGAGCACGGAGGCAACACTTGTTGCCGGGAGCAGCTGGGAGATATTAGATATGTATATGGATATCGATGTAGATGGTTCATAGATGGTCGGGGTTGAGGCTCAATGGGATTTGAGGAGGCGTTGGGCGTTTTCCCCCCTGTCGAGAAAACGCCAGACGGGAGGGAAATCGAGAGTGAAGCGAGACCATCAGGACAACAACGACAATGTATGATCTGACGATATGATACATGTTGCTCGGATCCACTTCTTCTATTGACATGGAATAAATCAGGATCACCGTGTGCAGCACCTCGAGTTGTATGAAGGGCCATTCTGAGCCATGACGGACCTGACACCCATCCTCAATGAGCTGCTCAAGAGCCACGATGCCCGTCCAACCACCGATCCATCACTCACCCTCAAGAACATCGATGAGTTCCTCAAAGAGGCATACCGGATTGTAAGTTGCATATATCTAGTACAAGGAATTGCAGCTAACGATCTCTGAGAACTCCCACATAGCATCCCTCAACACCTATCTCAGAGGCATCCGACAATCCTACCTCTCGACCGCCCCCCCACCAAGACGAAACTACTCCTCTTCAAAGGCATCTCAACCCACTCACCTCACCGACCGCCAGAAAGAGGAAATCGATGCCGAGACGAAGCAACTGCTGCGCGAGCTCAATGCCAGCATCCGCAACCTAGCTGATGCGGAACAACTGCGCCAGAGCACTGAGACCACACTCACACGCAAGAAATATGCGCGACTGGGCCTCGGAGCCCTCGGTGCCTGGGCTGCGGGAGGAGAAGGGCATACCAAACCCTATGAGCAGGTGCAGGACGAAGCCCGCGCCAATGCGATCAGCATGCACCGTGAGAGCGTGCTGTGGTACCTGGGCCAGAAGCTGCAACAATGCGGCAGCATCCAGGCATCCATGATGGAGAAGCGGATCATGAGGGAAGTAGAGAAGAACCGGAGTGTTCTGGCCAAGTCTCGCGGCGGGGTGGTTGGAGAGCGAGGGGGGTTGGGGGATGCCCCCGTCCCTCCTCCGGCACAGTTCCCTGGATCCAGTGCGGTGCAGCTGGAGACGCATCAGCAGCCGTATAACCCGGAGGAGGAGCTGACGCCAGAGCAGATCCAGATGTTCGAGCGGGAGAACCAGGATATGCTGAAGCACTACGAAAGCACGCTGGACCAGGTCAGGTATGTCTAGCTTATATCTATACGCCCTTTACGACCAGCTGATATTGAGATATTACAGAACGGCGGAGAAGTCCCTGGTGGAGATCTCAGAACTACAGACGCAGCTTGTAAATAACCTGGCAACTCAATCCGCACATATCGACCAGCTGGTGGCGGACTCGATGTTCACGACGGAGAATGTGGGTGGAGGCAACAAGCAGCTAAAGAAGGCGTCGGAGCGCAAGAGCACGGCCAAGTATGTGTTCTATGCGTCGTGCGGGCTGAGCTTATTCCTGGTCGTGTGGGATCTGGTGATCTAGCCTGTAGGTATAGTGATAAAATAACAGGAGAATATAATACTGTTAACAGTAAGCTATATGGAATATCTGAAGTAGCTTAAAAGACTCGGCATTCCCAACGAGCTTGACATGTGAGCCGAACCCCAGGGCGTAAATATATTTTCATATATATTACGCGTAGGGATACATCGCTGCATAAAGACAACCGTGAATAATAATCATAATCTAATAGCACGTGCCATTCAATCCTTGCTGAATACAATATATTATGGTAGCTTTTATGTATATACGAAAGTACACAGTAGTATAACCAGTTGTGCCTCGGTTCCACCACCGCCCGCGACTTCCACCCTGCAGCCTTGCGACTTTCCCCGGCCCAACGAGCACGCGCCCATTATAAAAGCCCTTTCTCCACTCGCGCGGAATGGCTTCTGTGAGAGTAATAATATCGACTGTACCATATTGCATTTCTCCTATTCTCTGGCGCTCCTTCTTTGGCATTCTCCATCTGAAGCATCGTCATTTACCCGCGCGTCTATTCCTCCTCCCGATTCGAGCGGATAAGTCCTAGAAAACATCCATCATATTTCTGCATTACTCACCTCCTCCAAATATATCCCGCAGACTCTCCAGTTTCCAGACAACCACAATTCCTCCTTTCGAATGCCCCATCCTTTTTCCATAGTTCCTCCCACACAACCCCAGCGCCATGTCGCAAATATCCAACTTCCCCGCGGACACCGTACCCCAGGCCCCTGAGGACCCCCTCTTCGGGCTCATGGCAGCATACCGAGCCGACCCCTTCGATAAGAAGGTCGACCTGGGCATTGGTGCCTATAGAGACGACAATGCGAAGCCGTGGGTATTACCGGTGGTCAAGAAGGTAAGAGGCAGTGCTAAACAAATTCGAATCGTTTCAATTGCAAAAGAATACATTGATATCTAACTGCCCCGCCTCCAGGCCGACGAGATCCTCCGCAACGACCCCGCCCTCAACCACGAATATCTTCCCATCGCCGGCCTCTCCGACCTCACCACTGCTGCTGCCAAGCTCATCCTTGGCGCCGACTCGCCTGCCCTCACGGAGAAGCGCACGCACTCCATGCAGACCATCTCTGGCACAGGAGCAGTCCATCTGGGCGGCCTCTTTCTCTCTAAATTCTTTCCCGGAAAGCCTACCATCTACCTCAGCGACCCCACCTGGGCCAACCATAAGCAGATCTTCTCCAATGTCGGCCTGCCCTCTGCCGTCTACCCCTACTTCTCCAAGAGCACGAAGGGCCTGGACTTTGATGGCATGAAAGCAGCCATCGCCGCCGCGCCCAACAGGAGTATCATCCTACTGCACGCTTGCGCCCATAACCCCACGGGTGTCGATCCTACCCCCGCCCAATGGACCGAAATTGCCTTCCTCCTGCGTACCAAGAACCACTTCCCTTTCTTCGATTGCGCATATCAGGGCTTCGCCTCAGGCGACCTGGCCCGCGACGCTTGGGCGGTGCGATATTTTGCTTCCCAGGGGTTCGAGATGTGTATCGCCCAGAGCTTTGCCAAGAACTTCGGCCTGTACGGTGAGCGCGCAGGCTGCTTCCACTTCATCACATATCCCGGCCCCAACGCTACGCAAACCATCTCCCGAATCAGCTCGCAACTCGCGGTCCTCCAGCGCTCCGAGATCTCCAACCCCCCGGCCTACGGCGCGCGCATCGCCGCCCTGGTCCTCAATGACCCGGTGCTGTTCGCGCAGTGGGAGGACGACCTCCGGACCATGTCCGGGCGAATCATCGCCATGCGCAAGGCTCTGAGGGAGAAACTAGAGGAGCTACGCACCCCGGGAAGCTGGAATCATATCACTGATCAGATCGGCATGTTTTCGTTCACAGGGCTGAGTGAGAAGCAGGTCCTGGAGCTGCGGAGCCAGGCGCATGTGTACATGACCAAGAATGGAAGGATTAGTATGGCGGGCTTGAATTCCGGCAATGTGGAGTACTTTGCGAGAGCGGTTGATCGGGTTGTCAGGGCCGTGCAGAAGTTGTGAGATGTATGCGATGGCATGGTGGTATGCATTGACTGAAGTATTTTTGGTATGTGGCTGCAGCGAAGGACGAGATTGATGTGGAGGGAGGAATTGAATTAGCACCATAGGACTGGACTGGTTGGATAATAAACTCGAATTCGGGATAGACTAGACTCAGCTCAGCATGCTTTTAAATTAGCGTACAGCCGAAAACCACATAGGATAGGAAAATGTCAAGAGTGTGTCATGATACCTCCATCAAATCACGCATCAATCATGGGTGAGTGAGGTCTGAGGAGGGAAGAAAGGGGCTCGCTTAACTACTTCGCCCCTTAAAATACCACGCACCTTCCTACTGACCATCAGGCGGATTCGCATTCTTATGGAGCACAATAACACGCGAGCAATCGAACAAGGTATTGACTTTACTCTTACCCACTACTGCTATTACAACTAAATATATATTTTGTTTCCAGAGACCACAAAAGGTCATTCCAAGACCCTGCCGAAAAGAGCAATGCACGCACCCGATATAGCGCCTCATTAATTTCCCACCCGGATCTAGATCGTAACGGAAAAGAAAGTAACAATGTTGTCCTTTTTATACATTTCCATTTTCTTCTCTTCCCTCCTCTCCACCGTTCTTTCCTCTCCTACATATTCGCCAATTCCTGGTCGATCATACGGTCCAGGAATGTCCGACGCTCGCCGACCAGCTCGGTGTGAAGTCTCTGTTCAACCAGGGCGCGAACTTGCTTCTTGGTCACGGTGTCCAGGTCGACTTCGCGGAGACAGCCCTGGATAGCTTCGACGATCATGGTATCATCTGGCCCACTGCTGGCGCGGTTGAACTCGATCTGACTGACGGGGCGGGAGACGCTCTCAAACGGGGCGGGGCTGCGAGCGCCACCGGTGAAGCCCATCTGGCTCTGTGCCCGCGGGTTCGGAGAGTTCCGTCCCAGGAGATTCTCCGCCGATGGAGCCATAACCATGCTTGGGCGATGAGATTGCGGGTAGTCCCGATATGGAGAAGTGTTGCCGTCTTGTAGAACACCGAGCGACATTGCGGATTGACGATTCACGGCTGCCTGGTCATACGTGGCATAGGGCGAGCCTGTTCCGAAACCTGGGGACTGAGGCGGTATGTAGGTGCCTCGAGCAGGGAAGCCAGTGAGGATGGTGGAAGCAGGCTTCACGGACGAGTACATAGACCTGATGTCGTCCATCTCGTAATTATCTTCATACCCATCGTAGACCTTCTCGATAGGCACGCCGCGGCGACCAGGAAGATTGTTGGCCAGAGCGTAATCATCCCACCGCTGAAGAGGGATGCTGCGGGGATCAAAGCCTTCGTCATCCACTGCGACAATCTGCTTGCTGCCCTTCTCGCCCAGGACGATACGAGTGTTGCCCCAGGTGAAGTTATCCTGGTTCCAAAAGGAATAGATGGGGAGAACGAATGACCAGATAGGGTAGGCCAGGATATAGATGATCATCCATCCAACATGCTGCCACTGACGCTTGAGAACGAAAATCAACGCCTGGAGGCCGTACACGCCAGCTAACATAGCAATTGAGATATAGGGGAACTGGCCAGAGTGCGTCGCGACACGATAGATGAGATATCCCAAGTAGCCACAGGTAGCGGGAAGGGTGATGGTACCGAAGAGATCAATGAACACGATAAACCTCATGCTGAAGCAGCAGAAACCACACATTTCCTTCAGCCAGACTAATTCAGCGAGGTTGTGCACAGTCGAGTTGATCCATCGTCGCCTCTGGGATAGAAGGACGGCCCAGGTCTCAGGAGCGGCGGTTTTGGCATACGCGTCAGGGATGAACTTGTATTGCATGTACGGGAAGTGCTTGGTCATCAACGTCGTGAGGTACCGATCTTCACCCAAAGACAAGAGATTCTTCTTGTGCAGGGTATCGACATTGCAGTCACTGTACTCGGTAAGGACGGCATCTGAGATGATCAAGGGCTTGCCCTTATCAGATGTGCGCAGACGATACATCGAGAAACTGTTAGATGTTAGTCCCATTCATGGAGTGAGGATTGCAATTGACTGACCAACCAGGCAAACAAGTGACACTGCCGAAGAGCGATTCGAATGCCTTTGCCAAATGATGAGAGATGAAGTATTCGTACACCTGGATCATAGTCCACCACGACCGCTCCTCGTTCTCGAGGCTAGTCTCGCCGCAGATACCAGCAATCTTCGAATTGTTGGCACAGGCAGCTACAAGGCGATTCAAAGAGTCCTCGGTGACGCTTGTGTCGGCATCGACCATGAGAAGGTATTCGTAAAGCTCAGGATCAACACCGATGATGTTGTTAATCTGGTGGAACATCTCCAACTCGAGAGGCGACATAGGCGACCGGTGGTGGACACGGTTCAGGAAGCTCATGAGCAAGATCTGCGAGTCTCGCTTTCCACGGTTGCCAGGTTTGGCTTTGGATTGTTCAGACTCCTTGCCAACCTTTACGATGACGAGGTATGGAACGACATTACCTTCAAACTCGTAGAGTCCAGAGTAGACCTTGCCATAATTGAGTTGCTCATTGCTTTCTCCGACTGACTTGAAGGGCAGTGCTGGAGGATCAATCTTTGGGTCTACTCCGAGGATATCCAGCACGATTTTAGGGGTCGGTCTATCATTGCCACTTCCGACAATCATGCCATCGCAGATAACGCATATCAGCTTCCGTTTGTTGTCATATTGGAGAGCCGTCAGAGAGTCAAGAGCCTTCCGAAGCGAGTCCTCGCCTTCGGTATAGGCAGGGACTTGGCAGATGACAAATTTATCCTGCGGCGCTGGGCGTCGCTTAGACCCGAACTGCAGAGCTGACAAGAACTTAGTCAAGATAACCGCACTGAGGATGATCGTGAACGCGAGGAGGATGTAATTGTTGATCTGGCACCGTACCGTGTCACGGAAATCTGGAATGCCAACATAGAAGGCCTGGTTAAAGCAGTTCAAGGTTTGGTCCAGAAGAGCCTTCTGACTCGCGTTTACAGATTGGTAGTTTGATTCCCAGGTTGTTGTAATATCCAGACCGGGGTTGTTCGTAATCATGTTTTGAACTGAGTCGTCGATAAAATTATAGAGGGGGGAGCTCCCTTCAATTTTCAAGGTGTAGAAGTAGTCCGTAAGGTCATAGATTTTGCCGTTCAGGATAAACCAATAGTGGTTTTCGTTTTGACCTTCGCTTTTGACAGTGCTGCTCTTGGTTACGAGGTCGCCATGGTAGTACTCCTTGATCCGCGGCTCAAAGACGTCCCAATACCAGTTGATGTCATCCAGCTTAGTGTTCTTATATGGCTGCATAGGGCCCGAAGTATGGACACCATCGGGGTATAGAACAGTGGTATTGGCAAGAAGGGTCAGAGAATCGCTTGTCACTAGACCCGAGCATGCTACAGAGAGAGGAGGGACGAAATACTCGTCCAAGTTCAGGCCCCCGAAGGGCTGCATGATATCTGTCGTTGTTTGGAGGGCGGTTACATCACTGTGTTGCAGTCTCCAGAATTTCGAGATGTCATAGACCTTGCCGTGGATGCTGACCCAGAAATCATTGTCACCTTGGTGGGTGCTCACCTCCGTCTGATCCCAAGCCTTATCAGCGTTCGGGCACAACAGTCTCCCGAATTCGATGATCCAGAAGAGGATAATGCCGTTGATGAGGAATATGAATAGCACGATCACGACCTTCTCCCTCCACGCCATCCGCACGTCGGGACGCCTCATACGGCCAACGTACTTGAGGAGGAACGAAGGTGCCCAGAAAGTTAACACCCACACCAGATTGGTCCAGAGTCGCCGACTTGTGGAGATAGTTTCCTTGGTGACCATCCTTGGATCAGCCATTTCTGCATCCCCCACAAACTCACCTGTCTCGTTGTTGAAGAAGACCTTGCCCTTCATATCATCTCCCTTAAAGCCAAGGCCATAGTCTCCTCCAGAGATCAGTTTGGATGGAGCAGTTGAGCGGGCGCCCACTACACTGCGGGCCATATTGGCCTTATCATGAACAAGGTCCTCATTGCTTCCTTGCGGGGTCAAGTCATGCCCAGGGACGAAGAGGCCACTTCCATTTGGACCTGCGCTCATAGGTTCTGCCCTGTCAAGCATACCACCAAGACCGGCGAAGTCAGAGCCGGCAGGCTTCAAATCCAGCATGCTCTCGGCCTGCCACCAGGCACTTTCGCGCATCCATATACGCTCATTGCCAATTACTACCTCGCCATTGCTCCACCCACGCTCCATGACCCAGCTCTCGATGCCGTCCCGACCATCCTTGCAGCCGAGCGGGGCGTAGCGCTGGCAAAACTCCTCGTGGTCGAAGTCGGAGGTAAAGTCGAGGTTCTTGTTGCGGCGGTTCGACCACTCGGGCAGCCGCCAGGCACGTAGCTGCCGGGAGACGGTTCCTGCGGACCATGCTGACGTAGTCGAGGGGAGCGACGCAAGACTGGCAGGCGATTCGTCCGTAGGGTGGATCGACAAGTGGTACCAGACGCGGCTGCTCCCGAGAACCTGGGGGAGGTCGATACGGCCCTCTCGCCCTAGGTTCACGCCCTGGCCATGGACGGGGAAGATGATGGTCCTCAGAAAGCCGTCTTCCTCCACTTCGTGGCCGACCTTCTCCAGCACCGTCTCCCGTCGCTCGCGTTCGAGCTCAAGTTCACGACCATCCGGGCCGGTTGTGATGCCAAGATAGGGGCCGGCGTCGGCCACGGCATTCTGCATCTCTCGCAAGACGGAGGAGCCAACTATTGCAACATCAACCCCATCCTCTTTCATCTCTTGATTGATACCCTGGGTATCGTCAAAGATGCCTCGCAGGGCTATGGCCTTGCCAAGGCCTGGGTCAGGGACTTCCAGAACAGTTATGCACACAGTGTCCTCGTCATCCTCTCCGGAGTTTGGGGTGGCCATTCCCGGCCCGCCTCCGGTCGAGGAATCCCCATCCCTAATCCGAAGCATCTCGCTGGCAATGGTTTCGTTTGCCTTTCGAATGACCCAATCGACCAATGCTTCGTAAAGGCCAGCAACTAGAGCCACTCGCTCATCGGTTGAGCACTTGGTGGTAAGAACTGTTGGGTCAAGCCCAAGCAGTCCGCCTACATCGTCACAAACCTCCTCCACCGCATCGCCGTCCATGTCGAAGTTCAGAGTATCACCAAGCTTCAATAATCCGGCCAGGATGGAGATGAGGCTGCGGTGGGCAGCTCCCTTGATGCCAATGGCCTTGAGATTGGCCCGGAAATCTTCCGCGGCCGCAGCATCGTCTCCCGTCGGTAGATAAGAAGGGGGGTCATATGTCCCTGATCTCGCGAGGAGTGTATAGGCGGAGGCATGTTTCAGCCCTAGGAATTCTCGCTCAGCTGGGGTGGAGGCGGAGGTGAGGAGGTAGTAGAAGACGTCAAAAGCTCGATAGCCTGCCTCCTCTGGGATGTGGAGTAGTGCACGGGACGTATTAAGCCCAGCCTGTGATAAGGCCAATGTTGCTCCAGTAAGGTTCCCAGAGAGGGTGAGGGTGAGGGTGACGGCAAGGGCGGACTGTCGAGGGGTAGAGTGGTTCGATGGAGACACGCTGTGGTAAAATGGTCGAAGAGCATTGAGAGCTGTGTAGAGAGAATCTGGGATGGAAAGAGGAAGCGTTGCAATAAAAGGAGTGAGAAGCGAGGGTGTCGAAGGGTGAAGAGAGCTGAGGGGAAGATTAGATTCAGCAGAATAAAACACCTTATGGAGGCTTTACGTACCCTAAAACAATACAGCCATCCTCAGCACGGCGCCTGGCATGTTCCCAGGCTCGTGCTGCCAGGCCACTATCAACCGTACCTCCCACGCTGCCATTTGGGCCTGGTTGGAAGGCCGTCAACCAGGTGTTCACCACCAGGCTGGTGCCCGCATCCTGCTGGAAGGGCTGGCCAGAGGTGTAGACGGTGTGCAGGGCGTTGAGGAGCGTGGTTGTAGAGACCTGGGCCGATTGCTGGGCAGCCGAGTTCATGATCCTTGAGCCACCTCCCATGGACGAGGCCATGGAGTACATGGACATTCGATTGTTGGCCGCCATGATTGTTGCGGGGAATTGGGCGATGTTATCCCTCCGGCGGGCTATCGGGGCCGGTGGGTTGGTGTTTCAGGGCCACCAAACGCAGAGGTTGACCAGGTCCCTCGGGTTCGTCTCTTCGCGTATCGTGATGCTCCTGAGGGTGTTCGAGGGTCCGGCGGGTGTGAGACGCGCAGGACTCAGATGTTGGAGGGGGAGAGAAGGGTCCTGGGCGAGGTTGAGCGAGGGAATCGGCGCCGTAGGGAGGAGTCGGGGCGTCTGGATCGAGCGAGCGGCGTCAAGGGGGAAAGGGGTGAGCGAGTGGAAACAACGACACGAACGAAGCAGCAAAAGTCGGGGACAAAGGACGCAAGGGGATCAGCAAACGAATGGGCTGAAGGAGGAGAAAGTGGTGAAGGGCCGACGCGGAGGCACGAAGGCGAAGAAGAAAATAACGAACGAGGAAGAGAGAAATGGGAGAGAGTCAACACCAGAATCTGGCGATGTCTTGGACGTCGGACTGCACGAGCGAGACGTCGAGCCTTTTGCACCACCACCACATCCGGGATGCGAGGATGCCAGGATTCCACGCTGCCAGGATTCCACGCTGCCAGGATTCCAGAGGGCGGTAGACACACGCGCTGTGCCCGATACGAGATCGGAGCGGAGCTGCTTTTACGGCGGTGGGTGGGATGGTTGGCGAGAGGAGGGACCGGAAGACGGCGAGCTGGCGGCCCGGGCGAAAAGCGGCGCCATGTTTACGATGGGAATACGCTAAAAATTACAGATCGAGCGTGTAAACAGGGGATAAACAAGGCCGGGCATTTCAGGCACAAGATGCCCAAAAAAAAAATAAGGCAGCAATGGGAGCGGGAGAGCGAGGAACCCGACAGCAGACGAGCGATGTGAGGATACCGTAAAACCCAATGCAATCAATAAATAGATAGATAGATAGGGTCCGGTTCTATACGGGTCTCTCGCAGCTTGTCATACATCGATCGCCGTCGTCGTCGCCACCACACTCAGCATCTCGTATTCCCCCCCCTTCAACCCCCATCTCTCTGCAGCAGAGTTCTCCCTCCTCTTCGTATTAGCCCTCGCCCTTGGTGTGTCGGATCGCTGTGAGCATGACGCCAGCCTTGAATCCGGCCCAGAACCACCCGCCTCCCCCTGACTGGTGCTTGGAGTCCTATTTTGGTCGCCGCCCATTCAGCCCCTGGAATCCACAGCAACTGGACCAGTATTCGGCCAAGTACCACTGGAAGTAGTCAGTAGTCTCCTCGCGTAGGGGGATCGTGCTTTGTGCACCCGGACTTCCTGCTTCTGGCTTGACTGGGCTGTGAAATCATTCTCGCGACGACACTCCGTCCATCTTTTCCACCGACCTCACTCGCTGTCTCTCTCTCGCACGGCAATTCGGCCTCTTGCTTCACTTTTTCTCCTTTCTCTCTTCTTTTTCCTCCTTCTCCTTTGCCTGCTCTCTTCTTTTACACTCGCTTGGTCTCGCCCAGAGGGATTATGCTCCCCTAGTCCCTCGCTCGACGTCGTCGTTCCAGCGTTCCACCAGACTCATCTCCCTCCTCCAATATTACCCTCCATCGGACTCCCAGATACACCCCCCGCTGAGGAATCCCTCGATCCCGATCGCTCTCGCCCTGCGGGTTGCGACCCAGACCAACCATCATGGCTTCCAATCTGCTCGGCGGCGGAGCCGTGCACTCACAATCCTCCTTGCCCGCCCTCCCCGTCCACCTCCAGTCCGATACGCACATAACTGCCCACCTGGCCAGCCGTTTTCACGTCTCTCTACCCACGGCTTGGCTCTCCTCTCACGCACTGGTCTCGCTGAACACTTATTCCTCCTCGACCAAGGGGCAGGATGGCACCAAGGAGGGAAGCGCCATGGGGGGTGCCGAGGAGTTGGCACACCGGGCCTTCACGCGTCTGGGAGCTCGATCCGAGAGCCAATCCGTGGTATTTCTGTGAGTGTTATCTCTGGGGCTCTTCCTCTATCATATAGCCGCCTGACTGACCTTCTTAGCGGCGAGTCTGGTTCCGGAAAGACAACAGTCCGTTCACACCTCCTCACCTCCCTCCTGAACAAGTCCTCCACTCCTCTCTCCAACAAGCTATCACTGGCTGCCTATGTTTTCGATTCCCTGACCACTACCAAAACTGCCACGACCCCCACAGCTTCAAAGGCAGGCCTCTTTTACGAGCTCCAGTATGATACCGCGTCGACAGTAAACCCAACCCTAATAGGAGGAAAGATACTCGATCATAGACTGGAACGGGGCAGGGTTGCCAATGTCCCCACCGGGGAACGGAATTTCCATGTTCTCTACTACCTCCTTGCTGGCACTAGTGCTCCTGAAAAGGAACACCTTGGACTGGACACTTCAGGCGCCCCCTCAGGAGGAAAGACCGCCGGAGTACAGCAGAAGAGATGGCGGTATCTGGGCCACCCCACGCAGCTCAAGGTCGGCATCAATGATGCAGAGGGGTTCCAGCTGTTTAAGACGGCTTTGAGGAAGCTGGAATTCCCTCGGGGCGAGATTGCCGAGATCTGCCAGGTCATGGCCAGCATTCTCCACCTTGGCCAGCTAGAATTCGAGACGAGCGAGGATACCACCGTCACTGCTGACGATAGTGGTGGGTTCTCGCATGAGGGTGGCCAGAGTGTCACTGTGGTCAAGAACAAAGACGTCCTCGCCATCATTGCAGCCTTCCTCGGAGTCGGCGCTCACGACCTCGAGACTACCTTGGGCTACAAGACCAAGATGCTTCAGAAGGAACGAGTAACGGTCATGCTCGACCCGAAGGGTGCAAGGGGCAATGCAGACGAGCTGGCCAGGACACTCTACTCTCTACTCGTGGCATACGTGATCGAGAGCATCAACAAGAAGATATGCGCTCCAGAGTCAACCGTTGCTAATACTATCTCTATTGTGGACTTCCCAGGATTTTCCCAGCAGCCTGCTACCTACTCCATCTTAGACCAGCTTCTGACCAACGCGGCCACTGAGTCCTTGTACAACTTCACCCTTCAGAGCTTCTTCGAAAACAAGGCCGAGATGCTCGAGTCAGAAGAAGTTACCATAGCAGCTACTAGTTATTTCGACAACTCCGATGCAGTCAAGGGTTTACTCAAGCATGGCAACGGGCTTCTGAGCATTCTGGATGATCAAACGAGACGGAACCGGACCGACATGCAGCTTTTGGAGAGTCTTCGAAAGCGATTTGCGGGCAAGAACCCAGCGATTACCGTCGGGAGTGCGACAACCAGGCTCCCAGGTAGTAATTTTGCTACTCACAATGCCTCCGCTTCTTTTACAGTTAAGCATTTTGCAGGAGAAGTGGACTATGTAGTTGCTGGACTCGTGGAAGAGAATGGAGAAGTCATATCTGGCGATCTGATGAACTTGATCTCTTCCACGAAGAGCGACTTCGTTGGCCAGCTGTTTGGCCAGGAGGCTCTGCAGACCGTCGTACACCCGAAGGAGAAGACTACTATCATGCAGGCCCAAGTGAGCTCCAAACCTCTGCGGAAGCCGAGTGTCATGCGGAAGAAGGGGCAAAGAGGACTGAGGTTGGGTCGTCGCGATGCCGAACAGCGTGCCGACTCTTTTGAGGATGTCTCTGACGTCGGAGACGGTGACTCCTCAAAGCCCCGAAGAAGTCGAGACCTCGACCAAGGCGCTGCAGCCCAGTTCCTATCCTCTCTTGACAACGTCACTAAAGCCCTTACGGCGCCAAACTCCAACCCCTACTTCGTATTCTGCCTCAAGCCAAATGACCGCCGCATTGCAAATCAGTTCGATAATAAGTGTGTTCGGACGCAGGTCCAAACATTTGGCATTGCCGAGATAAGTCAGCGGCTGCGGAATGCCGACTTTGGTCTTTTCCTGCCATTTGGAGAATTCCTTAGCCTCTGCGAGGCCGAGACCATCTTGGTTGGCAGCGAGCGAGAGAAGGCCGAGATGGTCTTGAACGACAAAAGATGGCCTGCCAACGAGGCGAGGGTCGGCTCGACCGGTGTCTTCTTGAGTGAGCGATGCTGGGCAGAGATTGCTAAACTCGGTGAGCGCGGTTTCACCCTAGCTCGCTACCCGGCGCCCTCAGATGACGGGGAGATGCTCACTCCTCACGATCTTCACGGTTCGTACGGAAATTCAAAAGAGCGTCTGATATCGCAGACCAATTCCCCGGCCAGCTATGGTTATGGGGACAAGAAGGGTGGCTATTTCGGTAGTCATGATGTCGACTCACGATCCGATGCTGGAGTATCTGCTGTTGGGGGTGACATGTTCAGAAATCTCAACACGAAGGAGCAGCTGGCTGAGAGAGGCAATGAGAAGACTATGGTTGAGGTTGAAGAGGTACAGACCAGCAGCAGCCGGAAGAGATGGCTCTTTGTTGTCTGGATGTTGACCTGGATGATTCCCGACTTCATGATCAAATGGGTTGGCGGAATGCCCCGAAAGGATGTGCGCATGGCCTGGAGAGAGAAGCTTGCCATTAACCTTATGATCTGGACCAGCTGTCTCGGTGTTGCCTTCTTCATTGTCGTCTTTCCAGAACTAATCTGCCCCAAACAAAACGTCTTCAGTGCTGCGGAACTATCGTCTCATAACGGCAAAGGCACTGATGCATTTGTGGCTATTCGAGGCGAGGTCTACGATCTCGGGGCATTCGCGCCTACGCATTACCCGTTTATCATTCCTCAGAAGTCCCTTTTAGCTTACGCTGGCCTCGACGCAACCAACCTGTTCCCTGTGCAGGTGTCCGCGCTCTGCAACGGAGTAAATGGGACCATCAACGCCGATATCACCCTAGACTACACCAACACAAATACGACTGGCTCTCCATCCGTGGTCGGGATCTCGGATCCTAATGCCCACTTTCACGACTTCAGAGTCTTCACTGGCGACTACCGTCCTGATTGGTGGTGGGAGCAGAAGGTGATGCTCGAGTCTAACTACAAGAAAGGAAATATTGGCTATACTGCCAGCTACGTCCACTCTCTTGCTGCCAAGCAACAGTCGATAGCCATCCTTAATGGCAAAGTCTATGACTTCACCAAATATATCCAAGGGGGACGAAGTATCATTGCGCCCTCTGGCGACCCTACACCCGATGTCAACATCAACTTCATGGACCAATTGGTCGTGAACCTATTTGAACAGAAGGCTGGCTCGGATGTGACGAGATATTGGAATGCTCTACAACTTGATCCTGCCGTTCGTGGCCGGATGAGCGTGTGCCTCGAAAACCTGTTCTATGTAGGAGACGTTGACACGAGAAACTCAGTCAAGTGCCTATTTGCGCAGTACCTAATGCTGGCAGTGTCTATCCTCCTTTGCAGTGTCATCGGGTTCAAATTCTTTGCGGCTCTCCAGTTCGGCCGGAAGAACGTGCCCGAGAACCTGGACAAGTTCGTTATTTGCCAGGTGCCCGTGTACACGGAAGACGAGGAGTCCGTCCGTCGCGCTATCGATTCTGCAGCTCGCATGAAGTATGACGATAAACGCAAGCTCCTTGTCATCATTTGTGATGGTATGATTATTGGGCAGGGTAATGATAGGCCCACTCCTCGTATCGTGCTGGATATCTTGGGCGTCTCGGACACCGTCGATCCCGAACCTCTGAGCTTTGAATCTTTAGGGGATGGCTTGAAGCAGCACAACATGGGTAAAGTCTACTCTGGCCTCTATGAAGTCCAAGGCCATATCGTTCCGTTCATGGTTATCGTTAAGGTCGGCAAGCCTTCTGAAGTCTCCAGACCGGGAAACAGAGGAAAGCGTGACTCCCAGATGATCATAATGAGATTCTTGAATCGGGTGCACTACAACGCCGCAATGAGCCCTCTTGAGCTCGAAATGTATCACCAGATTCGAAACATTATCGGAGTTAATCCTGCATTTTACGAGTATATGCTGCAAATCGACGCGGATACGGTTGTGGCTCCTGATTCAGCATCCCGTATGGTCGCTGCCTTCGTTGATGACACTAGACTGCTTGGAGTTTGTGGTGAGACTGCCCTTTCGAACGCCAAGGCCTCTTTCATTACGATGATTCAAGTATACGAGTACTACATCTCTCATAACCTGTCCAAAGCGTTCGAGAGCTTGTTCGGTAGCGTTACTTGTCTGCCAGGTTGTTTTACCATGTACCGCATCCGGGCAAGCGATTCTGGAAAGCCACTCTTCGTCAGCCGCGAGATCGTCGATGCCTACTCGACAATGCGCGTGGACACACTGCACACAAAGAACCTGCTACATCTTGGTGAAGATCGATACTTGACTACCCTACTCATCAAGTACCACCCCAAGTACAAGACCAAGTATATTTTCAGTGCCCATGCCTGGACCATCGCCCCTGATTCCTGGAAGGTTTTTATGTCGCAACGTCGTCGCTGGATCAACTCTACGGTTCATAACTTGATGGAGTTAGTGCCGATGACCGAGCTCTGCGGTTTCTGTTGCTTCAGTATGCGCTTCATCGTGTTCATCGACCTGCTCTCTACTCTCGTCCAGCCTGTCATCCCTTGCTACATTATCTACCTGATTGTAATTGTCATCTTGCGTACGAGCGTCGTTCCTATCACAGCATTTATCCTCTTAGGTGTGATCTACGGTCTGCAGGCCATCATCTTTATCCTTCGACGAAAGTGGGAGATGGTTGGCTGGATGATCCTTTATATCATCGCACTGCCTGTCTTCGCCTTCGGCTTGCCTCTCTATAGTTTCTGGAACATGGATGACTTCTCCTGGGGTAACACTCGTATCGTCACTGGAGAGAAGGGACGAAAGGTCGTCATCACCGACGAGGGCAAATTTGACCCAGCCTCTATCCCCCACAAGAAATGGGAAGAGTACCAGGCCGAGCTTTGGGAGGCCCAGACCACCCTGGACGACCGATCAGAAGTCTCTGGGGTGTCCTACGCCACCAAGTCCTTCCACGGAGCCCCTGTACCCGAATATACCCACCTCCCTGCGCGCCCGCTTTCGCAAACCCTCTCTCTCATGCCTGGTGCCAACTTCCCCTATGACACTGCCCCCAACGCGCAATCGCGCCTGTCTATGGCGCCTTCTGAGATGCTCTCGCCAGGCAACCGGGCAAGCCAGTTCGGCGGCAGCCAGTTCGGGATGCAGCCGGAGCTGGAGATGGCCAATCTCACTGGCCTTCCTGGTGACGATGCCATCCTTGCAGAGATCAGGGAGATCCTGAAGACGGCGGATCTGATGACGGTGACGAAGAAGAGTATCAAGCAGGAGCTAGAGCGCCGATTTGGCGTGTCGCTAGATGCAAGAAGGATGTACATCAATACAGGTATGTCCCTTGTTCACTTCCAATACTTACTACCACTTATTAACAATTACCTCAGCAACTGAGGCTCTTCTCTCCGGGCAGCTGTAAGGCAGTACGCCATCACCATTTAAACAACGCAAACAAAGGGCGTAACTATGATACTGCATTAGGGTAGTAATTCAAGCAAAGCATTTATGGGTTTTCCTTTTTCCCCTTCTATCCTTGCTTCAGGCAAAAGAGGCGAATTGAATTTAATTGAATTGAACTGCGCTTGTAAGCGATACGCAGGAAGCCGGAGTGCAAACATGGAAATACAGGCGTGCAAACGGGGCGGTCTTGGGGACAAAAAAACTCTTGAGCCTTTTTTTCCCCTCTTAATTATTGTAACTTAGTGGGAGATAAGATGACTCTGTTTCTGTTATGCATGGGTTACGGGGGAGAGGGTTAATACAATAGTTGCCTAAAGAGTGATTTTGAATAATGAAAACCAAAGTTCACCTTATTATACCTGCATCGCGCTCTACTTTACTGTGAACATGTTAATAGTTTGACATCAGGCATCTTCCGCTCGACAGAGTGAAAAAGAAAATATTGTTGTCCTCCGTCGGCCTTGGGGAAGGAAGGGTAACTCACATGGCATGGGCTATAAACGCATATTGTTAGTAGATCCTGCACAAGTGGTCGAGGTAGTAGGGGGCAGTGAAGAGGAGAGCATGAGGAAACATGGGAAGAGGAAGGATAAGGAGGGGAGAGGGAGAGGAAATCCGGGTCCAGAGAAGTCGTGCGGACATTCACAATCACAATCAGCATACATTATTACATTTCTGGAGTTCGGGGATTCTGTCGGGATTCGCATAGGGCTTGTTATCTTCTGGCAAGGGCTTTTATCGCTTGGGAGATGGAAGGGGGGGGGGGGGGGGGGGGGGGGGGGGGGGGGGGGGGGG